>OZ038516.1:23924101-24494101 GCA_964036315.1 Acanthosepion esculentum | reverse complement strand
TTTCGTACATATGTACGCAACTGGTCGCTGAATTCAATGTTGGATTGTGTAGCGAAACATCTTTCGTCAGTTTCGGTGTCGTCTATTTTGTTCGTCGAATAATGTTTTCTCGCACACACGTATGTACGTATGTACACGCTTTCACACATCTTCTATCCGTCTGTTTTTTTGTTTTGTTTTTCTGATGGGGTCTGTGTAAGACTATGCTAGGTAAAATTGCTATTATTTTAATTTTTTTTAATGCTGTTTTGTTATTATTTTAAAGCCGGTTGTGTGTTTTGGGGGATTGCGCATATGTAAATGGTAGAAACTACGATTTATACTTATTAGTATTTATGCAGTGGTATTAATTTTGCTGGGGGTGAGGGAGAAAGTATAATTGTGGACTAATGCGGCAATGGTAATTGTAATGCAGTAGTAATGGTTGGTATTTTTTTTTATCCACTTGGCATAAATTATGATAATATGTATTTGTTTTCATGTCTGCATTTAGAAATTATTTCTGATCATATGTTTAGTAGTTTCATATGTTGGGTATGAGAAAGTATTGCTACCTTTTCGTGTAGGCATTTCTTTGTAATGTTGTTGTAGGCAGGTGTGTATGGAAGCTTGCGTACGTGTGAGTGACGTTCCGACGACAATTTTTCTTCCCACTACCATAAAAACACCGATATACGCAACCATTTATAAATCCAAAATTTAAAAATTAATCAGTTTATCTGACGATCGCAAATAGCGTGAAATCCAGGGTCACAAACTCACATCAATCCAACTAAATATGTTAGCTCTATCACTGATAGTGAGCGCTTTCCAATAAGTACTGCGCATATATAATGTATAAATATATATAAAAAAATGCATATATATATATATATATATATATATATATATATATATATATATATATATATATATATATATATATATATATATATATATTATATACATACACATTATATATGTGTGTGTTTCTGCATGAAAAATTAAACCATTTCTCATTAAGCATTGAACACAAAGCCTAATCCCTAAATCCTTACTAATTTCAAAAGTATTTAAAGCAGAAAAGGTAATATTTTTGAATATTAAATAATCAAACGGATAATACACACCATAGCATATTTTCAAATTATAGCATATTATAAAGGAATTGTTTTATTTTTGATATTTGCAGACATTAATCAGAAATTGATTTTTGATTATTTGAACTTTGAAATTTGATTAGAAATTCAGTAATATATTGTAATGGAAATGTTTTTTATTAGTTTTATTTAAATTATTTAAAAGTGAATCTTAAACATTTGGCATATTAATAATAGTAACTACAACAGATAGAAATGTATTTGCTAATGCATCGAATTAAAACTAAAAAAATTAAAATAAAATAAGAATTAAGGAAAACAAATTCATCACCAGTTCGGACGAAACTGTTACAATTTTGCCCAACTTTTAAGCATTTACATTCAAATATATTTTTAAAGATAAATAAAGTCGAGTTAATGTTAAATTGATATTTTTACTTCAGTCAGTATTCAGTCAATAATGTTATTACTTTATTCATTTAAAAGATAAAAAGTATTTTTATATAATTTTATATCATCAAAGATGATATTCTACATGTAGAACGGACATTTTTGCAAGTAGAAAGAAAAGCGTATTTTGACTCAACTATAAAATCGATTTTCCTCCTCCAAATGTGTCAGATTAAAAATATTTTAATTAGAAAATGATGTGAAATATCACTCTAAACATTGAAATAAAGTTTTGATGTATCTCAAATATATAGTGCAACAACAATATGTGAAAAGAACCAATTAAAAAATACACGTGAACACATACACACTAGTTTCTATATTTACCGTTATACTCTCGTGAAATTGACAGGAAGACATTGAAATCTTTGTGTGGTGATTCTGCACGAACGAGATACCGATTTTTAACTTGGGAAATACAGAGAGTTTCTTTATATTAAACAAATGCGCAGTGGACGCTGAAAATATGGCGTACAAAGAGAAAGAGAGGAAAGTGAAAGACTGAAATAGAATCAATAACCTCACACGCACAGCAACGAAGACATAAGTAGACGCTCAAAGATAGTGAGGTACACTTAAAATACTCATTATTCATAGGAATTATAATTTACATTACGACGTATCTGATACGATTGGGTATCTGAAAAGTTCTCGTTCTGACCTACTTTTCAAATTCTGGCCAAATGACCAAACAAATGCTACATTTCTTGAAAGGCTTCTTAGTCGAACCGAGAAGCAATGTATTAAGAAACATGAAAGGTTTGTCAGAAACAAATAAATGAGTGCTGATCTGCTATGCAATATGAATCCTCCTATAGAGCAGTGAATGCTAGACATATGAAGAAGAGATTTGAGGCAACAGAAATATAGTTCGACAGATGGACGCTGAGAATAACCTGGGGTAAACATGTGAATAATACGGAAGTTTCATGGAAAATAGAAACAAAAAACCATATATACTTAGAATCTGAAAGAGTTATATAATGAGAAAAAGATGACTCGGAGAAATTGACACTCACGTGATATATTAAAGTCAAAAAGGACACAGGGAAGCAGCGAATAACCTCAGGAACTGAGAGGGGCGATGAAAAGACTAATCTTACTAAGAGCTTACAAGGGATATGAAGTTGTGGAGAGCTATGATCGCCCACATACTGAAGAGACACATGTTTATTCATATAATATCTAATACTTTTAAAATTTCTACCGTAATGTAGTCATATAGTGTAATACTGATTCGATAAACTTTATACAGCAAACTTTTAACGGGTTTCTAAATTCAAGATTAAAATTTATTACTATTAAATTGTAATCTATTGATTCTTGCAAAATAAGAGAATTCATTCCTTCAAGTTCTATGTTGTTGTTGATGATGATGATGATGATGGGCTTCTTCGTTTTTTCTCAAATTAATTTTTGACTCTTTATCATCTATAATTACTTTGTTCTGTTATCCATTCACACAAATTCATTAAGTTACTTCTTCTTTGTTTGCCATCAATATCTCCTGTGGGTGTTAAATCAACGAAATCCCATTTCCTCATTTCAAATGACTTTCTGATTTTAAATATGTTTCTTTGTTGTTCCTATTTTCTTTAAGACTTCTGTGCTGGCCAGATGTCCTGTACACCGTAGTTTCAACATCCGTCAATCGTTTCAAGTCTCTTTATCTATGAAGGGATTGTCCAATATTCACTGATATATAAGAAATTAGTTATTACATAGCATTTAAGAACTTTTCCTGTTTCTAAATAATTTATTTAGTTTTTCTTTAGTCATTTCACTGAAATGAAAACAACAGAAGCCACAGAAGAAGTGCGTTGCTGAATGTGAAATAATAAGAAAAACATTATTAAGCAGTGAGAAAAAAAAAGAACAGACTTTAAGAGGACAGAAAATAACGACTGACACTGTATTTAAATTTTTGAAGATCAAACTTGACTGGAAAGCAAGAAGCCGAAAGAGAGTTCCACAAGCGAGAGGTACGCGAAAAAACAGTTATGGTTATATCTAGCCATTTCATCAGCAAAATGATTAGACATTTTCGCCAATCTAGTAATGCGGTTAAATCCATAAAGTCCAGACACCATAGAGGAACATTTTTCATGAAAGTATTTATAGAAAAGGAATAGGGAAGCTACATTACGTCGGTGGGAAAGTAACTAAGGTCGAGATGCCAGGTCATGACCAGTAACATTACAGATTCTTCTTTGGATTTTATCATGGATCTCTAAGGATATATCAGGAGCACCAGACCATATGTGATAGACGAATGGCAGACTTGTAAATATGTCAGATAGATTCTAACGAGAAAAACTGTCTAGCACGACACAGGAAACCAACCATCAATTGCATGCAGACCAAGTAATCGATTTGATATAACCTTTCAATTTCATGTCAGTAAAAACGTTAGCTCAAAAGGGTGCAAGGAATCACTTTCCTGGAGGTTAGTATCAGCCACGCTTATGGAAGGCAGAAAGGGTTCTCTCAGACAGTTAATGGAGAGCAGTTTTGTTTTAGGGGTGCTAAAATTAACAAGTTATTCCTTGCCCCAGTCAACAACAGAATTTAGGTAAGTTTATTGATCCACCCAGACTTACTATTAAGAACAGGAATAAATGGTTGTGTCATCAGCATAAATACCAAGTTGAGAACTGATGCCATCGGGAAGGTTCTTGATGAAAATTAGGAACAATGTAGGTGCAAGGATAGAACCCTGGGGAATACCTGCATTAATGAAAAAAGATCTAGAAGAGTGGCCGTTCAAGATAACTTTCATTTCACGATTCGATAAAAAAGTCAGTTGAAAAATTCTTCCAGAAATACCATTATCAATATCCCAAACCCTGTCAAATACCATCGAGGTTTACAAATTAACAGAACGGGCTGCACCATTCTTATCTAAAGCTTGATAGACTCTTTCAGTAATAATCGTTAATATATCAGCAGTTAACCGAGAGAAGCGAATGCCATATTACTTATCTAAAAGAAGATCCTGTGAGGTGAGATACTTAACCACAGGAAGATATTAAATTTAGCATAGAAAAGATCCACTTTAAATACATATGTATTCGAGAATATGTTTCTACTGCAAGTGCTGCCAACGGAATCCTCCGGGTGCTGCGTACGAGAAAGTTATCTAATCCATTAGGCAAAAATGCACTTATTTAGGCAGCAAGTTTGATTAAAAAGAACCAACAAATTCTGTCAGTTTCATTTTTCATTGTATTTTTTCAATTTTCGAATAAAGTATTGTATATTGGCATCGAAATTGTGGATAAACTGTCCGGTGTTCATGCTTGTACTGTTATTTTGTTCCTCATAGTCATTTTCAAGAACAATGCGGTATCTGTGTGGTAAGCAAAATTCCGATGACTACATTCTGGTATTCTTTAGAAAGTTGAAAAATGAAAATATTCTACTGTGACGTCATGTGTAACGATTAATTGGAACGAAACAACACCAACATTAAACAAACACTTATCAACAATAACTTTCTGAACCATATCGTTGATGAAAAAATACAATTAGTTTTAACGAAATTTAGAAAAATAACATCACCAAAAATATAAACAAAAATAAACGTCATTGACTTATTCTATTGTAACCAGATGCACCTTCATTATAAACAGGATGAAAAATCAATTAAAAATGTAATTCGCAGGTGTATATCACTTAACAATCCTAACAAACTTTATCATTTACTATAAAGAGTTGAAAACATCTAATCAAATTATTGCCAAGAACACAGAACTCCTATGTAAAAATAATGTTGGTTATGAATTTTCATGTCCTTTTGGAGATTACACCTCCAATATCAACAACCAAAAAAGAATCATTAAATTCTGACATTGGTCACACATGCACCTCTCTCGTACATTGAGTAGTCACCTGTTGAAATTCAGTGCACATCATGAACGACTAAAGTCAACATATATATATCTTATATTTACCAAAATATTCTACAGCATCCAATGCAAGGAAAGACTAAAAAATCTGGAAGTCATTATTATTATACAAAATAAACAACCCAGATTAAATAAAATATAATTTGCAACAAGAAACTCTATCTTGAAGTGTATATATTTAATATGTTTAATACGCAAACAGTGTAAATAGTTACAATACTTTATCCCAGAATTATAGACAGAATCAAAATTGTAGAAGCAATTATTATAGAAAATAAACAACCCGCATGAAATAAAATATCTTTCGTTAGAGGAGATGAAAATGTTGAAGTCTGTATGAAATATTTAATATGCGTTTAAAAAAACACATTCTTTTTGGTGCGGTCTCGCTCCCCATAACGTTACACATAACGTCACCCCCACACGCACACCCATGCATACACACACATGTAAATATATATATGTGTGTTTATGTATGTGCGTGTGCGTTGTGTGTGAGTGTGCGTTTGTGTGTGGTTACGTTTATATCTATTTCTCTGTTTCTTTTTATATACGTATTTAAAAGGAAATTAAGTCGACTGAAAATGTTGCTATCTTTTGATAATCGTGAAAACTGCTTCTACTGAAACGAAAGTAAAAATAACATCTGAATATGATTCCCTTTTGCTAAGGTTTTTTCCACGAAGCGCCTTTATACAATCAAATTAAAGCTTATTTACTGAAACGTCGTTTGGTAAAGGTCGACAAAAGATTTTTGACTTGGAGATGCGAGAGAAATAAACTGAAACTCCAGACCGTCTCAAACAATAGCTGAACATTTGCAGTTTTTAGATACTTCTTAAAGAAAAATGCAAAATCTTTATTTGTCTATTGGATTTAAATTTACACAACAGATAATGCCAAGCACCAAGTAGCTTCTTTATCTTTTCGTTACTACAAAATGCAGACGGAAGCAATTTATCCGAAAGTAGACATATTCTTTGTTTTACATCATTTGATAACGAAATATTTACTTTTATCAAGAGTTTAATTACAATTCATGAATTTTGTATATTATTATTATTATCTTTCAGTCACCAAATGTACAGTACTATCAAAAATTTATGTTTACTCAACGAGGGAAAAATCACATTTTTTTAACTTCCAAAGTGTTGGTTGACATCTAAATAACTTACTTGCTTTTATTTTTTGCACTTTTTCTTTTTTTTTCTACTCAGTCAAGATAATTCGGCAAGATAGATTAATGAACATTGATTACAACACTTACTAAGAATAGAATAAAATTTAAGTAATGGTCATTCCTTTTCGTAGTCTGAGTGATCATCGATCAGTTTCGTTTCATCACGCCTGACAAAATAACAGAAAAGAAAAAGGAAATACTGATTACCGTTTTCTTTGTTCAAAATTAAGAGTTTCCTGTAAGATACCGTTTTCCTGTAATTTTTTTTCTACGCTTAATTTGTTGATAAACACACTCTAATTGCTTGATTTTAAATGACCAAAACCTTTGGTCAGACTATTCAAAACCTAATGCATTAAGTTTTTAATAAATGTACCTGAATTAAAACGGACAAGGTAACCAAAAAGTTCTAGTCATTTTTTATTTACTAGAAAAAAAGGTATACAATAAATTTGATATAGCGTTAGTCCTCAAAGTAATCCTCATCGGCATCCAGAACCTTTTGCCTACGTCCCTTCAGCTGTGCAATGGCCTGGCGGGAAAAATCAGGTGTCTTGGAATGGAAAAGGTGGTAATCTGTTGGTGCAAGGCCTAGATTGGTGTATGGTACAGTATCTTCCAGCCAAGCTGCTGTATAGTATCCCTGGCTACTCGTGCTACATAATGCTTGGCATTGTCAGGGAGAAGCAGTACACCCTTATGATTAACTAATGCTGGCTCATTTTGCTTCAGTGCCTGTTGCATATGTTCCAAATGTTTGCAGTGATGGTTTGATTCGTTGGTAGTTGCTCATAGTGCATCACTTGTCGACTAGTCCACCCGATACAGAACATGATTTTGTGTGGGTGTAGAGGTGAACTTTTGGTGTGAGGGACAGGGTCACGCGGTGACAATCAATGGGAGTGTCATACAGGACCCGCATTTGTTACTGATGAGCACTTTATCAAATATATGGGCGTTACGGTGCCGAGAAAGCAACAAGGAACAGGCTATCATTCGTTGTTGGCTTCTGAGAGTGTGTAGGGTACCTACTTACCCAACTTGTACGACTTCCCTATGTGGTGCAGGTGAAGTCTGACTGTTTCATCAGAAACTTGGAAACGTTCGGCAAGCTCACCACAGGTTTGGCTGTCGTCCTCCTCTTTGGATGCCCCCAAGACCTCATCATCCAGGACTTGTAGTAGGCCACTGCGGGGTTCATTATAAAGGGACAGATTTCCCTACTTGAGCTTCTGGAGCCAATGCCTGGTGGTGCCTTCACCCGCAGCATTATCCCCAAAGGGGCTTGACGTATTCGGCGACTTGATGCGGCTGCTGACAAGCACACATTAAAATCATAAAGCACATAACTCCGAATGAGTTGCTTCGACACCGCTATGTTCCTTCGTCGATGCTCGATTGATGTCTGTGTGCAACTCATCTACATTGGTCAAGAGCAATGCCCACACCACTTTCCTGGAACATGACAGCAAGGACTTTTTTGGTCATTTTATATACTTTTAATGTCACTCAATTGGTTTATATAAGGAATTGTAGGAAAGTTTCAATTTATTATTCATATATCAACTTTAATTCTCATTTAAACGTGCATATATTTTAAGAAAAATCACTTTGAAAAAATAAACTTATATGTTAAATTGTTAAATCCGGTTTGTTTTCTTTTTAAACTGTATCAGTTTTAACACAAGTTGCGAATTATATTTGTGCTTTTGTTTATTTCAGTGTAAGTTTGCTTTTAGTTTGTTTCGTCTGAATTGAATAGATTAATAAGTGAGTACCATTTTTTCAATTAAGAGAAAGGATATTTTCTTTTTCTATTGCTTTATCTACTACGAATCCACTTAAAATTGTAGTCCCTACTTGAAGTGCATGAATCACAACCTTATTCTATGTATTTATGTCGTAAAATATTTGTTAGCATTACACACTGAAAGGTTATTATCGTGATTTTTAAGAAATGATGTTGTAGTGTATGAGATTTTAAAATTGCGCAAGTCTAAAAGCAACCTAGCTTAATTCTGTAAATGATTCAAATCTGAATTTAAGCGACAAATAAAGAGAAAGCAAATTCCAAGCCAATTTACTTGTATTTATTCTTAGTTGCTTAGAGAATAAACATTTTTATTCTCAGAATTTAAATGATAAAATGCAGAAGTCTTGAATATTAGAGAACGATGATTCAAAATCAACCATTTTCTAATTCTACAGATTTGATCATGATAAAGATTTTGTTAAATATTCTTAAAAATGTAAAATTTGCCTAAAAACCGAAGGTAAAGAAAGTTATGATTATTACGAAATTAGGAAACGAACATTATTATTTATATTAATGGGTGATTTCTAAAAACGAAAAAGCAAAAATGTCAGTAGTTGTATTAACATTTCCATGTAAACAATAATCCTTATTCGGCAGCATTATTTAGGAGTATATTAATGAGTATATTATGATGATAAGCGGTTATAAAGTTGATGAATCATTCAGGCGTCAGAATTTCATAGAAAAATAATATGAAATAAAAAGATGACAATTTCTGCTATCACAAATTAATTATATAAAATGTAATTTCTATAATATAAGTTTTACAATGATCTTAGCTCTTTTAATTCACCTAAAACACGTAAAACGATTCTTTGCATAAAGTTGGCGATTCAAAACTCTCCATGGTAGACCTTTTTTGACACTGCAATGGGTATTGCGCATCAAGTAACATTTTGGCAAGAATGTATCCCAGCAATTGCTGTCAATACCCCTCATAATCAAGTAAAACCGAAAATCTTGACAAGCCGTTGCAAACAAGTACATTGTTTGGACTGATGAACATTGGGCGATAGTGTTCTTCAGCGATGAAAGTAACTGTACTTGACAGCAAGTTGTATTTCAGACGACGTGAACGTGATAGACTGGTTCTCAGAGGTGTGAAAAACTCAATTCAATTCGGTTATGATAGCATACTCATGTGGTGCATATTCTCTTGGTCAACTGGTCTTGGCACACATATGGCAAAGTAAAAAAGTTGCCGTGTATAAGAATATTATTGAATAGTATGAGATTACTTCTTTGGGAGCATCTTTTTTCCCCTGGGCTGTTCTTTTTGTAAGATTATCTCCTTTGTTATATTTCAAAGACGATGAAGCAATTCTTCATATCTAAAAATGTTCAGAGCATGGCCTGACCGAAGACTATATCATTATCGAATTAAGATTCATTGGAAGATCATTGTTGATGATATTAAAGTAATCGACGAAAATGACTTATGTGGGGCAGAAACTGTACGAGAAATAGGACAAAATCTCTCCTTAATAATTTATTAATATTTTTTTTCACTCGATGTAGAGTGATACAGAGTAAGAGGCATAGTTTATGCGGGTATGTAGAGAGGATAACGGTTAAACCTCGACTTGAACAGGTTAAGATTGTATTGACCGGGGAAACAGCCTCTTGCGAGTCGATTCCACAGTTCATGTGAAGAAGCTGCTCGAGTGGAACTTACATCTCACCAGTGGAATAAGAAGGGGATGAAGGTGATTCGCTATAATGTGCATGGCATGGCGGGTCTTGGCCGCGACGGTAAAACGGGTGGGGCTAAGGAATGTAGTTCATAGAATTAGCGATAGAGCAACGAAGGCTTGCGACGTTTCGTCTGAGAGAGGAGTTGTAGGGTGGAAAATAATTCGTTTTTGGCTCTATTGAAACTGGAAATTGAAAACTGGACATCTCCTGCCCATATAGGGCAACAGTTCTCCGTTTTCGGGATGATCTGGCCCTTGAAAAGATAGAGTATAGCGGAAGGAGACAGGTACTTACTGGAGCAGTACAGTAAGCCGATTATTTTTTCAGCATCTTTAGTGATGTACGAGATCCACTTGAGGTCTGGATTGAGTTTAAGTCCCAATAGGCGCTAAAGGCACGGGTACTCACTGAATAAATATCCGTTCATCATGATTGGTGTTAGTTCCGGATTCGATCAGTGGTGATGAAATGTCACTAGTTTGTTTTTTCAGGCATTGAATTTAACCAGTGTTTTCCCCAGAGAGGAGAGATCAGCTTCCAAGCTCTCTTTCTGGAGGTGCACCTTTGTATCATCAGCATAAATATTCATAAATGATCGAAGTATACTCTTACGCAGATCATTATATAAACTAGAAAGACGGCTGGACCGTGAAGCGAACCTTGGGGGACGCCTATATTGATCGCTAGGGCCTCGAAGGACTGGCCTTCAGGAACCTACACGTTCCTGTGATTGTATATATGCAGAAGTAAAAGTAATATTTCATACGCGTATTATTAATATTTTGTAATCATTTTGTCAATTATCGTAATTTAAATTTTTTCTCTAATTTTAACGCTACACGTTTTTCTCAAATACATTATCCTCGTTTCTTTTTAATGTAAATTTACCAGTGTTTTTTTAAGAATATTTGCTAAAATTTTTATCATGATCAAGTATATAGAATTGGATTTTTATTTTCTAAACTTCCTTTCACATTGGATGCTAGAAAAAGCGAAACAAACATTCAGATGATAACAAACTGTAATCACATAATTCATTGAAATATTACGTAAATACTTAGAGATATAAATGTCAAGATGTCGTCTACTTATAAAATGTCATGAAAATAATGTTTTTATTTAAACCACCACATGTTTGTTTTTACATTCATTTTATTTACAGGTTCACGTATATAATTGGAAAAAATAAACACTTCTTTATAATACTTCATATTAGATACGATATAGTTATTAATGACAAACGTTATCATCATTTTTACATAAGAATTCTTGTTTTACTATTAACATTAAAATAATATTTGCAAGTTATTTTATACAAGATTACCAAAAAAGTTCTGTCCGTTTTTAAAGGAATAAAAGAAAACGCTTCACAGTATGTGTAACTTATATTTAGTCTTCGAAGTAATCGCCATCGGCATCCAGCACCTTCTGCCAACGTGTCTCCAGCTGTTCAATGCCCTTGCGGTAGAACTGAGGGGGTTTTGACGCAAAGAATTCCGTAAGGCTGCTTCATTGGTGAAGGATTTCCCACGAAGATGATTATCCAGGGAGTGGAAGAAGTGGTAATCAGATGGCGCAAGGTCAGGTGAATAAGGTGGATGGCACAAAGTCTCCCACCCAAGTTGCTGTATGGTATCCCTGACCACTCGCGCGACATGCGGCCTAGCGTTGTCATGAAGGAAAAGCACACCTTTGCGATTCACCAGTGCTGGCTCCTTCTGGCGCAATGCCTGTTGCACACGTTTCCATTGCTGCGAGTATAGGTCTCCAGTGACCGTTTGTCCCGTTGGTAACAGTTCATAATGAACCATTTGACGACCTGTCCACCAGACACAAAGCATAATCTCGCGTGGGTGCATAGGCGGTCTTGCGGTGTGAGGGACAGCATCCTGAGGAGACAACCAATGTCTGGAACGCTTGGGAGTTTCGTACAGAACCCACTTTTCATCACTGGTAAGCACTCGATTGAATAAGGATGCGGTACGGTGGCGAAAAAGCAGCAATACGCAGGTTGCCACTCGTTGTCCCTTGTGGACCTCCAACAGCGTTTGCGGAACCCACTTGCTCAGTTTGTACGTCTTACCAAGGCGGTTCAGGTGAAGTCTAACTGTTTCATCGGAAACGTTGAACTGTCTTGAAAGTTCACCACACGTTAGACTACTGTCCTCTTCAATGGCCGCCTTCAGGACTCCACCATTCAAGGCCTGTGGTCGTCCACTGCGAGGCTAATCATGGAGAGACAAATCTCCCGACTTGAATTTTCGAAACCAACGCCTTGTAGTACGTTCATTCACAGCACTATCCTCAAGCGCTTGACATATGCGGCGACTTGATGCAGCTGGTGATAAGCCCACTTTGAAGTCATAAAGCAAACAGCCCCGAACGAGATCTCTAGACACTTTCATCCTTCTCACAGCTGTCAGGCTTATAACTGATGGCCGGGCACGGTGCGCGTGTTTTTATAACGTTTGATGTTCCTACTTCCGACTGTCCGAATTTGAAAACAATTGCTACACGCATTTCGTATATATTTTAACTTAATTCAATGACTAATCAAAAAACGGACAGAACTTTTTTGGTTACCTTGTATATTTAAAAAATGCATTAAAATCTTATAGATGCGTTTTTTGTGATGGAATGGCTTTATTCTGATCTTCAAAACGATTATTTACTCTTTTTATCACGACCCTGGAAAATGTTTCAGTTGCTGGAAAATTACCAATCAGATTGCAAAATAAAATTAAATAATTATCGGAAAAATCATTATTACTTCGCAATCAACGTCAAAAGGGGAAATGATTTCATAATTTTATGCTATGTAATGTAAATGTGCACGGACGGAGGAGATATTAACAGATACATTGTAAAAGAATAAAAAGTAATGTTTATGAAATATTTATATAGGCAGTATTTTGCTTCGTTTCTGAAACTGGTGTACTGATTTTTGATATTCATACACCAAAAGATTCAAAAGATTGATGAGAAATAAAGAGATATTTTGATGGGTTCATTTAATAATAGTTTTTTGGGGGGAGGGATTAATTGTAAGAACATTTACTCTTACAAAAAAGACACAAATGATTTTTAATCTAATTCAAAACTGTTTAACCGATAAGAATACGCGAATATCAGAAAAGAATGAAATAAACTATTTCTTCCAAATTTAAACATTTTTCAGTATATGTATTTATTTTTACATTAGATTTTGGGTGTCAGACAGGTGGAGTGTAACTGGCGAATATTGGCGTGAATAAAATGCTAAGTAACATAAATTCAAGTTTTGCGTTAGCATTTAATCTTGGTACCTCCACTAATTCAGTATACGTAAGGTTTAAAATGAATTTTTAAAAATGAAAAAGCTTTCTTGAAGCTTTCATTTTAGTTTTAATTGAAAGTTAAAGGATTTAATTGAAAGCTAAATTTACTATTTCCAGTAAGCAAAATACTCTGTGGTGTATTTCAAACAGAATTTATATTGATCAGAATCGACTTTTATTTCAGTAAAATTGATCAAAATCGGCCATTTTGATAGATTTGCAAAGAAAAGTTAATTCTAAGTTTTAAAAATCTTGCAAAAATAAAATATATATTTCTGAAACGCTATGTGATGAAAATTAGAAAATTTAAAGTTAAATTAATCTGATTTGAAACAAATATTACTTACAGCATAAAATGTTATATACAAGCATTTCTTAACCACAGGGTTTTGTTTTTCTGACATATTAATCAATTTATTGACAGCCGATTGACTGCGGAACGTGTTCATAATTAAGTATGGTAGAGCAAACGATAACGTTTATAAGTGCTTACAACCCTTAAAACACGTGACTTTTTAATGATAGATTTTCGGTTTGCACATCCATACTTCAGAAATTCTGCACGTATATACACATACAAAAACAAATTTTGAAAGATTTAAAAACTTTTATAAATTATTCAATTTAAAATTGAAATAAATGAAAACAAATCATATAAAAATTCATTTTCATCGAAATTTTTTTTCTTCGGACAATATTGTCTTTAATATATATTATTCATAAAAGCAATTAAAGCGTCTCTAATTGAATAATGTATTAGTTTTATTGCGTTTTTATCTTTCGATTCAGAACAAATTTTCGATAAGACGGGGTTTGATTTTGCGAAAAAAAATTCGGTGAGTTAAATTCTTCAAAAAATATTACTTTTAACTAATATAGTCACTAAAAATTATCACATTGTATTTCTCAAGTTTTCACAAATTAAGTAAAATATTTTTACCAAGATTTTCTAATAAAACAAATTTCGAAAATAATTTAATTCATTTGTGAGCAATTCCTGAAAATTTGATTAAAATCCGACAATTATTTGATTTTTGCAAGAATTTCCAAAAAAATATAGACTAAAACATGCTATGCTAAAAGCTAGTACAACCGCTAAGGCAAGAAAAACTAATTTTTTAATTAAAATTTCGGGTGTTCTAAGAAGGAGTAAAAAATTTAATTAAATAATCAAAAAATACTTTGATCCTTTCTCTTAATGATAACAGAAAGATTTTGATGATAAAACTGTTTTGGAGCATATTTTCATCAAGGTATGCTGATTTTTTAGCGATTTCGTGGAGGTGTCTAATTTAATCGGATAACCCATTTATATTCTGCCATGAATATATTGTTTCATTTCCATATAGCACCTACTTGATCAATCTCATAGCAATGTCATAGTAAAAGTTCTTGTCTCTTCGATTTCTCTTCAATTTCTTATTTTTCTTACTCAGCATTTGTATTTCTTTTTAGATTGCATCACATTCTGTTTAACTTGGTGATAATATTATACTGTCATATACTTGTTCAAGAATAGATAATTATATTTATTCATTTTTTTAAAAGCTGCCAGTTGTAATATGCTCTTTTCCTAATTCCGACAAATTGTTCTTTTCATTAGCTTTACTTATTTTCTTCTATCAACATATTCATCCTTCCATTTATGTGAGGATATCATTTCACATAATTACGGTAAATTCTTCCATTTCAAAATAAGGAAAATTATTAGATATTAACTACATGCATACAACTTTTTATAGAACTAAAATTATTTGGTGTCGTCAAAGTCAATGAAAAATATTATTTCGCCCCCTTTTTTCTTAATAATTTGCACGCTTCAGATAGAACATGACAATTATGTTTTAAAGTAAATAAATTTAATTAGACTATCAACTTCCTCATGAAAATTCTAATTCATGTGTGACAGAATAGATTGGAGAAATAGCTACTTCTGAAATGTTTCATATTTTCTATTTAATAGAAATAATGTTTCATTGTTGATGGAGAATGGTTCGATATATCAGTGGAATGCAAACAAACAAATAATTGCTTCAAATTATGTTAGACAATGAACATTTTAAAATTACTCGTTGACACATTTGTCTGCATACAGCTAATTCCTTTTTTTTAAAATAATACCCAAAAGATTTTCTATATATTTTCATTGCCTCCCCTCACCCCACTCCACGCACATCGACTCCAACTTCTTATTTTTTATTGTCACACTTTCGAGGATGTTACAAAGTAATTTACCTTGCATTGCATACTCGCAACTAATACAACGCGTAAACTAAATGTGCTGTTGTATTAAGTGGCTAACTTCAGTGGTCTACGTAAGTTTTACTACTGTGCAGTTATTACATTGCCTTGTGTATGTATTTATTGCTCTTCTTTTATTGCCTTGTTTATAAGTTCATTAGGATGAGAGTTGTGGTGTAATGGGTATCAAATCTGAATGAGAAATTGAAGAGCCGAGTTCGAATTCCAGTCCGGTTTCTTTATATTCACATGCGCAAATACGCTGGAAAAAAGTATGAATCCATCCCTTTTCTTCCCCACCATCTATGGCCTGAGTAGCAGGACAGGCTGTGCTCTATAACCTTGATTTGCAACCAGTCTACGGCAGAAAGAAATGGCAACCTATTGTGGGAAAATCTTTTGTCTAGTCAGTCATGAATCGAAAGAAACGTGATCGCTCAAGTGTGTATCACGTATGACACTTAACTGATTACTGATACATTCATTATATTGCATTCTATACGCATCATTTTAACTTGTGTACGTAGTTATTGTCTTGTGTACACATTATATTGTCTCATGTACAAATTTAATATACTAAACTGTACATGTATTGTTTTGCATACGTACTGTTTTGTTTGTTTGTTTTTGCATCATCCTGTATTTATATGGTTTTTCAGATTTGCATTTTCCTTCTGTTAATAAATCTGGTGGCTATACGCTGGTCTTCAGTGGGATTAATGGAGAGAAATTGTCACTGTTGAAGTTTTACACAGTCAAAGACAATACAGTAGTTAGACAGGAATCATTAAATTCCAAAGATTTTATACGTTGTTTCCACGAGATACTCGAAGGAATTGTCTTTCATCGATCTATTCCTCGGCCTAGACTAGAAGTTAGTCAATTTTTCTTATCATGCCATCGGAAATTGCGGCTCTTTAACTTGGATCAGAGACGAGAATGAAAAAGTGGAGAGGAAAGAAAGCGAAGTTCATCAATACTCATGGTATTGGCAGAACAATATATTTTCTTATTTCTTTGACTGAAATGTAGACTCATGGGGCTAACGTGGGAGCGAGGAAAACCTGTAACCTTCGAGTTCAAGGTTGTGAACAATATTGATTATTCACGATAATGATTGACTTAAACTTTCTGGGGGATTCTGAACTGGCAATGAAACAACATTGATCGCATTCTATGGTCATTTGGCTACCCACCCACCAACTTAAAAATAGAGAGTAGTGATGAGTAGCGGCGTCAGTGTTTGGAAATATTTTTAATTATTTAAATACAAATGATAAAAATAAAATAAATGTTTCCCTAAACTGATTTTTGCTCTTAAATCATTGCATCTCAAAAGTTTCAGTGACTATATTTAACTTGATAGAAATTAGTAGAAAGAATGTTGTGAAATCAATTTGAGCGACATATCGATTTTTGATAAAGTACAGAATAAGTAAATCTTGAGAAAAACTTTGCATCCGTTTCTATAAAAGTCACTTGGCGAAGGGAATTCTTGATAATTTATCTTATAATAAAATGAATATAATTAGTTCTTTTACTATATGAATATATATAAGTTCATAAGTTTGAACCATTTTAAAATGCTTACAGTGGCTTCTTGAAAAATTCATAATTATTTAACGCTTGTTAAAAGGTGCTTAGCTTACACGTATAAATGCCTTACGTGAAAAAAATAATGAAAAAAAAACTTTAATCGCTGCAGCAAAATGTATTTATGTGAAATTACAATGTTGGACTGATTTCACAGAAATATATCTCTATATTATTCTTACATATATCTATATCTATATATATATATATATATATATATATATATATATATATATATATATATATATATATATATATAAAGGCATTTTTTATGTTTATACGTTCTTTATAGATGCAAATAAGTAAAATATATATATATATTTAAGTAAATGCTCTAGTTATAATAAACAGTATTAACAACATTTACCGTCCTGAATGTCCGAGAAATTTTCACAGAAAATAATGTGTGACGTCATATATATATATATATATATATATATATATATATATATATATATATATATATATATATATATGGTATGTTTTTTTACTATGAAGAAGTGTGACTGGCATTTTTACTATAAAAATGTATTTTTATACTTTCATAACGTTTTGACCCCAGTTTGGTGCGCTAACAGGTGCTACCACACTCAGGGTGGATTTGAGCGAACAACAGCGATTAAGCGGTGGTTTTATTCTCCTCAAAACCTCCCGAACATCGGCCTTGCAGCCGGATGTAGTTTATTGTCATACCCAGGACACCGAAAGCTAAAGCAAGCATAAAGCATACCGATGTATGTATGCTTGTTTACTGCATCCTTTAGAAATCCTTTCGTTTACGTAAATATAAATGAATTAACTGACGTTTCATCTAACTTTTCATAAAAGTATAATCATCTTCAATCAATATCACCCATTACATGTGAAATACATATTGCACCATAAAATCACTAAGCTGTCATCACGGTGGCCACCCTGAAGACATTTTTGATAATATTTAGTGACATCCGAACCTTTCAGACCAAACATTAGTTATATTTATTTCATTCTAAGAATTTATACAATAGGGAATCTAATAGAAAACGATTTGCAACGTTATTTTCTGAATCGGAAAGGGCTTTTAATTGTGCTGATCTATGTATAAATCAAATTCAAAGCAAGTTAAATTGTTTTTGTGTGTCAATATTTTTCTCCCTAAGATAATATTCCCGAAATTTTTCAGATTAAACTTTTTGATTTAAAGAAGAGAATATTATGAATATTAAATAATGATCAAAGTGAAATAAAAATTTAAAAAAAAATGAAAAAGAAACCTTTTCCAATTAATCATAAAATTTTAATTGCAAAAAATTAAAATAAACAATATTTTCATATCTACCCTTATCATTTTCAACATGCCCGCTAATATTCTTCGTTTCGTTATAAAGAAAACAGATGTCTGCGTCAGAAAATAGTCAATATCATGCAAACTCTTTTGATAAATACAATAAAAAGATGTCGCTTGTAGATATGGAGAGAGAGATGATAAAATATAGTTCTATGGTATGATATATTTATGGGTTAAAATGCTGGATGTCAGGAATAGAGCGTATGTAAATATGAAAATCTATTCCATACTTAAAAGCCTGAAGATTGCATTTAAGCATGAAACAGACTGTCGTCAACTTAGACTGAATGTCAACTTAGATATATATATATATATATATATATATATATATATATATATATATATATATATATATATACGGCATTTGACACATACACACATGCTTACACGCATACATACACACAAACACAGAAAGAGAAAAAACTCAACCTAACACCAATAATAAGAACATTCCAACTGACGTATAAATTGACGTATAAAGATAACGAAAAATGAAAAAGACAGCAGTCAATTGCTGAAACCTACTGAAGAGTGGACTGAACAATTTCGAAAAACTCGACGTGCAATCAGCTGAGAAATTCTATTTGTATCAATCATATATATATATATATATATATATATGCATGTATGCATATGCACATGCTTGTACGTATGTATATTAATACTGTTGCATGCCAAAGTATTCGATCGTAGATTTTTTCCTTATTTCATCTGATTAATTATTCCAAATTTGATTTAATGCTATTTATCTCCGCAGAAAACCTAGAAAACAGTTTAATACGAGAATTAACAATAAACAAGCGAGAATTAATATTATTAATTATTTTATCTTTGGCATCGATCATTGTTACAGACATTTTCTGTAGCCTTTTATAAGGATTCTACATCTCTCGACATTTTCGACCATTCTTCTATGGGGAATCCTTCCAAATCGTTTAGATTTGATGGCTTCGGTTTATGAACAGTAATTTTCAATTTATGTTATAAATGTTCGACTGGATTTCGGTTAGGTGATTGAGGCTATCCATTATTCTAACCTTATTCTTCTTAAACAATTCTCAGGTGATTTTCGAAGTTCGTTTCTGGTCCTATTGTTGGAAAATTAATTGTATCTTAACTGAATAACAGAAAATAAATGTTTTTTTCAAAAAGTACACTTATATTTTAGCGAATCCATTCCCCACTTTGGTCAGTTTCCCAGTACCTGATGCGATAAAAAAATGATGCGTCTAACAAGTTACTTGAGTTTTATATATATATATATATATATATATATATATATATATATATATATATAAAGAGCCTTTTTATATACTTATCTAATTGTTGCTTTCTCGTGTAAAATCCTTGTCGATTCTAACAATCATAGAAATGTGTCCATCCGTTACGCTCGATTTCAGGTTGATTGAAACTGTCCTTGTGTTTTTAATCACCGCACGTGTTGAAATTCTCCCTATCTTCCCGACATGATCTTGGAATCCTCGATACAGTACCAATTTATTTCCATTTTTAAACAATCGATAATACAGTGGAACGGAGGATGTCAGAGGCTTAGAAATTTTATTATAGCCTTTCTCATGTTGATAAGACTCAATTAATTTCTTTTTCAGGTCTTCCGAGTGCGCTTTGGCTTTCGTTCTGATTCCCCCACTCCAAAAAAAAAATGAATATTTTATTTGTAAAATAAATACTCAGCTATGTTGAATATTACAAAATTTTTTTTCAAAATTGCAGATTGTAATATCGACTGATCTTTAACTGAAATTTATATTTAAATACTGTTGTTCATTTGAAAGAGATATTGTAAAAAATATTTACATTGAATAAATTTTATTTAAATATTAAATACGGTTATAAATAATCAATGTTAATTTATGAATCTCAAATGAAATTAGCTTCCTGCCAAATATTAAGATAACAGTAAGATAAATTAATGTTTAAATAAACTAGTAATCTTTAATTTATTTCGCGAGAACCAAAATAAATATTAAGTAGAACACTTAATGAATAAAAATTATATTGTGCTGATTCCAATGAAGACAACTTAAGTAATTAAGTATGTAAATATTTAAATAAACAATATGAGAAAATGTTAAATTCAATTCAATTAAGCTAAATGGATGTGGTATTTAAAAACACACAACCTCTTAAATAATGTATGATACAAGAGAATAACATAAGATAAAATTTCTTTTTGAAAGTATTGTGCTAAATTCTTTTTAAGGGATTAGTGAACAACGTTTCGATACAACTTTTTAATTGGAAGAATGAAACTTTCTTCGAATCTCAATCAAATATCTAATATTTAATCATAAATGCGCAAAACGAATACAATATGTTCTTTGTTGGGTCTGATTTTTCAATTAAAATGGTGCAATGAATGTACAAAATATTCTTATAGAGCCAAGGAAAGGTGGCGTTTCGAAATATGAATACTCTTGTGGTGGCACGGAGCAAGCGAAGGACCGGATATTAACCCTCAGAGGTTTAGACAGCAAATGACCAATACTGGTCTCTGCGCACCCGGCTCCACGCAGAATTTCCGGTGGAAAACTAAAAAGAAATAAAAAGAATGATAAACAATTTTCCACCAATTAAACAGCTCCGCGCCATACCCAACAGTTTGTTTCAGCAGACTGACTCTGATCCGAAGGGCACACATAAATAGAGCGATAAATTCACTTCTAAGACAGAAAGCTTTGAAGTACCGTCAGTGAATGTCGCTACGCTTTTCTCACCCGTGAAACCCGATGCCTTCAGCCTTCCTTCACCAACGGAGATATCAAAGGACTCCTACCAACCCATTGACCTCACCTTTCATCTCCTGTGACCAGCACGTCATGAACTTAAGTATTAACAAAAGACACTTATATTCTTTTAATAATCGGATTTCTCTTCTATGAATGAACATTTTGTAACGGACTTTGTGCGTGTAAATCAAGAAACATTGTACTATTCATTGATGTTGCATTTAAATACAAAGTGTTTTTGATATACCCTTCTCTTTCGTATGTTATTTTGTTTATGTTATGGTGACCTCAATTTGATCGCTTGTTGAACCTTTAGGCCAAACTAGCTGCTGTCCCGAAGGACTGCTACTATTTATCTACCTTCTGATACAAGCAACAATTAACAACGAGAACTCTACCCCCCCATCCCCATAAGTTTCTTTTCAAAGAAATTATCCCAAACCCAACAAAAATATTCTACTTTTGACAGAGAACTACTAGCTGCCTATCTAGCAGTACTCCATTTTAAACATTTAATAGAAGGCAGAAATGTAATGTTACTGACGGATCACAAACCACTTTGCAGTGCTTTTAAAAGCCAGTCTTCCTTAAAATCAGATAGACAACAGCGTCACCTCTGTTTTATCAGCGAATATGTAAATGACATTTCACATATAAGAGGTTCACAAAATATAGTAGCTGATTGTTTATCACGACCTGTCAACGCGATCACTATTGATATATGTGACTTACAAGAAATAATGAAGCATCAAGCTACTGACAATGAAATTCAGGCATTCAAAGATCAACTGAAACCATACACAATAAATCAAAATGAAACCATATTATGTGACACGACATTACCTTTTCCACGACCTTTTGTGACTGAAAAGCTCAGAAAATCGGTATTTGACAGTCTGCATAATCTATCACATCCAGGAATAACATCTTCAAGAAAAATAATAAAATCCAGATACTATTGGCCGAAGATGGACAAGTCAATAAAAACCTGGTGCACAGAATGCCAGCACTGCCAACAAGCAAAAATAATAAAACACACAAAGAGCAAAGTAAATCCATTTGAATTACCTTCCAGTCGTTTTGAAACGGTGCATGTGGATATTGTCGGTCCCTTACTACCAGTAAAGAACCAAACTGACCCTTATTTTTCACCATATCGATATTTATTAACATGCATTGATAGAAATACGAGATGGATAGAAGCATGCCCAATAACAGAAATTACGGCAAAATCAATATCAACGGCTTTTGTCAATCTGTGGATCTCCCGATTCGGGGTTCCTCTTCATGTCGTTACGGACAGAGGAAGCCAATTTGAATCCGAATTATTCTCAGAACTATCAAAAATAATAGGCTTCCACAGATTACGAACAACGGCGTACCATCCGCAAACGAATGGATTAGTTGAGCGAGCACACAGAACTTTAAAAACGGCTATTATAGCCAGGAAAGAATCGTGGTTGTCAGCTCTTCCTATCGTCCTTTTGGGAATGAGGATAACACCTAACGAATCAAACTATTCTTCATTTACTGCAGTAACAGGGAGTCATGCACAAGTCCCCCGATTGTTAATTGACTCTATCAAGAACGAGAATAGTGAAATGACAAACTCGCACGTTAAAATTCTAGCCGACGAGATGCAAAAATTTGACATGGACAAATTATCCAGGGGACACCTGCATACAATACCTAATTCTTACATTCCAAAAGATTTACAAACATGTAAAAGTATCTGGCTAAGAACAGACAGAGTAAGAAAGCCATTGGAAGCTCCATACACAGGTCCATTCCAAGTATTAAGTCGTCATGAAAAATATTTTACTATTAAAAGATCGGATGACGTACATAGTAATGTTTCAATAGATAGACTAAAACCTGCATATATTTCTGAAAATATAAAATCAAAAGATTCCATTGGATCAAGACCGGATTTGGATAACTCCCTATCTTGTTCCGAAGAAACTAATGATAACAAACCAGAAACTAGAACGAAGTCCGGTAGAACGGTTAGATGGAAGAAAGAAAACACATATTTTTATTACTAAAAAAAAAAAAAAAAAACAAAAAAAAAAAAACAACAACAACAACTCCGTTTACTGGGGCGAAAGTTATGTGGTGGCACGGAGCAAGCGAAGGACCGGATATTAACCCTCAGAGGTTTAGACAGCAAATGACCAATACTGGTCTCTGCGCACCCGGCTCCACGCAGAATTTCCGGTGGAAAACTAAAAAGAAATAAAAAGAATGATAAACAATTTTCCACCAATTAAACAGCTCCGCGCCATACCCAACAGTTTGTTTCAGCAGACTGACTCTGATCCGAAGGGCACACATAAATAGAGCGATAAATTCACTTCTAAGACAGAAAGCTTTGAAGTACCGTCAGTGAATGTCGCTACGCTTTTCTCACCCGTGAAACCCGATGCCTTCAGCCTTCCTTCACCAACGGAGATATCAAAGGACTCCTACCAACCCATTGACCTCACCTTTCATCTCCTGTGACCAGCACGTCATGAACTTAAGTATTAACAAAAGACACTTATATTCTTTTAATAATCGGATTTCTCTTCTATGAATGAACATTTTGTAACGGACTTTGTGCGTG
This sequence comes from Acanthosepion esculentum, assembly GCA_964036315.1. Classification (NCBI taxonomy): domain Eukaryota; kingdom Metazoa; phylum Mollusca; class Cephalopoda; order Sepiida; family Sepiidae; genus Acanthosepion; species Acanthosepion esculentum. Next base: position 24,470,140 of record OZ038516.1, on the reverse strand, counting down.
TAAATCAAGAAACATTGTACTATTCATTGATGTTGCATTTAAATACAAAGTGTTTTTGATATACCCTTCTCTTTCGTATGTTATTTTGTTTATGTTATGGTGACCTCAATTTGATCGCTTGTTGAACCTTTAGGCCAAACTAGCTGCTGTCCCGAAGGACTGCTACTATTTATCTACCTTCTGATACAAGCAACAATTAACAACGAGAACTCTACCCCCCCATCCCCATACTCTCATGTCAAAAGCAAAAAGCGCTCTTTTTAGCAAGATCCTATATTTATATAATGAGCGACCTGACAAATGAATGGCAAACAAGTCACCATGAATAAAAAATGATATTTCTTTTTAAAATTCAAATCCGCAGCGCAGAGCAAACTCGAAATTTGACAAAAGTTATTTTAACGATCGTTCATATTGGTTAGAAAATTTGAAAACACTGTAATAATGTTAATAATAAAATGTGTAAATGTAAAACAAAATGTACAAAACAAAATTTACTGGTCACAACACTGTTTTCTAAAAAGAAAACAATAGTCACAATATCAGTTAAATTTTTTAGTCGATATGAGCTATTGCTATTTGTTTTAAAATTATAAAATTGTACGAAAAATATGCTAAAAAGAAAATCCTTTTTACACAATGGCACTAATGGACACGTTGATAATGATTAATGAACGATAAATGATTTGAATTTTTAAAGCTTCCTAAGATTTATTGATACACGATATCCATTTTTGTAAGAGGATATAAAATTAGAGTAATTCACGAAATGCTACTTATTTGCTTGAATTTGTTTTGTTCGAGTTTTTCTTTCAACCGATATTTGAAAGTAAGTTAAATGTATTTCTAAAAAACAAAAAGAAAACTTAGTTTGCAACTAATTCTGTGAAAAATAACTTAATTTTATTTCTTCGAGAAACACAAAACATTCGAACACATAATCGAAGAGAAAATGATTTTGTAGAAAATACGCGTTCACATTTCTATTGTTAAGGGGTATTTATCTATGTTGTAGTTTTTACGCAGGTGTTTTAAAATGATCATTGTCATAGTAATTTATCATTTCCAGTACTTATGAAATGGTGGTTCTAATGACACTGGTTTTAGCACATCTCCACTACTCTTGTTAGTGACCTTTTCCACCTCAACAATGTTGGGATTTGCACCATTTTAATTCTCCCGAAAATCACTAAATGACCCTGAAATGGCCTTACGTATGAAACGAGTTGGAGGGATACAATGATTATAAACACTATATCACATAATTTCCACAGTCCTTGGACAAGATTCTAACACTGATAAACTATCTCACTCTTTTTCAGTCTTCTCCTCCAACCCTGTGTCCTGTTGGAACTATTTAATAAATTTGTTTTTTGTCTACAACTAGATTTCATTTCACCATCTCAAGCTCCTTACTTACTTTACAGTGTGAGTTTGACAAGCAACAGGGGGGGGGACAGGATTCGAGGAAACAGCAGTAGAAAGGATCACAGGGAATCAGACATCAATAAGGAAATTTACTCTGGTTTCTCGCTAAATTTGTACAATTTCTCACAGGCCTGTTTTCATTTTACTTTACTTTACTAAAAGATACCATTTCGGTAATTGTTGAACGTACGGCTACTAAACCCTAAACATTATAAGTCTGTGAGTTTCTATTTCTCACCCATCGTCCCATTTATCTTATACAGTGTAACCCGGATATAAGAGACGCGGATATAAGAGAAATCCGGATATAAGAGAGATTTTCTCTGGTCCCAAATTAGAGCCGGTGTTAATGTATATAAAATAGACTAAACTCGGATATAAGAAAACCCGGATATAAGAGATTTATTCTCCGGTCCCGACAACTCTCTTATATCCGGGTTACACTGTATTATTGAATATTAGTGTCATAGTTATCTGGTGGCCATTACGATGGATCGAGTAAGAGCAACTTTCTGCAAATATCTTACACTTCATATGATATTATCGTATCTTATATATATCTTATATTCATATCTTACACTTCATATGATATTTAGTGTTCTGGCTCTGATTTTTTCATAAAAGGATTTTAGATCGTTCCCACTTTACTTCTCATTACCGAACGACTTGATATTTAAGAGTTGTTTTTTTTAATTTTTCGTGCAAGATTTCTTTCTAGGCGCTTGTTCATTAACTTGTGATTAATCTGCGCTATCCATTATTTGACATTATTGTCCTCTTTTCTGGATGCGAGAATTTGAATGTTAATTTTTTAAAAATTGTTTCATTTTCAAAACTCTGTACTTTAGCATGGTTGAACTGAAGTCGTTTGTACAATTACCGATAAACTACTGTTCTTCATATCGTTGTAGTTAATTTGTATTGCTTTTCAGCCCGTTTAATACATTTTCTTATTAGTCTTGTTTTATATATACATCCATTTGGCAGCGCTTTATGAAGTTTTCATCTGAATGTAATTTATTATCATGCAGCTCTTAGACTACTCTTGTTGGTATTTTCATTTCGTCAGATGCTCGTCACATATCCAGGTTTAGGTCATTTCTTACGCAATTTCCTTTGTTTGCCTTTTAAATTCTTCATTATTTTTTCTTGTTCAAGTAATTGTATTTTGGGTTCTTTTATAGAAGAGGCAACAAAAGTTCTTGTAGCAGACCGTGGGTTTACGTGTTGTTAAATTAGGAACAAGTGCGTTTATTCCTGCTAAAAGGAAGTCCACTACAAGAACATGGCGGACTCATAGATTGAATCAACCATAAAGAAGTGTAAAGAAAACCAACAAGACCGATATCTATCTATCTATCTATCTATCTATCTATCTATCTATATATATATATATATATATATATATATATATATATATATATATATATATATATATATATATATCACTAAATATATGTATTAAACAACAAAATTTACAATGGACATAGATATTAATATTTGTGTTTGCGTGTGAACGTAAAGAGTTTGTATTTTGGTGAATGTTTGTACATACGTATATGTGTGTATCATGGTGTTTTCCCACAAGTGGGCAAAAACGCAGATCTCTGCGAGAGATCACATTTTGCAAATGTGTCCGCTGAAATGCAAAATAAAATGAGAACGAGGCAAGAAATCGCCCAGTATTTATAGTGTAGGGAGAGCGTCCCCTAGTGAACAATTTGCACAATCAAGGAGGAGTTAACTCCGACATTCTTTCCCTTTTTTCTTTTTACAAATAGTTAATGTCATCTTTTGAGTATAAAGTTTCAGATTTTGTCCTTCAATCTCCGATCTGATTATTCAACCATTACCATTCACATCTTTCAAAAAGGGTTAGTGTATATAACATCACATACTGATACCTCCTATCTGATTTTTACGCTTCATTTCTGTTGCTAAAGTCCTTTTTTATTTCCCTGAATATTCTTTCTCTTTGTCTTGTTTTATTAACTCACATTCAAATACTGCAAGGGATTTACAACGCGTCCATTCCATGCCATTTCTAATTGATTATTTCGAATTCATCTTTATTGTTTATCACAAGTTTTACTTGACTAAAATTGCACCTTTTCTAAACCTGATTCTATTCCTTTATCATATCTTGAAGTTTTACGTAGATTACTGCCCCAAGTTCTATTTTGTCTTTTGCCAAGACGTACAAAGGTTTTATTTTCTGTCGAATTTGCAAACTTCCTAAGATTATATTAAGAATCATTGATATAATAAATATAAGCGGAAAAAGTAAATCTCTGAAAAAATGCATCTTTTCATAATTACTTCTGGTCATCTCAATTTTCTTGTTTTTCATTAGAACTGAGTTTTACAAGTGACAATGTTGAACCTTTTCGGTCATTTTAGAATACATGTTTAAAGAATGACCTTTTAGGATATTTTGTAGTTAAGCCATCCCATTGGGATATTCGTCATGTTTTAACCTACTTCAAAATCATTTGTTCAATATACCCTAGGTTCTTTTATAACTCTATTATTTTAATTCCACAGAATTTTTATTTTTTTGTTGTTGCGATCATCACTTGCAAGATTAGAGTTAAATAAATTCTAGATTTGTTTTATTTTCAACTTCCGTTTATATTCGGCTCGTTAACTCCAGGCCATCTACCTTTGAAATGATCCTTTCGTTAAGTATCTTTGGAGTTAGAGAACAGTTTATTATACCGTATCGTAAATTTCTGAAACGAAAATCTGTACATTTAACCAGGTCCTAATCCTAGTTTCCTGGAGCTTATATATATATATATATATATATATATATATATATATATAATTTAAATTTTGTGTATTTAGGGAGCATTTTTTCATTGATGTATGTTTCATTAAATAATATAGACAAGTGTTGTCTATTTATTTTATGTAAATTCTTTTCATATCGTCTTATAAGCTTAATAACATTATCATTAAATGAAGAAAGAAAATCACAATATTGATACATATTTTTTAATCCTCTCCAAGCTTTCGGCTTACATAAGCCATTATCAAAGATGACAGTTACATTACAATATATTAAGCAATACACGGACAAAACAGTGATGATACTCTGTTTTCGTTTACATGGAAGATTTCCAAGCAACGACAAACTCGTGTATATAAGACGCTGGAAGCGAAAATCGCACCGCCGCTCATGACGTCACACATGACCACGCGAGAGTGAAAACGACATGTATTAAGTATGGGAAGAAGTTGGTATAAACCAATGGCTTCTGTTACCAATTATAGGCATTTAAGAATATTTGTGCAGAAACGAAATTGTGCAGAAACGAAATTGTGCAGATATGTATATTTCGAGAGTCTATGAAAGATTTGGGTTTGAATGCACTATTCAACAGCGACCCATTTCGTGGCCGAAAGGTCTAATGCACCTCTGATCTGGGGACGTATATATATATATATATATATATATATATATATATATATATATATATATATATATATGTGTGTGTGTGTGTGTGTGTGTGTGTGTGTGTGTGTGTGTGTAATTCATTGAACGAGACTGACTGATAGGGTATTTTTGTTTAGATTTTTATTATTTTTTTTATTGTATACAGACAAGTATATTTTTCCGGACTTGTAACATCTTGAACTTTCCCAACGGGGACAAAATACCCATTTTCACGAATAACTGTTGCCGACCGCATGAGAACGCATGAAACGTTTAGTTATGACCGGCCACTGTTCACCGGAAATTTATTCATTTAGAAGTATTAAGACTCTGCCAGTTAATATGGCATTGAGCTCTCTTTCTCCGGTGTGTGTCTGTAGCAGACTCACTTAGGAATTGCATATCTGTACACCTGAAAATTCCAGAGAAAACGCCTGAACGCAAGCCACCAGTCTTGTCGCGGTTAATTTTGGTCTCTGTCAACGTCTCATCTGATTTCTTTTCCTACCTTTTTCGACATTACAAGCAGACGGTTTGCCTAGACATGATGGAAGCACCAGACAACGTAACGCTGTGCAGGAAGATAAAGTATATGCGAAATTTGACAATCTTGACGATGAGATATGAATAAATCTCACCACTTTCACCTCCGGTATTGCATTCAAGAGTGAAAGTTCAACTGTTGACAAAACAAATTCTAGGAAATGATTTGTCAACCCTATCGAAATTCCTCGACTGGTCTAAATTGATCAGCGCAGATATATCTTCGTTTTCGACTTTATCAAAATTAAAGCGAACTATACAGCATAACGTTTGGAATCAATTAGCCTATCCAGCACAAGTTGCACATGGTTTGATCATATTTAAAATTCTGTTATGTTTTAAGTGTGTTTTAACAAAAAAGAGCGAAAATGCTTTATCTAATCGTGTTCTTTGTCTTTTCGCAGCAACTACACTCAAAACAAAGAATTTCATAGAATGTTTCTTTTGGAAAGAAACAGTACTGCAAACATTTACATGTGGTCAGTGAAGGTTTATAGAAATGCTGCACTGTAAGAAGATGGTTTGGTAGAATTAATCGCAATCCTAGAGAAAGAAAAGAAACTTATCTTACAGACACCACATTTTCAGGCATGCTACTGCTCTGAATGAGTATAAGTTGAATAGACCGGTGTTCTTATAACAGTTGACGTAAATATTACGATTACCCCCAAACCTCCTAGTGATCCATGGTAATGCTTGCAGTTTACTGTCATTTCTTGATTACGCCAAGGTCTCTGCAAAGTGAATTTCCGGAATGCTAACAGACTACATGAAGGAGCAGAGTGTAGTTGCTGTTCAAGTGCTGGAGATGCACAACATGACGATTACATTTATAAGAAGCCCTGGATTCACTTCTATGAGCTAGATAACAAAAAGAAATAGCGGAGTGCCACAACCCAGGGGAAAAACGAATGAAAGACAACACATTTCGCAAAGCAAGTGATAGTCATTGTTTTTTGACAAAACAGAATGGAAGAAGGATATTATGAGAATGAATAAATGAAATGAGGAGAATGAAATCTTAAAATGAAGATTATGAAGTAACAGCTAAATATTAGAAGAAAATAGGACATTCCTGAAACGAGTGAAAAATATAAGAAAGGAAAAATAAATACATAAAAGAAGTAAAAATGAAAACTACAAAAAAATAAAAAAAAAGGAATTATAGAAATAAATGAAAAAATGAATTAATAAAAGGAGAAATTTTTGAAGTCATTGGAATAAACGGTGCGAAACAATGAATGCGAGAATGAAAAAGTGGAAACAAAGGCCGAACGAAATAGAAAATCTGAGCAAATGACACAAAGAAATGAAGAAGGTTTTTAAAAGAGGATGAAACTGGAAACTTCAAGAAAAAAATCAGTGACAATAAAAAGAAAATTCAAAATAAAAAATAATTCAGTTATTTTCAAGATGAAAAGATATCGTGTCTCATTCATTTACCAAACATATTCAGGAAAATATACGAGAAACTGTTGAATTGTTGTTGACTGGAATAATAAAAGAATATAATTGTTTTCTATTTCGCCTTGCAGTTTTTTCTTCTTTCATTTCACAAAAGAACAAGCTTTGGTCGTTAGTGCAGATCTTTTCCCACATTTGTTGTTTATTCCAGAAGCTATCCTTTTTAAGTGAATTTAAAAGGCAAGCATGATTTGAATTATCTGAACAAAACACAAGGGATGTCGACCGCAACTTAAATTGCCTATTTTTATCTTTTCACTGATAACGTCTATTGATAATATTTCATTAAAGAAATTTCCATTTAATTATTAGAAGGTCTACTTTCCCCTTTTATTATTCTCATTTAAGTTGTTAATCTTTTTCCTTTGCAGTGAAAGTTCGTTTTTAATTTCTGAACTTCAATTAAGTTCCACCGAAAATCATTCAATATTAGATGAGAATTTTCTCAATTATTTAATACATTATTAAGTTTACTGAATAACTGCGAATAAAAGAATGAAAGAAAGAAAGAATTGAGAAAAGAAAGAAACTTTCCCCTTTCCTATAAGCCTTTTTACCTCTGTCAAATCTCTATCAAATGTTTTACTACCCTTTCTCTTCATTTTCTGGCGCCATAATTTTTGTCTTTTGTATTCTCTCTGTTTTCTGGCTTAAATTGTCCGCGTTTTCACGCAGTAAGGCTCCTCTCCCCCAAAATGTCAGGAGTATTTTTTTAAAGTGACTGACTTCATAATATGATATAAAAGATAGTAAAAATTTCGCATAATTACCTGAAATAGAAAAAATATATAGATAGATATTGCTAAGATCATCTCAGGTAAAAACGTCTCCCTTTTTATGGTCACTTAAACTTTAACTTAAAAAAGAGAAATAGGAGTGAAAACGACGTCCACATTATTTGATGAAGCAATTGTAATGGTGGACAATCTCTTGGTCACTTGCTATCCTGGTCGCGGTCACCAAATATAACGTTATATGCTCTTCGTTTTTTTTTGTTTTTTTTCTGTGATGACCCTTAGGGTCAGGATCCGTGGTCACGATGAAAAAAAATGCAACACTATAGATGATAGTTGTTTGCACTACATTCTGAATTTTTTTTGTTTTCATTTTTTAGATTATGTGCCTAGTGGGAGGAGTTTCTTAAACCCTTGATATTCCGGTAAGCAAATATAGCACTATACGAAATACACAATTTCGTGTTAATCTCAAGGTTATGATTTTTGGTAACACCAAATGTAACGATATAAACGAGGGTCGGGCTCATGTTCATGTTATTGGCGACATCCTGGATATGAGATACCTTCACCCATGTTATATTTAGAAGAACTGAAGGGGTCCAAGCTCAGGGTTGAAACATTGCAAGCTCGGTCCAGTCACGTATTACACAAAACTAAACCTGACGGATTTCCAGGATTAATGAAAGTCTTTGAATAATGACGAAGAATACCAGAAAACCTTTAACAGAGCATAAATAGGATGTAGTTTATTTTAATTGTTCCGTACAGAGATGTTTCAAATTAGATTCTTTCTTTCTGCCATTTTAATCCGTTAGCAGTATTCAGGGATCTGAAACCTGAATAGCTTGTTTGCAACTAGGATTAGGATAAAACAGCAGTAGTCTCTGTCTGTTAGTAGTGCCTTTACATGAGAGAAACTTCTACATCCAGCTTGCTATGAAAATGTTCAACAATTTTTGGAAAATCTTTAGTCTGTTCACTGTCAAGAACATAAATAAGAGCAAGAAACGTTCGTCATTTACAGTTTTTGTGAATAAATTAAAAGCGACAAGCAAGAGCAACACAAGCCCAGGAAATGTCTCAAAGATTCCTTATCGGACTGACTTTCTTTGTTTGATCAATGTAGAGAATCATGGGAGTTAAATGGAGAAAAATAATTGGAGATAGGTTCTATTTTTTGAAGCTGTTCTCCATACTAAATAATCCATCAGCTGAGCTAAAGTAAAAAGTGCAGCTAGAAAGAGAAATTGTATCGATTCGACTGCATCTTCAACAAGAGGACCTGCTTTCTATCTTATGTTATAAACAATCTCAAGAACACCGAGCATGGGAAGGTAGGCAATATCAATATTAAAAAGATGGGATAAACAAATGTCCCAAATAAATGTTTCTTAGCAATGTTATAAGAAAGATTTTAAAGAAAATAATTTTATTTACATTTTAAAAGATTTCCCAACATTAAAAAGAAATGTTTTCAATGTTAATTTTAGTTTATTATTATGAGTTCACGCAATAATCTAACGATGCAGATGGGTAAGTTTACCAGATTTAAAAATGATGAGGGTAAAATACAAAAGCTGTGTTTTATATCAAAACTAGTAGCCCTATAAAAATAATTGTTTGCAAGTTTTATACAGACACAGGTTCTATTATACAAATAAATGTTTTATCACAATAAAATTTGTTGTGGTAGGATCCACCTAATCTGCATAGGTGACTACCGACTATATAAATAATGGGTGGTACCGGAAGACGAGGGGGAATCACGAGATCCAACTAGAGACTCTGCCCGACTGCGACTTAGTCAACACATTCTCCAGGAACGGTCTTCCCAGAAATATACAGAAATACTAGATGTAAATATTGTGTACACTTTCTTGTTATAATACATTCTTGTTCTAAGTACATTTTGTGTTGCATTATTATTCCATGCATTAGTCGAGATTCAACAATGAGTCAAGACTCAACAAAATTAGTAGTAAGCAACTAGTGTTAGTAAAGCTTTCAGGTTATAATTATTTATATATGAGATCTTATAATATCTGTTTATATTCAGAATATTTACAATCACCTATTTGTTGATGCGAGATGTAATTATGCAACCCAATGCTTATTCATCATATTGTAAATATATAACAGTATAGTTATTGTTATTTATTTTTTTAATTTCCGATATTAAGACTGATATGGTTTTTAAGCAAAATATAATCTCAACAAGAAACAGCAAATTTATTGAGAGATGGGAGCAAAACATTAGAAATTGCGAAAACGTTGAACAGAGATCACAAAACTATAAAAAATGAAACATTAGAAAGATAAAAACAAAAATGGCTTTAAGAATGTTACACATAGAGATTTAAGAAACATTAAATGTGTAATAAGTAAAAAAGTGGATTGACTAAGAAGAAAATATTTCAAGTAATTGGTGTTACGAATGTCAGAATGTAGAATATTAAGAACATTGGCTTAACGACATGAACGCAAACGTTGTAATATTACAAATAGAAATATGTCTGTTGGGCTTTCTTAATTAAATAAAAACTAATTTCTGAATTTTTAGTGATGAATATAGAGCAGCGTTTGATGGACGGGATGACTGAGGTTAGGTACTTCATAGAAATTGTCAACCAACACAACCTAGAACACAATAGTTACAGGGGCATTAATGTTTGTGGCAAGTATTGTAGGACGTAAAATCGCTGGCCCCTTCGAAGTTGAAATGTGTCAAGATAAATGCAATTTTTGTAAGTTTTTAAACAAGAAGATTTTAGTGCAAGAGGTTTTCAATGCAAGGGTTTTTGGTGCTAGTCACAAGAAAGAAATTTTAAATTAAACGATATATTAATGCATAACAATACTCCCTCATATTCTGTAAAACTAAAGGTTATCCATCTTGCCACAAAAAGTTTGAAATCACCAAATAAATGGAATGATCCCTAACCTCTACAGACATTAATCCAATAGAGAATGGCCCATCATTAAAAGGGAATAAAAAGTTGAAAACAATGTAGTATATACAGTAAAGAAAATCTCTGGGAAGCATTAAAATTGTTGTAGGTATTATTAGCAGTGAAAGCAATAGATTAGTTGAAAAATCAATTAATAAAGGACTGATGAAGGTTATAAAGGATGTTTCATTAAAATGGATTATATACAAGGGTGTTTCATTAAAACGGATCAGTCAGCAGTAAATAAATCAGTGTTATTGATTAAAATTTATTCATTTCTGTATTGGATCATGTTATTTAAGTCATGGCAATTATGTGTGAAAAATAATATCGCCTAAATGTTCGCCAAATCTGAAAGAAAAAGAAAAAAAACATTAGACGCTTAAACTTCACATTAAAATCGGTCTAAGTTATTGGAACACTCCAGAATGTCACACATTCGATATGAACTTATATGGGAGATTGTGTTAATCAAATATGTATTTCTCTAACCGATATTTTTTCTTTTTTGATTTATATCTTAACGAAATTTTATTATGCACTTTGTTTACATAAAACAAACACTCAGAAGAGTTATTATCGATACCTTTATAAGAATCGATATTATAAGCTGAATGCACACAATATATTGCGCATATAAATACACACATATCCTGAAAGTTTTAGCAACATAAAAATACAAATTTTATTAAATAAACATTATTTGTATCATGAAATCTGACAAAGTAAATATCCTTGGTTAAAACATCTGATTTAACTTCCGTTATATTTTTGCTCAAGTTTAGTTAAATACATATTTCAAAGGTAGATACCATCTTATGGCAAAGTTTTTTTTTCACATATACTAGTTAAGGGTTTTAACAATTAAATTATATTTCTCCTAAAATTTTACCTAAAAAATCATCCTAAACACAAAAAATATCTACAGAAAGAGGAAATAGACTACGTACATTATATCGTGCTGGTTGGTAGTGCAGGAAAATGAAGGAAATGGATGTTCCCTGGTTTGTATCTAATATTCCCTGGGTAAATTAAGATCAAAAGTCACATTTTAAAATAGATCAAAAGCAGGACGACTTCCTAATTCAAATTCATCAAAAAGAAAATCTTTTCAACTATTGAGCAAACGGAACAGGAGTATATGTGCCCTTGAGCTTGCTGAAGGAATGGATTATATGTAACCAGGCTATAAAAGAACTCTCACGTCAATTGTTTCTAAAACACTAATAAAATATGGATTATTTAGAAGAACTGAAAAAAACCTCCCCGAAAGAAAAGCTACGAAATTCAACAGCCTTAATTTGCCACGAAATACAGCAAATTGATCACTGATTAGTGGAGGAAAGTTTCTTTGAATAGGCAACTTCAAATTAGAACTTTTTTTATAACAGAAGATAAGAAAAATAGAACGATATTATCTACAGAGCATTATTTCATATAATAAGCATGGTGTTATGATCTGGAGCTGCTACTCTTCTACAGGTCTCTGAGATACCGGGTAGAAATAAGGACATTACAATTAAGCTTTTGTCTATAGCATATATCTGTACGGACATTTCTGTGTGAGCATCTGCATGTGTGTGGGTTTATGTGATCATAAATATTCAGTATATGGATAAGTCAAGAAAAGTGATTATCCAAATTAAATATGTCGATTATAACTATTTCCCAAATATATGAGACAGAAATAAGTGGGAAAATCTCTCTCTATCTCTCACTCTGCGTATGTGTATGTGTGTGCGTGTGTCCGTGTATGCGTGCGTGTGTGTGTTTGTGTGTGTGCACGCATACAGACGCATGCACACAGGAAAGTATTTGCTAAGGGACGATATTCATATTAATCATAAATAGTTTCATATGCGCGAATTCTTCTGGGAATTCTAAGCATAAAATAAACATACCGGTTCATCTCCACGTTTAAGGGCGTGAAAATTTAATAAAGAGGCCGTCTGTGCAAGCAAACACAAAAATGGTAGTAAGCTTTATCGATCTGACTGAAAGGCCATTTCTACAGAGGTTATCAAGTATAACAACATGGCAGGAATTATTTGATAATTTATCACTCCTCTCTTCCACTCTCATCTTCCCTTAAGAATTGAACATCGCCCTATCTATATAACCAATGATTTTTGCAGAATAAATAAAAATAAGAAATAATAATGACCAAATTATGTTAATCGTCTGAAGTGATTTCTCATAAAGCTTGCCACTCATTAATATGAAAGTCTGTCTGAGAAAAGAAACAAGCTACCCGCAGCGGAAAATAAAAACAATTAAACATTTTTATACAACGGAAGGCAAAGGGAAATATTAAAGCAATCTTCGATCTGATTAAATAGCTTCGTCCATCCAATTCACCATAAGAATCTATTTTTGAAATAAAATGTGTCATTCATGTAAGTTCGCAATAATCTAATTGAATATAAAGACAAAATAATTGACAGCATGGAAAAATGAGGACATTATATATTTTACAGATTGATTTGTCTCATCGCATGCAGAACAATATTCAAGCCTAGACTACTTATTAAAGTTTTAAAATAGAAACAAATATTTAATAAATTTGTTGCATCTTTTATAATTTTATTTCAAATAAAGAATTCCTTTCCTTTATTTGAAATAAAATTATTCAATATTTTTTTTTTAAATTGGAGAATATCGAAAAATCGTTCTCTTTATAAATTTTTACCAACGGAACATTTTTTAAATATGAAACTAACCCCTTAAAACCTATTGTAAAATCTGATAGTAATTATAAAAATTAAAATAAATGTCTTGTATTAATTATTTTCTTCTTCTATGTGACATGTCCTTTTAAAACGTGTGAGATTATGGCTCTCCACACTTATCCATCCTTTATAGCTCTTAGCAATGTTTTTCTTTTTTACTATTTCTTCCATCCCCTATCCTGCTATTCATTTTTAAAAAAAGCTCGTTAGGTAAGTTGCTTGTTGTTTGACTCTCTTCAATATCTCATGTGTGTAACAAATTTTCTAATCCTTCTTTTCTCATGCCCCAGAAATGTCGCCTGTCTCTTTCTGATTCTAAGAATTACTATTAGTGTCTTTTTTGTTTCAATTTTCCTTAAAACTTACTCGTTGCTTACACCATCGAACGGGCAAGTGACGCCATAACAGCGTCCATAATATTCAAAAGGATTACTAAAAAGTAAAACAGATAAATTTAAAACCTAACTTTGTTTTAGAAATCTATCATTAATACCATGATTTTAGTATTGATTGTAGGTTTCTAAATAAAAAATCTGTTATTAATTATAGATTTCTGCTTATAACCCTATAATATCCATTGTTGTCCCAAAAATTACATGTAGTATATTTTATTGTATATTGGCAAATCTTTTTGGAATAAAATGTTCCCGCTTCAACTTGATGTATTTAATGATTTCTTTTTTTTGGTGGAGGGGTGTTGTAGTAATCTAACTTTGACTTTTTTAAACATCGTATATTTAGGCAGCTGGCCTTCGTTTAAACATGTTCTATTGTATAGCTCTGACAAAAAATATCTGACGAGTTTCTCTTGTTGTCAAATTAGTTTTTGGATGTCAAGTCGAAACTTGAGGACTATCCTTTGTCATTTTGAAAGAAAGAAGGAAGAAGTCGAAAGATAACTATGCGAACCGGTATTCATTTAAAATTCCTGATCATCAACAACATACCTCTACTGGATATTTCTCGACTTCCACATTTTTCCCTTCAAAATGACCAACGTTGGTCAAAATTACACGCAATTTCGGCAACTTCATTACATGTTTTCATCCGACATCAAACGACTTATTCGGAAGAAGGCGTCTTAACAGACGCGTCACTTGTCCGTCCGATTTTAAAACTTTATAACCAAACAAAAATGATACGTGAAGAAATCAGAAGAATGGAGTGTCTGAGATGCAGACAAAAATCAAGAATCGGATGAGAATGAATCGTTGACTATTGAACATTCATCTCTAAATCTCAGGCAAAAGCTTTAAAGTTTTTATAACATTTTATGATCCTTCAATGTTTATATCACATTCGCCTCACAGAATTATCTATTATCAATAAAGTCAATGTTACAAAAACAATGCTCGGAAAGAAAAACGTATAGAGAAGGAACATTTTATATGCTTCTGTTTAGAATAATTCAGCTTTTGCAAAATACGCATTGTAGGCGTTCATAAATTCTTATTTTGACCACTTCTTTTATTTATTTTTTAAAGTCCAACTCATACGCTTTAATCATCATACGATTATATTACTTACATTATTAATTTGTTTACACATTAATAACAAATATAAATGTAGTTCAGATAAAATGACAAGAGGCGTCTTCTCGGTTAAGTACGAAATCGAAATGACAGTAAAGATTAAAAAAATATTCGTCATGTAGTAAAAGTATTTGCATTGAAATGGACTTGTCGGTCTTAAAATGCCTCTATAGTGAACAATAACACGTACGTAGGTAGGTTATTTGAGGTTATGCTATTATTATTATTAATAATAAAATAATCAAAAAGCTTGGCTGACAGATTAAATAATTTTATATTCCTTACTGGTATTTTGAAAGCTGACTTTGAAAGTAGGCAAGATTTCTATTTTCCATTTGGTATTAAGTATTTGTTCGACTAAATTATATAAGATTAAATTTATAGATTTAAATTTTTCTATAAAATTATTGGCAATATAGGAGTAGATAGGTTCGCCTATCGTCCGGTTCACACTTCTCCCCGGTCTTTTGAACGGTAGTAGAGGTTTATCCCTTGTTCCCTGATTTGTATCAGATTTCCGGTTCCTTCTAAAGGTTTTTCATTCTCTTTTAATCTCAGTGGTCTCTTGTGTCTTGCTGACGTCGCCTTTCTTGGTGCGAATTGATTAAAAGAATATTCCTATAAACTATGCCTCTTACTCTGTAACCTTCTACCACGCGTGATTCTTGCGCTTTGTACATGATGAACATCCTTGTAAAATGTACTGCGATCCTAAATTGTTGCCAGCGAAATCAGTCTCTCTTTGATTATTATATTTTGTGATTAATGAAAACTTACACATCAAACATTGATTATCTAGTTTGAAATGAATGAAAAATGCTCATATATAACAGATAAGGGGTCTCCCCTTTTCACACAAATGGACTCAACCGAGGTATACATATACTACTACCAGTAAATACCCGGAGTAGTATCAGAGTAGTATTAGAGGATGGTAGCACAAGAGTCACTGTCACGAGCACCTAGACTCAATAAGGAGTCATACCGCGATACTTCAATACCAAGACTGTATATATATTATTGCTACTAACTCGCATTCCTGGATCTACTAACCCGTATTACCAGTTTGTATTATTACGTTAATACATTTATTTTCCTTATCTATTCCTGGCGTTTGTTATTCATTGATATCGGAGTCATCCCAGAATCCACAACAATAACTATTACCATTTCCAGTTAAATATACCTTCTTTTACTTCTTTTTTGCTAAATAAATAAATGGATAAGTACAGTAAGGATGTGTTCCAAGGTACAGAGAATTATTTCTGTCCTATGAAAATTTGGTCGTATTTTTATTATTAGGTTGGTGCAAAAATAATGTCGTTTTCTCACATGATGTTGAACGTCAAAAAACGACATTATTTTTGCACCAACCTAATAATATCTTATCATTTTGTATAAAAGTGTTTAAGATATTATTTGTTGATAACAGTTTCTAACCAACAATAAAAGTTGACAGAGGAATAGGAGAAAGTGATTTTCTAAGCACAGCATAGATGTGGCACAAGGGCGAAAGTATGAGGCACCCAGTGAGGTTCGAACTCACTCGTAATTGATCTAGCAAGACAAGCTTTCTAACCATTACACCACGTCGAGGTGCCCAGGGAGAGGAGATAATTGTATTTGCATAATCACTATGCAATCGCCAACAATTGCACGATTTATTGCAATTAATATTGCTGTCAAATGGATATTGTAGGTATGGCTATTGACGTCATCGCACTTTGTTGATGAGAAAAAATCAATGACATAGGTAGACTGGTTAAAACTATCGGCAACATGTAAAGGATGTCCAGCAATAATATTCAATAGAAAACTAATGAATGCATAAAAGAAGAAAGGACGCTTCTGAACTCAATTAATAAGAAAATATAAGTAATCAGGTTTGGTAGATATAATCAAGCTGAACTGCTCTTATATATATATATATATATATATATATATATATATATATATATATATATATATATATATATATATATATATATATATAGTAATAATAATGCTAGCTATTAATATACGTAAAATTGTATAATTTAGCGTATACCAAAGTAAAGAGAATTTCTGTCATAAAAGTGAATTAGGTATAATAACGTTCAATACTTATCGATGTCGATTTGTTAATTACTCGTTGATGAGTGATTAAGAAAAATTTTAAAACTCAAAATCGGCATCGAGAATTATTGAACGTTTTCAGATCATTACAAAAGTTCGTGCTCGATTTTCATTGTTAATATAAAATGACTTCAACTTGCATCTGTTGTTTTTGGTGCAAATTGCAGATTGAAACCTTGCATCGTTTAGATGCGAGTCAAAATGTGTTGAGTGACTTAAAGATGGAGGATGAAAATTACGCTTTCGCTATATTATTTTATAGAAGAATATTCTATTATATATTCTATGAATTTCGGAAGCGTCGGAACTGCGATAAAAAAAATTCACATGGCACATTTGATCGCTCTCCATATTTTCGGACGGTCAAAAAGTGGTTTGACAGATTTCATCAAGGTGATTTTAACTTAAACGATCAACTACGCCCAGGGTGAATGATATGAAATTGCTCTGCTTGCCATCGTGGAGAATAAACCGAAGTTTTCGACGGAAGAGATTGCTGAGAGTTTGAAAATCGATATCTCAGTTGCCTTTCGCTCTTTGAAGAAATTTGGGTTCGTCACCAAACTTCAATGTGAAATTTTTCCAGCTGGCGAAAGAATAAAAGCAAAACATTATTGCAACCAACTCATCAATCTCAATGCAGCTATTCAAGAGAAACAGTCAATTTTGGAAAATCAAAAAGATGTCATTTTCCATCACGACAGCGCAAGACCGCAGCATGAGAAACAGACCTTGCAGAAGCTTAAAGCTTTGAAATGGGAAACCCTTCAGCACCTCCTGAATTAGCTCCTTCGGGTTTTTATTTGATCAATTATGCATGTCTTTATTTATTCAGGATAGAAGTTCTTTGACTTGACTCGCTTCAAGGCTAAATCAAATACTTTCCAGTCAATTATTCGATAGTTACTCCCCGCTGACGATGCAGACCTCGTTGTTCATACAGAAAAGGTCATACAAACCATAAGGTTATGTACACACACCCTCCAGGGCAACACTATGTCAAACCTAACATCTTTGTTCAGGTCAAATTTTGACTACCTTGGAAGTATTATCGCTAGAGATGATTCTATAACACTTCCTGCCAACAGGGTCACATCCTTGGTCATGGTCAGGAATTAATGTAACGCCTTTCGCTGCCGCCTACACCCAGTGATGTAACCACGTGTCTGACAATCGTCTGTCCAGACTGATCTCTTGTACTCTTCGGATACATATGAAAACTTTGGAAAGATTTAATCAAAAGTGCCTTAGGCGTATCTTAAACATCAATTTTACACCATACGCAAAAGTTCTCCAAAGGGGAAAAATGTTGATTTGCAATCATCTGCGTTGGGCAGGGTATCACAAGAGAATGGGAGGTGAGAGATTGCCTAATGGCCTGTTTTTAAAGAGAGTGTTTACTATTGGTAAATGTACCAAACCCAAGAAACATTTCAAGGATGTTGATAAGACAACCTGAAAACTCTTGAAATTAATGTCAACGACTGCTTGGGTAACGTTAGTTTTTGATGGTTGCAATCGTTTTGGGATGAAGTTAAAAAGAGCTCTTAGGAAAGTTGATATAGACTCGATCACAGAAGATATTCAGTCTGATCTTGTATGTAACAACTGTGAGAAGGATGTTCTATCTCGTGCCGGATTTGCTAGCACATGCTCGGCCACAAACATCCCCTAAGTCGGCCAAGCATAGAAATGAGTACAATATATGAACCAGGAATACGGAGTGCTAGAGAAAAGCAATAGTAACAACAAAATTGCAATATAAGCTCTGGTAAAAAATGGTTACTGAGAAATTAGGTTTATAAGTCCCAATAATTCATGTATTAATTTTTGGGACGTTAAGGACATCAGTGTATAAAAGTGGATAAAAGCGTTGGTTGTATCCAGTGACTTGACTTAAAGAGTTCAATACCTTGCTACTGCAGTAGTTAACAGAAACTTTGGAGAGTTGAGTTTAAGGGGGATAACTGAGACACCTGGAAGAGGTATAACATGTGGAACTAGAACAATATACTCCGATGACGAAATAAAGGGTTCAATTCGAAATTTCAATCACCTGAAGAAGGCTGGAGCGTATAACGACCGAAACGTCGTGGATATGATAATAAAGTGGAGGAAAACATTCCGAACAATGTAATTAATACAATAACATTAATTCTTGCAAACAATCTGTATCGAAGAGAAAATTACATGAAATTGAATGCATACAAATGTTTTCGAAATTTTCGAAATGTTCTTATCCTTATATTTGATTAAATAATAGCATATTATGCATGGTTACTTCTTAATGTATATCTTTTTTGGATATTCTTCTTCTTCATTAAATCTAAAATAATATTATAAATGTCGCATAATAAATAATTTATAAATCTGTGTGCAAGAGAGAAAGAAAGTTTGTGTGCTTGGATTTGATTTAGAAATCATTGTCTAATAAAAAGACAAAACTTATAAGCAAATCTGAACATGTGTTTCTGAGAACACGATCTGAAAAATTTCATGAGTTTTGGTATAACCTTTCAAGCTGATAAATTGATTTTATGCTTCATCAAACTGGGTAGCTGAAATTACAATGGAGCGCAGCCTAGAATTCAAGTAACTTTACTTTTTCAAAACGAGATAGAAAACCAATATTTATTACTACTGCAATTTAAGAATTTTTACGATTTTTTTTATTTTTTGATATTTATTTTTATTTTTATATTTAGTCAGGCAAATGCTGCTAGTGGCAGAGCAATCGTTTGATTACAAATTCGATAAAAATCTTTCGATAAAAACACAATAGTACTATTATTAAAGTTAGTTTTAATTCTGCGTTTTTACGAGATGCAATTTCATGCTATTTTATTTTCTTATTATGTGAATCTAACTTTGGCAAGGGGCGATTTAACAGTCTTAATTAACGAACAGCTTTTGTTGAAGAACAGTTGCTAAGGTACTTAAACAAGTGCTAACGGTCACAGTAGGTTAGTATTTCATGCATTCTGTCGATTATATTTTTGTGCTAATAACGAACAATGGACCCTTTCTTCATTAACACACAAGAACATGAAATTTTTCGATGCTCATGAAATATAATTAAATACGAACCATAAAACTTTCAATTATCAGTGAAATATTTAACTACACAGGGTTTCCTTCTAAAATATAATAATTTACAATACAAAAATGTCAACCGAGATATACATGTGTCCCGCTATGTTAGAAATAATTCATTTCATTTACTGATACATATGAGAGTGGGATAAAAAGTTAATAGGCTGACTATGAAGGAGTGATGCTCCAGCTGCGAAATTTTGTATGTATTAATTTCAACTCCTCTTATTAATAACGGCATTGTTTCTTTCCAGGTAAAGTGACATGTGACTGTTCAAAGGAGTCTGTTCATCCTGTTGGTCAAAAAAGTCATCAACAGCAGATGTGACGTCATAATCACTGCGATACTGGTTCCCAGCCAAGTGATTTTTGTTTGTTTGTTTTTGTGTGTTGGGGAAGAGATTATAGTCAAATCAGAAGAATAGGGAGGGTGATCAACCAGCTCAAAGCCACAGTCACGCACAGCATCCATTGAAACCAAGGATTTGTGTGCTGGATCATTGAGCTGATGAAGCAAGACGCCCTTCGTCACTTTTCCTGGACGTTTGGTCTTGATAGCTTTTCTTAACGGCCTCGGCAATTTGGCATAGATGATGTGGCCCTGTTGAAAATAGTCAATAAGCATAATCTTTTGCAACCCACGAAACTGAGGTCATCACCTCCCTGGAGATGTAACGTATTTGGCCTTCTTTGGAGCAGATGAGTAGGGGTGATTCCAATGCATGTATTGTCTTTGTGATGAAACCAATGTCCATCCTTGGTTAGGAAACGTTCATGGAAACCACTTGGATATGCTTCAAACGATGTCAGATTTTCCAGTGCTGAGATCAGTTTGATATGCTTTTGATTACGCGTGAAACCCACCGAGCAGAAACCTCTGTCATACCAAGTTCACAGTGCAGAAAATTCTCAACTCTTTCACAGGATGTACTAATAGCATTGGCTATTTAATGTCAAACCTGTCATCTGTGGTGAATACGATGACTGTTTTCATCGGCGGTGACAGTTGCATGACGTCCGGATCTTGGGTCATCTTCAAGAATATTCCTTTCCTCCTAAATTCAGCTGTCCACTTTTGCACTGTTAATAAAGCTGGAACCTCATCCCTTAATGTAGCAACCATGTCAGAATAAATATCCTTGGGAGCTAAAACATTTTTCTGCAAAGTTTTGTCCATTTTCAAGAAACGTCTCTGCAAGTTACTTTTGATGTCTTCTTTGAACAGTCAGATATCAGTTTACCTGGAAGGAAACAATATGGTTATTAGTAAGAAGAGCTGAAATTAATGCATGCAATATTTCACAGCTCTAGCATCACTCCTTCATAGTCAGTCTATCAACTGTTAAGCTACTATCGTATTTGTTTTTTACACTGAATTAATGATATACATTTCTTTTAAAAGTTTTCACTTCATAAAAATGATCCGCATAGGATTTCGTTAGATTGATTCATTTTTGTCTGAATTTCTGAGACGGTTTATCATTATTTACACCCAGACTAATGTCCTCATCTTTTTTTTTTTATTATTACGTTAGCGTTTCGATCGTTGTGCCTTTCGGCCTTCATCAGGTGTATGTCGATCCCGATAACCTTCAGAGTAGATCGCCCTCATTGCACTGTCCATATCTAAATAAGGGTATGACGATCTACCCCTAGACATGGACATTGGAAAGTAAACAATCTGACCTTGTAGATCAAATAAAAGATTCAGTTCGGAATTCACTGACAGTTAACGGAATCGACAAGCACCTGATGAAACCGGAGGGTACGACAGTCAAAGCATTAACGTTGTGATAACAATAACAAAGATGAGGACATTAGTCTGAATATAAACAATGTAAATAATACAAATTGATTTTCTTCAAGTTAATCGCGAGCTGAATTCTCCTTTCTTTAACGATCAAGTCTATATGAAGTCTTAGATCTTTATATGGAGTCAATCCTCAATTCCCCTTCTTCAAATAACTTGAATGCTATCCAAGTGATAAGAAAATTGATCGTTTTGTTACTACGTTTTAACCCTTTTCCTCTCATGTGTTGTGTGCCAAAAGTGTTCTCCAGTATCTACATTTTTTCCTGAAACTGGATGCTTCAAATCAGCTTTCTTACAGCGTCTTCCGTACCTGTGCTGCCATCTTGCCAATAGGGTGCCTCTTTGTTGTAAAGAAATAAGCGACTCAAACACGTGCAAATCATTAAACACTTCCTTTTCTCGTCGCTTCTCGCTCGAGAAACTGGTGAAAATCAAGCGGTTCTTCCCCTCCTACCCACCTCGGAGTCATGAATACAAAAAAGTTAGTGGTTTGAGAAAAGTTCCACATATATCATTAGAACTGATAAATTAAGATAAGAAAAACAAGAACAAAATTTTGGGGGGTTCTGCAAATTTGACGATCCAAATGAGAAGCTTCCACGAAATAAGATATCTTCAAATCACCTCAAATCAGAAAATAATCTCAGAAAATCTAATGTTGTGCAGCAGTTATCATGGTTTATATAATAAAGTTTGGTTCTTTGTTTATGTTTATATAAACACAGTTTTTAAGCTACGAGCGTATATCAACAAGTGTATTTCTGATCGAGTGTTTCATAATGTATGTTTCTAGTAGCTAGTCTATTTGTAAATTATGGTAACGTAAACTCAATTGTAGGTAGACACAAGTTTCGTACAATATAATCTTTACAGGGCTGTGTCATGCTCTGTATATCAATACTGATAGATTAAACGGAAACGGCATATGATTTTAGAATTAGAATTTTTATTATCTGTCTATATTTCCAAGATGAGATGTTTTAACTATTTACACTATTTACATTATTCGGACTATTGTTCTCATCTTTGTTGTCATATTTACGACGTTTCGGCCGTTGTACACTCCAAATCACTTGAAGAAGGCCGAAGCGTACAACGGCCGAAACGTCGTGAATATGGCAGCAAAGATGAGGACAATAACTCGAACAATATCAACAGTGTTAATAGAATTTTTCTGTTTAAATCACTATTCACAGAGAAAATATAAAATGGATGTATACATACATTTCCCACAGACTAAAAGTAATAATTTAGTTAAACACAATCCATTTTACTGATACTGATTAAGATATTAGATTGGAAAATAACTTCAGTTTATTATTTAATTTTGGGACATTGGTGACTCTTATTATATCTGCGTTAAACTGTCTGGTGAGTAAATATTATCATAGGCAACTCCACTGAATTTTCGATACCTAAGGTTTAAAATGAATTTTTAAAAATGAAAAGGCATTCTTGAAGCTTTCATTTTAGCTTTAATTGAAAGCTAAATGATTAAATTTACTATTTTCAATAAGCAAAATAATGTGGTGTATTTCAAATAGAAATTATATTGATTGAAATCTCAACTTTTTGGCTGCTTTCACAAAATCAACTACTTTTGATACATCTTAAATACAATTCTTGGTTTTTAAAAATCCTCCAAAAATAAAATATATTTTTCTGGAGCTTTATTTTAGGAATATTAGCTGATTTAAAGTATAATTAATCTGATTTGAAAAATATTATTTACTTTAAGTTTAAAATAACAGATAAATAGATTTTAAAAACAACCAGTGGTGGTGATTATGTGCTTATCACCGTCGCTTGTCACTCATAGATCACTTAACATGTGATGATAAAATCTGTCAGTACCTTTACTGTTGTTCTACGGAAACTTTATCTGTTAAAACAATGACGGGCAAAGGCATTTTTTAAAAGTAATAATCTTTAAAATGTTGGAAAATATTCTCCGTAATCGAATTATAGGAATGTTGAATTTAAATTAACTATAGTCATCGCACTTAATTTTGATTATGTCGTGTAAGGTCGACCATACTTTCAAACGGGGGCAATTTACGTAATATTTTATATACATAATTCAAAGAAAAATATTGAGGGTAAACAATTTTTATTAAGCTTTTCAACTTTTGAATCGTAAATATAGTTTTTCGCTTAATAACAATATCACCTAACCGGAAGTAACGCAGAATTTTGAACAATTTATAATATTATAAATTATTATAATTAAAATTTGAAAAGATGAAAACAATTCCGGTAAAAATTAATTATTCATCGATGTTTTTATGACAACAATGTCCTCTTATTTATAAAAGCCATTAAAAGCTTTTCTTATTAAATAATGGCATAGTTTTATAGGACCTTTTTTTATTTTACGATTTGGAGCAAATTTTCAGGAAATGAGTAGTAGTTTGAAAAAAATGTTGATTTACATTCTCTAAAGAGTCCAGCTTTTAACTAATAAAACAAATTTTGAGATTGCAATTTAATTTCTCGAAATTTCATGAAAATAAGTAAGGGAGTAACTTATGTAAAAAAAATATTTTTTACCAATATTTTCTAAGAAAATAATTTAAAAATAATTTCCTTTGTTGTGAATAAGTCCTGAAAGTTTCATTAATATCCGACAATTATTTGATATTTGCAAGAATTTCCAAATCAGTTTGTTTTTCAACTGAAAAAAGGCGCAAAAACACTAATCGCAAATATTACGTCGACGGTTAACCTAAAAAAAAAAACAAGATTCTTAACCAAAATTTTGAACGTGCTAGAAAGAATTAAAAATTTCATAAAATAATAAAAAATATTTTGGTTTTCCTCTTAATAATAACATTTTGACGATAAAACTTTTTCATCATGCTATACTGTTTTTCAGAGTGCATGTGGCGGTACCTAGTAAAATAACTAATGTTAAGAGACAAATATTGTAAGTATTGCGTTACTAAGCTTAAAATGAGAATATATTTTAAAAATCAATCGTCTAATACTCACATATTCCGAATGAATATATGGATAATAAATTATCAGTCATGAGAAACTTATAACATTAGAAAATAATTTTATCTTAAACATGAAGCTAACAAATAAGAACAATTGGAATTGGACTTGTAGTACAGTTATTATAACTGAAGATTTTTTAATATAACCGACTGAATATGTTAAAAGCAACTGGACAGCAGGACATTGTCCACGGATCTGATTATATTCGTTTCACTGGATATCGCCACTATAGAAAATCCGAGATATTGACTCGAACAGGACAAAAAAAAACAAGAAAAAACATAGAATTTAGTAATACTTGAATATAAATAATTGCATTATTAACAATTGGAAATGTCAGACGAAAAAGCTACCGTTTATAGAAACAAAAGAAAAAGAATTTGAAAGATGCAAGTGAGTGTATCATTTTTCGTCCTCTATATGTTGACATAGATGATTAGTTCTCCTTAAAAGTTCGCTAGTATTTACACTTTTAACTGAATTGTATTGTTTTTTTTTTTGGGGGGGGGATTTCTGCTTTTTTTTTCCCATAAAATTTATGACAGAAATGTGCTGATAACAGGTTAATAAACGGACCCACATATGGTTCGCTTATAACCCAGCACGTAGGTGTAGAGTTTTATCACTTGTTTCCTGTTTAGGATGTTATTTTCCGGTTAATTTCTTCCATGGCCTTTTAACTGTCTTAACTTTTTGGTGATCTGACTGGTCAGTGGTTGCGACTTTTCGTCTTGCGTGTACCGGATTGACAGTTTTCTGGATGCTGCATCCCGACTGATAGTAAAGTTTAGAGGGGCTTCTCTAGTCAACAGTCACTACAGGTCCTTGTAATGCCATGTCGCGCATGGGTAGTTATCCTTGCATGTATATCTGGTGGGCAACCCTGAAGCCACATTACGCTTTAATCTTAACCAGCTGGTTTGTGTTGTTGCCTTAGACTGTGTCCAGCGATAATTAATTTGGCCTTTTTTCCACAAACATAATCTTCTCGTGACGGTTTTACTATTAAAAGAAATAAAGCAGCAAAGAAGTCAGCAAAACATCAGCAAAGCCCGTCGACCTCCCATATTCGTGATATTCATGCCATTTTCTGTAATGGAGAATCTTTTCCTTTGAAAAGTTCTCCGGATATCTTAGCGCTTTGTGAAAATAAATTAAGCACTTCTACCCTTACTAGTGAATTCTCTGTTTCTTCCTCTTTGTTGAAAATTTTCTATGGTGCATATGCATGGCCTTGGATGCTTATATTCAAGAAAATCTTCCAATGACAAAGGAATTCCCGGGTGATTTTTAATGGACTTTCGATTTTCATTACGGCACACTGTTAGCTATCTTTTGCCTTATCGCTCCCTTTCTATCTGAGTATTTAAATGGATCTCTCTACATATATCTGTGAATATTTTAATGCTCACCATATCAAGTAATCATTGTAATATTACTCCCTCCTCTTTTCATTTAATTTGATAAAGCAAATTGTTTTGCTCATAAATACTCTTCCAATTCTACTTTCGACACATCAAGAATATTTTTACCTGACTTTCCATTTTGATCTAAGTCTCTACTATGTGATATGCACATAAATTCTATGCACATAAATTCTGTCTATATTTCTGAGATGAGGTATTATGTACACTATTTACATTATTCGGACTATTGTCCTCATCTTTGTCGCCATATTTATTACAACGTTTCGGCTGTTGTACGCTCCAGCCTTCTTCAGAATGTTGAACTGAACCCTTTATTTCGCTCACTGAGGTAGACTGTTCTATTTCCACGTACCATGTTTAATGGATGTCAGTGGAGAACTCTCCAAGTTCTCCACTGCCTTAACCGGGTATTGAACTCGCCCTCTTTGGGTCCTGTCACTGATTCTAACCAACGCCTTTATCCACTGTGCCATCCTTGAGGACATCAGTATAGGAATTTCTGGGTATTATAAACCTAATGTCTTCAGCCACAATTTTTACCAGAGCTCATATTGCAATTTTTGTAACAGCACACTCCTATTCCTGGATGTTCTAATATCTCGAACAGAGCATGGGTTCAAGATATCCGTAAACCATAAACCGACATTCACTGGACAGTACCTCAATTTCAACTCCCACCATCCATACAGCGTAAAAAAGGGATCGTCCGTTGCTTACAACACCGAGCAAACGTCATAAGTGGCGACCCAGAGACATTAGATAAAGAATTGTCCAGTATAAGTAGTACCCTATAACGTAACAACTACCCTGGGTACATGGCAGCAGCCCCAAAAAAACTGGGATAGGCTGGTACAAGAGGACAACAACACTCAGAAAACAGTCTACATTCCTTATGTGAAGGGATTATCAGAGAAAATACAAAGGATCTGCAGTCCATATAACATCAGGACAACCTTCAAAAGCAGAACGACACTTCGGAGATATCTCTTCCGAGTAAGACTCCCCATAGAGGAGAACATGACTAAAGACTCTGCGTATGCAATCCCGTGCAGCTGCGGAAAGAAATATAAAGAGGAGACAGGCCACCCCCTTAAGGTAAGGCTTCAAGAACACCAGAAAGCTGTTACACGAGGGGAGGTGGAAAAATCAGGTCTGGCTGACCACATATGGAGAGAAAAGGGAGATTAACGCCCTCTGTGGGATCAGGATGAGATCATAGACAAAGAACACCATTGAAAAATGTAAATAGTGTGCACATAAATTTCGTCCATATTTTCTGCTGTTACCGGTAAACTTGATTTGACAAAGCATGTGGACTCGATGGTATCCCTGCAATTGTCCCTAAGAAATGTTCCCCTGAACAGGCTCCTGTTCGTTGAGTTCTACAATACTTGTTATCCAGCTTGTTGGAAATTCTCTTCTGTATTTCATTTTTTAAGAACTTGGGCGAAACATCTGACCTTTCGAACTATCAAACTATCAATCTTCTACATCGTTTTTGGAAGGGCATCGCAACTCGCAGGATTTTCTATCATATAAGAAATATGACTTTCGCTTCTCTAATTCAACTGCTGATGTCTTAACGGTTGTTGCACAAAGAGTCTATCAAGCTTTAGATAAGAATGTTGAAGCTCGGACTGTTACATTGGACACGTCACAAAGGCATTTTACAGGGTTTGACCTGCTGGTCCTCATAATTTGAAGGGTTATCTAGATCATTCTCTTTCAATAGTACCCAATATTTTCCGCTAATTTTGTATAATTTTGGCCTTAATATTGTCTAATGTTGCCCATGTAGTCCTTTAACATTGATTTATATTGCCTTTTAATACTGTCCGTTAATATGGCATAATATTGCCCTTCAATATTCTCCTTTAATATTGACTGATATTGTCTTTTATTATTGCCTAACATTGACTATTAATGCTGTCTAATATATATTTGTAAAAGACTTCGATATATATATATATATATATATATATATATATATATATATATATATATATATATATATATATATATATATTGAAGCCTTTTATGAGACAGCTGTTGTATGGGAGGGCTTAGCAGTGCTACATGGTTTCATCTAGTAGAAAATAATCAAACAGTAGAATGATAATGCAATTCAAAGCATATGTGTTTAGCGCCGTATTCGTTTTGTGTGACTGTGTGTACGCCTTATACGTGTACCCAATTACTTATATATCTATCTTGATTCCGACCTACCTGTCAATTTGACAGTATTCTGTCGTCGCATTAAACATTTAGTCAATGAAAATTCGTCTCGGGGCGATCAACTTTTTATAAAAACGTATTTTTCATTTACTTATCACCTCTGACTACAAATATATGAGAAAGTGAGTATGCATATGTATATCTTTATCACTATCACATAGACATATAAATACACATACAGGGGCACATCGCTGTAGTGTAATGGTTAACAAACTGTCTTATCAGATTGAATGTGATCATGTTTCAGATTTAACTGAGTTCCTTAAATATCTATAAATTCTCACACATTCTTCATCATTTGTACTCATCTGCTTATTTTCTATTAAATCAAAATTTCTTGCAATGAAATGTGATGCGGATAATTGACGGATATTGTTCAAATATCTTTTTGTAAGATTCACTGTGAATGCGCCATGAAAAAGTCTATTCATTTAGATTGTGTTTTTGTTTCGACTGATAAAAATATTTCATTAAACAGAAATATCATCTTATTTGATTGTATATTCACAGTGGTTCACCTCTGGAGCAGCTAGTTTTATCTAATCGAATTTATTTTTCCTATCTCATATATTCTGGCTAAATTGTGGACATCTACTAAAGTTTAAATACAAAGCATTTTTTAACATTTTAACTAATTGTAATATGTTTGTCCAATTCTAACAGCTCTTTCTTGATACGAAATAATAAAAGTTGAACTAGATTTTCATATTAATCCAACAGTTAATGTGAATCTCTATTGTTGAAAGATATTTGTTTACCAGCAATGGGAGCATGCGTGCTGTTTATCAGCCTGCATTCGACACACAGGCAAACAGACATTGATATATACACGATCTAGATAGAGATGGGAAGAAATCTGGCTGACCTTCTAAATTCTAGTTTAGAAAAACAAAAGAAAAGATGAAAATACTAACCGCTTGCATTTGCCTTCATCAGCCTGAGCGTTCAGTTTAACTGAACTTTTGCTTCTTTACGTTCCACCAATGAGACAATAGAAAAAATTCCAAACAAACGAAAACCTACTTTAATAACAATTAAAACTCACAGGAAAATGTACGTGTCGTGCTTGTTACAGACTGAGTGACTACATGTTATGTCTGATCAGTACGTGTGTTGTGTGTCTGTAAGAGGAGGTATAGAAAGTTCCGTTCAATTCTTCCGGGCGCCTCAATCCAAAAAAAAGGATCGATCTTGTGTCTTGTAATTTTGTTTGTAAGACTTTTTTTGCATGTAGATGATGATATTATATTTGTGTTGTCAACAAGTGTGTTACGAATAGGGTCCGGTAGGTTTCTATTTTAAATGAGATCTAATTGAGATATGGACAGAAAGCAAAAAAGGACGCCTTATTAATAAAAAAAAAACAAGTTTCAATAATATTAACTATGAACATGGACACAATATCTTGACCGTGTTTTGAAAATGAAAACATTATATAAATACATACATGCAGCATACTATTTCTTATTTAACTGTTAAAATATTTAATCCTTGAAAATGGCTAAATGTGTAGCCGAAAGCGCTCGGAAAAAAACATTCGGACAGTTTTTATATAATTTATCATCTGAAAAGAAAAAATTATTAGATCGCATGAGAAATTGTATAAAAAACTAAATCAAATTACTTTGTCTGTCGTATTCAATGAAATGTGCATGAAAGAATGATTACTGCCTCAATATATATATATAT
Organism: Acanthosepion esculentum; assembly: GCA_964036315.1. Classification (NCBI taxonomy): domain Eukaryota; kingdom Metazoa; phylum Mollusca; class Cephalopoda; order Sepiida; family Sepiidae; genus Acanthosepion; species Acanthosepion esculentum. The sequence continues at coordinate 24,439,948 of OZ038516.1, read as the reverse complement.
ATATATATATATATATATATATATATATAAAGACATTTATGATATGTTTAACGTTCTTTTTATATCATAAATGTCTTTAAATAAATTGTCGGACCTTGTTCAATTCAAAAATAAATAAATAAATAAATATATATATATATATATATATATATATATATATATATGAAGAAATATAGTCTTAAGATGTGCTATATTTATGGTATAAAGTGCTCAATATCAGAGATAGAGCAGCGTGTGTAAATATAGAAGTGATCATAGAAGTCAACACTTAGAGGCGACAGTCTGTTTCACGCTAAATGCAATCGTCATGCCACGAGTGCTGTTATTTTTCTCGGCTATTTATATATATGGGTCAGTGGTGTCAGTAGTCTATTTTGGCGGTTATTTTACCGGAAGTCGTTTATTTGTTTATTTATTTATTTGGGTTAAATTATTTTGCTTGTTTTTATTTATTTTTTATTTTTATTTCTTATCTTATATATATATTTTTTTATCGGAGTATACATATATATATATATATATATATATATATATATATATATATATATATATATATATATATATATATACCGCTTTTGATCTTTTGAAGAAATTATTCTTATTACGATTACAATTGTAGTTAATTTAGCAATAAAATTTTGATAGCAATGATGAATAACTTCCGATTTTCAATGCCCGACTTTCGGTTTGCTTCTCTCGCTCAACCGCGCCCAGTAAATAATAATCGAGGAGGTTGTAGTCTGGGCAGTTAAGTGGCCAGATGTAAGAGGTGATGTAGTCTCAGAAAGGATCTTCCAGATCTTCTCTATTGAACCAGGGCAGCAATGCCTCCTCAAGGCACTTGATGTAGGCCTTTGTGTTGAGTCTGAGGCCCTGTGGGAAGATGAATGGAGGCATGACGTCGCCATTACTAATGATCACCGCAAACACCTTCGGAATCGTCATTAGACTCATTGAACTCGTTTCGAATCCGCTGCACTGTCCTTAGAATGACACCCAAACACTCTTTGTATTGGAGCTTCCGGCGCGAATATTAAGCAACACATCCGTTTACAAATTTCTGGCTGAATGAATTGCGTCATGGTGCCCTTTTTCTCACAGACTCAGCCTACTATATTGTGCACACGACTAAATAAAAAAAAACAAAAAACAACGTGCATGTGCGAAATTAAAAATATAAAATGGCGACAATTTACCAATCGTACTCTGTTTATTTAGAGATTCTTGATAAAATCCAAAGAAGAATCTGCAATGTTATTGTTTCAGACCTGTCATCTCACCTTCAGTTACATTTCGACCGCCGTAAGGTAGATTCCCTGCGACTTTTCTTTAAATACCTTCATAATAATTGTTCTGATGAACTTTCCACTATATGAATTTAAACACAGTATTCTAAAAACCGAAAGAGAAGCTGCACTGTGAAATTTAATGCCTAAGAAACCAAGCGCAAACGAATGGGAACTCCACCGAACAATCAGCCTAGTGATTTACAAAACTCACCATGCGTACTCTGATGATGAGTTTTGTCGATCTCTCGTTCAACTGTGCCCCGTACATAATAATCGAGGAGGTTGCAGTCTGGTGAGTTCTTGTCCTATCGCAGCAGAATCAGGCCGGAGATAGGACAAGAACAGTGCGCGTTCGTTTAAGACACTAGAACAGAGAATGCGATATTCATCCTCTGAATGTTATCAGAAAGAGCAATACGAATGCAGAAGGACGTGCATCTGTGGTTTATAGACTACGCAAAGGCGTTCGACAAAGTACGCCACAAAGATCTGTTGGAAATGCTCAGCAACCTTGATATATTTAGAAAACATATTAGAAAAATCAAGAACCTACAGTGGCAGCAAACCGCCTGTCTGAGAATGAGTTCAGCAAATATTAAAAAAATGAGGCAAGGATGTGTCTTCTCTCCGGACTTATTCAATGTTTACAGAGAAGCAATTCTGAGAGAATTGGAAATCCGACCGGGATTTATCATTGGCGGCCACAATCTTAACAATATAAGATACACAGATGACACAGTACTTATAGCAGACACGTAACAGTAATTAAATTTATTACGGTAATTGCGACGCTGAGATCCGAAGATGTATTGGGATAGCCAAAGACGCATTCCAAAAGCTAGGCAGAGTATTACAAGACGAGAGAATTTCGTTGATAATAAAGAAAAGAGTACTGAACTGCTACGTGATAGTTGTCCTTCTTTACAGCAGCGAATGTTGGACGGTATCCTCAAAGATGAAAAAGAGACTCGAGGCAACGGAGGTATCATCCTACAAAAAGATGCTAAGGATATCATGGATCGAGCGTGTGAGCAACATTGAGGTTTTGGAGAGGATGCAAACAAGGAGGAAACTTGTACATCAGGAAGAGGCAGCTGAAATTTCTGGAACACGCAATGAGAACGGAAGGCTTGGAACATGGCTAAATGTAAATGTAATTTCTATGATAACAGTTTCTTCTATCGCATGTATCGTTTGTGGAACTCTCTTCCGGCTTCTTACTTCCAAGTCAACTTGATCTTCAAAAATTTAATTGCGATGTCAATGGTTAACTCCTGTCTTCTTAATTCTTATTCTTTTATTGTTCTCTCTTCTTAATAGTGTTTTTTCTCATATTCTCTAACACTCAGTAATTCCTTGCGTCCTAGTGGCCTTATTGCTTTGCTTGATTAAAAATAGTATTGCGTATACTTACAGAAAATTTGTATGTCACTAATAGCATGAATCAGCGAACTTAACAGAACGGAATATGGCTATAAAATATCTCAAAAGAAAATAAGCCCTCTATTTTACATGGATGACTTAAAGTTGTTTGCTAGGAATGACAGTGAACTGAAAACAATAAAATGTTTCACTGATACCATTGGAATGGAATTCGGTTTGGATAAATGTGCTAAAGATACAATTTTACGAGTACCACCACAACAATCGCTTTCTATTAGTTAGACCCTGGAGTAACAATCAAAGATTTAGAGTAAGAAGAAGCTTATAAGCACCTCGGTGTAAACGAGAGTGAAGGAATTCACCATAGAAATGAAAGAAATAGTGAGAAATATAGAAGGGTGCGACTGATATTAAGAACTGAATTCCCAGAACAGAATTATAGCCTTGCCATCTCAGTGGATTCTGAGACAAGAAAGCTTCTTTCTAAGCATAACATGCATCAACCAAAGACTGGTGTAGACTGTTTATACCTACCCCGTAAAGAAGATGGAAGAAGTCTTATTCATCTAGAATACTAGACAACAACTATTGGCTTACTAACATAGACGGAAGTAACAAAGGTCTGGGTGATGCAATTACTCGAAAAACGCGAAAACAGAAACATATTCAATCATGAAAGACGGTTTACATCTAGTAGATGCTGTAGAAAATCAAAACAGAACCTAAGAACCAACTGTTGCAGCAGAAATTATGAAAAAGAGAGCTAAGGATAAAGCTTTTGAACAGATGCATCAACGCTGGCAACACAAACATCTGCATGTCCAATATCCATAACATGCTAATAATGCCAAGGTTGATAAAGTTGACACTCATCGATTGTTAAGTGTATCTGGATTAAAGGTCGAAACGGAAGGTTTTATTCTTGCAGTGCAAGACCAGAGTCTTTTCAGGAGAAGCTTTCAGAAAAATATTATACATAATAGTGTGGATCCAAAATGCAGGTTATGTGACGAATATCAGAAAACCATAGACCATCTAATCTCAAGATGTTCTGTACTTGCGCCAAATGAATATGAATATCGACAAGATAGAGTGGGGAAATACTTACACTGGAAAAAGATGTTAATAAACCCTGATATGAACATCACCCAGCACTGGTTACACAAATAGAAGACATCACAATTATAATGGATATTTACAGACAGGAAAATTGAATCAAATAGGAAAAGAAAAAACTTGCCTACTAATTGATATGGCTTTCCCAGCAGACCGTAACAGAAAACAAGGAATTTGAAAAACTGACGAAGTATAAAGGCCTGGAAATCGAAATCGAAATATGTGGAAATTGAAAACAAGAATAGTATAACCCTCCATGTCTTCGCGTACACGCTTTCTAGGCCCCGTTGGTCTAGTTTCGCTACCTGTCGACATGCAGCCGCTCAGTTCGGACAACGCTTGTGCCGATATCTCAATCCTCGCACCGGCTATAGGATAAGGGGAGTTATACAGCTTCCAAATTGGTTTAGGGATTGGTGACAATATAAGTCGTCGATTGTTCTTCAAGTTTTGTGATTCTTACTGACGAAGAAAGTTGTCTTTCTTCTTTTAGCCAATAAGCCGTGGTAAACTTCTTGTTGACGCCTGAACTGACTGGAAATAAAATCAAGCTCTCACAGAAGACATAATAATGTCAGTTTTGATTAAATATAGACCATTTAATGAAGGTGAATTAATAAGGGCTATAATAACACACCAATCCATTCTAAATCGTCGCCTTGAAATTTAAAAACTATGATATCTGCTAATAACAAGTTACCTTGTTATAATAGTACTGTAATAGTACTAGCCATAGTAGGTGCGCTTGGAAATATAAGAAGGAACACAATAACACGTTGAAATAATCCCTGGAAATCCCAGCTTAAGGGAAATACAAAAAATGTCTTGATAATTACACCCCACACACTAAGAAAATATTTGTTCATGTAACGTTAGTGATGTTACGAAAGTTGGAAAACAAATCATGAAATGTAGCCATAACAACACACCACTACTTGCCTTGGGTCTTCCCGCAGACTCGGTAGGTAGTGTGACCATAGCAGAAATCGAAATATAATAATAATAATAATAATAATAATAATAATAATAATAATAATAATAATTCTTTGCAAATGTACAAAGTCTCATCGGTGATATTAAATCAGTAAGGCTGATGTTGATCGTCTGTATGTACCCAGATCCGGAGGAAGCAGAGGATTAGTTCAACTAGAATTGTCTTACAAAATCACAACAATCGATCTTCAAAGATACCTAGAAACTACAGAATACTAGAGGATGATCTATATCAAAGAACATGAAAGAAATAAGAAACTTTATTCAGTAATAAAGGGAGCAAAAAAATTCAAGGGTGAATTTCAAGTGTAAATAAACCATAATACACCTACTGCAGCGGCAAAGAACCTAAAAAAGAAAGCAAGAGAAAAAGCAATGTACAGAATGTAGAAAAGATGGCAAGATAAGCCTCTCCATGGTCAATACTCTGCCTGTACCAAACAAGCTGAGGTAGGCAAACCCCAATACCCATCAGTGGTTACGTAGTGCAGGGTTAAAACTGAAAGCGAATGTTTTATTCTTGCTGCACAGAACGAATGTTTGCTAACTAAAAATTACCTAGCACGCATACTGAAAAACTGTATTGACCCGAAATGCAGGTTCTCTGATAAATATCCAGAAATAATTGACCATCTTGTATCAGGTTTGTTATGGTCCAAGGTTAAGACCAAGGAAGAACAACACTAACACAAGAGTAGAAATAACAAAGATATATTACACAGAATAATAATAATACAAGATGTGGAAGGTGTTAGTAGGACTGTCAGTCTGGTTTGGAGTGAACTACTATTGGCTCGACTCGATTCCGTCTTGTCCCTCTCTCTTGAGAGGCGCAGTATTCATAGTGTCAGGAAGAGTTCACTCTGTCGTTATAGGTAAGGTACCGTAACACCCCCTCCCAAGCTTTATCTCGCAGGGGTCTTTTATATTTTTTTCTCTTCGGATTAATCATCAAAGGCTCTGTAAATTTTCTTTTTCTGCTTGATTTCCGCGGTTCTGACATTGCTTGAGGCCTTTGCAAATTGAATGTGTCAAATATTGTGCCCATCACTTCCTCCTCTTCCTGAGGTAGACCGTTAGAATTCTCTAACAGCCTCTTTCTGATCTGATTTAAGTGCCTTTCATGCGAGAACTTCGGACCCTGAATTATGTAAATCACGTTCCCGATTCGTTTCTCTATTGTACCTGGCTCCCAATAGGATGTGTTGTTTTTGAACATTTTTTAAAAAAATTTCTACCCTGGGTTAAATTTTCTTTTTGGTACAAATGACGTTGGTGATTGCTTTGTCTGTTTTGGCAGTAATTTGTCGAATACCGATCTAATTTTTCGTCCGCCGTGATAATGCCGATGGCGTAGTACTGTTCGGTGTAATTCTATACACTTGCAAGAATTGTTGTAAAGCCTTTTCTGTTGGTACGTCATAAGCTTTCCTTAGTGCTCTTTTTAATGTATCTACAAACCTCTCCGCTTGCCCGTTTGATCTTGGGTGACATGGCGGGGATTTGATGTGTTTCACCTGAAAAGTTTCACAAAAGTTTTGAAAATCCGCAGATGTAATTTGTGTCCCATTATCGGTGACTACACAATCAACCACTCCGAAACGAGCAAACAGCTCGTGAAGGCAATTTATTGTCTCAGAAGTAGGTTTTCTACAACGAAATACTTCTGGCCATTTGCTGTAACTATCTACTAAAATCAAGTAGTAGAACCCTCTAATGGACCTGCGAAATCTACATGGATTCTCGACCACGGTCGATCTGTCTTAGGCCATGGCTTATGGATGATTGGCGATATTTTGGCTTCTAAGGAACGGTCCTTGCATTTGTCCACCATATGTATAATATCTTGATCCATGTTTGTCGAGTACACGTAACTTCGCATTAAGGATTCCATTCTGTTTCCTGGGTGGCCCATGTGAAAATCCTTGAGGATTCACCTTTGTAGCATTTTCGGGGTTACTACTCTTTCATTATATAGTAGAACATTATCACATAACGAAAAACTGTCTGATACATCCTTATCTTTTCCTGCAATTTTTGTTTTCGTTTCCTTTATAAATTCGTCATTTACTGCTTCGTTTCTTATTTCCTGTAACGTGACGGGGAGGTTTCGAATTGTACTACATAATGATGTTCTAATATCTTCCTCATATCGTAGAGCTGCAATTACGGAATCTTCTAATGGCTCAGTTTTCTTTGGTATTAGTCCCGAAAGACCATCTGCATGCCCGATTTTGTTTGATGGAAGATACTCCAATTTAAAGTTATAGTTTAATAAAATAGTCCCCCATCTTAGCAATCTATTAGCAGTGTAGACATTAGACCTTTCTTTGATCCAAATATTGTCAATAACGGCTTATGGTCCGTCTGTAAGGTGAAAAATCTACCGTAAATATATCTGTGGAATCTATTAACCGCAAAAATTAATACTCAGCATTTTTTTTCGATTTACGAGTAATTTTGTTCGGCTGGTAGCAACGTTCTTGACGCATGCGCGATGGGTTTAATGTTCTATCCGGCATTTTATGAAGTATACATGCCCCAACACCATAGGCACTCGAGTCACTCGCGACTATTATTTCCAATTTTGGGTCATAATGCGCTAAAAATAAATCTTCTGTTAGAGTCTTAATGATTTTATCGAAAGTTTTCTGACATTCATATGACCATTCCCGAACTTTTTCCTTCTTCAACAGTTCGTTTAGGGGTGCGCGTAATTTGTGCATGTTAGGAATAAATTCCTGATAATAATTTACTAAGCCAAAGAAGCTTTGTAATTCGGCTAAATTTTTTGGAGCCGGCATTTTTTTTATTGCCGTGGCCATTTCTGGGTCTGGTCTTCTTCCTTCTTCGTCAATAATATGGCCCAGATATTTTATCTCCTTCATAAAGAAGTCACAGTTATTTTCCTATACCTTAATAACGTAGTTTTGAATCTGCCTGAAAACCTCTTGAACGTGTTCCCAGTGTTGTTCAATATTTTTGCTATTTATCAGGATGTCATCAAGCTATGCGATCGTGAAATCCAGTCCGCCTAGCATAGTGTCCATTATTTGCTGAAATATCGCCGGCGTGACCTTGATCCCGAATAGTAATCTCTGGAATTTATATAGCCCTTTATGTTTATGCACAACAACTCAGTCCTCAGCCAATTTTTGTAGCGTCAATATTGGTTCACTCTCAAGTATTGTCAGAATTCTCCGTCTGATCTCCGCATCTTTAGTCGAAACCAGGCCTTGGACGAATATCAAACATTTAAAATTGCCCGGGCTGAGTTCAGATAACTTAAAGTCATCGCAGTGTTTGCTTACTATGGAAGCGAAAGGTTATATAGTCTTCACTATCCTTTTTTTGTTAAATTTAAACATTTCCACTTTTTGTGGAATAGTGAAGTGTTCAGACTAAATAATTCCGTTAAAAGTTTCACGGCTTCCTTGAAAGTCAACTCATTCGTTTTCCTCGGTAGGATGTAGTCTACGAATTTAGTGTATTCGCTTGACCCTAGTTCCCTCAGTAATAGACGTACTTTTTTCGCGTCTGACCAATTCCCGCAATCAAACTCATATGAATCTTCATATCTTCTGAAGTAAGCTGCGAAGGTTTTGTCTTCGTCCGGTGCATAAATGAAGTCTTTGATAGAACTCCATATAGCATTTTGCGAGAATGACGCTTCATTTCCGGGATTTTGCCCTTTATTTGTTACTGCTCGTAGTAGTAATTCTTGTAGTTCGAGTTGCTTCTCTTCGTTTTTCTGTTGAATTTCCAATAGTTTTTCTTTGTTTTTCTGTTGAATTTCGAATTGTTTTTCTTCGAGCCTAGTCTGTCTTTCCTCATTTTTTTGTTGCTGCTCGAATTGAATTTTCATTAGTTTAAATATGGTTGCCTGAAAGTCTTCCATATTTACACCGTAATTTTGTGTAACGATTTTTCCTTTTTCTCAGTGTAGACTTCAGGTCTTTTCCTGCGTAGAATTCGATTCTGTTTTGGCTAACAGGTAAAATCCGTGTCTTCGTTACCACTTAAGGTTGGTGTCCAAAAAACTTTTTTCTTTTTTTTTTCTCGCGTAGAACTTGTTTTCTTTTCTCAATACCTCCGTCGCCTCTGTTATGGACGACCGATAGCAAAAAGTTTGTTTGTTTTTAATTTTTTTTTTTTAGATTCTCCGCGTAGAACTTCGTTTCTACAATATCCTCGTCGGCACAGTTATGGACGACCGATAGCAAAAAGGTTTTGGGTTTTTTTTTAGATTCTCCGCGTAGAACTTCGTTTCTTCAATATCCTCGTCGCCACTGTTATGGTCCAAGGTTAGGACCAAGGAAGAACAACACGAACACAAGAGTAGAAATAACAAAGATATATTACACCGGATAATAATACAAGACGTGGAAGGTGTTAGTATGACTGTCAGTCTGGTTTGGAGTGAACTACTATTGTCTCGGCTCGATTCCGTCTCGTCCCTCTCTCTTGGGAGGCGCAGTATTCATAGTGTCAGGAAGAGTTCACTCTGTCGTTATAGGTAAGGTACCATAACAAGATTGCACCAAATATAACACTCGGCATGATAGAGTGGGCCAATATCTGCACTGGAAAATTTGCAACTTTTACGAGAAGGAAACTGCAAGTAGCTGGTAAGAACATCACCCAGGCCAGGTTACAGAGATAGGACATGTAACAATTTTATGGGACTTTACAATTCACGCAGACAGAACAATCAAAATTAACTGCCCAGACGTCGTGATCAAAAACCACAAGAAAAGAATGTGCTTTCTTATTGACATGGCAGTTCCTGCAGATTTTAATGTATAATTGAAGATCTTCAAAAACTATCAAAATACAAGGATTTTAAAGTGAAAGTGTAAAAAATGTGGCACAAGAGGAAATAAAAAAATCCAGTTGTAGTTGAAGCCCTTAGATTGATTGGAAAATGGTTCCGATAGAATCATTGAAGAGATTCCTGGTAGCACATGCATTAGAGAAATACAAAGAATTGTACTCACAAGTATATCTCACACATTACGAAGAGCTTTATCTATGTAAATGTACGTGGTCTTAGTTTGTTTTTGTTTTGTTTTGTTTTTTATACAAAAATGACCAGTGGAAAATGTCATGAGGTCTCTTGTTGGGACCCGAAAGGAAAGGTGTATATAACAGAAATCAAAGGAAATAATAATAATAATAATAATAATAATAATAATAATAATAATAATAATAATAATAATTAAGGTTAGTAAATATTATTATTATTTTGGATAAGAGTTATTGATGAATTACCATTTCACGATAGATGAGCTTTCACACCGGAATATCAAAGAGAAAATTACTTAATCATATGAGACAAAAATTTTCCACAAAGTAACCGAATGGTGAACTTTGAGTTTGTTTTAAACGTCTTGTCACAACAATTCCTTTATTAAATGTCTAGTCTATTTTTCAAATCTGCAAATTTTAATTAGAAGAAAAAGATCGACGTAGCCTATTTTGTATAGTCAGGGAAATTTCTAAGAAATTGAATGTTCAGTACCTAGCATTATTAAAATAGGTTTGTTTCTTCTTCTATTCTGACTTCTACTCGTTGAACTGCCATAAAAGAATGTCTGAATTCATCCTGGGAATAACTAGGCTCTGCGAACAACAATCAAATGAACGCGTATGTAAACAGGTGTGGCAAATAACATTATAAAGAAGACAGGATACTGAGGTCTTATTATCGGTAATCTCATTTTATAAATACTTCAACGAGCAAACATATTTCTCATTCGTTCTTACAATTACCACTCGCATAGCAGCTACCAACTTTGTCTGCATGCCAAACAACGCCACGTGTTACCAACTGTTTTATTGATAACACACTCTTATATTTTATCCTCATACATCTTAGCGCTCGAACAAATTCTCTTAATCTTTAAGTCCTTTTCCTCCTGCTTCTTTACGATTTCCTGTTTCTCTTGCTTTTCCTCTTCTACTCTCTCATTTTTCCTTCCTATTCTCATTGTCGTCCTTTGTTATTTTTATCTTGATAGCATAAGAATCTTTTTGTTCCCAGCTGTTTTATTTAGTAGACGATGTATTCTACACAGTGCGTTATACTGTGTTGTTATACTGGCCATAAGAAGAGTCCGGATCTGGCTAACATCAGATGACCTCGTCTATGATAGGCAATAAGAGTTGTGTCAATGATAACAAGTCCAACTCTGATAAAATGCTGAATGATACAGTCCATGCATAATTTAATGCTTATAACACATTATACGTTATTATTACACGTTATTATTTGGTCTTTTTGTCATTCTTATTTCCTTCAAGTTTATTTGAACGGTGAAATTGAGGCATAAATACAGAATTCTTTAGAAAAGGAATGATTATTATTATATAAGGACGAGTACCTTTATCTTGTTTGTTATAATCACAACATTGCGACCCTTTCTATTCAGTTCTTCTTCAGGTGTATGAATTTTCGACCAACCCTTTTTTCATTCCACCTATCTAAATTGTCCTCATTCCGTTCTCCATATATGGAATTACTTAATCTAGATATGTCCACAACTTCACTAAAAAAGAGCATACCCTGATAAAAAAGGCCCCAAACTGGATTAAACAATTTTTTATTGTCTCAATGTTTATGTCATTGTTAAGAGGAAAGACCAAAGTATTTTAGTACTTTTTAAATTTTTTAATCCTTTCTAGCACGTCCGAAATTTTAGTTAAAAATTTTGTTTATTTTGGGTCATCAAAATTCACGTAAAGTCAATCATGTCACCCATTATTGACAGTTTTGTAAACAAAAATTAAATTCTCCGTTTAAAAATCTTGTAAAATTCAATTATACTTAATATTAAAAAAATTATTGTAAAATATCCACGCATAGCAGATCTTAATAAGCTTTCAAATTTATGATCTTCAAGCAAAAACTTAATTTTAAAATATTTAACAACTTTTTATCGCATTATGTATTTAAAATTGAAAAAAAGAAAACAATTCTTGTAAAAATTCATTTTTCATCGAAAAAATGTTTTGGCTTCAGATAAAAATGTCCTTAATATATATTATTCAAAAAAGCCATTAAAAGCTCTTTTAATTAAATAATGTCTTAGTTTTATTGGGTTTTGTATTTTTACAATTGAGCTAAACGTTTGTGTAATAGTGCACATAGATTTACAAAAAAATCGATGATTCTTCAAAGTCTTGTGCATTTAATTAAAAAAAACGTAGACGCACGGCTTCAAGTTTTTATAAAATTAAGTAAGAGGAGTATAAAAGATGTAAAAACAAAATATTTTTACTATGCTTTTCTAAAAAAAAAAAACATTTCTAAAATATTTTTATTTATTTTTGAATAAGTTCTTAAAATTTCAATAAAATCCGACAATTATTTGATTTTCGCAAGAATTTCCTAATTAATGCGTTTTTCAAATAAAAAAGGCGCTAAAAAATTAATGCTAAATATTACGTGACCGCTGACCAAAAAAAAAAAAAAAAAAAGATTTTCAACCTAAATTTCAAACGTGCTGAAAAGGAATAAAAACTTTAAAAAATAATTAAAATATACTTTTGTCTTTCCACTTATTAATAAAATAAACTTTTTCATCATAAAACTTTGTTTTTATTAATTTGGGGGCCTTTTTTCTTTATGTTATGCTGTTTTTCTTGTTTGTTTGTTTTTTATTTTGTTTTTTGCGAAAAGTTGGACATGCTTAATGCAATCCTTTCCAAGACAGAATGCTTGGTCGTCAACAAGAAAAGTGTCACTATAAATTAGAGACGCCAGAATGAAGCAGATAAAAAATGTATCTATTTTGGTAGGACTGCAATAGATGATTGAAAACGTGACAAAAAAAATCTGAAGTTGCCTCGAAATAACATTTTTATAATTTTTTACAAATTCTTTCATCAAAAAACTAAGCAAAGTTTTAAGTGATAAGAAAATATATTTTTTAAAAGCCTAAATTGTGCTAAATTTGCTGATGCCAGTGAATCCTGGAACAATTTCCAAATAAGAAAGGGACCCAAAGCAACAAAGATGGCGTTCTTCCGACGAATGCTAAGACTGAACATGTTAGAAACGTGGAAATTTTAAAATAAAATATAAATTAAAAGTAAACTTATACTTAAAATAGAAAAGGCGGTAAGGTCGAAGACGAGAACCCAGACTAAGTGCGACTAACCAAACACCACAGCAGTGGAACAAGCAGGTGATTATAACAGCTCTCAATGATTTAACCAGCAGATGAAGTGGGCTGCGCATTACGGACATGCTACAGAAAGTGCCACTCGAAATTATAACCAAGTTAGCGGCAGTTGATTGCAGTTTCATAACTGGATTATGCCTGTCTCATTCCATATGTGCCGCAGAGGAAGGTTATGAATTCAGATGTGTGGGTCACTTCCTGGCAAGTTGAGGTCCACCTTAAACAAAATCACACCATCTGCTGTGATTTTCTTTCACCTCCAACTAACACTTTCAAAGCCAAACAGCGACAGGGAATGGATGACGAGAGTGGATTTTGGTGAAACTGGAAGCTTCCATTTTGTGGTTCCTGAACCTACATGTTTGCGGCGAATGTATGATGGTTGCCCTCCTAAGACCCAGTGATTACTCAGTAGTCCGGTGCTGCATTCGTGTCTTGGCAGGCTTACTTAGAAGTACCGCTGCCCACCTCAATCGTGGAAGGTGGACTAAACATCGGAAGTCGCTTGAGCTTAAATCGTTTGAAACACAAGCATAATATCGTACCAACTAGCAATGTTCCATCACCTTCAGAACCAACAACTTCGAAGCCACTAGAAAAGGAAAGGAAATAGTCGAGAGAAAGGCTCGACATTGCCGATTATTTGTCCTCCACAAACATTACAATGCAGCCAATGTCATCAACCCCTTCATCATAAAAGAAGTGATCAATAAAGAAGAAATTAAATTGATTACGAGGTAAAGCCGATGATGGGAGGAAAGAAGCAATTTAAATTTCTGGAGCATATAATGTGGAAAGAGGATTTAGAGAATTTAACTCTCTCGTGATATAATAAAGGCAAAAATGGGAAACAGTGAGTCCCTTACCTAATGCGAGAGCGAGAAAACTAAAGATGGTAAAGTGTCAGACATTGCTTAGAGCTATAATAATTCTATGTCCTGAAGGGATACAGTACATAAAAGAAAAGGTTTTATGAACATTTTATGAGATTTTGGAGAATCCGAAGACTACACTTTCTTGGCTTCATTGAAGATGGTTTCTCTGGAATAATTGTTAGAAAGCCTGCAGTTAATTGATTGAGACCTGCTTGATTATTGATGACCGGTGATTGGAAGATGTGTGTATGTATAGTGGTCTGTCATTAGGTCTTCTGTAGGGTTGATATGTACCTCTTCTTAGGTTGAAGGTGACAGCTAGAAAATCTACTTCGTTTAGGTTAGTTTTTATGTCTATGGCGAATTCCATATTTTTGAATGTTTTTATGATTGTTTTTCTGGTTTTGTATGTGTTTTATTTGTTACAGTTTTTAAGATTATGAGACCGTTGTCCCTGTTGCAGCCTGTATCATTTTTATCTATTATTTTACTTAATTCGTGGAGCAAATATGAGCTCATATGTGTCAGCACCGTCAAAGATTTCCATTATAATATCAAAGATACCTTCTTTCTTTATCCACGCATTTTCATTGTCGAATAATAGTAATTTTCAGGAGTGTTTAAGGAGTTTTATTTCGTTTGTCTTTATTTTTATTTGTTCTTGAGCTAAGGGGATGGCCTTATCCAGCATGTGTTCTGTAGGGTAGAATTCTTTTATATCGAGTTGTTTAACTTAGCAATTATGCTTGTTTCTTAGGTTGCGGAAACAGACTGCTGTTGTTTTCTACTGATTTACGTCAAACTTCCTTAGCTCTGAATTAATTCTGTCAAGTATTATTTCATTGTCTAGGCTTAAAAATCAAATGTTTGATCATTTGGTCAGTACTGGAATGTGGATCAGGCCGAAAATGCTTAACAACCTCTTCTATATATGTTCCTTAAGAATAACTATCTTATTCAAATACAAAGCCCCTGATGTGCCATATATACAATTATTAACAAGCAAATCATTGGATACAATTTAATATTATTTACTATATAAATAAACAAAAACATCGACCGCCAGTAATGATAATTTAATGACGCTTGAGGCTTAGACACCAATTTCCAAAATTAAGAAGAGCAACTAAGAGACAAAAAAAAAGAAACTTAATTAAAAAGAAAAAAAGAATAGAATAAAGGATTTAAAACTTATTGTTTTTCGAACAATGAAAGTATCAGGTCATCCCATAAGTTCTGTCCGAATTTTGAATTTTGAAACAAGTGACCAAATGTTACATTTAATTACAGATTCAATCAACAATGTATTTTCCCTGATTATCTATGACTTCCTTACATCTATTAACAAGCTTACTAATTCTATTACTGTAAAATTCTTTTGGCTTTCATTCGAAGAACTCACAAATGTCAGTTTTAACTTCTTCCTGTGTTACAAAAGCTGTTTCTTCCAAATGATTCTGTAAGCTACGAAACAAATGGTAGTCTGAAGGAGCAAGGTCGGGAGAATAAGGTGGATGAGGAATTTTCTCCCAACCAAGTTCTTCGATTTTTTGTGACGTGATTCTTGCTGTACCCGTTTTCGATTCACTAGAGCAGGTCTTTTTTCCTCAAAGCTAGGTTCAAACGCTCTAATTGCTGACAGTATATTTGAGCATTAATTGTTGCATTAGGTGGTAAGAATTCAAAGTGGATTATTCCTTGGCAATCCCACCAGATTGAAAGAAGAACCTTTTGCCCATGAAGTTCCCTTCTCGGCTGTGGCTGGGGTCCTTCCCCTTTACCAAGCCACTGTCTACGACGCTTAACATTTCGATAAAAAATCCATTTTTCGTCGCCAGTCACAAGTCTATCCAAAAAAGGTGAAACAAGTTGGCGAGAATGGAGAGAAGAGCAGATGTCAACTCGGGATATGAGGTTGTTTTCAGACAATTCATGAGGCACCCATTTTCCAAGTTTAGGACGATGAACACTTGTATGGTTTGAACTGAGAACCACTGCCAATTCCTCAATTGATAAAGCAGGATTTTCTTCAAAGGCTGCTTCAAGAAGCTTTTCATCAAACTCAACTGGACGTCCGGATCTCCACCTCTGAATTTTGAAAACCATCTTCTGCAAGCTCTTTCATTCACACATTCCTTTCCATAAATTGAGTGAATGTTTCTAGCCGCTTCGGCTGCTGAGTTTCCTTTCTTGAACTCATAAAGCATTATGTGCCTCAAATGATAAAAATAATGTTCAACTCCATTAGACATTATAAAATACTCTTTAAATTTCGTTCATTTTAACAAAAAGTTAAAATTCGGACAGAACTTATGGGATGACCTAATAGTTAGGACAGGAAACGCACCCTACCAATCATTTTATGCGTTCTTTTCGTTTTCAGAAATTAAGCAATATTCTATATATTTAGACTGTGGATATGTATGCAAATATGTCTCTGTTTTGAAAATAACACAACCGTAAGCATTTTGTAGGGAAAATCGATCTTAATCCATTGGAATGTTCTAATTAAAACGAATTCGTGCACCCATAAATACTATAGAACACAATAAATGCATTACTTCTTATGCATATATCTCAAGAGAACAGACTATATGTATATCTAAACTCCTTTTATATATATATATATATATATATATATATATATATATATATATATATATATATGCGCGATTGTATGTATGTATGTATGTCAGTGTGTGTGCGTGATTCAAACAAATTTGATTTTTATAAAAATTTCAATTTACATTTTTTTATTTCAAAATCTGTGCAATAGTAAAAATCTGTGTATAACAGGAAATGCGTTCAGCAGATTTTTTTAGAACTAACAAGAAGAGATTAATTTATTTAAAACATCTGTTCTTTCCACAATCGAAAAGATTGGAAAAGAAGTTATGTATTCTCATATCATTATTGTTGCATAATTTTATATTTAATAAAATAGAAAAAAATAAACAAATATTAGAGGAAAAGCAGGTTCGTATTTTGATAATGCAGCTCAATTCTTTTTCATTTTGTATTTTACCAAACTTTTCTTAAATTCATTGCTGTGTACATTGAAAATAACGCGAGAAAATACGAGGTGGTGAAAGGTTTTCAGCCCAACCAAGAAAATCTTTCAAAAAATAAATACTATTCTTGGTCATCTTTCGTCAGATATTGGGAAGTGGGCACAACCAGGAACCTTCATCTCCGACTCGTATAATAAAGAGATGATGATATTATGGCATTGAGGGTTGCAGAAACATCAAAAGTTGCTTATGATTTGGATTATATTTTGCAATTTAAGATTTAAAGGCACGAATCCGTCTCTTCACCCCTACCTCCCGTCAGGTATGAATAGTGAGGCAACCCGTCATTTTAGCCGTGGTTGGTATCCAGTCTAGAAGAAAGAAAACTCTGAATTCAAAAGCAGAAATGGAATCCACCCTTCGCCAGCAACGAGCTAATGGTAAAATATCAAAAAGTACAGCGGGAATGGACTTACGATCAAAGTTCATCAAATCTTAAAATACGATTTGTGGACCAACAGAATGACTGATTATATTCATGCATTTTTATAAGTTTCATAAGAATCGCTGCAATTACAAAACCGTCGCGTACATTCCAAAATCATTCACAAGTCATTGTAATTTTTATAGATTGAATGTCTCGCTGATTCCCCTTCTTTTTATAATCAGCTTTACTTTATTGATAAAAGTTCTATTTTCACGATAATCGTTACAGTTTTTGTGTTTTCTTTTATATTCTTTAAGCGTGTAATGTCTGCCATTTGCAATATTTCATTTGTGAAAATAATAAATCAACTTATTTTTTCAAATCATGATAAAATAATAAAAATAAAAATATCCTATTCTTAGCGCATAGCTTTTTAGAACATATGGCTGTAGTAACATATTTTATTCTAATACATCAGAATGGGAGAAAAGACAAGTTAAAGGAAATACATGTAGTTCGTCTAAGCGTTCATTATTTCCCTTCTTAATGCAGTCATTTTGGACTAAGAATCAGATAAACGGAATGATAAATCAACACGCGAAGAACACTTTGAAAGTTATGTCCAAGGAATAGACACACGAGATATAAATAGAGGTTTCTCTCTTTTTATTTATTGAGCCAACTTGGCACACGACCTTGATAACAGAACACGCAACATAGAATGAGCTCAGACTTTTTTTCATACTAATGTTCATCCAATACAAGGTATAAAAGCCACTCAAGGTAGAGGATTACTTTTAAAATGGTTAGGCTGACTGAAGAGCGTGATATGAATGAGAAAGGAAGTGGTAGAAATTGAAAACTATGAAGTTAAAAACGGTCAAATGAAATTAATCGCGATCAGCCTTGTCGAAAAACGAAACTGAAAATCAGAACAAGTTTCTATCTCTCCTGTGTTTGTAATGATAATGTGTACGTAAATACATACATAATAAAATCTTTGGTTTGTAATTATGTAGGTACCAATATTTCTGGTTTAATGTGTTAATATACTTTGAAGTTAGACTCTTTATAAGAAACTGGTCACTAAACATTGCTGATGTTCTGCAATGGCTACCGGGCTTTAACAGCAAAAGTAATTCTTTTTAAAATTGCAATTTATATATATTTAAATATTAAATCATCATAAAATAATAAATTTAAGATTGAACTGAAAATTCGATGTACTTTAAAATATAAACCTAATATCACCTTTCGAGTATAAATTAACATATTGTTCTTTTTTCGTTCACAGACGATTTCAAACTTGTGGAGAATTTTTCTGTCCGTTCGTCACTTTTAACTACCATGTGGAACGAAATATCGACCGGCTAAGATGTTTCGTGACGTCATTTAGTATCTCGTAGTATAGAGAAACGTAACCAGAAACGTGACATCATCATCATCACCTTCATCATCATTATTATCCGTATGACCGGATGTGGTAGTAGTGTCACTGCATTGCCAAGCACCTGACCAGCTCCTTCCATATACCTCAGTTGCGTGCCAATGTATCTGTGAATGATCTTCCGGATCAGTCAGTGACGTTGTCAGACTATTTTTAATGTCCATTTCTTCTTATTTAGCCTATGTAAGATCGCAGTGAAAAGAATGTGGACATTTTTTTATTATTTTTTTTTAATTCGCTACTAGAAAAAAAGCGTAAAAGGAAAAAATATCTCACTTGGTCAAAATAGATACGGGGTTAAAATAGAACAAATAAAATGCATACAAGAAATAGTTTAATTAATTTTTGTTTCTGAATTTAGATATTATTCCAGGGAGAATGTCCGCCAAGTGAGGTGGAAAAGTTTGTTTTTTTTAGAAATAATATACATTTGTCTCAAATAACTAAGAAGATTCTTATCATTTTGGCTGCTTGACGAAAGGAAATTTGTTGAAAGCAAAAGGTTCTAAAGCGCATCAATCAACCTTAAATATCTCTGCGATCGGAACAGAACGAACTCTATACCAATAGAATGAAGTTATTTTTCCTTATTCTAAAAAAACAGTTGCATATGAAAACAATATATAAGAATTCAACTATTGTCTGTAAACGCTGGAAATCATCCAACCAAACCACATTTTTCCAACGAAGCAATTCCTTGGTATCTACATTTTCAGAGTCAATTCATCCACTTCACGGTGATTGCGCATATTTGCTTCAGCGAAGCAGAACTTCTTATCGAGTTTAGATGATCTGCTTATTTTTCTTATTCATTCAAAGTAACAAATATAGCCTCATTTCATTTAAAATATATTTGTCTGGAAGAGGATAAAAAAGGAAAAGTTTAAAGAAAGACCCTGAATTTCCATAAAGGAGTTTATCTTAAGAAATAAGCAAAACTATTTACAAATATTTCTGTAAAGTGTTTTATCAGATTTACTAAATCATTTCAAATTTATTTTTTCGCGTACAGTTGTACCAGAATATAATCTAAGATGAAATCTTAAATGAAACATATATTTTGAAGTTCACGGAAACTGCTGGTCTGAATCTCATTCGTTGCAACAACAGACTAGAAGTAATTTTTCCAGAAATTAGCTTCACATTAACTTTTCATTCGCTATATTAAAAAACTGATAGTGGTTAAATTTAGTAAACCTGTCCGTTGTTTGTGTGTATGTCTGATGTAATAATCTCTTGCAATCATAATGCAACTGCTGAAAGTTCGACTGAACGCGGGAAAGTTTTGGTTACACTGCTGCCTAACTGAAAACTGCTAATTATTGAGGCATCGACAAACAAATTTCAAGAGTTAAACCATCGTTCAACAGCAAACAATAACAAACGGCTCTATTATTATATAAACTGCATAAAATGATTTATGATCACAAAATTCCATGTACAAGTGTATAAACAGTCGATGTGATTTTAAATTTATTTCTCTTTGCCAGTGTCTTATCCAAACGAAAGAGAACAAAACATGATATGTGGGAAAAGTTATCAAAGGTCTGCTTGCAATGGTTCATACATGAAAAGTAAATGACAGCTATCGGTTGTATAATGTTAGATGTTGATTTCGCCGTATCTTGAAGTTTTTATGTAACTAACTGGTATCTATTGGATGGTGCTCTTGTCTATTCGGCACATTAGCCAAATGCTTAGCCACTTTTCTCGGTTAAATTTTGTACCTTACATTTATACTGTTTGAAATTTTGGCGTCTACGAAATCTTTTCAAACATTTACACTGATATTAATACCGAGAATGAAATCGTTCTTTTTTTTCTCTGAAGGCATCTTGCTGTTTGATTATTTCTTTAGAATAAAAGAGACACTTGAAGAGATCGATAATTATAAAGATGTGTGATGTTTTTTATACATAATCTATAAGAAAAGTGGAGTTTTAGTTGTATAGACACTAATATTATGATGCTTATTTTAAAAATAAATATCAAATGAAATCTACTTTAATTCATTCGAATGGTTGTCTTCATTTTGGCTGTTTATATATTCACATTTCAGTCGCTTTCACTCCCGACCTTCTTCAGGTGGTAGATATATTTGGTCTTCGGGATACTTCTTTTACATGTTCTGCACGATTAAATTTCAAAATTTCAAACAGTATAAATTCACATAGTCTGTGTGTCTGAGACAGACAAAGAAAGAAAGAAAGAAAGAAAGAAAGAAAGAAAGAAAGAAAAAAGAAAGAAAGAAAGAAAAAAGAAAGAAAGAAAGAAAGACTATATGTATATATACACATAATAAAATCTTGGTTAATCATTATCTGTCTATATTTCTGAGATGAGGTATTATGAACACTATTTACATTATTCGGACTATTGTCCTCATCTCGGCCTTCTTCAGGTGGTTGGAATGTCGAACTGACCCCTTTATTTCGCTCATTGAGTTAGACTGTTCTAGTTCTACGTTCCATATGTAATGGATGTCAGTTGTCAGTTATCTCCTGTTAATTCCCCTCTCCAAGTTCTCCACCGCCTTAACCAGGTATTGAACTCACACTCTTTGGGTCCTTTCACTGGATCTGACTAACCCCTTTATCCAGTGTGCTATGTGTTGGTTAATCATTTTGTGATTATTCTCCCAAGCACTTTTGGCCAATGCATTAGCCATTTTCAAGGGGTTTATTGTCAGTATGTTTTCTTGTGTTTCTCTTCTAAGTTGTATTGTGTAAAAGTAGTAGTAATTCTAAGCTCGGTTAGTCGGGATGCAGTAATTTTAAGTTGTCGACATATTTAAAAGACAGTCAACTGAGAAAATAAACACAAGAAAACATACTAACAACAAACCCCTTGAAAATGGCTAAAAGCGTTTGGGACACTAATCCCCCCCCCCGCGGACAGTTTCTACACTCTTATTCTCCACCGCCTCCTCACAAAACAGGAAAACTGTACGAACACTAGAAAAACGGAATAAAAACTTATATTTTCCTTTTCCGCCACATTCAATGAAATATGTATAACTAGCTGAGTTACCCAGCGTTGCCCGGGTGTACCACGGCTGCAATTGTATAACCACACCCCCTGCCTAGAAATGGCTGCCTGCGTCCCCGCTTGCATGCATTATCCGTTGGTACTGCCTCTTTTTTACGGTATGTCCTTCGTAAATGTTCGATTGTTTCCCCTTTTAATGCTTCAATAATCCTTCTCAAACAATCTTTGCATCAAAGGTTGTTCGAATGACAATTTAGGATTTTACACTAAATATTCACGCAAGACAATTTGTGTGATATGGCAAATTTGAAAAGCATCGGATGAAAAACCAGGGAGTTATGGCTGAGAAACAGTCTTTTTGAAAAGTTTTTTCGTGATTTTTCGTTATACGCGGGGAAGCGAGCAGGACTAAAACTACACTATCTTATTTCTTGCATGATGGCAATTTTTTGCGACATATTTGAAGAAAATCGGATAAAAAATGAGGAGGCCATTCAATTTTTTATTCTAAGTAGTACGAAAATTTTTTTAAGTTTATTTTAATTTTTCGTGTGAAGCCAATGTTGCATGTAATCGATCAAGTACACTACATAAACCTCCTAACAAGCGCCATGTTTTGCATTAAGTTCAAAGAACATCAGCTCATCCAGTAAAAATTTTTATTCGCGTATAACTTTGCCTTGATTTTTGCAAAATGCCGTACCCACGTTCAGTTTTATCAATTTTTCAGCCAAACCAGGGGAGGGGGCTGGAGATTGAAAAATTGGTCTTGACCTACCTTGGTAAATTTGCAACATGTGTATACAATTTCATCGAAATCGGTTGAGGAATGTGGACGTGCATAAATAGCATACACAAATGCAGACAGACACGCAGAGACGGACACACTGACAGACACACACACAGATATCATCTGTTTTATAGATATAGACAGTAACATTGCTACCCAAGTATCAAGTATACAATATATATATATATATATATATATATATATATATATATATTTTAATTTTAAAATTTTAATTTTTTTTAAAATTAAATGTTACAGATGGTGAAATTATACTGCATCTGTTATTATCCCATAGCTGGATATACTTAAAGTTGTATTATCTCCCTGCCTGTTTGTTATCGAACACCTCCTAGGGTTAGACTCGCATAACCATATATATTCTGAAACTACATTACACAGGGTACTTGGATAAGTATATCTCATGTTGATAAAAGGGGGACCCCTCACATTGAAATTTTTTCCCCTCTGATTTAAATTAAATTTAAATTCGAACAAGGGAATGACTCCTATCCAAAATATAGAATGAGAAATGCAGAAGATGGGGGTCACATGGGCAAGATCATTTTGATCAAAGGGTCTCACCGAGGGCATCCCACCACCACACACACTGAATTTTTTCCCTTTGATTTAAGGGTACTTGGATAAGTATATTTCATTTTGATCGGGGGGTGTCGGAGGGGTACTTTTAAATAGGAATACAGTGTCGCTGCCGACACTAGAATTTGAACATAGATCGCCAGTGAGTAAACACAGGCGATCCCATTATTGAATTAAGTAGACCACGTGACAATAGAGGAAACGCATAAGTAGGAATTAGCTTTTCGTGTAAAGAATCGCTATTTCTAGTCTATCCTCTATATTATACGGATCTCTACTTCTATTCTATCCTATATTACTATAGGGACCGCTATTCTCGACTCTATTCACTATACTATTTCTCTATTCAGATTATTAAGTGATTACTATTTGGGCGAGTATTATCGAGCAAATACTATTAGTGCGAGATTATTCGACGGCGTCTGACACCAGCATTGTTCAACGGCGTACTATAGTTGCATCTGAGATTATAAAGTCTCTACTGCAACGAGCATTACGAAAGAGACAGCAGGTATTCGTTGGCATCACAAAAGGCACAAACCCCCACTGAATTTTTTCCCTTTGATTTTTTTTTTTTTTAAAGCTTTCACCCCAAGCAAGGCTGGAAGCCACTAGCACGCAAGGTAAGAGCAGATAGGAGTGGTAAAGGAGAGGATGTGGAGAAAGATAGTGGATCGATCAAGGCAAGGGGGTTACAGAAGATTTGGAGCGAGAGTAGATAGGAATGAAAGAGGAAAGGATGTGGAGAAGGGAAGTGGATAGATCAAGGCAACTGGAGATGTCGATTGGCGTTACACTTAAATAGTTGGAGATTATATTTGTCAGGGAAACAGGAATAAGGAAGGGAGTTCCACAGGCGTGATGTGCGAGACATGAAGCTATTGGAGTAGAAGAGACGTCTACATCTAACAGTTTCAACGGTGAAGGGGTGGGAACGGGATGCCAGCCTCGTAGGACGCTTAAATTCATGAGGCCTGGGAACCAGCGAAAGCAGCTCATCGGAGTAATTACCGTGAAAGTATTTGTAAAAAAGACAGAGCGAGGCAACGGCGGGTATGTGGGAGAGTGACTGCAGACGAGATGACAGATCAGGGCCAATTACATTGCATATCCGTCTCTGGATCTTATCAAGAACTCTGAGGCAAACAGCAGGGGCTCCAGACCATATATGGCAGCAATACTCCATGCAAGGGTGAATGGTTGATTTATAGATTTGGAGGATCGATTCCGGGGAGAAAGATTTCCTGGCCCGGCACAGGGAGCCAACTTTCCTTGCGGTGGATGAAGCAATTGACTCGATGTATTTGTTCCATCTCAGGTCAGCGGACAGCGTGAGACCGAGCAGCCGCAGAGAGGAGCTCTCGAGAAGTTGGTCTTCAGACATTCTAATGGGATGTAGGGATGGATCCCTCTGGTGGTTAATAGAGAGCAGTTTTGTTTTAGAGGCGTTAAAGTTAACCAACCAATTCTTGCCCCAGTTCACAAACGATTGTAGGTCCTTTTCGAGACGAACTGCCAGGTTAACTTTGTCAGCAAAATTTGAACAAGGGAATGACATATGCAAAATATGAAAGGAGAAAGCCAGAAAAGGGAAGTCATATCGGCAAGATCATTGAGTAATACTGAAATACATCATTTTTCTCCCAAAATTATAACAATGATTTAAAATCAATAAATAATAAATAAATAAAGAATAATAATCTCTAAAAGATAGTGGATACAAAACCCTAAAACTAACTTATATTAAAAATGAAAATGGAAAGCATAGAAAAAATAGAAGTAGAAAAATAATTTAGTATACACTCCCATACAACCAAATGGTAAAGAACAAATTAGGACAAAAATTCCTCGCATTAAAAGTCAAGCATTTTCCCAGTGAAAGTAAACTAAGTACTATTTTCAATAAAAATACACTAAAATTAAGTTACAGTTGTACTGAAAACTTAGAAAAAATTATTAAGAAACATAATGCTAATATCTTAAATAAACATTTATACCAGAACCAAAAAATTTTAGACAATGGAAAAACAAAAATAAAAACTGATGAGGATAAACAAAAATTATGTAACTGTAGAAACCCTCATTACTGACCTCTAAAAGGTCGCACGGAATCATTAGTATACCAATGCAATATATCTTCTATTGAAAATCATGAAAATATAAAAATCTATATAGGTTGCACAAGCCATGAGTTCAAAAAAAGGTCAACATCAAAGTTCATTTAGGATAAATAAATATAAAAATCAAACATCTCTCTCGAAGTATTTCTGGCACCTAAAAGAATCCAATAAAACACCTACAGTAAAATGGAAGTTAATAAGAAAAGCTTGAATATGTAGGTCATTAAATGACCCATGTCCTTTGTGCAGACATGAGAAACTATATATCACTAAGTTTATAAAAAATAAAAATTTACTGAATCAGAGAAATAAATTATCTATTTTTGCCGTCATTGTCATAAATTTTACTTAAATAATATTTAAATATAAAATTTAATAATATTTAAATATAAAATTTAAAAAAATGTGTGGTGGTAATATACATACTTATAATTGATATGAAAAAATAATTTTACATACTATAAGTAATTCTAATACATTTACTTGTTTTAAAAAGAAATATAGTCTATTAAAAATTAAAAGTGAAAATATTTTAAAATTGTAGTTAAATAAAACGTATTCTAACCTAAACATCCCAAAAAATCTTTAAGTATACAAATACAAAGATTGCCGTAATAATTTTTTGCCGTTAACAATAAAATTAAAAAAAAAAACCAGACGACATGCATTTAACGGATGTCAGAATTCGTTGAAAAATACATCCCTACCCATCCCTAAACATAACCCCTTTTTCGAACGTAACTAATAACTGATACAACAAAAGTTAATGAAAATGAACACGCTACCACCCCTTGTCTGGATGAGTGGATTTCTCTGTATCCTTGGAAAGAGTGAATTATGAATTTTTGCCGTTCCTTTAAAACCCAGTAAATTTAAAAATAAGTTACTCCAAAATTCGCTTGAAGATGAAATGGAACTAATGTTTTAAATTTAATTACAAAATTAAATTCGAAGCTTTTAGCTTCGATTTTTGAAACATGGTTATTACTGTGTAGCAAAAAAAAACATATTTTAAAACAGTTAATTTATATATATATATATATATATATATATATATATATATATATATATATATATATATATATATACTATGTAAAACTATTGGAGTTTGGGACCAAAAGAAATAAAGCTGTTATTAATTGTTCTGTAATACTTTCCCTTTAAAACAATATAAAACTCTTTTTTATTTACATTTTTACTATTTAATCGACCATTTTAATTTTTAAAAGAAGAAAGTAATTTGTAAACAAGGATTAACCTTCATAATTCGATTTTAAATCAAAATTATAAGTGAACACTCATCTAATCAGTGGTCATTTATTTTCATTGTATGCTTAAGAATAAAATATCAAAAATAACACATGTTAAAAAAAAATATGTTTTTCCTACCCCCGCCTGGTCCCCAAGTGAAAAGCTGGAAATAAAACATTGTCAAAGCCATGATCAAGCCAAAATTTTATTTATTCAATATCAAAAACATAAATAAATAAATGCGTCACACACACTTTCAAAGCGTTATCATAGACCTTATTTCGTCAATCAACATGATTGATAAATTAATTTAAAGTTATTAAAATGTGTAGAAATCCAAACAAATTAGCATTATTCTGTAAGTGTTGTGCACTTTTTATCATGTACTTGTGGAGATCATGGCAGAGACCGAAATGAGTTGCGCTCTGCACGAAAACAGAGACGCAACTGAGAGGGTACGAGTCAGACAAGTACCATGGTATTTACGCATCTCTCCACGCTGACATGATGTTACACAACGTCCGTTTCATGTAGGCCACCAGAGCGCTTAAACCTGGGACAGGGCCTCAAATTGCCCAGGCCCCGCAACCGTCCGTTCCGCTGGCATCGGTAATACTACCAATCCACCTTTTTAGTGCAATGAGGTGGTACTGCCGCTGGAATCTGTTCCCCGGGACCGGGTACCTCTCAATATTTTTTCAGTTGCACTTTATCCGCAGCCAAAAACACAACTGAGTTGCGCTCTGCCGAAGACAGAGACGCAAATGAGAGTTGTCAACAGTACGAGTAGGATTGCCACTACCTTACGTAGCGAGCCTATGCATAACATCTGCTCGTACACATATGTTAATTAATGGTGGCACTAATCTAACACTACTATACTTTTTTGCATAAACAGTGGACAGTGGTTTTTATTCGAATGTTTTTACTATACCACACCAAAATGTGAAGAAGATTTCGTCTTATGTGTTTCAATATATATTCGGCTTTTTATTATATTAAATCATGTCAATCGTTTTTTGTATCATTTCCAAATAACTTTGTATTTTAATGTACTTGTAAGCATATCATTTCAAATATTACTTTCCAGAAAAACAGCACTTTGAATTTTAGATTTGTCAATATAAGGAATCTTGGAATTTTTAATTTTAGACAGAATTTGTATCCATAAATGCAGTTTGAATGTGAGGCCTAGTTTCTTCGGTTTATCATGGGTTTGGAAATCAACTTCAACTATCACCTAGAAAGAAAGTTTGCCCTTGCAGTAATATTTACTTTTACTAAAAGTGTGATGTGGACTGGCTGTGTAGAACTCAAATTCTACATCATTTAATACACTAGAATAACTTGTTCAATTTTGCAAAAAAGCGGATCACAGAACAAATCTATTTTCAAAAAACTCGAGTTCTAAATGGTCAATAAACACGCAAGTGGGCGTTACTATTCACCCACGCACAAGTATTTTTCAGCTCGTGACTAAGTTTAAAGTTGGCGCCTATTTTCTGTGAGCCACGTAAAGGAAATAAATAGAAGAAAAATCATTCACACTCACCAGTGAGAACCGTAAATCTGAAAGACTTGTTACAAGAATCCACATCGCATCATCTTAAGTTTTAACGTTTCTATGAACATTCAACAAACTTTAAGAAATCTTCACTGACTCACCAATTCATTTTACGCAGAAACCTGAACTTATTTCCTGCAAATGAATTAACTTTACATTTTCCAATCTTTCGAGAACATTGTCTCACAATATTAATCAAAGGAAGACAACTTCATTGAACTAAATTTGCACACATTTTTACGTAAATTTATTGCTTAAATGAACAGTAACTTTCTAAGAGAAAACTTTCTCCTACAACTCACTTTATGAAACTTCATTCATACATTCTACCAAACTGCATTTCTTATCTGAACTCATCAACTAAAGTCAAATATACACATAAATTGAGTTCAACACTAATTAAACAAACCTAGATTTCATTCAAAAATATGCCATTATGTAAAAACTTTTCTTTTGACAAAAATATAATGAAAGTTGTTTGTTTACCAAATATTGCTTTTTGTCTTTTCTCAAATTTGTTTATTGCTTCTTGTTCCTTTGTTGAAGAAAAAAAAATTGTATGGAGGAAATATAATTTTTGCACGCAAACTATAAAAAATATTCTTCTCACATAAATAGTGCGGAATCTTCCACGACAGCCAGTTAACCCCCGCTGGGAAATGCACTCTTCTTGTTGTAATTTTACCACCATCATACTTACATAATATACAACGAGCATTCATTGGTCAATCACCTTCAATCTAGCTCGCTGATTGGTCAGTTTCGACCAATCAAATCACCTTCACGCGACAGGTGTGTTTTCGCGCCAACTATGTCTGAGCCTGTCACGTGGTACAACAGATTATAAAAACCAAACACGAGTAATTCTCGCCCTCTCTTTTTACTCACTCGTGCGTCTCACCTCTGCTGCCAAAATGTGACCCTTAAAGAACTCCCGTCTTGACTAATGCAGTCAGACGTAAAAGAACTTTACAACATTTCACGCAAGTGCAATCTCTGAATTCTTACCAACTTGTCCAATGCAACATGCAACATGTTCATTCATCTAAACTACAGTTTAATAATTAATCTAATCTTATGAGCTCAAGTAAAAATATTTCCTAATAAAAGAGACAACTCTGTCAAACCTTTCAGTTTATATGCATTTACATCAAATACTTAATAAATTCAATTGTTATGTTTCGAATCATTATTTTTGTCTTTTATTAATTGTTGTTGATGGAAGATCATTGAACACGCACAATTTTAAACCTTCTGATCATTCAAAACTTCTGATATCTTTTAACATCTTCACTCAATCCCAACAATATCCCCGTACATCTACATTTGTTTCGACTAAAATATCAGTTTCATAAGAATTATGTCTTCTCATGTATATTCTACAAGTGTCCAAAATATTTGATTATAGTAAAAGTTATTAAAGGGACTTTCAGATCGAGAATAGAATAAATTCCCCAAAACGAAATGCTATACATATGACAAAATACGAACTGTAAAACGTTAATGAAGACTTCACTGCAAAGATTTTGATTTTATCCGTTTAATTTTAAATACTTTTAACAAAAAAAGGAAATGTTCATTGTATTGCTTCCTCACTAATATTTTGATATGTATATAGTTCGCTTTGTGTTGTAGTGCGTGGAAATTTTATTCGTGTCTACTCTTAAAAATTCAGTAAACACACAGAGACTTATATATATATATATATATATATATATATATATATATATATATATATATATATATATATATATACTAAGACACAGAAATATGTATACACATGTACACACTCACACACACACACATATATATTTATATGCAGACACAGAAATATAATTGTATATTCATACATAAAGAAATGTTCTTGCACATATATATATATATATATATATATATATATATATATATATATATATATATATATACATGAACATGCAGAGTTTATAATTTGCTTTCAAGTGTGCAATATTATTAACACATGTTCTTCTCAACATACAAAATATATAAATAAAAACATACTTTGTATATGCCTATATCTATCAGTATATAGTGCGTATATATATTCACACCTACTATTTTGTTTTTAGAGATCTATTTCTTCGTTTTATATATTTATAAAAGAAATTATTAAGCATTAATATACGTCCTCAAACACATTTTCTTAAATTAGCAATTAAATGTATGCTTATGATTGCATATGCATATTTTATATCATATATATGCACAGAGAGAGAAAGAGAGACAGACAGAGAGAAAGAGAGAGAAAGGATGAAATACATTAATTACCTTAGATTTTAGGCAGGAAGAATTCAATTAAGTCACATTAAATATTGATCATAAATTTCAATTTCGGCTATGATGAAATTCATCCTTTTATCTCGAAATTATAATTTCTACTTTATAGAAACAGTTTGTTAGTTGCTTTTGTAGTCTTAGAAAATCAACTGTTACTTCACTTCAAGATTCGTTATATAAATCAATGCTGCGCCACGGTGAAATAATCATGGCTATTTATATTTAGAGGAAAAAACTCAATGTTTTGTTGAGTTTTCATTATAAAAATCAATTTACCTCGTATCTATTTATATTTACAAAAAGCAATACTTTCTTTTTTTCCTATTCTAGCTATTCAAATAATTTCTTGCTATTCTTGCTGTGAAAATAACAAGAGTATAAAAGAGTCAACAACTGTGACGCAGACATTTTGAGTGGATCGTCAATCTTTTGGTTGAAACAATCGAAGACAGACGTGACAATAGTATAAATATCATATTAAACAATTTACTGAATGAAATTCATAGTTATTTGATTCGGACAAAATGAATCTAGAAAGTGAAAGGGAGTACCACTGCCCCGGCTTCGATTTCTTATCTTTATTTTGACGAGGACATATGAACCAAAATGAAGACCGAAAGTAATGTATGCAGATTGCTAAGACATGAACACCTCGTTTCTGTCTATCATTTTAGAAATGAAGTCCTTTATGTGTGTTTCCCTTTCCTAACTGTAACAATTAGTATGTAGAAAAATTTTATGATAGATATTTTAGAGGGTGTATTTTCAAAATAATTTTATTTTTATCGAACGATGACATTGTAACAATTTAAATGATACGTCAAAGTACGTTTCTCAACAATTCATTTATACTTATACAAAGTTGCCTTGCATAATAACTAAATTTCTAGTGATTTGACATTTATAAATCATTTATGAAATGGATTAATATATAATTCGACCTAAAAATAATTTTCACTTTACAAAATATACCGCATCAATGAAACTTTAGTTTAATTAAAGGCAAGTTGAGGAACTGAGTTTAAATTTTGATAAAAGTAAGTGTCTTTAAATTGCATCCAGAATTATCAAAATTTAGAATTTTTTTTTTTAATTTAAATATCAGTTTGTATTTTCATTAACAAATGGTAAAAAAATTAAGCATTAAATGGTTCTGTTGAAAAGCTGTTAACTACGGACTAAAAAGAAAAATTCTTCACCTGTTTTCCGATTAAAAGTTTTAAGAACTTTTCTGCTTGTCTTTGGATGAAAAATGTTAAAATGTGACTGAAAGTGGAATAAAGAGTATGATAAAAAATGATTCTATTAACAGCCGCCTCGCTTAATTAACACTAGAACAAAATTGATTGTTATTTAAGGCGACAACTTCTTTAATTTAATCCGGCTGTTGATAACTGATATCTCTAAACAGAACAGGTTACGCCATATTTATTATCGGGATTGTAAATTTATTTATTTTAGCATAACAAAAAGACTTTCTGTAGAACGGAAAAGCTACATTTACGTATTTATTCGTTCTTGATGTTTTTCCATTTTCTAAAGTTAGTGATTTATAATCCGAAATAATGATATTTTCTTTTTATAAATCAAATATCATCATCAAAGTAATCAATAGATTACGACTATGATTATATAGATCATTATGAATAAGAACATAAAAATTACAATTTTCAATCAAAGGTACTCGTTTTTATAGCTTCTTTGTAATTTTTATATTTAATTCATCACTTGGTTTACATAACAAAATATAGTCAAATAATTCATGCAGTTATGGCATTTAACATAGAATCGAAAATAAAGAAAATATTAAGGAACTTTGGTCTTCTGTTCAAGTAATGTATGTCAGAGTTTTAAAACCCTTTTAATTATCTATCAAAATAATGATTCCTTCGTTGAGTTAATTCTGAGTTGATTGTGAGTTAATTAACAAGTAGTTAATAATGGTTGATTCGAAAAACAGAAATCACAGCGTAACTGACAAGCAGATAAATTTTATATCAGAAAACTCCAAAATGAAGAGGAAAAAAGCTCCATGGAGATTTTCAGTTTTAAGGAATTGAAAAGTAAATGACGTGTGTGGTTACACAGAGGGCAGATATAGAGATAAACGAAATTCTTAATAAAAGAATCATTACAAACGAAATGTATTAGACAAATTATCTTGTGTCCAAGTACAATAAACTCAAATATTACTGATTAAAACATGTAATTAGAAGAAATGTAAGGCATCACTGGCTAGAAACGGTTATCTACAGGAAATTGTAGAAACGATTAACATTTAATAATATAGACCAATAATATGTCCTCAAAAATAGAAGTAAAAGTAAAATGTCATACTACTTTGAAATTCAAACTGATCACCTGGATTAGGACGTCATATTTAGTCCGGTAAATATGAACACAATTCAAATAAGGAAATGTCGCGCTTCCAAAAAGCTAGAAAATAAAACTGAAAGAATAAAACTGAAAGAAAAGAAAATTTGAAAAATATCTGGCCAAGATCAAAACTGAATACAAATACGGAATCCTTGGGCCAAACCCGAAAAACCTTAGAAGAACATTAGCAAAACTGTAAATCCCAAGAAGAGTTGAAACTAGGCGATCGTATTATGGAGCTGGTGATAAGAGTTGATGTCACTTGATCTCCAGCCATCAGGTAATACAGGTAAATTTGATGAGTAATGATTATGATCAAGGCCATCTACTCCCAAAAACGATAGCAAGAAACTGAGTAAAAACGATGGAAAAAGACTATTTAAAAAGGCAAAATGGGATTTTTCAAATATGCAGAGAATCACGAGGAGTATGAAAAGGTGATAAATTAAAAACCGCCGCAAGAAAAAAAGGAGAAAAAAAAAGACAGAAACATTCACAAACGAACAGTGACGATTAAAATAAATTTCGAATTGAAAAGGCATCAGAATCAAAGCGAAATGATCAACCCCCCCCCCACAAAATAGCAAATACGGTCAATAGTGTGGATGCATATTGGCACGAGGCGAGATTAAAATGAGATCCTAACTAAATCTATCAAACATACTAAAAAGGAATACAAAAATACACTCGATATGGAAGACTAAGTATAATAATAATAATAATTCGTGGAATTGAATTAATGATAAACGATTTACATATGCCATATTATTTGAACCAACATGCACAGCTTCATTGTCCTATTCACAGCTTTTCTGCTGTGATAACACTCAGCTTTCTTTAAGTGTCTGTGGTTGTACACGGTAACGTCAGAACTAAACCCTTTATTCAATCCACACAAATGTAGACTGCGTTTTCCATGTTTGACTCACCTGCAAATACTCACACTTGCAGCATTAGTCCGTTTTTTTTCTACTAAACCAGATCATAGGACTTTTCAGCACTAAAAGATTTAATCAACACTTTCATCCGCTAAGCCATGTTTACTTTGAACAAACCAGTGATGTAATTTTGAATTCTTAATACTAATGTCTCCACAGAAGTGACGGAATTGAATGAGTGTCCCGACTGAAGTAGTAATATTTTTAAATGTACTTTCTTTCTTAATCAGAGGCTCGCAGATAGAATTCATCATTTCATCATCGTTTCTACCTTTGTTGCCTACTATCAGTCGTAAACATGTTTTTCTTTTCTAGTTTACAAAATTCAGATCAGGTTTTCTTCCTTAGATGGGATGACTGGTTTGCATCTCAAAATCTAAAATCTTACTCTTTTTTCTCTTCTTGTATATCATCATCATCATTTACTCGTTGAGTTTTCATATCTAAATTGTGATATCTTCACCAAAAATCAAATGACAAAAAGTCTCCTCTATCCTTACCTTTGTATGACTTATCAATTAATTTTATGATTCTTATTATAATTGTTGCTGTTGGGCATCAATAATAACTGGTGGTTTACACTGGATAACCAACGAACCCAGTTGGAATTAGAACTCGACACTCCGATTAACAATTCCGAGCCATTATCCATTACACCACCCGCTCATTCAAGCTTACAACAACTGGTATTCCCAAGCGGTCACCCATCTAGATGCAGACCAGTCTCGTCTGTATCTAGATAGGTGTTTCAACGTCATCCAGCCGGCAGTGACAATAAGTCTTCTGAACACTGAATCACGATTCTCAGTATTTTGTTTTCAGTAAATACTGTCGTCTGGATACTTTCGGTTCGTCTCTGGATTTCTAGATTTTACAACCGTTAAATGTTCCTGCATCAATAGTTCTAGCGGGAGATCAAATGGTGCAAATCCTCGTCAGTACTCCAGTGTTCCGTTCAATTGTCTTACCAGTATTTTTTTATGTTCTCTGGATAATTTTACTTATTCCACGAATTTTCAATTCTTCCAGAATTTTGTATTTATTTATTTTTATTATATATTTATTTTTATTATTTTATTTTCTAAACCTCCATAACTTCCATCCTGTCGTCCTTGTTCCACTCACAATTTTTCATAAGAAACAAGTCAATTGGCCTGGATAAAATGACCTCTAACATTTTTTCATTTGCATAAGATAAACTGTTGTGTAGAAAGTTAAGGACAGCTACCTAATATCATGTAGCTCCTCACTTTGCTGGAATAACAGTGACTACGTCAGGTAACATAGAGTCGTCATCTTCTTTTATGTGCTGTGTCTCTTCAGGACGGAGGCGATCATTGCTCTCCACTTCTTTCTGTCTCTTGTAGCTCTCAATAAGTTTTGTCTTTTTGTTATTTCTCCCAGGCCCTGTTCTACCATACACTTGCTTAATCTCGTTAAGTATGTCACGCGTTGCTTTCTCTTGTCCCTCTTTCCCTCTATCTGCCCTGTGAGTATCAGATGTTCCAAGCCTTTCTTTCTCATTACGTGTTCAGCTGCCGCTTCCTAATGTTAAGTATAAGTTTTTCATTGTTTGCATCCTCTCCAATCCGTTGCTCACATGCTCGGACATGATATCCTTAGTATCCTTCTGTAGAACCATACCTGTGTTGCCTCGAGTTTCTTCTTCATCTTTTAAGAAACCGCCCAGCATTCGCTGCGGTAAAGGAGGACAGATATCACGTAGCTGTTCAGTGCTCTTTTCTTTGTTACCAACGAAACCCTCCTATCTCGTAATACTCTGCCAAGCTTTTGAAATGCGTCTTTGGATACGTCTTTGGATTTCAACGTCGCACTTACCATCCTCTGTCAGAACACTTCCCGATATTTAAATTTCCACACTGTTTGATTTTAGTGTCCCCAACCTGTAAATCGCATTTCGGGCTCATCTTTTTTATGATGATCATGCATTCTGTCTTCTTGTAGTTTATGCTTAGTCCCTTCTCGCCCTCTTTCTCTACCTTCTGTAGGGGTTTTGTAGTTTCTTTATGTGTTTTCTATCAGCAATGTGTCATCTGCGTATCTTACGCTGATATGACTGTGGCCGCTAATAATGAATCCTGATAGGATTTACGTTCTCTCAGAATTGCCTCGCTGTATAGGTTGAATAAGTCCAGTGAGAAGACACATCCTTGCCTTACGCCCCTTTCTATTTTTGTATATCTGCTGCACTCTTATCTTTATGCAGGAGGTTTGCTGCCAGTATAGATTTTTGATTATTCTAGTTTTTCCCGAATATGTCAAAGTTGCGGAGCAGCTCTAATAGATCATTGAGGCGTACTTTGTCGAACGCCTTTGCGTAGTCTATAAAACACACGTGCACGTTCTTCTGCATTCGTATTGCTCTTTCTGCGTAACATTCTGAGCATGAACATCGTGTTCTTTGTTTCGGTGTCTTTAACGAACCCGCACCGTTCTTGTCCTATCATCTGGCCTGATTTTGTTGCACGGTCTATTCATCAGAATACAGATGACGAATTTTGTTATGTTGCTCATTAGGCTGATTGTTCGGTGGAGTTCACATTCGTTTACGCCTGGTTTTTCAGACAGTGCTATGAAAATAGATCTGCTTAGATCTTCCGGTATATCCACACTGTTATAGATTTCATTTATTATTTCTGTAATCTTATATATGCCCAAATCACCTAAGGCTGTCAGCATCTCTTCAAATTCTGTCTCGTCCCGTCGCCCTGTTTCTATTCAATTTGGCCAGTGCCGCTTCTACTTCGGTTTTTAGAATTTCAGGCCCGTCGGTAGTTCTATGTATTGCCGGTTGTTCTCTTTCGTCGTGGGGGAGTTCTCCAATATATTCGTTCGCTAAAGAATATTTCCTTCTCCAACATGAGCGTTCCATCCTTAGATTTTATGCAGCCTGTTGCCTAGCAAGTCTTCTGTCCTGTCAGTTGCCTTATTTGTTTATGCATATCTCCTTTGTCTGTGGGACTCAATCTCTCTATTTCTGCATATTTTTAGCCACTCTTCTTTAGCATGCCTGCATTTGGTCCTTATTTTGTTGTGTAGTTTTCTGTATTCCGTTCCATATCTTGGCAGAGTTTTCTGTCTCTTTTGCATCATGTCGAAAATCTCATCAGGGATCCATTCGTTTTTCTTCTTTGTCCATTCTCCTTTGGAATGATATCATTTGCTAATGTTACTAAAGCTTCTCTTGGCATGTCCCATTTCGAGTTTCCATTTCCATTTTATCTCTCATATCTTTACACGCTGTTCATATATTTGTCCTTCAGGTTCAGGTCGCTCAGGAGTTTGTTTTATTGCAATTTGGGTGTTGCGTTAGGCTTCTTCAGTTTCCGTAGTTTCTCTCTTAGTTTACATATAACAGGTGCGATGGTCGCTTCCGCAGTCGGCACAATTTTCCCCTAGATTTTGCAGTGAACCATTGCATTATGTGAGGTTAAAACCACAGTGTAGAGAATTTAATCTAGGTTTGCAACATGACCTATGCATACCGAACAGGGTTTAAAACCGGAAAACACCGGGGCCAGTGGAGTACATGAAAGTGTTCTTGGTACCATTTTCATATCATCCACGCATGACATGAATTGCGTTCTCTTGTTGAAACAAGCCATCGCTCCAGCTGGCATAAAGGTGTGAAAATTGTGTGCAGCAAAATATGTAAAGGTTACACATAGCAAAAAAGACTGCTGTTTCAGCCGTGGATCTTTTGAAATCCAACAGAACACGTCATATGGAACCACCATCTGTTAATTGGTTGGATTCATAGCCACACGTGAAAACCACCATCTTACCAGAAAGTTGAATAAGTGATTCATCTTGACTAGGCAACACGGTAAGTCTTACACTGTCCCAATTTCCTGTTCTAAGTGAGGCTTAATAACCGATGACGAATTATTAATAATAGATAGCGCCTTGTTAGTCGACGACTATGAAACTCCGTGGAATTTAATCTATGCTTTTCACTGATGGATTGGACGGCACTAATATCAGATTGGGATGTGATTTGATGCAATTTTCCCCTATTAACATGAAGTATTGTCAGTTTGGCTGGCAATTCCTTCATTTTTTCTCATTGCATCTATTCGAACCATCATTCTTCAGTCGTAAGTAAGTATTGTATTAATGAAAATTGATGATATTCATCAACAAATTCAACATTATTAATACTATTAATACATTTTCTCGAGCGCCTGGAGCTGTCATCTGTCCATTTCGTTTACATAAACTCGTACTATGAGTACTTTATGTAAACGAAACATAAAGATGGCAGCTCTAGGGGTTCGAAAAAATGTAAAATCTGTTTGGTTAGGTTTCATTTTTTCCTGACTGATGATTTACATATTTTAAGAGGTAATGCAGGTGTCATAAGTTTTCCCGAGGAAAATGAGATGCGTGTTCGATTCTTGCTGAAAGCATAAAAAGATTAGTTGTGATGAAAAGTAAAAGAAATTACTGATAGTACTAATAAAAAATCAATAATAAATGACTGAACAGATAATATTCTTAACCACCAAATTATTGTGGATGGAGCCTCGAACATTGCGTTTAATGCTTGATTATTTTTTAGTCAACCTATTTTTCTCCTAAAATCTTTATCGTTGCATGATTCAAGCAGTTGCGTTTATTAAAAAAAATATTAATCAATTTCCAACGTTTGTAAATTGACACAATTATTTGAAAAGAAAAGGTTAATGACTTAGGAATAGCATGTTCAACAATGCTCTTTTGGTTGGTCGAGAGATCTAATATATTTTAATCAAAGCATCTGCGCTTTTTCATACACGACTTTATTCGCTTTATTTTCCACAGGAAATTGCTAATTTTCTTTTAAGCTTGTCACTTGTATGATTTTTGCCTCCAACGATGACATTTTAATTTAGATATCATCTTTAAATAATGTATTAAATAAAAATGAATCCTATCAACTTTTGCTACATTTGCGGAAGAGTGGCCACCTCGCGCAATATTTTAGTAGCCACAGGAGCGAACTATACTATATAAATGAAAGTGAGTATGAGGATACAGAAAATTGATAAACCTATAATGGAAAATGAAACTGATGTGGACCCGAAGTAGGGGTCACGGAATGAAAACACGGAACACGGGTTAGAGGTAAGAAAGATATATTAAACAGAAAAGTTACAAAGAATAGTGTACGAGTAAGCAGAGCTTACTATCCAGTGGTGTCCGATATTGGTATCGTACGCGGCTGCGCATTACTGGTGCTACTCCCATGATACTACCATTCACATAATAATATATTACTGGGAGAGTCCATGATGTAGGAAAGTATCGGTCTCACAACATCCCCCTTCCAAGAGTTTTCTTATTTTCTTTTTTCTCTCTTTTTTTTCTTGAAGGAAAAAAAAAAAGTAAAACTGTTAATACCTCTTCCTCTTGGGATTCACGTCGAGTGGTTGAGTAAATTTTCTTTCTCCCCGAGCGTCGTATTTCCGGAGAGACTTGGGGCGTGTCAAGATCGAAATGTTCGAATATTACGTCGATCGGCTCTTCGCAGATATTTTGTGGTGATTCCTCAGATTCCTTCAAACGGCATTTCCTGAGCTGGTTCATATGGCGTTTGTGGGTATTTTTCAATATTTCTTAGGGAGCGAGACGGTTTTCTTGAACTTTGCTTGCCGTGGAATGAGTTTATCAAAGACGGACTTGATTTTTCTTGCGAACATTGTTTCTGCAGGCGAGCGTCCCATAGACGTGTTAGGATTAGGGGTTATCCTATACACCTGCAGAAACTGTTGTAATGCTCTATCCGTCAGTGTGCCTAGTGCCCTTTTTAAAGCTCTTTTTAGAGTGTCCACGAACCTCTCGGCCTGACCGTTCGACCTGGGGTGATACTGATGCGTTGTAATGTGGTCCACTTGATACGACTTGCAAAAGTCTCAATTCACTTGATGTGAATTGAGTGCCGTTATCAGTCACTACACAATCTACCACGCCAAAACGCGCGAATAGCTCGTGTAAAAATCCGATCGTGCAGTTGGTGGTTGGTTTTTTACATTGCAGGACCTCAGGCCATTTTGAGTGGCTATCCACAACAATAAGGTAGTACATGTTGTCTAGGGGCCCTGCAAAATCCACATGAATTCTCTAATGGGTGAGAGAGAGATCTGAAGTAAGTGTTTTCTTGATCTTCTCAAATGCGTCTTGGCATTCAGGGGTCCATACCCATGCTTTATCCTTTTTTTAAAGTTCGTTGTGAGGTCCTCTCAAATTCTGCATGTTCTTAATGAAACCTTGGTAGAAGTTAGCAAGGCCGAGGAAGCTTTGTAACGATTGAACGTTAACTGGGGCCGGCATGTTTCTGATTGCATTGGCTCTTTCTGGATCCGGCCGACGACCGTCTCTATTTATAATGTGACCTAGGTATTTGATCTCTGGTAAGAAAAAATCACACTTTGCTTCCTTAACCTTAAGCCCGCATTCTTGTAACTTCTTGAATACGTTTATTATATGGTTCCGGTGCTCTGCCGACGTTTTACTGGTTACCAGTATATTATCCAAATAGGCTGTTATTTAGAGTTGCAGGCGCAACCTTGACCCCAAAAGCCAGTCTGTTATATTTGTACAGACCTTTATGGGTGTTTATGCAGAGCAATTTAGAACTCTCTTCATCCACCTCTATCTGAAGGTATGCGTCTGAGAGGTCTATTTTGGAAAAGATTTTTCCGTCATTCAATTTGTTGTAGATTTCTTCGGGGCTTGGGAGGGGATAATGATGATCCTGCAAAGCATCGTTTAGCCCTGTGGAAAAATCTGCGCATACTCGTATTTGGTTGGACTTTTTTTTTTACATAAACCGTAGGTGCTGCCCATTCGCAAAAATCTGTTTTTGATAGAATACCCGCCTGTTCGAGTCTATCTAATTCTTTGCTGATCTGTTCTAGAGCAGCGAAAGGGACATTCCGTTTCTTTTTGAAAACTGGTCTTGCACCATCCTTCACCTTGAAGTTAGCTTTAAATTTAGAACATTTCCCAAGGCTGCCAGAAAAAAACTGGGGAAATTGTTATTTGAGTTCCTTTGTAAGATTTTCCGAATTGGACGTTGTACTTTTTATTTTTCGGCAAAAAGTGCTCATTGGACAATCCCATAGACTGAATTTTTCTATCCAATCTGTTCCGAATAGGTTATCTGAATTTTCTAGTACGTAGGCTTTCAGCTTTTTGGTAACTCCATTTAGTGTTACTGTAAGGATCACCTGGCCTAAGATGTTAATATTCTCGCCAGTTACGGAATTTGCTGTTTTATCCGTCTTTAATAGGGTCGGCTTGTTTAACTTTCGCCAAGTACGCCAGTTGATAATCGAGAGGTCAGAACACGAATCAAGCTGGAAATTTATAGAGTTATTGAAAATATCAACAGTCACATATTTTCTTAAATTCCTATCGACTATGTTGTCTGATTGGACTTGCCTAATTTTACTTTTGTGTTTCCTCGTCTTGTTGGCGTACCAACACTGAGTCAGAAGTAATTTTTGGAGTGTCAATCCCTGTTCGTTTTCGCATTTGGTAAGTACCCGACGTCTGACCTCGGCGTCTTCTACTGACACTAGACCATTTTTATTGCAATTTTTGCAATATGTTTTCTTCTTGAATGGATAGAATTTCATCCAATGCCATTTTCTACAATGGTAACATGGTCCGGGAGGTTTCTTTAGCCTATTCGTATTTTGTTTATTGCGGGATTTAGAACATGAGACTTGCCTTTTGTCTTTTTTGTGGGGAATAAGAGGTTGGGTTGCTTCTGATTTTTCTAATCTGAACAACACCTGATTCCTCGATCGTTTTTGAGTCACACTTGACATAAATTACTTTTTGACAATCCTCTGCTAATTTTTGGAGTGTCAATCCCTGTTCGTTTTCGCGTTTGGTAAGTACCCGACGTCTGACCTCGGCGTCTTCTACTGACACTAGACCTTGTACGAATATTAAGCACTTAAAATCGTCGGCAGTCAGCTCGGCTAGTTTGAAATCATTACAGAGCTTGTTTACCGACGCTGCAAACGTTAGAAAATCTTGCTGGTTGTCCTTGACTGTGTTCAGGCATTTCCAACGTTTGTGGAACAAGGTTATGTTAGGCCCGAATAGTTCCGTTAGGAGCTCAATAGCCTCTGAGAAATTCAGGTCCGTAATTTTCTTGGGTAATATATTGTCTATGAACCTAACATGTTCGATAGCTCCCAGTTTCCTTAATAACAGACGTACCTTTTTCTCAATTGGCCATTGTTCACAGTCAACATTGAAAATATCTTCATAACGCCTGTAAAAAGCCTTGAATATTTTGTCTTCCTCTGGTACGTATTCGAATGTTTCAATCGAGTTGTAGATTGTACTCTGGGAAAATGTATCTTTTTCAGAGTTTTTAGAGTTTTTTCAAGTTGTTTTTGCTGTAGTTCTGTTTTCTGAAGTGTAAATTGTTGGAATTCTATTTTTTGTTTATGTAACTCCATAAACAATTGTTGCTGTCTTTCGTCTGATTTTTGTTGGTGGAGTTGCTGTTTTTCTTCGCTTTTTTGTTGTTGAAATTTCTGTTCTGTTTGTTGGTCCGACTGTAATTTGAGGAATCTTTCTTCCAATTTCTGCTGTCTTTCATCTGATTTTTGTTGGTGGTCCATCTGGACCTTTAACATTTGGACAATTATTTTTTGGAATTCTTCCATATTTAGATAATATATAGAAAAGTAATGAAAGAACACACAAAACAGAAATAAATAAATAAATAACAGCAATTACTGTTGCTTTGAAAGCTCGTGTACCAAGGGGAGAGTACACAAGAAAATCTAGTTAATTAATAAAATTAATAAGAACTACTTACTGGTTTAGATCTTTCGAGATACCGTTGTTCCGTTAATTTCAATGTGACTATTTAGATTTTCTCCACACTTAATATTTTTTTTAGAAGTGTGGGGAGAAAAATATCACTTAGACAGCAAAAAAAAAAATACACTGGATTTTTTTTTCCTTTTGGGAGAATTTGCTTTGCTTTTATTTTTTTTAGAAAAAACTCACCTCAATCAATTTGAGGGGAGGGTAATTTTATGCACGAGATTTGTAGGAATTCAAATCAATTTCATAAAATTTTTAAACACTTTGCTAAATGCGTGACTTGGTGAATAGTTTTTGCGAACTTGAGTCAAACGTAGTACTTCGAGCTCTTGAGTTTGTCAGTTTGTTTTGTGCATAAGCTGGGTTTTTTGAAAGCAGTCGTTCTCGATACTTCGTTGCTCGTTTATTGTTTGCACATATTTGAGTAACCTTGAAAGGTAGCTGTGTATTGCGTTTCGTTCGCTGATGTAGTAATGCCAGCTCAAATTCTAGTTCAACACAGATGTGGGAACCAGTAGTGTTAAACGAGTTCTCTGTCGCCACTGATGTGGGACTGGGGCTTTGGAGTTTCGGTGTGGGTGCGTGTCTCGAATCCTCTGTCGCCACTGATGTGGACCCGAAGTAGGGGCCACGGAAGGAAAACACGGGTTAGACGTAAGAAAGATATATTAAACAGAAAAATTACAAAGAATAGTGTAAGAGTAAGCAGAGCTTACTATCCAGTGGTGTCCGATATTGGTATCGTACGCGGCTGCGCATTACTAGTGCTACTCCCATTCACATAATAATATAGTACTGGAAGAGTCCATGATGTAGGAAAGTATCGGTCTCACAACAGAAACTAAATTAAATGGTTAATTAGAATGTATTAAAAATGATTGAGTACTGCATAGAGATTGGAAGTGGTGACAATCGAAATCCGTATTCCTAATTTAAAAATGTGTGGTCCTAACAGAATTTTCGAATGACCGAACGAACAAAAATTATCTGAATATTCACCTAAAATACATGTATTTCTCATCGCTCGATCCTACTTCGGAAAATAAGAAAATATGTTTATGTATTCAGTTAGCGGTCCCAGCTCGCCAGCCCAGGATGTATGGGTTTTGTCAAGAAAATTTCCTTTGTATGAAGAAAAGTCCTATGTGATAATTCCAGTATCCGAAGACTTTATAAACAGAAAGGTCTACATCCGCAGACACTAGGAGAGAGTCGCCCCAGTCAGACAGTAAGGCCCGTTAGAAATACGGCGTTACTTTTCGCTGGATTCAGAAAAAACGAAGTTGTGTTAAAAGGAAAAAAAAGTGACTTCAAAGAAATAACAGAAGCGACAGAAGTAGCTCCTATTGTTAAACTGACCCTTCATAGTAAAACGTCCAAAAGGAGAGGAGACCCTGGTGTAAAGACTAGTGTTCGCTTCAGATACAAACAAAAAGAAGACGGAGTTGTGTAGTAATTGCCAATAATAAATAGCTGTTTGTTATTATCGGAACGGGTTTGTGCTTTGAATTCGTTTTCAGTTAAAAAGTTTACGACAGGTCTGTCGAATATCCATTTCAGCAGGTTGCAACGTAGAAGAGAACAGATCTCGGTGTGTCTAGTTGCAACACAGCGGAAACAGATTACGACTGGTGTGGAAGCACTCACATCTCGTCATTCCCCCGAGAATCAGTGAGAGTGGCCACAGATAAATGTAACATGACAGCGATAGTGCAGTCAGTGAAGAGTGCACCGAGTGTTCGAGGGCAGTCCTGTCGACGGTTTTACATGTTTTTAGGTAAATATTTTGGAGATTTTTTTAATTCTGTATATTAAAAAGTTCGGCCATAAAGGAAGCAGAAGTTGCATTAAATATAAATTCTGTATTTGCTGTTAGTGAACGAATGGTAAGAATTTGGTCCGAAAATTTGCAAGCAGACTCCAGAAAACAGAGATCGACTACAATAGAAAAAGATCCGACAATTACAGTAAATTAAATATGCATCAAACTTTACTGTATCGGTTGAAAGCAAATCACTTCAGCTAACTAGTTATATTATAGAATTGTGTGAACGGCTGCATTTTGATTGAGCAAAATTATCTTTTCAGTTGATTTTCA
This sequence comes from Acanthosepion esculentum, assembly GCA_964036315.1. NCBI lineage: Eukaryota > Metazoa > Mollusca > Cephalopoda > Sepiida > Sepiidae > Acanthosepion > Acanthosepion esculentum. Next base: position 24,395,345 of record OZ038516.1, on the reverse strand, counting down.
AAGTGAACCCTTTTCAATTTATTTTGTTCAAATAAATAATTTCATTTTGAAGAACTTGGGTATACAAGTGTTCTCCGATAACAGGAACTGCATTTATGGTAAACGCAACGTGATTGGCCCTGATCTGTCATCTCGTCTGCAGTCGATCTCTCACAGACGCGATGTTGCCTCGCTCTGCCTTTTTTACAAGTACTTCCACGGTAATTGCTCTGAGGAGTTGCGTTCGCTTGTCCCCAGGCCTCGTGAATTTAAACGCCCCACGAGGCTGGCATCCCGCTCCCACCCCTACAGCGTGGAAACTGTTAGATGTAGACGTCTCTTCTACTCCAATAGCTTCATGTCTCGCACATCTCGCCTATGGAACTCCCTTCCTTATTACTGTTTCCCTGACAAATACAATCTCCAACGGTTTAAGTGTAGCGTCAATCGACATCTCCAGTTGCCTTGATCTATCCACTTCTCTTCTCCACATCCTTTCATTTTTCATTCCTATCTGCTCTCGCTCCGAATCCTCTGTGGCCCCCTTGCCTTGATCGACCCGCTGTCTTTCTCTTTCACCACATCCCCTCCCTTGCCACTCCTATCTGCTCTTCCTCCAACCCTTCTTTAACCCCTTGCGTGATAGTGGCCTCCGGCCTTGCTTGGGGTGATACGATTAAAAAAAAAACAAAAAAAAAACAGCTGAATTTCTTAATCCACAAGCTGTTCGAACTACTATTGGTATTCGTGTTAGTTTTATCACTGATATCTCGAAATAAGAATAGCGTCGCGTACAGTAATCTCTAACCCTATATCTAAACTATCTATAATAGGAATTCTCGATTAACTGCTAAGGCCGTATAATATACTGGTAAATATTTCATACAACATTGCACTGAATATCTACTGTTTAATTCGTAGCTAGATGAAAGAAGAATTTGTTTTGCGGTAGATTAATTTAGCTTTAGTTAATCGAATGGCGATTTTTATAAGCACTTTTAAGATTCAATTAAAGTTTTAAATTAGCCACCGAGTACTGAAATTCCCAAATTTGGAAACCTCTGACCTAGTGGAATCTTCAGTCATTATTTTCCATATTATTTTTGGTCGTCTACTGATATCTATCATGTTTCCTTATTCAAAAAACTAAATGATACTCTCTCAATCATCGGTTACTCTAAATATGTTGGATTATAGCTGTTTAGTGCTTACGATTCGATTGAAAAGAAAAAAAAATGAAAAATTTGTACTTTGAACAGGCTTTCAAGGGATTGAATAGTTTCTTCTTCTGGGAATGGTTGATCCAGACTCTCAATTCCACTTGAGATTTTAGTGAGTAAATCTTCGCTGAAACTTTTCAAATATAGCATTGTCATGGACAATGAAAAATGTATAATATTAAGTGAAAAGCTTCTCTCAGATACATTGTGGAAAGTTTTCGGTCTTTCTTGATCGCTTCCCACTGAGTACTGTAGATAAGCAGCTTTGTGATCAATTTAAAATGTACAAATGATATATTGAACTTGTACTGTGTGCACATACGTTTGACTTTTATTGGATATTAATAACATCAAGAAAGATTCGGTCATTCTTAATTTTATGTTAAATTGACATTGAATGAACAAGGAAAGATAATTTCAACAGATTTTATCTACGACAATAGAAATAATGGTTGTATTTATTTAGTTTGAAATATATTATTTTTTTTAATAAGTCGATGGAAATATAGAATCTGAGTTGTTTTAAAATATTGAGAAACAGATTGAATAAGAAATAATCATTTGAGTTATTGATGCATTCATATCGTTTTAGGTTTCTAATAGTGTTTATCCCCATCAGGTTATCGTACACTTTTCAGATACGAGATTAACTATCCAACTAAAGGAAATTTCGTCTTGATTTGAAGGAAAATTTGCCATAAAAGTATTTACCTAATTTTCATGAGTCATAAAGAAGAAAATTTTCAAGTTTGGTAATATATATGTATGTATGTGTGTGTGTGTGTGTGTGTGTGTGTGTGTGTGTGTGTGTGTGTGTGTGTGTGTGCATGTTATTTACACTACTTACTTTCGAACTATTGTTCTCATCTTTGTTGTTATAATCACAATGTTTCGGTCGGTGTATGCCAGTGTATATCGATCTGGAAATCCTACAGGGAATTCTGAATAGAACAGGTAGGTTAGGTTTAAGGTTCCAAGTCATTGACAGCAAATCTTCAACAGTACTCAGCAGCAGATAGATAAGGTTTAAAGCTCCAAGTTCACGTCAGAGAACAGTGGGTTAATGCGTTGTTTCGTGAATTTGGTGACATAGTTCAATCCCTGGGCCGAGCAGTGTGGACTTGGATACACTGAAAAGTGGAAACGAGCGAGCAATAACTGAGCATTACTAAAAAAAATAAGAACTAGACGACATGTTGCTAGACATGAACAGTGGAATGAGAACAGTCTACCCCCGTATATCCAATAAAAGGTTAAGTTCAGAATTCCATGGTGGTTACCCAGATCGATATACAGCTGATGAAGGATGGCACAACGACCGAAACGCTATGATAATAACAACAAAGATGTGCACACACAAACACAAAATTTTTTACACGTACGCACGTGCGTGTGCGCGTGCGTGCGTGTGTAAATCTTCAGATGTAAATAAAATATATCTGCAAAAAAGATAATATAAATAAAGAAAAAAGGAAAACTTTCTTTACCCTAAGAGACTTGAAGATAAAGTCCCTCATGGGACGAAACGCGTAACTATGTAGAATATTGCTATCCGTGACTAATTCTAATTGGTATTCCATCAACTTTGAATATTTCATTGAGCTTTCCTCTGTGTATAGAATCAAAAGAATTCCTAACATTCACAAATGTCAGAAATGCTTGAAGGTTTGATGAGCGTGATTACAATCCGCAGTAAATGTGCAACAATAGATCGACATTTTCTAAATCCATTCTGATTAATTCTCAGTAACGAATCAAAACGTGAGTGCATCCTATTTGCATTTTGTTTTTTGATTAATCTTCTGGCTCTGAAGCTAAAATATAATTTCTCCAAAAGTGGTATAATGCACCTATTGCACAAACATCTGATCTTTGTTCATTGTTTGTTCAAACATCTGTTCAGTGTAAATATATATATATATATATATATATATATGTGTGTGTGTGTGTGTGTGTGTGTGTGTGTGTGTGTGTGTGTGTGTGTGTGTGTAACACGGAATGTTCAAATACGATAAATGATAATCAAGGTTACAGTATTACAATTTTTTTAATTAATTAACGACAGTAAAATGACTTCGGACTGTTTTAAAACTCTCTGCTTTTTCTTTTTTAAACTGAAATTACTTTGAACATTATTGCTATAATTAAACGAATGGAATATGTGATACTATTATTATTCATAGATTTTATTTCAAATAGAGAAGAATGTTACGCGTTGAGAAGAACTGCTATGTGTTGCTACCTGTGAATCCACAAGTTGCTTCACTCTGCAGTAATGTTTAACATTTTTGTCTGGTTGACTTATTATTACAGTGTGTAATGAATTCGATTCTCAGTGGGTGTTCCATATTTAGCGATCTTTGAACACCCCCACATCAATGTAATTTAATTTTAAATTATTTTTTGTTATATTTGGATGATTAATATTGTCTACTAAATATTTATTATCCTTTAGTTTTCCCTTATTCTCCGACTAGTACTTATTTCATCTTAATTTCGGTTACTTCTTATCGCAACTCTAAAACTGTCATTCTACAGCGTAAGTGTTTACAGATGTCAGAAACAAAATAAACCACGGATGAGAGTCGAATTCGCGGCCCTTTTTCCTCGTGAAACTTGTCCTAACGTGACAGCTGTTTTATCGCTTATTCCACAGAACCTTAATGGCTGCAGTAATTTATAAATAAGTCATTCAACATCTTCCCCAACGGCCTGATACACCGTCATCTTTGTTTACATACACTAACTGTAGTAGTAATATTAATTTTAAAATGATTTCTAAAATGAAGACTTGCCAATTATAATTGATTTTCCATCTTAATTTCAGCTATTCCTTATTTACAAATATTACCGTTGCCATAGAGAATGAAATTCTAGTCTAAATCCTTCAGCCAGTCATGTTTTTATCGGTATGATAAATGAAACAAATAAAACTATCACAGCAGTCGAATTCACGGATTTGTTATAAGAATAATAATGTCAGTTCTAAAGAACACAATACCAACAACAATACACAATATTGAAATAAAGAAATGAATTAGCGCCATAAATGTCAAATAAATTCAGCTGAACCTGGTTTGCTTGTGCCGACAAAAGTAGAAAACAAAGATGTCTAAAATTATCACACAAATATTAAAAACAATCCTGCGAAAAGAAATCACTTTTGCTTTTCCCATATCTAGTCGTTTAAAACTTTATACTTTACTGCTTGAATTAAATTGCAAAGGCACTTGTAGAAATAAAACATAATTCATTATTTCTTTACATTTCTTTAATATTTTTTTTGTTTTTCCCGTTTTTGACAAGCGATTGCCGCGCTCTAATGAGATTTCTACATCTTGTTTTCAACTTATTTCATATCGCAGCTGTTTCCAGGAGTCAATAAAATACGTGATTCACGTGTTCAGGCACGTATTCTTTTTACTCTTCTTGGCCAACACAAAGAATATATTTGCAATTGCCTCTGATATATGGTCGCCTCCTTTTCGTTCTTCATCAAACTCATCTCTAAATTCTATTATCTTTAATCACCGAAATTTGTAAATGCCTATTTATTTTAATTATAAAAATTGTTAGGCGTTTCTTGACATTACTCAAGTGCATCTTGTATCCAGGGCCGGTACGTACTACTACCGAATCCCTCGGTTGGGTGAGGAGAAACCTGATTGAGGGCGTCGTCAATGCTTTGGGACCGTCACTTCTTATCAACATTTACTTTTTTTCTACCTACATTAATGTGTTACCAGTTAAACAATGCATAACTATTAAAGAATGAATAATTTTCATGGATTTTGAAGTCGTTCTGTCTTTTCTTTTTATTTTTGTTCAAATCCGTGAATTTGTTCTGCTCATGTTTTGCTCTCGAAAAAATACGATATAAAATTTACTGTTTTTAATCCATAATGTTGAATATATTAAAATTATTTGACTTTTTAGCAAGAAAAATGTCAAGTTGATGGCGAAATATTGCCGCAAAACATTGTTACTTTATTAAAGATGGATTTGTATTTAGATACATCGTATTTATTCCTAATTTTTCTCGTTGAATTGTTCACCTATATTGCATATGATACATTACTGTACATAATTAGTTTACAATAAAGTTTGTATTTTATATTAATACTACTTTATGAAAATTGAGATGCAGTAGAGTAGGGGGTCGAGTATCATAGATTCGGGGAGGGCCACGAGACCCCTACACTGACCCTGTACTATCTTATGAAAATTGAGTGGGCACCCCCGTATCATAGATTCGAGTGGAGACACAAGACCCTTTTCACTGGCAATGCTTGTATCTGCCTATTTTTAAAATGACGAATGAAAATTTTCATTGTGGTTATAAACCTGTAATTAATCTCTGGTCATCTGCTTCTCATAAAAGAATTGAAGCAGTTGAGTAGAAAAGTAGAGGTCGTCATAAACAAAAGAAAAAATATTTTTTATATAAACCAATTAATCTTGCTCCATGTCTGTGTTCGCATCACGCTAGTTCCTGTATATGTTTTTATTTTGTGCATTTTATGTGTTTTATAGTTTTATTTATTCGCAAGTTGATCAATTTTATTTTTCAGGGAATATTCACCTATTACTGTTCGTGATCCAAATCCAATTAGATATTCTTCCAACCATTTAGCTGCACGATTACATTAAGGATGATGATTCTCATAAGCTTAAACACGTCAAAATATTGGATAAAAGGGAACAATGAAAAATATCATTTGTTGCAAGAAGTCAAAATCCTTATCTGTTTCCCATTCTCTCTGTCTGTCTGTCTGTCTGTCTGTCTGTCTGTCTGTCTGTCTGTCCTCCCCCCGAAGCTTGGTTTGCTACTATCTCTTTGTATAGAAAACAAGGAAGATTATTTTACACCTTTGACAAACAAGTAAATCTTGTGCCACCAGATTAGAAGAAAGCTCCAACATAATACTATTTGGTTTTATGAAGTGAAGAATTCTTGCCGAAAGCAAATTATCAAATATAAGTCGGATGTGACAACAAAATAAAAATAATAAACATTTTCTTTCTGTAATAGCTAAGTACTTAAATTTTATGATGAATTCTTAGCAATTTCGGCTTTTTCACCTCCTGAAAGAAACGTTAAATTAAAACCGTGTCTATTTTTCAGATGGCAACGCATCTTCACATAATAATTGCAAGAAATTTTTAGTACATTTTTTCACTTTTACTTTCAAATATCCAAGACTGCTATGGTTACATTTTACTAAGTTCTATTGTATTACTATTTGCTAATCCTATATTTACTAAAGTATAGAACCTTGGGCAAATAATAATATAAATATAAAATATTTTTCAGTTCTCACTCTTCCTATAAAGTAAAAGTATAAGCTGAAAATACTGAAGGTCGTTCTTCACGTATAAACAGCATCAATTCATGACCAATATTCTTTTGACGAATAACTTAGCTATAATTGCAATTGTCACTGTTCGCTGAATTCAAAATTTTTGACTCCAGATTAAAGTTCACTTTGCATTAAAACTGGTAGTGTAATAGAATAAAGATTGTATATATTTTTAATTATGCGATAACAGCATTTTTCTCTATCAATGGCATGTTAAATTGACTTCGAAAAAACATAGGATGAAATGTTAACTGTCAGAGAATTAACAATGAACTGAACCTTGATAAGTTCGAAAAAGTTTCTATGCCAAAACGAGAAGGGATCACATTGAATATACTAAACCAAGTTTACTTAAAGAGCCAATTTCATGCCAAAATGCATACTTTAAGCGAGTTTAATATGTTTAAAGAGATTGTTTAAAAATAAGGTCTCAGGTTATTATTTAAATAGATATTTTGCAAGTACAAAATTAGACGACCCATTTTGCACGGACTGTATTCAGCCATGCAGCCGAACTTGAAACAATTATCTTTCAAACACAATACTCATCGTTTTTACCAGATGGTACTTGAAACTTACAAAAACTGGATTATTTACCCAGTTATTTTAAGTTTTTATGCAGGAACACAATTGAAAATAAAAGTGGGTGATAAACATTGGAATTTTAGGTTCGAATATTAATTCTGACAGAAGATTATTTTCATTTCTTTTGATATGCTCCTCCGCCCCTACTCTCTCTCTCTCTCTCTCTTTCTCTCTTTCTCATACACACACGCACGCACACTCTTTCTCTTTCAAACTTATTTGTCTGTCTGTCTAACGCACGTCCAATCTGCGCATGTATCCGCGCGCTTATACCGCTGAGCCCACATAAATACATACATAAAAAGATGATATTTCTGCTTATCTGTGAATGATACAACAATGGCGGAAACCATCAGTCTGCTTAATTATTCAAATTGTTTGTATGTGAAACATTCTTCACTATTATTACTCTCACCGGAATTCGTGCTGTTTACTCTAATGGTCGATTATTCTTCTGATAAAAGGCTACAACAAAATAGAGTAAAACCAGTAATAATATAATAATTGTGGAAATAGTTCATGCTAAATTAAATCTTAATAATAACTTAAAACGGCAAATACTACTATTACTAATACTAATACTACTACTACTACTACTAAGTAATAAACTAAGAATGGCATGGAGAGTCGCAGTGGTGTCCCCCAAGGATCACTTCTTGGTCCAACTCTGCTTCTACTTTACATAAATGATATACCTAAGAGTATATTCCGATCTGTGCTTATGATACAACAGTATATGGGTGCACTTTCAAGACTCTAGATCCCTTTGCATACCAAAAGCATAACAATAACGCCCCCACCCCGCCACAATGTATAGCCAATCTTTGATTGTATTTTGTTGGTGCTAGTATTGCATGACGAATGAATATCTTAGTATTTCCCATAATAATTGTTATAGAATTGTTGTATAAATAAAATAAATATCACTGTAAAGTGAAGGCAAGATAGTCTTTGGGTACAATATGTGTATGGTGTACGTTATGGTTCAGATGTTCCACTTCCATCATCTGGCTGCCAACATTCTTTCTCATCGCCCCTAGATCTTTCCAGTGCCTCCAGAGGGGTGGTACTGCCCACTTTGGGAATCACTGCTCTAGATGACCAAAGCTTGTCAGCTTTCCTCTGATCTAGCTCTAACCGGTCAGTGCGAGGAAAACTGGCTGGTTACATTCAATGCCTCGAAAACAAAACTAGTGGCGTCCTACCATCACCAAGCTAACCCCGAATTTCTGCCTATCGTGATGAACGGGTTCTCACAGGTTGAAGCCTATTGAGATTTAAGTCCAACCCAAACTTCGAGTGAAACTCGTATATACAATCTATCGCTAAAGATGCTGGGAAAATAGTCTCTTTCCTGTGCCGTTGACTCCTCTTGTATTCCTCTAACTTTACAAGAGCCAGATCAGGCCGAAAATAGATTACTCCTGCTATATATGGACAGGGTTGCCCAGTCTTTATTTTCCAGTCTTAATAGTGTTCAAATGCATTTCCGTGGCATTCTGGATAATGAATTATTTCCATTCTACAACCCCTTTCCCACAGACAAAACATTACGTGCTTCTCGCTTCTCTGTCGCTATTTCCATGGAAAGTGCTTAGACTAGCTACTCTCCTTAGTTCCACCAGTTCTAACCTTCATGGCAATTATCTGCCATACGACATTGTAGCAAACCACCCTATCTTCGTATTGCATTGTAATTTCTTCTCAAACAGCTTCTTCCAACGAACTGCTACTTTGTGGAACTGACTCCCAAGATGATACTTCCCGATTACTACAATCTTAACCTGTTCAAGACTAGAGTTAATTGTTATCTTCCCCCACATATCCCCATAAACTATTCCTCTTACATCCTACGCTGTACCCTCTACATCGAGTGACCTTGTACGGGATGAACATTATTATAAAGAAAGGAGCAGATGTAAGAATAACTACAAATTTCGACTCTATTTAGTCGTCGCCGTTTCTTGGAGGAAGCTATATCTTTATTTCCGATTTTGCTGTTTGCTATCAAAAGGTCGAACATAAAAATTTTGCATATACATTTGTCGAGACTTTTTCTTTGGGAAATAATAGAGATTGAATATCAATCATTCGATTTTAAAATTAATAAAAATAGAATTCTAGGGAATTACTTCTTATTATTTTCTATTTCAGTATCAAGGACGGAGCAGAAAATTTAATTTATGAATATATTATTTCCGATTTATTTTAAATTGCGTAGATCATGATTGTAGTATCAAAACTATAATGTGACAACGATGCACACGATTAATTACTTTCCAGTATAATTGTCTAAGTGACAAAAAACATTCAGTCTGATCATTAACTCTTTTAAAAACCTTAAACTAAATTATACCACGTGACGATGCTCGAAAACTACCCAGGCTACTTTTTGCAGTTATTTTTTTCAATCATAACTTTTTACTATTATAGTGTTATTGATGCTATTATTTATCACGGAATAATATTCTTAAAATGATATCTTATATATGTTATATATTTGATCTCAATAAAAATAAAAATGTCCTAAGATACGTTTAAAAGTTGCGTGTTTTGAGGTCATTATGAGTTATGCATTCAGTTTATTTTTGTGGAACAATATAGAAACAAGTGGAAAATAAAGAAATAAAAAACTGATTAAGTAACAAGATATTTATTATCAATTCAAGTGAGCTTGCTGAAATAAAAGGTAGTGGCTTGCACGATACCACTGATTGGAATTGGCTATACAATCTATAAAAATAATAGAAAAATAGCACTTACTGTAAGATTTGTGATGCACCAAAATGAAAAAGTTAAGTCTTTGCACAGATATATAGAATTTTCAGAGATAAAACACGTTAAATCAGAAAGAAGATATGGAAAGTATTTCTTTTAAGCCACTGATAAGGAAGGTAGGTAGAACACGCCGTTAAAGAATGGGAGTGAAAGAAGAGAGATCTCTGTGAGATTTTAGGTACCCTTGATACACAGGATGGTATCTCTTTGGTTGAAAGTGAATTAAATACGTCTGCCAGTGAATTTATATCCAGAACAAACGAACGAACGAGTGAAAGTACTTTTAAGCATTTCCGGCTCTGCAAACCTTGCTATGAAGAGAAATAGAGAAATAGAGAAATAGAAACAGAGAGATAGGCAGAAAGAAAGAGAGAATATTTTGGAAATGTTTTTTCTAAACTTTAAGTTCTTGCATTATCTTATTTTAGAAACTATATTATTTTAATATAATGTGTTGACGTCAAACAATAAAATCTGTATTTTGTGGAAATTTTATTGTTTGTTACGCAGAGGTCATTAAACAGGACCCAATTCGCAAGCTTAAACTCAGTTACTAACCTTTGACCGAAATACAACGTTGAGACATTTATATAGCACAATTCAACTGAGTGAACTACAAAACAATCCTACAAAATATCTTTGGTTTCAAGGAAACGATTAATCATTTTATGGGTATAATAGGAAAATATTTGGCGAAGATAAGAGAATAATATGGTGCCCATGATACCGTCTCTTTCTGTCTAACTTTCTTGTATTTTGTTTAATCGAAGACAAAGACATTGCTTTTAGTAATGTTTTCAATAAACATTTAAACACATTTTTTTTAGTTTTGAATTTTGTTCATTACTTATTGAGCGTTTTTATGTGAATTATAAAGACAATATTTAGATTTAAGTACGTATTCAACCACATATGTGCCATTTTATTCAACTTCCTTTCGCCAACCTTGTGACAGCTTCATCCTCTTTTCTGGGTGGTCAGGCTTCCCAGAGAACTGAAATTTAAGATGATTTTGAGGGGATCGAATGAGTGGTAAACCGAAGGTACAAGATCAGGTGACTATAGCAGGTGAAGTAGGATATCCTTGTCAAACTGCACCAATTTCTGCTGCGCCTGCAAGGAGACGTATGGTCTGGTGTTGCCATGATGGAATACGACACTTTTTCGATTAGCCAATTCCGGGCTACCTTCAATCGGTCCCACTGAAGGATAACTGTCTAAATTCAGTGTCTGATTTTATAGAAAGTAATCGTAATATACAATGCTCTTCCAAGTTTACCAGGTGCATAGCATCACCACTTCGGATGAAAACCGGTTTTTAGAGTGGTTAGCGGTGGATAATTCTGTTTTTCTTCGGGATATTTTCACTCCACATTTTCGTAAACCCTTTATTTTACATCGCCTGTCATTGCACTTTTCAAAAGAAAAAAAAGAATTGCTAATAGTAAATGGAATTGCGATCTAATAAATTTCCCTCTACATCGTGGCGCACGTATTCATCGTTTCCGACTATTGCTAAATGCTTTTCAATATTTATATGTTATGTGGAGTATCTCTGCGATATACCGTGTCGTGTGAACTGGATTATTTTTAATCAGCGTTTCGATTTGGTCATTATCAACGGTTGTAAGTCTGCCGAAACTTTATCGGTGTTCCTGAGATAATTTACACTTCTAGACCTAGCGAATCATTTACGAACAATTCTCTCAGATATGGCACCATCTCCTTAAATGACACATATCGTTTTCGCTGTTTGTACAGTGAATTTTTTCTTTCCAGAAATAAAAGATGATCAAATGATTAAAATGCATCTAATTCTCCCCCTTTTCACTGCTAACATAACAACGTTAAAAACTTCCAATCCATACACAAATCATATAGAAATACGCGCATTCACGTCTGAAACGAAATCACGTGATCAAACGCCGCCTGTTGGAAAACATTACAAACTACCTTATATTTTCTTTATATATACTCTTCTTTTTTTCATACAGATATGTGGTCTATTTTGCTTTTAACAAATTCGGGTGGGATTTTGTCAGTTAATAAAATGGCTTTCTTTAGGTTTCTTTAAAAGTGTAATATTATACTTGCAACAATTTTGACATCTTTCACGTTCTGTTAACAACGACTGAATTGTTTACAAATACGACCAATTTGAGATACCATTTTAAAGACATTTTTGCATAAAAAATCACATTTCAGATTGAAAAGTTCATATTAAATTGTTTACGTAGATATTTACTAAGCTTAACAATATAGAGTATATATCACTATGCTAAATGGCGTTTAGAAAGATGATGTTGCCCCATTCTAATTATAGTTGGCCTTTTTGCTATGAAAATTTAGGTTTGATATCCTGACTTTACATGAGTTTGAACATAAACAGGAGTAGAATATAAGCAAATCTCATCTACAAGTCGCAGGCTCAAAGTTGGTTATCTATAAAGAAGACAATGACAGATTTAGCTTCCATTTTTCATACAAATCAATAAAATATAATGTTGTGAATTACTTTCGATGTGAGCTTTATAGTGAAGTTATTGAGAGTTAATCGACTGACATCTCTTGAGACAACCTGTTGTAGTCTTTTCAAACAAAGAATTCAGCCTGAAAATAGGTCCGTATTAGACAACGTTCAATATTAATATTCTTTATTCAAAACTGCTATACTCTTAAAAAGAAATTTCTTATTTTAAAGTGCACAAATGAAGATTTTACAAGATAATCATATTATGTTTTAGGACAAAGTTGTTGGTATTTATCTGCACTAAAATTCACCTCATTTTATATATAGTATTTTAATTTTAAAGCCACCACATACAAAAAATATATTGCCTTATCTTCATCATTTGGGGCATACATAATCGTTTACTTAAATTGAGTAGGAAATATTTTCTAACAGAAAATTTGAATTTATTTTAACATTTCAACTTATTATTCAAATTATTTAGCCTATATTGATTCGCCATTCAACATTATTGCGAGACTGAGTTAAACGTATTTTATATTAAAACAAAACTACAGGAATTAATTCATGGGGAAAACAAAATGAGCAATCTTTAACCATCCCAGAAGTCAGTCTGGATCCGAAGAAAGTTAGTCATTTATCTGATAATTATTTTAGAGGGTATCTCTCCTAGTGAGATGGTAAGCAAATACAATAACTACCCCACATCTTCGTTCACAAAGCCAAGGCTTAACTGATGTTCTTTTATAGCCAAATGAAGCCAAGCTTAGTAAGTATGTAGGGATACAAAAATAATTTGCATATAAAGCGTTATGTGACAAGCACGTACGAGCTGAAAAATAAATTTCTCCAGAGAATTCACTTCTCTGGTATATTCAAATAGAACGCCTTTTCATTCGCATGACAACATTTTCCTTGCTTGTTATTACCAGTGTGTATTAATTTATGTAGTAATATGGACAACATAGTTTTTAATCGCTTGTATTAAGACTTTGACTAATGATTATTTGTATGTATACTTGTATATAATGTATAATATATGTTGCATAACTCAATAAGCAGACTACATTTTCACACATATTCATTTCGGTATCAATTCAGCCAACCGGCTCTACTAATTATATAAGATCTTTTTAGAAATATTTTAAGATTAACCAAAATTTCTACAAAATATTCACCTGATCAAAAACGAAAATAAAAATATTTTGAATTTATTTTTATTGCGTAAAATGTTAATTTTGTATGGATAACAAATTACAATACCTGCTTCGTATTTTGTTCAGCTGCAGTTTACGCCTGGAATCAGAAGTTTGTGAATAAACTTGAATAGAATAACTTCTTAGTAACACTCCCTATATTTTTAAGGTAAAGTAGCAGCAGGGAAAAAAAGCCTTTAATTTAATCAGGTTCATTTTCGTCGAGTGAAGAGTGTAAAAAGAAGTATATATTTTATTTTTCCTTTATCGAATACATTAAAAGCGAAAAAATAATGAAAATTTACTTTGCAAAACTGTTGAAAATTATATATCTCACTTAATAAGAAATTTATTGACTTTTCTATTTAAAAAAAATCACATTAACATTTGAATTAGAAAAAAAACTTTTGAAGTCGATGCTTATTAATACGAATTTTGATTTTTAAATTAAAAGAAATTCTTTTCCGCTTGAAAATCTAAAAATGTATGTAATTTAATTCTTACTCTTTTCAGTTGGTTCCTCAAAATCATTTGTTTGGAATGAAACCAATATAATTTTATATTAAGTGCTATGGGGAAGGATTTGGCTCGTTTTCTACATTCATACAGTCATTCAGTTAAGTACCATACGTGATACAATCTTGAGCAATCGTGTCACTCTCGATTCATCAACGACGAGGCGGTTGTTTCTTTTTACAATAGACTGGTTACCAACCAAGGTGATAGGACCCAGTCTGCCCTGCTGTTCAACCTGGCGGGAAAAGAGAAGAGGTGGAGTCAGATTTTTATTACTTAAATGTTATTTTTAGTAAATACTCGTGATTGAGTAGACGCTCCATTAATTTATTCTATTTAATAAATAAACGGAACGTCCACTCAAATACTAGTATCCACTAAAAATAACATTTAAGTAATAATATACATATGTTGCCTTGATAAAGTCCCTGAGAGGACGAAACGCGTCGGCTAAGAATAGTTTTTCCTCTTGTCTTTTTATTCATATATATATATATATATAGATATTATTATTATTATTATTATTATTATTATTATTATTATTATTATTATTAACGTTATTTTCAGTGGTTACACTTACTTGATTTGCTATTCCTATTTTCTTAATGTTTTTAACAGTGAAATTAATAACAACCGGCCTCGAGAGAGAAGTCTTACTAAAGATTGTACCTTCGACAGAAATCTGTACCCACTTAATCGTTACGGAAAACCGTTTCTGTAGCCGAAACGTGAATTTACCAATATGAACACGGAGGCTGAGTTAATTTGGCAAGGTATTTAAAGAATGCACATTTCTCGTTAAGACTTCTACGAATCTATATCTGCTAGCTTCAGCTTAAAAAATAAAAGGAAATCAGGAATGGCAGCTGAAATACGCGTAACCACTAAAATAACACACACACACACATATATATATATATATATATATATATATATATATATATATATATATATATATATATATATATATATATATTACAAACCAAAGTATTGGTAAAACTAATACAAAGCCTGTCACGTGACCAAAGAAAAGAAAAAGAAAACTAATAGATAAATAAAAAAAACTAAGGACAAAACAAAAAAATGGTAATGGTAATATTAGCCGTTTCCTTACAAGGAAACATTTGTTATTCAGCCAGTGCTGCTGTTGGTTAAAATCTTTTCCTTAAAACAAATTTTCACGAAAATAGGTTTCCCAAGTCCAGTAGTTGTTATCTTTCTTTTCAGTACTGATTGGAGTTTCTTTCCTAACCTTTTATTTAAGTACTGTGGAATATCAAAATCTTGATTATGTTATTATTTTCTCTTCGAGTCATATGTAATAACCATTCTAGTTGTTGCTGCTGTTAGTAGGCCTCAATTAATGAGGATATATTATAAGCAATGGATAAATTTTATGCTTAAATGGCTCATCTATTGAAAAATATGTTATTAGAGTTCATTAGTTGAAACGTTATTACAAAAGCAATTGTCACACCAAATCATTCACCTGGAAATAGTGAACAATCAATAGAGAAAATATTCTTGGAATGATTCCTGGACACGGCTACATAGAAATGCATAAACTCGTGTGTATAAACATTGACCAATGTACATTATGTTTTTTAACTGGCCAAAATGAACTAAACATTCAACAACACTGCGTAGTTTTAAATCGATGCTTTTCTCTTTTTGTTGAACAAGTCGTTTGTAAAAGGACTTTCCGAAATTATATATAATGTGGTCATTTTTTTTAAGCTTTTCACCCCAAGCAAGGCTGGAAGCCACTAGCACACAAGGGGTTACAGAAGGTTTGGAGGAAGAGCAGATAGGAGTGGTAAAGGAGAGGATGTGGAGAAAGATAGTGGATCGATCAAGGCAAGGGGGTTACAGAATATTTGGAGCGAGAGTAGATAGGAATGAAAGGGGAAAGGATGTGGAGAAGGCAACTGGAGATATCGATTGACGTTACACTTAAATAGTTGGAGATTGTATTTGTCAGGGAAACAGGAATAAGGAAGGGAGTTCCACAGGCGAGATGTGCGAGACATGAAGCTATTGGAGTAGAAGAGATGTCTACATCTAACAGTTTCAGCGATGAAGGGGTGGGAACGGGATGCCAGCCTCGTAGGACGCTTAAATTCATGAGGCCTGGGAACCAGCGCAAGCAGCTCATCGGAGCAATTACCGTGAAAGTATTTGTAAAATAAAAAAGACAGAGCGAGAGAGCGACTGAAAAAGAAAAAGGTAGAAATTGTGAGACAGCCAGTGGAGCGTTTATGTTGTTAATGGTCCAGAGTTTGAAATAAATCTGGGTTCACATTCTATGATAGTGGAATAGATTTTAGATGGTTAACACAGAAAAGTGATCACTTGGATAAACCATATCTAACTTGTTCAGGGAATAACAACAAAATATATTACCTTTTTTATCAACCATGATAGAGTCCAGTTGTAGTGGACTGAAAGATATGATTTGACTAATCCATTCTGCTAAGTCAAATCGGCAACTGTTAATTTTATACTTTCTCATGTGACATACAAAATTGTCCGACTATTAAGGATTATTGATTATTTCCAGACTAATTGTAATATACTGTTCCTACAAAACTGTTTGAAAAACTATCAGCAATAGCAAATCAAGCCTGTCACTAATCGGTAGACAATTAGATTTAAACTTTGAATGTGGATCTAACACAGCCATATTGGTTTAAACCCGATAAAATTTATTTCCTACTATTTACAAAAAGCATTCCTAAAAAGAGAACATTTATTTTGACTTACATGTTTTAACTTTAATAAAACTAAGAAACAAAAGGAAATAAAATAAACTCGTAATTGTATCTTTATATAAGATGCCAACTGTAAAGCCATGTATTTCCTTTCATTAGTGATTATTTCACATTTGTCGCATTTTTACTCATCATTAAAAAAGGGAACTTTAACAATTTTCATGTTTTAATTGTTTTTAAACAGTACTAGGCACGCAGCATGAAATTATCCGCGTTGATATAACACAAGGAAAACACAGCCCTGTGTTCTTATCTGCATGTACTTCCTATAACAATTTTAATTATTTAATTAATTCTTATAAAATATAAATATTATACAATAATGAATCAAACCCAAACCAAAACCTTTTACCAATCATACCAGTTACCACAGTTGTATGATTAATATAAATTATCAGACTACTGGTAAGGAAAAAATGTATATTTAGTATTAATATATATCAAGCGCTGTTTTATTAGCACCAGCACTCAATGTGCGATATTTTACACACACACACGCACACACACACACACACACACACACACACACACATATATATATATATATATATATATATATATATATATATATATATATATATATAGATAGATAGATAGATATAAAATTCTATATCTAAGCGGGATGGTAGTGTGTATTCGTACTTGTGTATGTATGCCTGTCTTTGAGAAGTTCTGATGATTTCACTTTTGTCTGATCGGTCGGCGTATTAGGGTTGTATTCAATTTATTTCGGGTTGTTTTTATGTAAGTAGTTTCTATATTAGATAGACATGTTAGATTCTTTAAGGATGGATTCAAAAAGGATGGCGATGTCATGTAATGTTTGTGTATTTATCAAATGTTTATGTATTGTATGTTTATAGTTGGTAATAATGTTATTATTAAGCTTTCTAAGTATTTTCTCCTTAAACAATTATGTTCTTTTTTTAATTAGGGTGGCATTAGTAAAATCAAAGTCATCGCTACATTTGTTTCTACGTAATACAAGAGAGAAAGTTTGTCTAGACGCAAATCTCTCTTATGTTCGTAGATGCGGGTTTTTAGATCTATCGGGTTATCTCCTCTTCGTTTCGTAACCCTTTCAACAGGGGTCTCTCTCTCCCGGGAGTATAAATACTGGTTGACCTTTCGCCTCTTTCTCTCTTTTTCCTGCTTACGCGCACGTGCGAGAACTATCTCGATTTCGGCCGCGGGCCGAAACCTCGCACGTGGGGCGAGGTACACAAACTTTCTCTTAACATCTCCAATATGTGAACTCTAATACACAACCAGCGTTTCCCATATTCTGGGAACACGCTAAAACAAAATTCACAACCGTACGGACATTTCAACTCAACACACACGCAAACAACTTTCCATACAGACACTAACGTTTTATTCATGTTTTAAATGATGTATTTGTAATTCTTGTATCAATCTGTTTGTCATTAATATATAATTGTTTTGTACATATATATCTGTCTTGTTCGTTTTATTTTGCTTTCTTTGGACTCCATCATAGTCCAACATTACTATGTAGTGGGACTGGCCAGCAGGAAGTCTTAGTCCAGAGATTTTATCCTCACATTAACCCACCGGTCCCCTACAGATCACATGATGTCTCCCACGGATAAACATTTTTGCATTGGGTTTATTTTTCTTCCTAGTTATATCTCTCCTTCTCTTGGAGGTGATGGTAACGACCCTAGTATTAGGTATGACTAATTTGTTTGTGAGTTTAATATGAAGTGGGTTGGAGGGTAGAATTTTGAATTTTGTGTAATTTTTGTTAGAAGTGTTATTAGTGGTGTCCAGTTTTTTGGTTTTGTGGATTTCGTAAGTTCGTTTCTTAACGTTGAGGATGAAATTATGTTGGTAATGAAGAAAGCTGAATGTTTTCTCAATATATTTCTCTTCTTCATTTCGGTATTCTGGGCTAAATATCCTAAGGGACCTGAGGTAAAATCCTATGATTAGTTCAGATTTTATTCTATGATTTTGATGGGAATAAAAATTACTTAAATCGCTTTTGTTAGTGGTTTTATATTTAGTATATTTATTTATCTTCGTCTACCGGGCTGAATGTTTGAGAAATCTTATTAAAGAAAAATATGCGCTTACCGGTAGGATTCGAAACTGCCCCCCCAACCCCGGCAAGAGAAACCGTTGTTCGAGCCGACGTGCTTATACTAAATCAGCTACGGAGTGCGTCGCCGGTCATACCAAGTTGAATAATGCCTTATAAACGCAAATCTTTCCCCAACTCTCGAAACAGTTATATCTGCTCAGTTTTGTGTCCTAACGTAAACAAAGCAATTTCTAAAGAAGTAACGGACGTTTTTTAATCAGACAGATTCTATTAATTAAACGTTATTTTTAGTGGATGCCCGTATTTGAGTAGACATACCGTTTATTTGTTAAATAGTTTATTATTTTCGCGTACTGGCCTGCATATTTGAGAAATCTTATTAAAGAAAAATATGTCGGAGAGCACATATTTTCTTAATTGGTTTAGTTACTTGAAAAAGTTACTCCGTAAGAGATGAATGAGGGACAATGGAAAGAAAAATTATCCAACATTGTTAATTTTAGTAACGGCGTTTTACATGTTGTAAAAAACGTAAAGTACCTTACAAAACAAACTTTGGGAAAGATATTAGAATGATACAGGAATTATACTGTCATCAAGTCGTCTGAATACGGAAAGAAAATGAATTCAATAAATATACAAAAATAGAAAGGGGCGTAAGACAACGATGTGTCTTCTCACCGGACTTATTCAACGTTTACAGTGAGGCGATCCTCAGAGAATTAGAAGTCACGGGACATATTGAAGGCAAGAAGGACAGAGAAAAGCGGCGAATAACTAATGTTAGGCAGGAATAACCTACCTAAATGGTTGCCAGAACAGAGCAGGGGGTTGTAGAGAACCATGATCGGTCACGTCCTGAAGACACATAAAAGAAGTTTATTGTGAAATAACTTGTTTGAAATCAGTTAAATAATAAACCCGATAAAAAAGATTGAAGCTGCAAAACACCAGGTTGAATTTAAAGAGTGAGAATTTAGAATTTAAACCAAGGATTCAGAATCATTACACAGAAAAGTTGGCTGATTACCCATAAAAATACTATTTTTACTCGAAAATCCTGCAAATATTTCGGCACAGTTACAAAAGTTTCAATTTTATCCTGAGCTTTATTTCGATAAAAATAAATGTGTCACGTGCTGAAAACGAATGTTTACAAAGTGAAAGATTCGCATATTTGAGTCTTTCCTATTTTCCGAAAAAAGTCCTCAAATTTGTTTTTCATAAGAAGGAAAAATCATGAATTCAGAATATTTGAATAATATATAACATGAAATGTTGCGACCGTCTCAGCTAAGTTAAATTAGTAATTGTTATGAATCCTAATGTCACTGTTGTTCAAGGGAACAACAGTGACTCTAAACTCTACAATGAGAACCTACGTGTCGAAAACTCGTTGCGAGAACAAATCGGTATATCTTGTACCTGCAACCATAAGAGTTGTAAAATGACATAAATATGTCAATGAAAGCAAATGTGCATACGGGCATGAATCTGTGGACATTGCCCGCAGAAATTCTATACCAAAACTTTCCAGCTTTTCTGATAAAAGATAAACAAAATATTGATTACAAATGTTTGTATTTTGTTAAAACATATTAGACACGAAACTTTACTATTCTTATCGTCAGCAGCTTGTTACGAGAATACGAGACTTGCCCTCGTCTCTACCCTAACCCGTCAAATTGATGCCGCTACAATCCTTCTCCCTGAGACTACTCATTTTTTATACCCTCATGAGCATATACAGAAAGTGGGATTGAAGCTAATTGTGAGGAGTGAAAATGAAATTACCAGATATTCCTTTCATTTTTATTTTTATTCATTTATTTATTCATATTTTTTCAAAAACACATTGACTGGTTCTTTTGTGGGTTCCATTATATATACCTTTCATCATTTTTTTAGTTTTGAAATATGGCTTTTCACTTCTTTTCCACTTCTATATGTCAGTTGATTTTTTTTATGGCTATCTTTTCAAATATACGTATATCGGATTGTTTTTTTCTCCTGTAAACCTTTAGACATCGTTTCAGTTGTTAATAGGGAAAAACATTTATTCTGTCAAAGTTTTAAAAAAACACCAAAACCATATTGTTGGAAGAAAAGGAGCCATAAAAATTCAGGTTACAAAAACATATCATTCAACTGCATTAAGCGTATGATGAAACATTTAACAAAAGTAAAAGAATGACAAAAATCAATATTAATAGTTCAAATAGAAGTGTGATGCAAAAAACGTTTCAAATACACGATTAGACATGAGAAATGTTTGCACAAGGTGCTTATGCGTGTAGAGTTATTAAAACATTGTTTGCAAAAATGATAATTAAGCATTTTACTTTGACAAAATACATGATTTAACCTAAGATGATCATACCAAACTTTATGCAGTTCATTTTTCATTTATGGAAAGAGTGCAACGGAACTGAGGTAATGGATCTCTGTAACATGTATGGTATTGAGGCAGTAGGTGCATGCATATCTCAGGAATGGTTTGTAAAGTTTTAAAATGGAGATTTTGAATTCAAGGACAGAGAACACTTAGGTAAACACTAAACCTTGAGAATTAATAAATTGTAATGACTATTAAAGATTGATTCACCACAAACAACATGTAGAACCTTTGGTGCTAACTGTCTATATCTCTGACATGAGGTATTATGATTATTTACACTATTCCGACTGTTATCCCCATCTTCATTGCCATATTCTCAACGTTTCGGCCATTGTACGCTCCTGCCTTCTTCGTGTGATTGGAATTTTGAACTGAACTCTTTATCTTGTTCTAGTTCCACGTATCTTGCCTCTTTCGGATGCCTCAGTTATTTCCCTTTAACTCAACTCTCCAAGTTTTTTGGTTCACCACTGCTGTAGCCTGGTATTTAACTCACAACTCTTTGGGTCTAGTCATTGGATCTAACCAACGCCTTTATCCATTAGGCCATGTGTCCTCAATGGAAACTAAACAAATTGTTACTGGGCAAAGCTACAATGAGCAATTGGTTCGTTTGAATGACACATTGGAAAAGCAAAGAACATTTGTCTGTTGAATTGAACGGTTATTTGGCTGCATGACAACACTGTCCCTTTTGTTGCACATGCAGAACTAGAATGATTATTTCATATGTGACGTATTTTCTGCAACTGTCATCTGCAACAGTATTTGGTTCTATGCAAAATTCTGTGCATGGTAATGTTCCAACAAGTTCTTAATATCGGAAACATGCCATTAAATAATTCATCGAATAAAATCCGGAATCGTTCTTTTATGATGGAATACACAATTTACCAGACAGTTTTTGTAAGGGTAATTTCTGTCTAGTGGACTTTCAAGAGAGAAAAACATGTTCAATTTATGGATAGGGTTTTAAAGAAATTGCAGTGTTTCCTATTTATTCATTTGCAATATTTTATAAAAAAATTTCTGCCTACAAAAACAACTACAAAATTTGCGTACCACATAAATGCTAACAAAATGAAAACTTTAGTATTTACTGGTTTACTTAACAGCAAAATATTTGATTTTTTTTCCAAAATATTAATTATCTCATATTTTATTTCAATATGAAAAGTGACACATTAATAGATGAATGCCTCATCTTCTATCCTTGCTGAAATAATCTTTTCCCTCAGATTCTATAAAATTATCAATGTGGAAAGAGCAATTTCTTAAAATAAAATAAAATTATATCATATTTTTATTAAATCCATCAACGTATGCATTTCATTTCATATGTTTATATTGATGAATAGATCTGATTTTTTTTCTAAACTTATCTCCATTTGAATTTCAAACAAAGCGAAACTAAGCAAAAGACCTTGAAACCAAATCTGTCTCTAAATGGAGGTGCGACTTAAATGACTGAAAATTTTAGTCTTTTCAGCGATTTTTTACTTTTGCCTTTTTCACTGATGTCTTAAATAATTTTATTACAGAAGACATTGAAGTAAGTCTATTCACTTATTCTATTTTTTTCTTTGACGTGTCTCTTTAAAATAAAAAATACGTTAATTTAAATAATTTTCTCTATTTGTTTTCTAAAATGAATCGTTTTAAAAAATATGAAAATATATATTTTTTAGACTTCTATGGACATGAAAACATTCCCAAATCTAAATCTATCATAGATAACAAACTATACTGAATGTAATATATATATATATATATATATATATATATATATATATATATATATATATATATATATATATATATATATATATGTGTGTGTGTGTGTGTGTGTAATATATATATATATATATATATATATATATATATATATATATATATATATATATATATATATATATATATACCGAGGGTAAAATTTAAAACTTCAGATGCTGATCATCGTATGGCAGTCATAAATTTCGCTTCTTAAATTTTGTGTAAAATTTGATAATAATTCCTTCGTAACATTCACTTGAGACAAACTAGTGAATCAATAAGTATTCCTGAGATTCCTGTTTATGAATCCTCGACTTAATTCAACCAATATTTAAAGATGATAGTATAATTTTGTCAAAACGTGCAGGAGAAACGAGATAACTTTTTTGCAAGAGAAACACATAAAGAAATATTTGAAAAACAGCGTCCTGATTTATGTTGTATTGCATTATTATTATTATTATTATTATTATTATTATTATTATTATTATTATTATTATTTCGGCGGTTGTACGCTTCGGCCTTCTTCAGATGATATATTTTGGAATTCCTAACCGAACCCTTTATTTCATCCACTGGGGTAGATTTTTCTAGTTCCACGTACCATATTTTCTAGATATCTCAATTCTTCCCGGTGGACGAAATAAAGAGTTCGGTTCGAAATTCCTATTATAGTTCGAATAATGTAAATCATTAGTACTTATCTAACGGCAACACTGATTTGAGCTTAACATCTTATGCAATGTTGTCCAATGCCTCACCATTTACCAATACCCCATAAATCCTTTTTAACAAAAGATTTAGTTTTCAATCAATGACTTCTCCGATACAGTGGCCTACATCTTGTGTTCTAGCACTGAGTTGTGCTCTTAAATCGACAACAAATTGCACACATAATGTCGTTTTGGACTGATCAAGGATGAAAGCATTTCAAGTGAAAATGCAAAGCCAATCTTCTGGAATATATTTTCTTTGAGTTACCCATCCACACGAAGTGAAAAGGCCGATTATATTTAATTTGCCATATGTGGAAAAATAAAATTTCAATTATAATAATCTACTGCTACTGATTGATCGACTTATCAGTCCATTGGGCAAGGCTAAACCCACAAATCTCGGTTATTCATAAACCCATTTTCCATGGAAATATTTTATGTAAATCATAAAACTGCTTATTTCTGTAGTTGACTGATGTAGTGACAAGCAGATAAAGGGAGAATTCCTCTACTCCTTTCCGCTCTACCAACAAAATATAGGCAATAGTTTCTCACTCATCATCCTCGAGTGAGCGTCATTCTCATCATTATTCTTAATGTTCTTATTCTGTTAAATGAACATGGCTTGATCATTAAAAACTTTCGATGTGTTTGCTAATATTTTTATTCCCGTTTCAAGACAACAACGTTTGAGTTTTATTCCTTCAACGCATCTGTTTTAATTTTGAGATTTTCATTTCGATCCAAATAAACATTAAACTAAAATTTTTCATTTCGAACCAAATAAACATTAAACTCTTGCTCTTGTCACAGCAACGGCATTGCTATTTTAACAGTCGCAATTTTACATCCCAATGCTCAAAATTCCATTAAAAGCATTATATAAATGTTTTCTCCCTTACGTGTAGAAATTTCTATTGATGAAAAGGAAGCTTTTGTCTCCTACAAGCCTTTCTATTTCTCTTTATTTCTTTTTAACATTAATTCGAATAATGATTAAATACTATAGAGACTTGCCAATTTAAACATTCATTAATGTATTTGATATGATAACTGGCGTTATAATGTTTATCAATCAGTCAATAGAATTTTTCTCTTTCTATCTTGTTTGTCATTGCTGAACGTGACACTAAGTATTTAAATCCATTTAAGTGATTTTAAAGGAACAGATGATGATTTTTTTTATACCAAATTGAGACAACAAGCGAAAATTCGTTGGATTCGACGGATGAACAGTAGGTTTGTATTCCACTTTACTTTTTCGTTTACCCAATTGTTTGAAACTCATATGTAGCCACTGGCTAAAATAAGCGATGTTTTTATTAAAATCTTGTTAAGATATTCCGGTTTTCTTCGTTGTTATTACAAGACTTCGATCAATCTCAGGAATCAATCCAATGTTATTTTATATGAAATGTGACTGGCACGAGATTTCGTCGTTTTAATTCTGAGCTTAGGACTTCTTCAGATGTTATCTAAACACAGAACGTCGACAAACCTGTGAATGGGAAAACTGGTCAACATCCACCCCAGAAACAAAAAGAAAAAACAGCAAAGAGATGTAAACAGCAAACCACCACGGCTCCTCCAGAATAATTAGAGTCTTAGATTTGGTAAATAGGAATAAAAGTAGCGTTACATCTAGTAAACAAAAAGAGATTCCCTCTCCAATAATTAGTCATTAGTCATTTTCACAGCATCCTCAGCATAAACATTTATTCAACTATTGTTACCCAATTGCTGGAACTATAATTTTCAGTTAAATACGTTGCGAACATTTGAACCAATCAGTGGCCAATAGTTTATAATTTGTAATATCTTACCTACAGGAGTATTATATATGTAAATTATATTTTGTTGCTATATTAAATTTCATATAATAATTTTAACGCTTCTATAATTTCATGAGAAAATAAGTCGTCGTCTAACTTACGGCCAAAATATTTAATCTGTTTCCTGGTTGTCTGGCACTTTAACCGGAAACTTGAGATTTTCTTAGTGTCTCAGCCAAATTACGTTTTTAAACGTTACTCTTACGTTATTGGGATATCAATCAATGAGAAAAGAGATGGTATCAATAGAGAATCAATTGTACTGGCTGATAGTCATTCTTTTACAAGGGCAAATTGACATTACAGACCGAATAGGTTTTAGAAATATGTCTTTCTTACTGAAAGTTAATAAGTATGATATAATGACAGCGCAACAGTTAAAAAAGACGTATTTGACAAACGATAAGACGCATTTTTTAC
Organism: Acanthosepion esculentum; assembly: GCA_964036315.1. NCBI lineage: Eukaryota > Metazoa > Mollusca > Cephalopoda > Sepiida > Sepiidae > Acanthosepion > Acanthosepion esculentum. Next base: position 24,369,263 of record OZ038516.1, on the reverse strand, counting down.
AAAGGCAAATGCAATATATATCTTTCTGTACATTATAGTAGAGTAGTGGATGCAATGTAATATGAATACGTTTTCATAAAACGCTGTCTGGTATTTGACGGAACTTTTCGTTGATTTTCACTTAACTTTCTTCAATGCCTTAGCAAAAAAATGATAGCTGTTTTTGCAAATCCCTGTATATGAATTTGATCCCTTCAGAGTTCAACAAAAAAAATTATACTTAACAATCAACGTATTGAACGCAATATTGATCTTTAATATAATAAAAGTTTACTATTTCGACAGAGGTATAATTGATTCTGTTACTCTTTACAATGATTCAATTGATTTAATGATTTGCTTATAATTTGAATTATACTTCCTTAAGTCCCTTTGTAGTGACTGAGAATTTTAAAATTATTCATATGCAACCTTCTGATATATGTTTCAAAGTGGAATTTCTTTCCGCTTTTGGAAACAACAATGATGAATATCTCAGACTTGTGTAATCTGGGAATTGTCTAAGAAGATATAATCAAGATATAATTTATAATTTGTTGGTTTCAAAGCCAATCTAAGAAATCATCTTCATCATATTTCCTTCGAAGAAAGAATTATAAATTGTTGGTAGACAATAAACAATATAACTCTCGTGCCTGGACGTAGTTTTAAATTGTACGAAAAATTAATTTTTAAAAATATGGAAATATCGATGGAATATTTTAAAATAAATTATTACAATTCATCACTGAAAACGATTCATCCTTTTCACTCATTTCAACCTTTTTATAGAAGAAGAAGAAAAGCCTAAGGTCATTATTCACCAGATCTATTTTGTATAAATCCTTTAAGTCCGATCTGTTGACATGGAAGCCGGGTAAAAACTCAGCTGTGCGTATTTCTCAACTCTTCAAGTTGTTTGTACTTGAATTAACCAGACGAAGTTCAAAGTAGACAGGCAGTTAGCTAACGACGATTGATATTAACAGAATTAAAATTGAATTACCTTCGAGGATTTATACAAGAATTGAAGTTTACATTCCCACATTTGAGAAGAATTACAATATATTAAATAAATTAACATTTAATTTTATCGATTTCAATATGGTTTGCTGCTGAAGGAATTAAAAGAATTGTGGATATTACCCAGAGGAACAAAAATCAATAAATTTCAATTTATTATCAAAGAAGAGGCGCTGAATTTTGAACAAAATCAGGAAAAGAAAAAAATTGGAATATTACTTTTCATTAGGCTTGAAACATTCTTCATGTGAAACTGAAATCTATTTCAATCTCTATTAGAACGTTTTTTTATATAACGAATATTTTATACAAATCCTTGGTAAATTACATGAGTGATAGTGTGTGTGTATGTGTGTGTGAGAGAGAGGAAGAGAGAAAGTGTATGTGTGTGAGACAGAGATGTATGAGTGAAAGAGAGGGACAAAGCGTGCATGTGTGAGAGAGAGTATAAATGTGCGTGTGAGAAAGAAAGAAAGAAAGAAAGAACGTGTATGTGCAAAATAGTACTGCGAGAAATTGTAAAGAGCAGTAATAAGTAATATATCTGCTACTGGCCAGAACAACATCAAATGTCTGATTTCAAATAACGATTGGTTTCAATATGCTAAATCTCTCTCTCTCTCACTCTCTCTCTCTCTCTCACACTCTCTCTCTGTCTCTCTTTCGCTTGCTCCCACACACACACACACATACACACACACAAACACACACACACACACACTCGGACAAACACAAATATACATATATACTGGTTTGTTTGAAGACCAATAAAAGTTCTTTAATATTTTTTTTATTTAATTTTTTACAGTTTGGGCCCTTTTTCTAATTTCCAGGGAAAAATTGAACATAAATTGTCCAATGTTGATTGAGCGCTTTCTGCTTTCATAAGCCATTATGAAAGAGTTTTTTTTTTATTTTTGTGTTGATACCAAAGAAAAGACGATGCATAGTCAAATCCAGTCAAAACAAATGTCTCATTGGTTTTCATATAAAGTTGCTTCCATATATATATATATATATATATATATATATATATATATATATATATATATATATATATATATTATTATTATTATTATTATTATTATTATTGTTATTGTTATTATTATTATTATTAAAAACAACAGACATTTTATTTTGCTTAATTTAAATAATCGACTTTTCCAAATTATGAATCATCGTTCTAAGACAAGATGGACATTCCATCTGAGAGAGAATTTGTCTGAGAAGGATTCGTAACACAGAATATATATATATATATATATATATATATATGGGGGGTATGTTTGCATTAAACCCAGAACCTAGTAATGGCAAAAGGCATTTTGCAGCAATCTTTTTAACATAATTTCCTCCTATAATAAGGCACTTAATTCAGTCGTGATTACTAATTAAATAGATAGACTGAATGTTAAGCAATGAAAATTTCAGATTATATTCAGTTCATGACTGCATGGCCTGCTCCTAACTTATTGATTTACTTTCATATATATATATATATATATATATATATATATATATATATATATATATATATATATATATATATATATATATATATTCTTTTCCAAAAAATGTCCCGGTAATTAAACCATACCTCACTTCTATTTAAAAAAAAAATACCAATAGTATAATTTATGCTAATACTGTAAGTGTTTATTCATGGTTACTGGATTTTTTTTGTTTACGACGTGTACATTTTCCCTAAATATCCAATGCCAAAATCTTGGAGCGTTCAATCGGCCGGTAAATACGGCAAATTTTTTATTTCAACATAAAAGAACAATTCCGGTTTTGATTCAATAAATTCTTCAATTTTTCTTTTTCGTTAGATGCTTTACCATGCAAGGAATTTTACATAGAGCCAAATAAGTGAAAGTTTGAAGATGACAGTTGCAGAAAATACGTGACATAAAGAATACCTGATTATTTCACTTCCGTCAACTTCATGTGCAACAAAAGGAGAAGCGTTGTCAAATAACCGTCCGATTTCCACAGACAATTTGTTTTCTGTTCCAATGTGCGTTCGAACGAGCCAATTGCTTATTGTGGCTTTGTTTACTTTCCAGCAATTTGTAATAAAAAATTGTCTTTGAATCCCAGAGAGAAAATCCACAATTTTCTTCGTTTGCGATTCTTGTAATAAATGCATTTATTCGCTGAAAAAAAGAAAGAAAAGCGAAACAGGAAGAGCGAGACAACTATTTTAACATTTCCGCGTACTCCTTTTTATAAATTCACACGGAACCAGTTTTGTTAGTTTCACATTTTATCCTGAATTCTTGTCACCGATCGACGACTTTTGACTCCTTTATCACCAACTGTTTTGCAATTTAAACTCTAGTGCATCTTTCTTCAATAATTATTCCAATCCATCAGTGTGATTAATTCAAAACGGTAATTGTTATCACCCAAAACGTCTAACAAAGCCTTACATTTTACTGAAAACGTTTATACATTTATTCATCGAGATTTTAATGTTTGGCTTTATGATCAATGTTTTAATTTATATTTTCATGACAAAAACAAATAGAAAATTTTCCTTTAAGAAAACAACGATTAAAAGTGATTTTTGCTCTGCACATGTCAGTTTTCCGTGTGAAAGGTAACTTGTTAAATTGACATTGCACTTTTTATTATTAAATCTGCAATTATCTATTTAGGGAATTTCATTATTTACATTAAGCCGTTGAGTTCAGATTCAGATATTTTAATAAAAGTGGATATAAATCTTTTTCAGAAAATCACTTTAATTCTCCTGTAAAATCAACATTTGTACATTTATGTTCATAAACCTTTATATAAAGCTTTTACACACAGACTGGCCACGAGTCCCGTAACCCATGAAGGTCGTTAGAGCAGTGGGTGTGTCTAGAGCAAGAGCCTCCCGTCTTCAGGCTAATTTTGATTTCAGAATTTTCTTTCTCCTAGAAATGACTGCTTGTCATCCAAGGCTAGAAAGGTCAGTCTACCAGAGGAAGAAATGAATTTATTTGGGCGAAAGCATGCGTAATTTGAACCCTATACGCCAATCTCCATTTTCCGCTCCGATAACCATTACTCTATATACACGTCCTAGACACGGATTCACGAATATACAATAACAATTACATAAAAACACACGCGCGCATATATACATGGGTGCCTACAAACAGTCACATAAGGATGTTAATGTGTTATTACTGAATTCAAATCATGGCGAAAGAAATAATTTAAAAAATAATTTAGTAAAGGAATTCTCTTAGAATATACGATAAAAGTGATGGAAGATGAGTTTGTGGGAAGATGTGTTCGTGCGCGCATAGGTATGTATGTTCTTTATCTACGATACACAAAAAGCTTAATTATAAACTGTAGACGCCTTTGATGAGAAATCTATGAAACTTTAAAACACGAAAGAATTTTCTTTTTTGTTGTTTTTTACAAAGATTTAAGCTTGATAACTGGAAACCTAGAAAATGCTTTAAATGAATTTCGTATCTGTTTGTCTACCTCACTTTCTTCTTCTGTGTGTGCATGTGTGTGCTTGTGTGTGTGTGTGCGTGCGTGCGCGCGCAGTAGTAATAGTAAATAGGTATTTTGCAATTTTTCATTCAGCCTCCTAGACAGACACTCAGAAAACCATGACGTTTTCACATACTGCTGCTGCTGCTGCATTAGACGTGAACAGGTATGCAGTGATTGCGATTGTATCTATTTATGTTCACCAAAATTGAAAACACTTTGCCGTTTTCTAATTTGCTTTTTAATCGGTCAAATATGCGAAAGTCGTCAATTTGCTTTCCTCTGTTGAAAAATGGTTATTACTGAAATCTTTTCTATGCTGTCCCATCCATTTTATTATTTCCTTGAAATAATTATTTCCTAAAACTGTCCCGAAAAAAAAAATGCAATATATCATTCATTTTGAGATATTTTTCCACTATCCCAGGCAGAGAAGTCAAACTTCCACGGTGCGTTCGTTAATATGGCTACGCATTTTTTTTTTCGTCTTCAATGAAATCGGAACTATCAATCGGATATGTGCAAGTAGTTTTGTAGTTTCAACTCAAGTAGAATTTGAACTTGGCCATGTTATAAGATCATTGTAATCCTAACTGAGAACAATTAAATAAAAAGCAATTTTCATTAAATTATTTGCGTATTTGTTCTCTTTATGGAAAAAAAAATAATTTTCTGCCTGAATCAGGGCGTCTTGCCCAAGTTCCGAAAAAGACAAACAACACAAAATGGAAGAATTGGACATAACTTGTAAATACGTACTACGTTTCAATAACCAAACCCTGTCTGTCTGTCTGTCTGTCTGTCTGTCTCTCTCTCTCTCTCTCTCTCTCTCTCTCTCTGCACCATTATTTGTCTTACTGTCTCTCTCATTGTTTTACTATGTCTTACTGTCTAAGTCACTGATTCACTCTTTGTCTGCCTCTTTCTATTTTTCCTCCATCTATTAGATAGATTAGCTTCTCTATCTGATTCTCTCTCTCTCTCTCTTTCTTTCTTTCACTCTTTTCCATCTGAGTATGCGTGTTTCGTACTCTATATATCTGCATTTGTTTCACTTTTTTCTCTCTCAGCTAAGAGAATGTTCATAAGAATTATAAATATCGAAATAAGATTTTGGCGATGATATTTCACTAATATCAATTTCTTCAATAACTTCTTTTAATATAATCAATATTAAATTTTTAAAATGCTTTTAATAATAAAGCATATTTAAAAATAAAGTCTTAATTATCTTAATTTTCACATCTACAGTTTAATTCCTCATAAGAATTTATTCGTGGATTCATTGTTAAATGATTGCAAATTTTCTAAGTACGCTTCCTTTAAAAACTTTGTTAACCCTTGAAAATACCATCTTTTACATCGCAGTCATTCATTTTTCTTTCTGGATCATAAATTTTCCGTCAGTTTCATTTGACCATTTTGTTATTGTTACAAACCCAATCGAGAGAATTTTTTCATTGATGATGTAATCATTAAATCATTTCAAAATGTCAAATTATTTATTTTTGTAATTTTTACAAGACTTTTACAAGATTTTCACTGACAAAAATTTTTACAGTTTTCAACAGTAACAAATTTTATATTCTTATTAGCAAATATTTTTACAAAGTTTTCATTGGAAAATTTTTTACAAGGTTTTTATTGGCCACATTTTTACAAGATTTTTATTTCATTTTAGTTCTCAAAATTAAAAAATAAATTCCTTTTCTAAAAAAGTAATTTATATTTGTATTTATTTATATATATTATATATATTTGTTTGTTGCTAATTATTGTTTTTAAAACTCATGAAAATGTCCTCTTAAATTTATAAATTCACTTATTATTTCTTTTATTTTTCACTTTTAGATGAAATCGATTGTCTTTCTGATTTTTCTTTTCCCACGTGACCAGTGATTTATTTTATTCGAATTTTTTTTCAAGAGCATAACAGAAAACCATTCAATCTTAAGGAAGGTTTTTTAAATCAGTTTATTTCTCTTTTTAACGACTCTAACCTATTTTTGGATTTAGATGGAACTTTTTTCCTTAATAAAGAAGGTGAGTTGGGAGACGTTGGTGACCAGCTTCAAGACGCTGGTCACCAGCTTCAAAGCAAACTTGACTTTATGTGAAATGTTTATAAATGTAAGTATTGCGAAGATATGTGTGTTTGAGAGCGAAGTAAAGACAATGAGTGTGTGTCAGTGTGTGTGTCTGTGTCGGTGTGTGTGTTACACGGCATTTATAAAAGAGAAAGAAATCGTGAATACACACAGAATATGAGAAAGGTGCTGTGATGTCACCGGGTTTTGTGGTGTTGTTATTATTATTATTATTATTATTATTATTATTATTATTATTATTATTATTTCCTTTGATTTCTGTTGTCTACTCATTACCTTCCGGGTCCGGACCAGAGACCTAAGGTCAGAAATGACATTTCAATGGATATTTTTATAAAAATTTAAAAATAAAATAAAACAACCTAAGATCACAGACATTTTCCATACATAAAGTCATTCGTAAGGGGTGAGCTGTACTTGTGAGTACAATTTTTTGTAATCCTTTAAGGCCGATCTACCAGAGATCCCTTCAGTAAGTCTATCAGAACCTTTATCCAATCAAATCGAGGGCTCCAACCAGAACTGGAAATATTGATTTACTCATATGCCATATTTTTTAGATTTCCACTTCAAGATCCTTGTATTTTGATAGTTTCTTAAAGATTTTCAGAGATGCATTGCAGTCTGCAAGAACTTCCATGTCAATAAGAAACCACATTCTGTTTTTATGGTCTTTAATCACGACTTCTGGGCGATTAGCTTTGAGTGTTCTGAGCGTATTGTAAAAGCCCATAAAACTTTACAGGTCCTATGTCTGTAACCGGGTCTGGCTGGTGTTCATACTAATATTATCCAGCTTCCTTCTCGTAAAAGTGTTTTTTTTACAGTGATGTTAACCCTGCACAAGTCTTGGGGGCCAGTCGAGGTAGAGTGTTAGAGAGTAAGAGGCACAGTTTATGCGGATATGTGGGGAAGATAACGGTTAACCATAGACATGAACAGTTTAAGGTTGTTGTGATTGGGAAAATATTCTCTTGGAAAAATGTTTATAGTAATTAAAAATAATTTTTTGTGTGTCTAAATGTTCTTTTTTTTAAGTGTGGTGTTTCATATGCAACATGTTTGTTAAAAGGTCGCGTTTTTCAAGTTTTGTCCCCCTTACACTCATAAACCTTTTAGTTTTACTTAAGAAAAATAATTTGTTTTTATTTAGTTTTTTTAATATTTTTAAAGTTTCTTTATTATTTTTCTGAATTATATTTTGAAAGGTAACGCTTTATTTTAACCTAATGTTTACTATAATTATTTTTATGCATTATTTCATTTACATTCGTAATTCTTTTTCATTTCTCATTTTATTTCTAATTGTGGTAGGTACCTCCACTAATTCTCGACACCTAAGTTTTAAAAATGAATTTAAAAAACAAAAATGAAAAAGATTTCTTGAAGCTTTCATTTTAGCTTTAAATGAAAGCTAAATGATTAAAAAAATATATGTTTTCTACTATTTCCAGTAAGCAAAATACTCTGGTGTATTTCAAACAGAAATTATTGATTAGATTTTTTTTTTGTATTTATTTTGTCAATAAAAAAGCGATAAAAATCTTGCCATTTTTTGTAAACAAAAGTTAATACTCGTTTTTAAAAATTTTGTAAAATATAATATTCTGAAATGTTATTTGAGGAAAAGTAGCAAATTTAATGTTAAATTAATCTGATTTGAAAGAAAAAATTTAAAAAGAATTTTTTTTAATGATTTTTACCACGTTCGAATTTTCTTTTTTTCGTCATCGGTATAACATTTTAAATTTTCTTGTTTCAAATCAGATTAATTTAACTTTTAATTTGCTAATTTTTCACAAATAACGTTTCAGAAATATATATTTTATTTTTGCAAGATTTTTAAAACCGAGAATTAAGTTTTGTTTACAATCTTTAAAAAAAAATTAAAAATGGCCGTTTCTATTGGCCCTTCAAAAGAAATGAACCGACAAAAAATAATTCTAATTTCTATTTGAAATTTCCACAGTATATTGTTTTCTGAAATTAGAAATTTTAATCAATTCATTCAATTGAAGCTTGAAAGAAAGCATCAAGAAAGATTTTTAATTTATGAAAATACGTTTAAACCGTGTATATACCGAATTTTTGGAGGTACCTACACTATGCTGATTTTAAAAAATCGATGATTTATCAATAACTAAGAACATCCACGCGAGAAAACAACCCCATGATGAAAAGAAACTTCCTTCAAAATATTGGCATTGTGGCAACTGATATTATGCACGCTTTTTTCCTTTCAAAAAAGATAAGTGCAATATTTGTCACATAAAGGAACATAAAGAAGGATTTTGCAATCCAAATTCACACAAAAATTCAACCGGAAATTTTTTTAAAAATGAAACAAGAAAATGAACGAAACAAACACAGTGTTTGCAACGTTCAAAAAGTGGATTACGAATCCCGCAGAAAATATATTGTTGTTTCTGTAAACAAGAAACCAATGAAGATTGGGCAGCTCCTGCACATGTATGGCAGCAGCACTCCCTTTTAGGCCTTATCTGGCTGTTGTAAAGGTAGCGTGTAGCACAAGAAGTCGAATACTTACTGGAGTTGTACAGGGAACTGACCATTTTTCCGGCATATTTAGCGATGGTTCCACTTGAGATCTGGGTTGAGTTTAAGGCCTAATAGACGCTCAAGGGTCAACGCCTCTCCCTGAGGGAACAACCATTCGTCGTGATTGGTGATACTTCAGGGACCGATCGGCGAAGATTGAATGTAACTAGTTTGGCTTTCGAGGCATTGGATGTAACCATCCAGTTTTTTCTCACTAGGATGTTAAAGCTAGGTCAGAGGAGAGAACAGCTGCCAATCTCTGGTCATGAGTTTTGGAGGTGCAGCCATTGTACTGTTGTATCATCAGCATAGATATTCACAAATGATCGGAATATACTCTTTTTTTTTCAGTTCAGATATTGACCCACTCTGTCATATCGAGTTTTATATTCGATAGAAGCATTGGTCCTGTGCACTAAGAGTTGAAACATTCGTTTTCAGCCTTTAATCCTACACTATGTAACCACTGATGGGTATGGGGTTTATCTACATCAGCTTATTTTGCACGGGCAGAGAAATGACCATGAAGAGGCTTATCTTGCCATCGCTTCTGCATTTGTTCCATTGCATTCGCTTTATTATTAGTTCATTGCATTGTTATTATTATTTGCTTTATTATTCGGTCCATTGCGTTGTTATTATTATTATTATTATCATCATCATCATCATCATCATCATCATCATCATCATCATCATCATTATCATTATTATTATTATTATTATTATTATTATTATTATTATTAATCTTCACGCCATTAATTTCTAGTGGTTCTCATTAGATACGAAGTGAAATCAAATCTTTTCAGTTCCCCAGCTCTCTCCTCAGTTGAATGTTTCGATCTTGTCTTAAGTTTCCAATTCTTTCAGCATATTTGCAAACTTCAATGCGCTTCAATAATAATGAGTACAACTGTCACATTCGCAATGTTTTCAGTTCAATCGCTTTCTTTTAATTTCCTTTTAATTGTATTCTCTATTCTGCTAAGTAGCAAGATTCATTATTTACTTATCGGCCACTAAACTAGATCTAATTAACAAGGATTTGATTTCGTTTTTCAAATGTCCTCTTCGTATCCGTATCAACTAATCTGAAATATCTTTTGCTTGTTTCATGGAATTATATTTCTTCCCTTATTTGGAGTCTTGTTTTGTAATTTCCTGATTTCCACATATTTTTCAGTTTTGTTTCAATTTCTGGCTACCAAAATCAATCTTTGTTTACTCTTCCATTGAATTGTATACCACCCTGCCTTTTGATAGTTGTTGTGTAGGATCCACCTAATCTGCATAGGTGACTACCAACTATATAAATAATGGTTGGTACCGGAAGACAGGGAGGAATCCCTCGGTCCCAAGGCTAAGATCAAAGTGTAGTATCTGTTCGCGGATTACTCACTGAATGATCGCCTATGGGGCCGGGATTCCTTCTCCGATACAGGCCGGCGGCAGGGATTGGTCCCTGCGCTGGTAGTATCGTGGCTACGTCTGACTAGCTATGACCAGCTCTGACCAGCTCTGACCAGCTTGGACAAGCTATGACCAGCTAAGACCAGCCAAGACCAGCTATGACTAGCTAAAGCCAAAGCACTGCGACCCGGGTGAAAGCTCGGGTCCATTCCCCCTCCCTTCCCACGTTAAACTCCGACCTTGTGTCACAACCTGGCCTTGTGGGAGGTCAAGTAAATCCCAAGGCTAAGATCAAAGTGTAGTATCTGTTCGCGGATTACTCACTGAATGATCGCCTATGGGGCCGGGATTCCTTCTCCGATACAGGCCGGCGGCAGGGATTCGTCCCTGCGCTGGTAGTATCGTGGCTAAGTCTGACTAGCTATGACCAGCTTGGACAAGCTATGACCAGCCAAGACCAGCTATGACTAGCTAAAGCCAAAGCACTGCGACCCGGGTGAAAACTCGGGTCCATTCCCCCTCCCTCCCCACGTTAAACTCCGACCTTGTGTCACAACCTGGCCCTGTGGGAGGTCAAGTAAATCCCAAGGCTAAGATCAAAGTGTAGTATCTGTTCGCGGATTGCTCACTGAATGATCGCCTATGGGACCGGGATTCTTCCTCCGATACGGGCCGGCGGCAGGGATTGGTCCCTGCGCTGGTGGTATCGTGGCTACGTCTGACTAGCTATGACCAGCTCTGACCAGCTTGGACAAGCTATGACCAGCTAAGACCAGCCAAGACCAGCTATGACTAGCTAAAGCCAAAGCACTGCGACCCGGGTGAAAACTCGGGTCCATTCCCCCTCCCTTCCCACGTTAAACTCGACCTTGTGTCACAACCTGACCGTGTGGGAGGTCAAGTAAATCCCGAGGAATCCCTCGGTCTCAAGGCTAAGATCAAAGTGTAGTATCTGTTCGCGGATTGCTCACTGAATGATCGCCTATGGGGCCGGGATTCTTCCTCCGATACGGGCCGGCGGCGGGGATTGGTCCCTGCGCTGGTGGTATCGTGGCTACGTCTGACCAGCTTGGACAAGCTATGACCAGCTAAGACCAGCTATGACTAGCTAAAGCCAAAGCACTGCGACCCGGGTGAAAACTTGGGTCCATTCCCCCTCCCCTTCCCACGTTAAACTCGACCTTGTGTCACAACCTGGCCATGTGGGAGGTCAAGTAAATCCCGAGGAATCCCTCGGTCTCAAGGCTAAGATCAAAGTGTAGTATCTGTTCGCGGATTGCTCACTGAATGATCGCCTATGGGGCCGGGATTCTTCCTCCGATACAGGCCGGCGGCAGGGATTGGTCCCTGCGCTGGTAGTATCGTGGCTACGTCTGACTAGCTATGACCAGCTTGGACAAGCTATGACCAGCCAAGACCAGCTAAAGCCAAAGCACTGCGACCCGGGTGAAAACTCGGGTCCATTCCCTCTCCCCTTCCCACGTTAAACTCCGACCTTGTGTCACAACCTGGCCCAGTGGGAGGTCAAGTAAATCCCGTGTAGTATCTGTTCGCAGATTACTCACTGAATGATCGCCTATGGGGCCGGGATTCCTTCTCCGATACAGGCCGGCGGCAGGGATTCGTCCCTGCGCTGGTAGTATCGTGGCTACGTCTGACTAGCTATGACCAGCTCTGACCAGCTTGGACAAGCTATGACCAGCTAAGACCAGCCAAGACCAGCTATGACTAGCTAAAGCCAAAGCACTGCGACCCGGGTGAAAACTCGGGTCCATTCCCCCTCCCTTCCCACGTTAAACTCCGACCTTGTGTCACAACCTGGCCCTGTGGGAGGTAAAGTGAATCTCAGGAATCACGAGGTCCAACTAGAGACTCTGATCGACTGCGACTAGTCAACACATTCTCCAGGAACGTCTTCCCAGAAATATACAGAAATACTATATGTACTTATTGTGTACACTTATAATACATTCTTGTTCTAAGTACATTTTGTGTTGCATTATTATTCCATGCAATAGGCGAGATTCAACATTGAGTCAAGACTCAACAATGGCGACGAAGTAGAACGAACCATACGCCAAGTTTCAACAATGGCCACGAAGTAGAACGAACCATACGGAAAGAAGAAAGAATTAATAGTGAGAGTTTTCAACAATTGGGACAAGTCATTGAAGAACCCAGGCTGAAAAAAAAAAAACTATTAATTCAAAGTCCAACGTTAACATAACGACGAAGGATTCTGAACTCCTGGATATGTAAAACTTGTTAAAAGACGACTAAGCATAAAGGAACGTTCACTCAGAAAAATTGAAAGGTGTCGCAAACGAATAGCGGTAATTTTAAATTTAAAAATTATCTGCAACGAGACACCCGCTAAAAAGAAAAATTGGCCGACTACAAAAATATGCATGGATTAAAAGGAGCACAAATACACCGTGTCGACTTTGAAAGGTAACAAACTTTAAAAAATTATTTTTTTTTAATTATTTGTTCAACAATATAGTGACGAATTACCTCTGATAAGAAAATCAGACGTCGTCATTGGAATACGCGAACAGAAGTCGAAAACGAAAAAAAAAAGTCCGACGCTCTCTGTTCACGAAAAAAAAAAAATACCAAAGTTGATTAGCACGGGCGTGAATGTAAAAGCAAGACATAAAATATAAAAGTCGTACGTTGTTTCGATTTTTTTGTCAGCTTATATGATATTCGTGGATACACAAATTAAAAGTATATTCCTTGTTGCATGAACACTATCAGCTAAAGATGGATGAACTATCCAAAGTCATATCCGAATTATTCAAATCCCAACAGATAGCACAGCAAGAACAACTGATAGCGATGCAAAAAGTTCAGGAGATCTATTCAATTTGTGACAGAATTCTATTATATGGTGAGAGAGTAGTAGTACCAAAAAAGTTGTGTAGGATCCACCTAATCTGCATAGGTGACTACCAACTATATAAATAATGGTTGGTACCGGAAGACAGGGAGGAATCACGAGATCCAACTAGAGACTCTGATCGACTGCGACTAGTCAACACATTCTCCAGGAACGTCTTCCCAGAAATATACAGAAATACTATATGTACTTATTGTGTACACTTTCTTGTTATAATACATTCTTGTTCTAAGTACATTTTGTGTTGCATTATTATTCCATGCAATAGGCGAGATTCAACATTGAGTCAAGACTCAACAATAGTAGAGTCTGAAACACTTGTAAATGCTGACAGGTCCTCTTTTATTTTTTCGCTTTCCCATGTACATTGGGGCACAATGCTTAATATATGGTTTTTAATTGTTTCGTTGTTTCATTCAAAGTTCATTTTTTACCATTTTAGGAAGGGTCTTGAATATCTTATTATAGGCACTGATCATGTATTATTTATTTTGTTCTTATTTCTATTCTTATGCCTAGTTTCAAATGTAACATTTGCTCTGTTTTGTCTATTTTTGCTTTGATATAACATTTTTTGATAGATTCTTTACTATAATAAGTGATTCCGTTTCATTTTAGGTATCTACGCAAGCATGTCGATGAATTTTCGTTTGCAACAATTTCTATTTGTCTTTTAAATTCTTATCGGAGTAGTTTCATTTTTTCTAATCATTCTTTCTTCCATGCGGTACTCACTGTATCTTCATTTATTGTCATTTTTTCACACGCTTTACTAATATAAGCGATATTCAACATTGTTTCTCTGCTATGTTGCGCAATTTTCACAAATTCTATTATAGCTGACTGAATAGAGTTTTCGATGCTGAGAAATATCTCCCTCTTTACATTCTTTTAACCTATATCCTGATCTGTCGGTTCATGAATTCCTTTATCATCTAACATAGAAATCTCATGTAACACACTGTTGATACTGACCACATGTTCATTCATTTTATTAGATTTCTAAAGTTTTTCCTTTGTTTTTAGTCTTTTTCCATTCTCTTGAGATATTCCTTTTTATTTGTTCATCTCCTCCTTTTATGGAGACACATTCAATTAAAGTATTTGTAATGGTCATTTGTAGTTAATGCATTCATTGATTTTTATTATCTAACAAATTCATCTTTTGCCACTAATTTTCCTTTTAGCATCAAGGTTTTTGCATAGTTTCTATATGGAGTTCCATTCCTGTCTTTTCGCTAAAATCAATACTTTTACTTCCTTTTTATATATTACTATTATTATTATTAGTAGTAGTAGTGGTGGTGGTGGTGATAATAAGGTTGTTGTTCATTCGATGGATGTTCAAACCAGATACAACGATATGTCATCGGTGCACCTCCAAAGCTGGTGATTAAACCAGAGATTAGCGGCTGATCTCTCATCCGATCTAGCTCTAACATCTCGGGGGGGGGGGGCGGTTACATTCAATGCATCGAAAACTAAATTAGTTACATTCTATCATCGCCGATCGGACCCCAAACTAGCACCAGTTAAGTAAATAAATAAGTATCCCTTCAGGAAGGCCCCGTGCTTTGAGCGACTATTGTGCCTTAAATTCCCCGACGACCTCAAGTGGAACTCATGCATACGATCCATGGCTAAAAATACTGAAAAATGGTCGGTTCCCTGTACCGCTCTAGTAGATCCCTGACTCCTCGTGCTATCCTCTACTTTTGCAAGAGCCAAATCAGGCCTAAAATGGAGTACTGTTGTCATATTTGGGAGGAGCTGCCCAGTCCCCACTTTCCATTCTTGATAGAGTCCAAAATCGTCTCGCGTCCTTGTGGGTGACAAATTATTTCCACCCTGAAAGCCATCTCTCACAAGCCTCTCATTGCTCTGCCGCTACTTCTATGAAAAGTGCTCGGACAAATTGCATTCTTTGGTTCCACGGCTAAAACCCGCCATACCACGCACATTGTAGCAGACCATTCTCATTCTCTTTGTATTCCATTGGTGAGCAGATTCTTCCCATGAATCACTGTTCTGTGGAACCGGATTCCAAGAGGATGTTTCCCCGATCACTACAATCTTAACCTTTCTAACCTCTGTCTTCCTACCTATCCGCATAAACTGTGCCTCTTACTCTTTAATCCTCTACCTCGAGTGCCCTTCTACGGGGTGAACCTCACTGTCAAAAAATAAAAGAACTGATAGCTTACACCGGAGATTAAGTGACAGTAAGTTTCATCAATACTCCAACACTCATCTCTGATTCTTCGAGGCCGTTCTTCTTGATAATTGTTGTTGTTGTTGTTGTTGTTGTTGTTGTTGTTGTTGTTGTTGTTGTTGTTGTTGTTGTTGTTGTTGTTGTTGTTGTTGTTGTTGTTGTTGTTGTTGTTGTTGTTGTTGTTGTTGTTGTTGTTGTTGTTGTTGTTGTTGTTGCTGCTGCTGCTGCTGCTGCTGCTGCTGCTGCTGCTGCTGCTGCTGCTGCTGCTGCTGCTGCTGCTGCTGCTGCTGCTGCTGCTGCTGCTGCTGCTGCTGCTGCTGCTGCTGCTGCTGCGTGAGCAGCACGCAAGCAAAGTGGCGCCGAGGTACAAATATACGATGATCCATCATGATGCCCAGTCTGATAAATACATACCAAGTACATGCGTTATGGCAACAGGTAAAACCATTGCATAACCTCACTGCTCAGTCAGTCTCCGATTCAAGGTGTTTTGGGAGTCACATCTATATAGATGTAACTCCTAAGTCGCCTTTAAAAAAATTACGATCCTCACGATACCCGGCTATGATGTCATCTACCGCTCCCACTGATAAACAGAGAGGAAGAATGCGTCAGCCCCTAGGAGACATGCCTAACTGGCTATGGTAACGGGATATTTACTGTAGCCCATCTTAATTCATCAAAACAAAATTTGTACATCTTAACAATTTTAATCAATTAAGATCAGAAACCATGAGTCATGCCTGATCAGGGCATTATTATTATTATTATTATTATTATTATTATTATTTCCTGTTGTATTCATATTTCTTTCCGGATTCCAAACAGAGATCTAAGATTACAAATGATTCCATGTCATTTTCTACGGATCATTTTTGTAAAAAAGCGAAGCCTAAGACCACACACATTTTGCATAGATAAAGTTATTCGTAATCGGCGGGCTGTACTTGTGAGTACAATTTTTTGTATTTCTGTTATTATTATTAGTAGTAGTAGTAGTATTATTATCATCATCATAAAACATAGCAAATGATCGAAAAAAACGTCTACAGATGATAGATTCTGATGAAAATTGATAGTAGTGATAATGAACCACTAAATTTATTCAACAATAAAATTCTAATTATTTTAGTTTAATGTTTTGTTCATTAAATATCACTTGCTCATCAAATAAACGTATTAGAAGTTCTAGATTCAATCTTTAACATCGAGTTCAAAGCATTTATTCATTATAAAAATTTAATTAAAATCGTGAAACCTTGTGCAATATCGAGACACGGTTTTGTAAAGTATGTGTTGAATTAATCTCTGATTATTGATTCAATAAATCCATCCGCTGTAGATCCACAGTTGTCATGGCATTCAAGTAAAAATAGAAAAAATTTCAATAGAAATAAAACAGTTTTCTTCAAAATGTGAACTTTACATGACATAATCTCGAAGATTCTACTTACAGAAAAATAAATCGATACGCTCCTAAAATCATAATAATCGTTATTGTACTCCATTTTGAAAAATCGACAAACCTCTGCACTTCAACTAATTTTCACTCATTTTTATCAACTCGTTACAATTTTGCGATTCACTCATCTACTTCAAGTTTCCATTGAATAAATCTTGAAATTGACTTACACAATTCAACTCTACTTAATGACAACTCGTTGCTATTTTCTTAGTCGCCCAAAATGATGTGCTTTAAGCAATTTTGAGTTATTTCTCTCTATTTGTGTCCCAGAAGAAAATAATTTTTAAATGGACGCACTTACATAGCCCAATCGCATAGCATGTGACATTTCTTTGAGATATCTGAAATTCAAACATGAAAAGACATCACAAAAAAAAAAAATCAAGAAAAGAGAAAAACACGATAAAATTAACCTTTTCGTAAAATTTTTGATTCTGATGGATTATAACTTCAAGCACAATTTTCTTTCATTTCAAACAGTAGAAACATGTTTTGAGAAAAACATTCACTTGTGATTTTGTACTTTACGAAAGGGAATCGCTTTGAAGATTTCTGGTTGTAGGATAGCAATTTAGGGACTGAGTTCAGTAATTAGAGGTGTTGAAACTGAGTGATGACGATATTTACATACGTTTGAGCTGAGGAAAGCAGAATAAACAGTAAATCAAGCATGTTACAAGTGCAATAACTCTTCTTTGAAGGGATCCGCGTGCAACTATAACAACGTTCATTCAACTTCAGATTCAATCAATTTTGGATATATTTATTGTACCTAATGCAGTTTTTTTGTGTGAGACTCAGATTCACTTATACTTTTTTCTTTTTAAACAACAGTATGTTACATTTTCTTAGTAACGAGAAAAATAATTGTAAACACACTAATAATTGCTTTAAAAAATCAGGTAAAATTGCATAAAACAAACAAAAATCTAATAATTTAATATCTAACAAATCTAAGCAAAAAATATGTAGAGAGGATATTCTGAATTTTGTCTTGGTTAAAGTAAACAAAACAATCTACGGCTAAAGCCTTTTTCTTTAAAATCGAACCAAATGGCCAAATGTTTGATTTGATTTTATTGTTTTTTTTTATTTGAATAGCTCCTCTTCTAATATTGAATAGGTTTCTATGAATGAACCAGTAACTGAAGACACTCTATCACATTTTAGACTTCACAAGAAAAATATCATATAAAAATATCATATAAAAATTGCTATAAAACTTACCTTTTCTCAATCTATTGAATCTTCTTTTCTATCAAAAAGTTTTTCTAAATACGCTTCATTAATCTAAAAATAACTTTTTTTTTCGTTTGGTTCATGGAAAAGAAAAAAAGATCTGCTGGCAAATCAAAATTACGCAATTTCTTAAATCAAATGAGCAATGAACATCAAAAGCCGGAATTCTTTCATTGGCACGTGACTTGCTTCTTTCTCAATTTCACATTTCGATGTCTCCGAGCCTCCAACAGCTAAATGTCTGAAGTTCATACGATTTTTAATTACTGAATATAAATGAATGAAACTGTAATCAATTCAAAGCTAAAAATTATGTCTTATAACTATTTTAGCTGATTGCATCAAAACAAAAAAATATATTAAATATAAAAATCCTTCTGCAGAACCACATTTCTGTTGCTTCAGGTCTCTTCATCATCTGTGCATTCGTTGCCATATAGGAAAACCGATATTACATAATAGTTAAGTATTCTTTTCTTTGCTTTTAACAAAATTTTCCTTTTTCTTGATACTTTGCTTATCTTTTGAAAGGCACCTTTTTCTATTCCAATACGCCTTCGGGTTTTGGTGTCACATTTTCCGTCATCCGTTGAAAACACTTCCTAGATATTTCAATTTATGTATTTGCTTTTGGAATTCCCGATTCGTAGTTCGCATCTGTTCCTTTCGCTGACAACCATACATTTTGTCTTCTTACAGTTAATTACTCCTTTCTTCTCACTTTCCTTTTAACTATCTTCCGTGGGGATTCCTGCAAGATAATGGCCGCCAATAAAGAATGACTTCTAATCTTTTTCTGGCTTGCTTCACTATAGAGATTTAATAGGTTTGGTGAGAAGACACCCTTTTATATTTTTGTGAATTTATGGAATTTATTTTCTATCCTCATACAGGTTGTTTGCTCCCAATATAAGTTCTGTATTATTCTAATATCCTTTCCAAATAAATGAAGCTTACCTAGTATTTCAAACAGTTCACTGTGACGTACCTTGTCAAACGCTTTTACATGATCCATAAAATATAAGTAAATATACTTTTACATTCCTATTGTTCTTTCTGATATCAGAATATCAGAAATGTCGCATTCTTTTTTCAGTGTCTTTAACAAAACTATGAAAATTCTTGTTCGATTTCAGGTCATTTCTTCTGTGTGCTTTGTTCATCAGAATTCGGATGATAAATTTTGTTATGTGACTCATTAGGCTGATTGTCCGACGGAGTTCACATTCGTTTACGCTTTGCTTCTTAGGCATCTCTATGAAAATGAATCTATTTGATCTTTCAAAATATTGCCACTGTCATATATTACATTTATTATGTCTGTAATTTTGTCAGTGCCTAAATCATCTAAAGCTGTCAGTATCTTTATTATAATTCCATGTGATTCTGCTGCTTTTTTCTTGGTCAATTTGACAAGTGCTGGTTTCCCTTCAGATTTTAATACTCTGATCATTCATATTTTTGTGTATTGCGAGTTATCCTCTCTTGCCGTAGTAGAGTTCTCTGATGTGTTCGTTCCATCTCTGAATTATTTTTCTTTCCCTATTATCAGTTTTCCAGCCTTAGATTGTATGCATACTGTTGTTGAGCGTGTCTTTTGTCTTGTTAGTTCTCTTATTCTGCTTTATACGTAGTGCTAATTCTTTCTGTTTCTACACACTTTCCGTTGAGTCATTCATCTTTTGCTTTTCTGCATTTGTTTCTAATTTCTTTGTGCAATGAACTATATTCTGTGCTATACCTTGGCTTTGTTTACTATCTCATAATGCCGAGAATTTCATCTATCATTCCTTTTTTCTTTGTTGAATTTTCTTTGGGACGATCTCATTTATTGATGCTACTAAGGCTTCTCTTAATGTGTCCTACTTCTAATCTACATTCAAATTTAGATCATTGTACCTGTTTTTAATGTTGCCCTATACTTTTCCTTCAAATTCGGCTCATTCGGGAGTCTGCTGTATTACAATTTGGGCGCTACCTTGGCCTTCTTTTATTTCCGTAGTTTCACTATAACGATACATATCACAGAAAGTTGGTCACTCCAGCAGTCGGTATGTTTTACAGTGTAGAACTACATTCCTTATTGATCTTTATGTAGTCGTTTTTGTTTTTTCGTTTTTCCTTCTGGCCTTCTTCGCGTTCATATATGTCTTGAATGTTATTGAAGTTATTGGCTACTACTTGATCATTCACCTTACACCATTGAACCCATTTTTCTCCATGTTCATTACGAGTTCCGAGTCTGAATGGGCTGATTTATCATCTCTATAACTTCCTACAATTTGCATTGAGCTCTGGTTGTTGTCTAGTATACAGTAAAACATTTCAGTTTCTCTTTTCGTACATTGTACTGTCAGTGCATATACAACTACGAAGCATATATTAAAAGGTTTCTCTTTCAGTTTAACTACAATCATATAGTTGATACTATCCTAGAACGCATTTCTCTGTATCTTGGTCTAATACAAGTCCTACTCCTCTTTCATTTTTCTCTCTGCTTGCATATATAACACTCCATTTTTACTCTCCTAGTTTCGCATACACCTAAAATATTAACATTTAACCTATTTCCTGCTTTATATTCTATAACCACATTTATTTACTGTTATAACATTCCATGTCCTTAAAACTATTTTTGGTTTGATGCAAAGAGCCCCTGGATGACAGTCCGGTGACATATATTGCTCATGTTTACCCTTACCAGACAAGGGGTCAATTCCAAATAGTCTGTCTCCTTTTACGCCATTGTTATTTATAGTTTTGCTAACAGTCGTTGGGTGATGTGTGGTTGCACATGTCCCTTCTTAACGGGCGAGGATTTAATCCCAATAGACTTACTCACTTCCCGACATTATCATGGATGTTCTTGGGGTAACTTTAACAATTATCAACAAATATTTATATTTATTTTTCTTTATGCCTGTACTTGCTATAATGGTGATTTTGTATCTTTAATACTACGTTCTTCCCCCACCATTCACTTTTTGACAGGAGCCAATCCACACCTATAACCAATCAGTATTTTTATGCGAAATATATACAAATTATGTAAGATCTGAAAAGCAAAGATAAAGTTCATTCTTTTCACGACCGAAATTCTAAAATAATTTTCCTGCTGCATTATTTATTATACATTTTTTTCTATTTGAAACTTTTAATGTTTTCATAATCATAATTTCAAATATTTTTTAATATGCAAATAAATTTTCTGCTCGAATTGTTTTCTGGCTAAGAAATATTAATCTATAAAATATTCATTGGTGGAGAGGCAAAAAAGCAACTGAACTGTAGTTTTACACTTCCGTTGTAAAGATGGTTCAAGTAATTGAACACACTTAACGTATTCTATTAAATTTGTTTCCTTCACTTTCAAAGAGGAGAGTATTGCAGAGGAAACAGAACAACTTACGTTTTAATTAACTCTGTACTTGGTTAACTGTACTTAGTGATTCCAGTTAACTTAGCAATGTACTATTTAGCAGAATAACTTTTTATTTGTTTGCATAAAAAGAAAAATTAGTAATTGTAAATAACCATTTTCTACTAGTGTGTTGTAGAAAATTATTATTATTATTACAGGGGCATATTGTCAAGGTCCTTTTAAGGTGCTATCAAATTTACAAACATTTTTTGTTCTTCAACATTTAAGAATTGCTTATATCTTATATATATTGCTTATATATTTTTCACGTCTATTTTCTAAGGTTTATTATAACAGCTTATTTTTTAATTTGATTTTATTTCACGAATTTACATACTATTAAACGATTAATGTTATGATAATAATAGTAATAACTGGCTTTGATTATTTAAATATCAACATAAGATTTCGACAATTGTTTCCATTCCTAACGTTTATTTTGCATTGTTTATTTTTTTCTTTTCATTCTCTATAACCGATTATTTTTCTATTAACATTCAAAGACTTATAACAACAACAATAATAAAAACTATTTACACTATTTACATTTTTCAGGCTCCTGTCCTCCTCTTTATTGTCCTATTCATGACGTTTCGGCCGTTGTACGCCCCGGCCTTCTTCAGGTGATATACGTTGGAATTTCGAACTAAATCCTTTATTTCTTCCACCGGGGTAGATTGTTCTAGTTCCACATGCCATGCCTTTTCTGGATATCTCAATTTCAGTTACTTTAGTAACTCAACTCTGCAAGTTTTTTAACCTCTGCTTTGACTGGGTATTGAACTGAAAACTCTTTGGGTCAAGTCACTGGATTACTTCAGCCATTCAGTCATGCATTGAATATTGTTGCTAAATCTGGTCTAGTGCTTCTTGTATGTATTTAGATATTCTTGATAAAATCCAAAGAAGAATTGCAATGTTATCGGTCCTGATCTGACATCTCAGCTTCAGTCATTTTCCCACGATCATAACATAGCTTCTCTGTGCCTTTTCTGTAAATATTTTTGTGATAATTTTTCCAATGATCTCTCCTCTTTGGTATCTCGATTTTATAAATTTAAGCGTAGTTCTAGATTGGCAGCTAGGTTTCATCATTTTACAATTGAAATTGCTAAATCAACCGTTAGTTCTATGCTAATAGTTTCTTCTCTTGCTCTTCTCATTTGTGAAGCTCTCTCTGTTCACTGTCAATTTTGATCTTCATAAATGTAAATGCAATGTCAATCATTAGCTTCTGTCTTCTTATTTCCTGTTCTTTAAAAGCTCTCTCTTTCCCTAATGATGCTTTTGTTTCTCTCATATTGGTTTTCCTTGATACACCTTTTATCTATCAATTTATAATTGACAGATTAAAAAAATTCTTTAATTGCATTGTTTTCTATGTTTATTATTTCAGTGTTTAACGTTTTCTCTTGCAATAAAATTTTTGACTACATACTATTCAATGTCTTTCTCGAAGAACGTTTTTTGTCATGGCTTCTGCGCAAATGAATAAAAATGCATTCTTTATTGGTAATATCCGTGAGAGAATATGAAAAACAATCACCGCAAAATACAACTTTATTGTTAAATTCGTTACCACGTTGTTACAAGTTATAAAGGTTTACACACAATTATCAAGTGTTTTCTGGTTGAATGAGACAATAAATTTAAGCATCAACCTGTGAAGAGTACATTGAAAACAAAATATTCTTTGGCTACATTAAATGCTATTTTCAATATTAATCTATAGTAATGATTTGGCTATAGATTTAAGCGTTTTATCAGAAGCCAATATGCCTAGAAATATTCCTCGATATGGACTACTTTATTTGTGGCTAGACATAGTGCAATCGCTTTTTATTCAGAAAAATCCGTTGAAAATGTTTATCATATCCATCAGACATTGACTTTTACAAAGTCCTCATTTGTTCTGGCAGCCAATGCTCTCTGAGAGTGCGCTGACAACAGATCAATATTTTAGCCATACTCAAAGCATTATCTTCGTGATCCGACCAGCAAATAACTTTTCACTATCTCTGTATTTTTCGCCCTTCTTTTCACTCCTAAAGAAAGCTGTCTTCTTTGCCTGTACCACTCCCTAAACTAAAACACTCACTCATCTTGTCATTAGAACAGGAGACAGCGATCTCCATTAATTTTTTATGCACACTCACAAAAACGCTCGTCTTCTTTTAAGGTTGCCTACTAGAAAAACAAAATATCATTTTAAACACTTATTAGATCACGTATCACAACAGTTAAGTAATTCAGTTAGAGTTATATCCATGCCTTTGTTGTTTTATCCTATTATTTCAAATGATATCGTTAATGTTCATCGGCTCGACAATTTCACTTTTTGTGCGCCTATATCGGCCATACAACCCGCATGAAAAGTAAAGCAAACTAAACTTTTATTGCTATTTATGGCAAATATTCACTGTTTACTTAAGCACAGGGATTATGAAAATGAAAAGATTGCTTTATCATTAATTCTTGATTAATATTTTTTTCAGCTTGATTGTTTTTCATCGTAACTTTCAGACTATCATTCTACAGCCGCTACAACACAGATCGGATTTTTTTTGTTTGTTTATCTGTGAGACTTAAATTCGCGTTCTTTTCCTCGGGAACCGGGTTTTTCACTTGAGCTTCATTAAGTGAATGATGATGATGGCGATGATGATGGTCTATTTTATACCAAGAAACGTTTAAAGTGTATTGCAGTTGACATACACGTTCGATTATACCAGAAGATGGACAAACAGCCAATGACAAAGTCAACTTTGTATTTAAGGTACATATCTAGCGATAAACTGATGACCTTTCTGGTTCTCAATGCATTTTGAAATATTTCACTACGTCTTTTAAGCAAACAGGAAATACAACATGAACAGTAAAAATATAAACGATGTTGAAATGAGATTAAATGACTGGAGAGGATGAACGCTAGTAAAGATGTGCATGTGACTGACATTTTTTGGTGAAAAGAAACACTTCAGAGCCAATACCTTGTTTCTGTGTCGACTGTTCACTGCAATACGCCAAACTAAATAGCAATTTCGTTTCTTTCACAATGCATAAGATCGCTATTTATATATTATTTAAGGACTCCTTTACGTAAAATATTTTCTCTCTAACGATGACTATTGGTTGTATGACCCAGTCAAAGAATAATGAAATATATATATATATATATATATATATATATATATATATATATATATATATATATATATTACATTGAGAAAATTTGAAGAAATTTAAGGAACGTATCTATGAACACGGAAAGGATATTATATACAACAATTTATCATATGCATTAGTCACACAGATAAATAAATTCTACCACAACCTCCGTATGGAGGTTGTGGTAGAATTTACAGAGATGGAAAATTCATGAGAGTGCTGCTATTGTATCTTACCAAAATATAAACCTGTACCACGTATTTTTAGAATATCTCCTTTCCTAAAAGAGATACACATACATGATTATGACAATTCTTTAAAAAAGAAAACGTTTATATTAAGAACTTTATATTAATTATATTAATATAAATTAATCTCAAACTAAAATAATATGAATAATAATTACATTACGAAAAAAAATTAACAATATTTTCTCACTTTCGTTTATTAGACATTAATTACATCGCTTAGCATCCTCCATAATTTACCTTAATTTTCAGCTAGCCTGATGTATGTTTATAAGCGTTCTTAATAACTTTAATTTAAAAACGCATCTATGAACACAAAAAGGATCTTATACACAACAATTTATCATATGCATTAGTCATATAGGAGAAATAAATTCAATCACAACTTCCATGCCGCCATCGAATCTTACCAAAATATAAATCTGCGCCACACTTCATTTTATATGACAGAAAAACTGTTTTATTACGTTTTTATAATGTTCTTACAGTTTCCCTTTGGGAGCGGTTGGACTAAGAAAGTATCTATTAGGGTTACTCTCTCAAATCATTAACCATTTTCGCGGGGATTCGTTGTTAATATTTTCCCGTGTTTGTGCCTGTGCTAGAAGAACTGTGTTTGTGAATCCATGTCGGGGTGCCTTTTAAAAGACACCCAATAGTTTCAGTTTTGCTTTAAATTGTTTTTATATAAAGATAAATGTGTGTGTGTGTGTGTGTGTGTGTGTGTGTGTGTGTGTGTGTGTGTGTGTGTGTGTGATAAAAATATAGTTTTAAGGTGTGCTATATTTATGGGTTAGTGTGCTCAATATCAGGGATAGAGATACAGCGTATATAAATATAAAAGTAGACATTGAGTTATCTTAAGACGTCTTTTACAATTAGATTTGTTTAGAATAATGATGTTATCAGCAAGAATATTTCTAATGGGGACAAGCACTTTTTATGCTACTGGTATTACTTAAGTAGTATGTGAGCCTTCTATTTATCGTCGTCGACGTATGCCCTATGTAGTCGTTCGGTTTATATATTTGATAACAGGGCACTTATAGCCACTATTTTTCAAGGCTATAAGTGTCCCGACATCAAATATATAAAACATAACTGCGATAGTAGGAATAAAAATAGAAACAGAAATATCACTTGGTACACAGACCCATTTAACTAAATGGTTAGTACTAAGTTAGGGCAGAAGTTTCTCCATTTAATTGAGAAACACTTCCCCAGAAATAATCCACTTAGTGAGATTTTAATAGAAATACGCTAAAACTAAGCTATAGCTGTACCGATAATCTTGAAAACAAATTATTAAAAATCATAATAATAAAATTTTAAATCAATACAAAAACCTGAGTAATAATTGCGATCCCAAAGCAATAAACGCAGATAATACCAACAAGTGTAATTGTAGAAATTCTAATGAATGTCCATTACAAAACAGATATCAAATAGACTCTCTTGTTTACCTAATTACTATTAAAAAAATCCAACAGTTAAAAAAATGATATCAGGAATACCAAGAATTCCTTTAAAACTAGGTGATAGCAATATGTATTATCTTTCTCCAATAACGCGTACAGAAGTAGGGCGTCTCTTTCTAAATATTTTTGGAGCTTAAAAGACGTTAATAAAACCCCTACGGTAAAATGGAAAATATTTTTTTTAAAAACTAAAAATTGTAAATCTTTAACTGAACCGTGCTTCTTATGTATACATGAAAAATTACAAATAATCAAATTTGCTGACAAAAAAAAACTCTATTAAACCAAAGGAGTGAATTAACTGTAAATTGCCGACACAGTTTAATTTTTATCTAAAAATATAGTTAATTTTTTTTAATGGTAATATGTATATTACCATTTCTTATAGCCATAAATTATTAGTATATAATGGTCCACCCTCTACGGGTACCTTATTTTGTTTATTCAGCTTAAATATTGCTATGTATTACTGTCCAATTAGTATTATTAATATCTTATATTGATGTTCCACAACTTTAATTTTATCTACAGACCCCCTTAAGAAGATTCCTGAATACAAACATTTTTTTAAATTGTTTCTGTTAACTTTACGTCTGATTAACCTTCAACGCATTTTCAAAAAAATGAATGTGTCATATTTGTCTACAATCATGATACAATTGTCGCTGGCATATTATACGCAATCGTCAATGATGGCTAGTCTATGTTCCAGTTTATCGGGACATTAAAAAATAACTAACCTACTGCCACCTCTGAGCTTAACTTTCCATTTAACGTATTTAATTGGTTACTCAAGACATACCTACAAGTCTATTTTTAATTCTGACCTTATTTCCTCCCCTTTAACTTTCGGAAAAGAGGTAACACTTTGTTTTTAAATTTTCTTTAAAAAATCATTTAATCACCAGTTACTTACCATCACCTAAAGAAATACAATCATCGTATTGAAACATGAAAGCTTTTGTGTAGCGATTTCAAAAATGTTTTTCTTATAATCTCTTATAATATATATATGTGTGTGTGTGTGTGTGTGTGTGTGTGTGTGTGTGTGTGTGTGTGTGTGTGTGTGCGTGTGTATGTGTGTACAGGAAGCCAACTCAAAATCGAAAAATCTTTGTGTCTTTGTGTGTAAGTGCATCTGTTAATACATATGCAACCATCACCGTGTTTCTCCTGAACTTAAACTGATCTTTTTGTTTGCCATTTTTACCTTACATTTCCCTTTTTTCACAATCCTGCATTCAAACGTTTCACATTAATAATAATAATAATAATAATAATAATAATATGATTAATTAAATTAATTTTAAAGAATCATCTACAATTAAAATTATTATTGATTTAAGAAATGAGTTTCTCATATTTTTGCTAAATATTTAAAAGCGACTCTGAACTTGGCATGACAATTTTTAACAAGATTTTACATGTATACAAATTGTAGTATTGTTCGTAACTAGATTTTTTTTTCATAAGTATTAATTTCCACTAGTGTGGGCTGAAACTTCACATTTTCAAGCTGATACTTTATCATTGAGTCACACCTCCAAGAACTGACTGATATACTGTGAATGTGTGTGCCGAAGCGAATGTCATAATAGTGCCAGAAGAAATGAAATCATCCATCGTTGCCAAATCCACAACCATTTCCTGTTGATTTATTTATTCCGTTTGCATATGTCAATCTTTCACATATAGATTTTAAATGTAAAACATACTTACCATAACAGAAAATAATGTCTTTACAAAAGAATTTAAATAGTTTAGCATGGTAATCATTCAATATATTTTTATATTTTTATCGATATAACATCTTCATAATTCTAGATGTAAACGGAAAATAAGTTTGATGGTTGTATAAATAGCATATGCAGTCTTTATATACAATGATTCTTCTGTAGATTTTACCAGTATTAAATACCAAAGGAGAATGTTTTTATCTGCATTCTTAAAACTCTTGTATTTGAAATAAACTGCTATTTTTTTTACTTTTCCATCTTTTTCTTAAGCGATAAAACAACGGAAAATATTCTGCAAAAAAATGAGTTGTCGTGTTTTTTACTTAAGCGAGTTATCATTCAAGTTCTTGAATATTTCGTAATTTCTAACGTAGTCATTCAAGCGCTTAATCATGTCCCGTAGACCTAGTAGATAAAAGCGTTAGATAAGTGGCTCTTGTTATTGTCGGTCTAGAGTTTAATCCCTAGAATGAGTAATGTAAAAAAAAGTCCTATACGCTGGTTCAGTGAAAAAGACAAAGCAACAAGACAAAGACGATACCAGAAAGGGCTTGGTTCGAAATTTCCGGAATGTTACCAACTATAGAATTTCACATACTGTATATGTTACCACTTGAAGGAGGCTGAATGATATAACAGCCGAAACATTGTGACTATAACAAATGAGATGAGAACACTAGTCCGAGTAAATCAATGTATATTATTGCAGTAATTCTAAAATTAGTAGAAACTGAAAAACTAGGTTGCCTTAATTAAAAGGCGACATTGCATGAATTGTTTTACTTATGCTAGAAAGACATCAAACTGCCAATTATTGACTTGGGATGATAGGAAAAAGAAGAAAATGATCAAAATATTTATAAATGGATATTTCCAAATCTGTGTTGATAATTACATCATGAGCTTTTCTTTTAAAGGGCTGAACGCTTGATTGTTATGGACTTTATCATTGGTATAAAAAGAGACCCACTTTAAAAACCTGTATTTCCATTTTTCTTAGAGTTACTTGATTACTATCATCACTACAAATAATACAAATGAATTTCACATATGGTATGTTGCTTGTGCAATAAATTTGAGAATTAGAGAACGTTTAGCAGATTTTTCTTCAGAAATCATAAGAATTGTCTCACTTGTCTTAGGCAAAATCGGTGTGTTGAATTTGAGAATGTGAGTAATGTGGTAATTTATTGATGATAAATGTTGTTCTTTTTGCAACACCAGTAGATTATGTATTCTGCCGATGCTTGCAACATGATAAATATTATTATTATATCCCTGTATGTTGAAATTAACAAAAACGAATTACACCAGAATATGTTCATGTTCCTAAATGAGAAAAACAACTACGAAAACATGTTTGTTGGCAATTATACGAATCAATAAAAATAAAATTACAAATTATTCGTGATAAAAAAAATATTGATTACTTATAAATATTATTCCTGAGTCTCTTTCAACGTTTAAATTTTAAGAATTATCTGATGGACACGATTCAGTCTGATTTTTGTCCGTTTCAGTAAATCATTTTATCAAGATTCGACTGCCAAATCTGCAACTGATTTAAATGTCAAGAGTTTCCCAACTTCGCTTTTGAGCGCGTGCGCAAGTGATTGCATTTTCTTTCTCTAAGGTCCGCTATTTTTTCTTTTTATCTATAAGACAGTGACCCATAAGTCGAAAACCTCGCTATATTTACTTAATTGGCCGCTGTCGACTTCATGAGGGCGACAACTTGATAAAATACTTAGTAAGAAGCTAAAAATACATCGTTGAAAATTGTTTTTCTTAATTTTCAATGGCTAAATATAGTGGTTTCCTGTGTGGATAATTTGACACGAGTTCATGAATTAATGAAGGTGCGAAAGTGTTATGATTGGACAAATTGTTTATTTTCGTCTTCGTAGAAAACCACGTGGAACTTTCAGAGAAAATCACTTTAAGGTTTTCTTTGGAAGCAAACCAGAAGAAAATAAAGAGATTTTAAACTCTTCCAGTTAATATGTACTGCTTGGTTGGTTTTGTCGATTATTAGAAGCAGAAAAATATTTTTTAATGTCCGCCCGGTTGTTCTCAAATCTAATCGACGCATCTACAATGGATGCTCCGAAGGTAATGCCTCGTGTTTATTTCCACACAAACTACAACAGATACAGGGAGCACAACGACTCCGATAGTGTGTGTGTTTTCAGATACTATTTTTCCATATAGTCTCCATTATTGTCTATACACTTTCGAGGTGCTTTTGGTTTTCTGGGTTAACTCATCTGGGTTCGGCTGAAACTAATTACCCACTGTCTAACTGTACTCACATCCACTGTTTGGTCTCCTTAAATGTTCAGCCGGCGTCAATGAATTCAGTGACACACTTCTGCTTTGTGTGCACTTTTTTGCCAAACTGCTATCCGTGACAAGTAAAATGACTATGCGTTATTAGCACTGTCGTTATACCACTTACATCTGCTTCTGGCATCTTTGACCAACATATTACAATAGGAAGTAAATACTTTCGAAGCAACAATACATGAAGTTTAACGTTTATTTGTAAAATAAAGATAAATTATTGTTGTTTTACTGCCCATGAGTATCGCATATTTAACAAATGTCCTGCAAGTGTTAACAGTTTTATCAATTTTTCTTTTCTTTTTATAAATACATGTTATTTCATTTGTTGTTGTTTCCCTAATACGATTCATTTCCTGTAAATTAATCAGGAAATAATTGCTGTCAATATTCATATTCTTTGTGTAACTAGCCTTTTTAAAACATTGACTTCTTATATGACGTTCTTATTTGTGGCGTATAACTTTCGTTTTCGTCGAAAAATGACTTAAAACAAGTCACCTGTACTCGCCACTTTGCATAGAATATGATGAATCGCAATTGACCACCTAAATGTATTTCCTTCTTACTGTTCCCAGTATCTGCTGAATCTTTTACACTCTCGACGAGTGTAAAAGATTCAGCAAATCACAAGAATGCGTGACAGAGAAGAGAGTCGGGGAAACACACACACACGTATATTTTTTTTATTGAAATTGGAGTGGATCTGAGTAGCGAAATTAGATCAGAGCCTTTTTGTTTACTGATGGGAAATCTGATCTAGGGCAGGAGTTGTACCCACTTGGAATTGGGTCATTAGAAAGACAATGAAAATGGTCGAAATAATTTTTATCTGTTAAAATTATAAAATAGAAGCTATGAGGAACTTTGGAATTCACATGATTTTGGTTGAAAGTAGCCAGAACCCGTGATAATCGCGTGCAAAGAATTAGGGACAAGGGTCGATTATGATCAGCCAGGTTTATCTATATAAACGCGCGGTTATACTGAAAAAAGTGGTAGTTTTTGGCTCGTCTGTCTTCGAGGGCAGTCGAGCTGGGTGGAGAGATGTCGGAGATTGAAAGTGAGCAGAGTTGAATTGAAGACTCGAAGAAGTACAGAAGTGACGTCAGCTAGCATGTGCTGTTGATATAAGAACGAAGAAGCGAATTACTCCTTCAACATCTAAGACTACTACTGCTACTATTTTTACAACCACTGGGAACGGAAACGTCGAACAAGCCACCTCTCTCCTTTAACGAAATTACACGAAGTATTTTCTTTTGTTTTGTTGATCATCGTTCATATACGAGAGACTGGAGATAATTCTTGGAGAAGAAGTAGGGAGAATTTGGCCCGAGCAAGACGAATTATTCTCTCCATCTCTTTGCAAATGGAAGAGGCAGACCGAAGAGAGAGACAGTGGAGTGTCGAGTTGGAAACTCGAGGGGGAGAGGAAGTGACGTCAGAGATTGGAACGAAGCGTCCGCTAACATGTACTGTTGATATAAGTACCGCTGCTTCTGCTACCACAAAGATTACTACTACTGTTACTACTGCCGAGGAAGAACGCAACTATAAACTTTAAGCCGCACACAGAAATCTTTATCTCTCCATCGCAAGCGCCGTATATCGTTCTGAGACGATTTAACAACAAGTTAATCACAACCAACTCTCTCTCTTTGTCTAGAATCCAGTGTATGAGTTTTTACGTCAATTACTTTTCTTTTCTGTAACCCGTTTCTTTTCTATACTATTCTTTCTGCTATATAAAAGACATTAACAATTCAACCATTGAATAGTTGTTTGTCCAGCATTCTGCAGATATATATATATATATATATATATATATATATATATATATATTGGTGCATTCTAAATTTCTTAGCACAGACTCTCCAGCCGTGTCTACATCTTCAGTCGACCGTGAATGGATGAACATCACTTCTGCTTTCTGGATCAAACCAAACACAACGTGGACAGGAAACAGGATTAAACCAGTGGACCGGTCGAATGATCTACGGATGCTCAGGGGACCTACGGCCACTCCCTTAAGTTTAGTTAAGACTGAGTAGACACCTCAACCCAGAGAGTAAAAAGTCGGAGGTTGAGGGGCTGGGGCGAAAGTGTTAGAATGCTACACTTCCTTTTCCTCTGCTCCTAAAAGCATTTCGCCTACACACATGCGTGTGCATTCGACTCTAAGCGTAAATAAATCCTGTCATTTTTAAAAAGTTTATCTACACTAATGATTTCACATATAAAATACTCGATTAATGAACTACAACAGGATTGTAGCTGTTTCAGATAGGAAGATAACTATATATACTGTGTTAAATCTTTATGCAAGTCAAAGTTTTCACAATAAAATTCGTATTAACCTACTGATGTTGGTTCATTTTTCCAGGTATCTAATAAATATACCATGTGAATTTCAACTCATAATATCTCTTTTTATTAGAAATATTTACAATGACAATGTGTGAGATTTTATTATGCAAAATTGTTCATCACATGAGTAAATGTGCATAAAAGTATTTTTATTGATAGATTTTTCAAATTTCGTTATATGTTTATTAACATGGATTTTAAGAAAGTTGTAAGCTCAAAAGGGAAACAATATATTGTAATGTTATTGAATTATGGGAACACAACTTTGGAAATTATAAAAATGTTGAATGGAGATAAATTGAAAATATTTTCAAGATACGAACAAGAAAAAACTAGCTTTAATGAGAGAGAAGAGTGGCACTCCTGCCTTGCTTGAGGTGAAATACTTTAAAAGAGAGAAGTAAAAATAAAAATGGTTAAAAATAATAGTGAATTAGTCATATTATATAAAACTTGAGACAATTGTTTATTTTGCCCTCCGTAAAATCTACAGATACTAAAATTTCAAAATATTTTGTTGATTTTTATCTTATAAATGAACGTCGATCAAAATAATTTCCAGATTTTTATGGAAGCCCTCAAAAGCTGAAAGAACACATTAACTCGAAAAAGTGTTTATTTTTATCTCGTCTGTATTGTCTCGTCTCTGTTGCAAACATTGAGAGCCAGAATAAACATTTTAAATTGCATTCATCGCGCTAAATATCTGCTTATAATCCAGACTTATTAATAGAAAGAATGGTGTTACTGTAAATAGAATACACAAGATGATATACCAAAAGCAATCGAACAAACACATACACAGAAATACGTGCATGATATAAAATGTACTCGGAACAGTGCAATAAACCAGGTAATAAAATTGATGCAAGTACACATGGGCATTATTTTGGAATAAACATAGGCCACTGAAATTATGGACTGAAAAGTTCATGGATTAGATTACATGATATAAAACATCGACTCAGTCCTAATATATGTAATATAATAAAGGAGAAAATTAATACGTATAGATGCTACTTTATATTTTGTTATAAGTTTATATAAAGTCTTATTTTAAGACATTTTTTATGTTCATATGTTCTTTTTTTTATAGATACAAATATTTAAATAAATGCTCTGTTTATAATAAACAGTATTAACGACATTTACCGGCCTAAATATCCGAGAAATTTTCATAGAAAGAATTGTCGGACTTTGTCCATTTCATAATGTGTGACGTCATTTGTTTACATTTGGATACACATCGAGCAAATATGAATGTACGAGAGAAAATCATGGAAAATTGTAGTTTAAAAACAGTAAAATCGACATTGCTAACTGAAACGCTCCTCTGTGGCTCAGTCGGTAAAGCACGTATAGGATACGTGTTCGATTCCTGTCGGAAGACGCATATTTTTTATGAAAATTTCTCGGACATTCAGGCCTGTAAATGTCGTTAATACTGTTTATTATAAACAGAGCATTTATTTAAATATTTGTATCTATAAAAAAAAGAACATATGAACATAAAAAATGTCTTAAAATAAGACTTTATCTAAACTTATAACAAAATATAAAGTAGCATCTATACGTATTAATTTATATAAGTTCTTGTATAACGTTTAGGTGATCAAATTTAATAAACATTATTTTTTCAACAACCATCAATTCAAAGACTCAGTACCTTAGTCATTCATATGTCTACTTAGAAAAGGATAACATTTTAATCTAAATAATATTATGTTCGTGTTTAACTGTCTATTGTCTTCATTTTGTTTACCAAACCCGGTATCAACATCAGCTCGCTGCCAATTCAGCAAATATGGATTGCTGATGAAATTCATTTTTGGGTTCTTTAACTCTAATTGGCAGTTTATTAACGACTGGTCAGTTGGAATTGCCAACAGATCATTACTTTTGCTTTCTGGATTATAGCCAAGTGATATTGGAGAAGATTATTTAAACGTATCTCATTCTTACGCCAAATTACACAAATCAACGAGTAGCTTTATCAATTATAGACTATGTCCTCGGATTTTGATCAGTGACAGCTAATTTCAGTAAGATGCGAGTGAAATGAAAGAAAATCATGTTTCAAATTCTCTTTGTTATTTTTCTTCTTTTTCTTTTTATTCTTCTCCTATATAGGTATTGGTTTATAAGATTTTCTTTTTTGTAATTTGGAGATAATTTGGATACTGCATTCACAATATATTTTTGTTTTAATTTTCCTTTAAAGAACAAGTTGAAGTTTAAATGTTTCGATGCAACATCGGAATTAGGATAAAAAGTTACATTTGTTGAAATTCATCGTGGTTCCAATTGATGTGATATTATTCCAATTTACTTTTTAATGAAGAATCAACGAAATGTTGAAACAAAAATGGAATTTTCAAATGGTGACACATCTAGTCGCAAGAAAGTAAAGTTTAGTTTAGCTTCAATATCGGCGATCATTTTTAGTTTAAATCAAAGTCTTTCACACTGACGGGATGTGGCTTCCCTCTTTCTTTTCTATAAATATTTCCATAGCTACTGTGCTTTCGAGCTTTTTTCCCTGGTATCCCAACTACATAAATTTAAGCGTGCTACTAGACTGGCATCTAGGTCCCACCCTTTTACATTTGAAATAGTTAAATGTAGCCGCCACTTCTACTCCAACAGCTTCTTTTCTCGCACTTCCCACCTGTAGAATTCCTTTCCGTTTGTTTGCTTTACAGATAGCTGCAATCTTCAAAACTTTCAATGCAGCGTCAATCGCCATCTTGTGATGTTTTGAAACTCGTTTTTCTTTTTTCCTTTCCTCTTTCCCCCCACACACAATATTTTCTCTCCCACCGTCACTCTATGTAACCCCCTGCGAACTAGTGGCACTTAAAAAATGCCTTACCTCTCTTCTGACTCCTTGGATAAGGAATAAACCTACATTCAAAACTTTAAAAATATTTACTAAACCTCGCTTTATGTGGCATAATTCCATCCAAAATCTTCTTATTTATTAATACATAAATGATATATTTTCAGTTTTTGCATAATTTTATGGACGTTTTTTTCTTGCGTCCTAACCATTTTGACATATTAATCCTGTTACAAGAATAGTCCGCCCTTCTTTTATCGTATCGGGGTAGCAGCGGTCTATTACAAATATATTTTCCACCATTTTCTTCCTTACTTCTTTTCTTTATTTCTTCCCAACAGAAGACAGGTTTCACAGATTTGTGGGCATCCGGAAGTGGTTTAACGGTAGTCATTTCCCCCATGACATGCAAATCATGCTTCTCTTTTCAAGTAGATTTCCTTTTGCCTTTCAAGGATATTGTACGTTTTCTTTTCCTTTGCGCATTCACTTCAAATCGGCCTTTCTACGTACTTTTCTATTCTATAGTCGATTTTTCTATACTGACTATAAATTAATAGTTTCAACTCTATTTTTGTTTTATTTTATCAAATTTGAAAGACTTACCTTTCTCCTTCGTTTATTTGCCTTAAAGAAAATTTGATAACGATGTCTTAATGTTCTTTATCCTCTCTCTCTCTTTCTCTCTCTCTCTCGTTCTCTCCCTCCTTTTGCCTATTTTTTTTTGCTTTTTTTCAATGTATTAATTTTATCACCCTCCTTTTCACTTTCTGATATTCTTCTTTTTCTTTATTCGTTATTTTTTTTTCATTTATTTCATTTTCTTTCCATTGTTTCTTACTAAGGCTTAATTTCCAAGCCTCACTTCAGGATAATTTTGAATTTTTATTTATTTTTTGTATAATAAATTGTTTTCATAACACAATATCTCCTAATTTCAGGGTGTGACACATATGCGCATACAAAGAGAAAGAGAGAGGGAGAGATACAGATAATACTGATTCTCTACAAGGAAGAGCCAGGGACGACATGTCAAGCCCACCTTTCTATTTTTGTTAAAGAGGGGGAGGGGAAGAGGCTTATGATACTCATCCTATATAAGGAAAAGCCAGGGAAGACCTCTCAAGCCTACTTTCCTATTTTCCCTGTATTTTCTTGTTTTCCATTAAATTCAGTCTGACTTTATTTTTCCCATTCGGCTTTTTATGTTGGTTCCATTTTATTCTTAATGTTTCCTTCTGTTTTTTGATAATTTATTTTTCTTATTATTCGTTTCGGTTATTTTGTGACACGGAGGATTGCGTTTGCAGCGTTCATTAAGAAAAAACAATTATTCATGTTTTCATCAAATAACCCAATACATGATATTGGAATTTCCAACCTTGTATGCAAATACCTTATAAACATTAGAAACATTTCCTTAATAATACATGTATTATGAAAGAGAAAATATTTTTCCATTTGCAGTTTAACTTGTTGTTTCAATGTTCTTTCATATAAACAAATATAGTCTCAAGAGACTTAGTTAAACTCTATAAAAATAACATGTTATTATTGTAGCTCTTTGAGCGCATGTTGATACTTGAGCAAATTTGTGATTAAAAGAGACAAGTCTTGCGAAAATGTTTGTTGATTAACTGGCAATGATTGTCTGAGTGAATATATCGTTGATTATGAGAGAGAATGTAAAGGAATGATGTAAAAAGGCATAACAGTGGGTGGGGAATGATTAACGCGCCACTCCAAACACTCATAAAATTTCAGAGCATGTCGAGAGCCAAGAGAGATGCAAAATTGGCTAAAAAATTACTGAGTGGTTTTAATTTTAGAAAACCACTTACAGAATTGAGGATTCTGACCCCCCTCTCTCTCTCTCTCTCTCTCTCTTTCTCTCTCGCTCTCTCTCTCTCTCTTTCTCTCTCGCTCTCTCTTTCTCTCTCTCTCTCTCTCTCTATCTATCCATCTATTTATTTCTCGCTCTTTCTTCCGTCCCTTCAGGACATGGGTGAATATGGTTCGCCACATCGTCCTATCTTTTGTTGCTTTGAACAATACTCACTCGTTCATAACGCCTCTTTGCTCCATCGATTTCTTCAGATTTATTTAAATATGTTACATGCTATTTTCCTCTGATTATTTCCCTTCTATGGTGAGCCAAAAGTCAGCTTAAACTTAGTAGATATGCACTTTACATTTTTTTTAAACATTTTATTACATTTATATTTCTTTGTTACAATTATAATTGTTCGGAACTGTTGTTTATGTACATTTCTTTAACATTTTACTTACATTTTTTATTAGCACAGTTCAATGTCTTAAGCGTTCAAAATGTCCTCCTTCAACATTGCAACATTCCTCGAACCTTTGCAGAACACTCTGACACACAGCACGACACAAATCCCGATCTGCATCAATTTCAATAAATACTTCTGAGATGTAATATTTTCATTCATCCACGGTGTGGGTATTTCTCTCATAAGCTTTGTTCTTTACTACACCCCCACAAAAGGAAGGTTAGGTGAACATTGTGGGCATTCGATGCTGCTCCTCTTCCGAACCAACGCTGTGGAAAGGTTTGGTTAAGGGAAGGTGCTCCAACTTACTGAAACAGTTCAGCGAAGTGAGGTCTAAAACGTAAAACAAATAGTGAAACAACTGTAAGCCTACTTTTGTCCTACCCTATATATATATATATATATATATATATATATATATGTGTGTGTGTGTGTGTGTGTGTGTGTTTGTACGTGTGTGTGTGAGAGTGTGTGTGTTTGTGTGTGAGAGAGAGAGAGAGAGAGAGAAATTATGCACGCTTTCTTTCTCTGTTAAAGTCCAAAACATTCGGCTCTCTTTTCTGAGGGTTTAGCAGCAATTTTGTTATAGTTCCAATTCTCAAAACATCCTCATAATCTTTCGTGATTTTCTCAACCTTCCTCTCTAGAATGTCTTCTTTATTTGTGACAAAATTATCTAGCATTCACTACCAAAACAATTTTCGATTACTTGATATCTTGCTCAATTTCGCCATTTTATGCACTTTTGGATTTCTGTGTCTTACATTCCATCATAGATTACTAAACTACCCAGTCAGTTAATTTTCAATACCTACTTGATTTAAATATCCTTATACGTAACTTACATGTTGGATTTCGCTTTTTCTGACAATTATTCATTCTAACTTCTTACATTTAATAGTTAGACCTTTCTTCTTGCTTCTTCTTCTTCTTTCTGCCATATCTCTTCAGACATGAGCGACTATGGCACTCCAAAACTTCTTGTTTTCTCATCCATTTACACTAATGTTAGGTAGATTACTAGCTGTTTCCTTCTGTTCTTCGTGTCTTTAATATGCTCTGTGAGTGTCAAATACTCCAAGCCCTCTTTCTTTATTATGTGCCTTAGAAATTTCAGTCGTCTCTTTCCGAGTCTAAATATAAATGTCTTTTTTTGTTTCCATTTCCTTAAAATTTCGTTGTTATTCATTGCCATTTACTGTCATATGGGAAGACAGATAGTTCATAACGTCACTCTTTTTTTATTTCTAATGAAACTTTCTTGTTTCTTAATAGTTTACTTAAGTTTTCGAAGGCATCTTTCTCTATTCCCATTCGGATTTCGGTGTCATATTTCCCGTCTTCGGTAAAAACACTTCTCAGATATTCGTACTTGCTTGATTGGGAAATCTCCCATTCATAGTTCAAATCCTATCAATGAAATGAGTAGAAACAGTTTTGTATAAATGGATTTGACATTTTAAAAATTGAAAAAAAAATCTTGATTTAGAGTCAAATTGACTCGAAAGCAATCAGTCTTACTCAATAACAAATTAAAACATACACAAACACTTAAAGTTAAAGCAACAACCCTTTTGTGTCCATATGCTACCTTTTGTGTCCATATGCTACCTTTTGTGTCCATATGCTACCTTTCAATGTATTTCAGCAGGAAAGAATGATTCCGTCTTGAATTGATGATATTTCCAGAATTTTTAAATTACTGCAACTACTGCATAAACAAGAATTGTTGCATGGAGCTAAACTTGTGATAGTTTGGAGCCGATAAGTTATTCTTCATTTCCCATTTCGGCCACATAATCGTTTGCTGCATTATAATTGCAGCATGAAGACGCGCATAGCAAACATTCCCAAAAATAAGACTTTCTGCTTCAATGTGTCATTTAAACGAGCCAATTTCTTTTTGTAATGTAACAGGTTCTACACTTAGAGAATTCTTACTGAATCTCATCAAAAACAAAGAATTTTTTCTCTAGGATAAAAATGAGAATCATATGGAAGTTATAAAAGAACAGACATCAAGATGCAAAATTCAGCTCCCTTATCTTAGGGGTAAAACATTAAGTTCTTCTAGTTACTTGTTATTGAGTTCATTCCCATCACTTCACCTGTAAAATGGAAACTAAACAACAACAAAAAACGATACTTCTGTCCAGTTCGGAAATTCCTTCACAATGTACCAACTCAAATGTGGCAAAAACATTTGATCGTTACGCTCCCTGTACAAACATTATTGAAAAATTCTACATGTACATCGATAATATAGGAGGAGTTGTTCTAATTCTTTGACTAGTCTCTGAATATATAAATACAACAACCATACGTTTAAATACATTTTCTTTACGACATGCTTTTCCTTTCGTCTTAACAATTAAGTAACAATTATGATGTTATTGTAATCAAAGTTTCAAGTTTCTCAAAAAATGAACAAAGTATCAGTAAAAATTGTGAACAAGTATCATTTTCTTGTTCAAATGAATAAAGTATTTTTCGTTTTTTCATTTTCTTAAAACTAGAAAATTAGAACATAATCTTGAATTTAGGTTATATTTTACTCTATATTGCTGGCAAAATTAGCATTGAATATCACTATTAAATATTAAAATTCATTTATTAAAATAATCCAGACTCAAGATGAAAGCAAGACACTCGGTTTTTACAATTATCTATAACATTTCTTCTAATACAGATAATTCTGAGGAATTAATGCTTTATCTCCGATTTAGTAACCTCTTTTTTACATGATTACTTAGAAAACTAAATGTGAACA
Source organism: Acanthosepion esculentum (assembly GCA_964036315.1). Lineage (NCBI taxonomy): Eukaryota > Metazoa > Mollusca > Cephalopoda > Sepiida > Sepiidae > Acanthosepion > Acanthosepion esculentum. The sequence goes on along the minus strand of OZ038516.1, from coordinate 24,328,198 downwards.
AATATCTTTTCTCCAGAACTGTCAAACTTTGTTTTAATATTATGAGAATTTTTTTTCAATGACCATTGTACTCTGAATTAAGGTAACTTTGCATGTTCACATGAAGCAGCTAATTTAAGACATGTTTGCCACACCCTGGACGGTGTTGCATGTGCAACATAAGCTTCCGAAGGAGAGAGTCGAGTCAGCATCAAGAAATCTTGCATCCAACATATTAAACTTTAATTAAAATTCTATATTTGTTATTTTATCAAGCGTTTAAACGTCTTTTATGGCATTTAAACGCTTGTAATTGGTGAATTAGAAGACAAATGCAGTAATTGGTGAATTAGAAGACAAATGCATTAGAAAATACAAAATTATTCTTCCCTCAAAATTTTCATCTGCTACTAGTTTGTTCCATCTTGAAAGAATTTCAAATCTGTCCAACTGAATATCCCAAAAGCGAAATGATTTTATTCTTCCTTAAATATTGTAACGCCAAATCTCTTTATCATTCAAACGGAATTTTTGTCGTTTTTCATCTTTTGAATTTCATATTTAAATTCTACGACAATGGAATGTCTTGGCGGATTCAGATGACATTGTGAAAGACTTCGAAGGACTTAGTAAAAAGAAGATAAAAAACAAGCGAAAAACGATTTTCCTACACAAACAATTTTAAACGATACTTAAGGAACTTTTATTATTTCAAGTGACATAAATCCATTAACAGATTTTCCTAAAAAGATAAAGCTCTAATATTTGGATGTTAGATTCAAAATTTTATGACGAAAACAGAGTAGCAATAGAAAATGGTATTTATTTAGTTTAATCAAAATAAAAATATCTTAGATGCCAATACCTAGATAATAAAAAAAGGGGAAAATAGAAGAGATTTGGAATTAAAATATGATTCTGATATTCTAAACCAATATCCTGAAAATTAGGAATTCATGAAAAATACGATTTTCTGGGCAAAATTGAGATATCAAAATTAACTGAATTTTATTAAATAATGGATTTGAACATAATAAACACTTACCAAGTTATGGCCTGGACATATCAAAATCAAAACATACAAACAAACAAATAAAAGCGCGAAATAACGTCACATTTCCGAAGAATAATTCATGTTCCTCCGATTGCTTTAAGAGGATTTATATGTTTTTCCCAATTAGGAAAATATATATAGACAAATATATAGACAAATATAGGAAAGTCGATGAGATAATCATGTGTTTCCTAAAGATTCACGGCCTTTGTTTAAAATTCCAGTATCCCCGTCGGTATGTCTATTCATGCCTCCTCCTAACACACACACACACACACATATATATATATATATATATATATATGAAGGCAACACTATAATCAAATCTCATGTGTCGGTGTCGGGCTTTCAGTTTCTGGGAACTGATCTACCTGACCCTCATACGTCGAGTTCGACGGGAGAGTCCATCATATATATATATGTGTGTGTGTGTGTGTGTGTGTGTGTGTGTGTGTGTGTGTTAAAAGGTATCCCCTTTTCACACAAATGGACTCACCCGAGATATACATATAATACTACCAGTGAATACCCGGACAGTCTGTAATAGAGGAGGGTAGCACAAGAATCACAGTTAGCGAGCACGTAGACTCAGTAAGGAGTCATACCGCGATACTTCAATACCAAGACTGTATATATATTATTGGTACTAACCCGCATTCCTGGATCTACTAACCGTATTACCAGTTTGTATTATTACGTTAATACATTTATTTTCCTTATCCATTCCTGGCGTTTGTTATTCATTGATATCGGATTTCATCCCGGAATCCACAACATGTGTGTATGTATGTATGTATGTGTTTATATATATATATATATATATATATATATATATATATATATATATATATATATATATATATAGAGAGAGAGAGAGAGAGAGAGAGAGAGAGAGAGAGAGAGAGATAGATAGATAGATAGATAGATAGATAGATAGATAGATAGATATACATACATACATACATACATACATACATTAACACGGATGTGACTAGGTATCCCAATAGGCGAAACAGACAGTGTCAGGATTTGGATTTACTAGGGGGAAGTGCAAACTATAAATCAATTGTCCATGCAGTGATATTTTTTCTAAGGTAATTTGAATTTACTGATATTTTTTTTAGAACAGTACGATTAAAATAACTTAAATCACGATTTTTTTCTATGCGAAAAAAATATTAGTGCCTACGTATACGAAGGGATTATCGTGTAAAAGTTGTCCCCCGTTTCCTTTGTCGAATTCAGCCCAATAAAAACCACAAGATTAAGGAAGTGAACAACAAAAATCATAATTTCACATTCTGTTCATAGCAATACAATCAATGTTACCTAAAACGATGAAAAGAGAAATTCTAAAAAAAAGTTAAGAAAAGGTTAATTTATTTACACATAACAAAGAAAACAATTTTTGTTCAACTAAAAATAATCGCAAAAACAACAAATTAACGGACCAATCTGCGTATTTTTTATATTTTCTACATATTATAAGAAATGTCCAGTAATGTATTTTTCTACGCTTAAAAAGCATTATATCAATAAAATAGTTTAGAAAAAATTAATAAATTCAAAGCAATCATTTACAAGCAGTTATTTTGTATTTTTAAACTCACAGTGAATCGAAACTAGAAAATTATAATTTTAGTTCAGGAAATACTGGCAATGTCGGTTGGACTTATACTTTTAAAGAAGGCTGTAGAATAGAGCTATCGAAAAAAGAATGATGAACCCAGAAGAGATTGTTAATAAAAAATTATCTCTCTCTCTCTCTCTCTCTCTCACCCTCCCGTTCGCTCGCTCTCTCTCTCTCTCTCCCCTCACTCTCTCCTTAGTAACTCCCTCTCTCTCTCTCTCTCTCTCTCTCTCTCTCTCTCTCTCTCTACTCTCGTTTTTTCATGCGCTTACAAGTAGGAAATTCTTTCTCCGGACGATACTTGACATTATCCACACATTTTTAAAATTATTCTCAATACACCGAAGAAAAAGAATGATATCTAATGCAACAATATGATTCTTACAGATAAATGAAAGATGTTTTTGATTACTGAAAATTCAACCTCATTTCAGAAGGAATTGAGTGATTTCATTAATGAAACTGAAACTGTATCAACCTTCAAATTAAGACTAATTAGTTTGCTGGAGAGAAAATAGAAACGAATCATACTGTAGAACCACGAAATAAACTGCGAGCTTATATGGCTTTTAGAATTTCCAAAGAAAACTCACATATTTTTGTGATAGCAGATGTTGTTTATCTACTAAAGGAAGATGTTTTTATGAAATCCAGTGATGCAATAAAATATTTAAGTTATCAACTGATTCACATAAGAAAAAAATCGGATTTCCTTTTCAAATTTTCAAATTTTACTTTTTCAAATTTCCCAGTCCTTGTAATAATTAGTTATTCTAAAAAAGCAGAAAGAAAATATTTGAATTTTTCATTAGATTTGAACACAATCGATATATATCGATATATATATATATATTGTTATAAAATTGCGACCTTTTCACGATTTCACGATTGTCCCCACAAAATATTTTATTATTAGCAATTATTGTATTATAGTGTCTTAAAGAACCCAACACAATGACCTAAATTAACGACCTGAATTATGGAATTGTTGATTTATTCAGTCATCATCTCTCCTTCTGCTCCTACCTATCAAGTTCTCAGTTTCTAAAATATTATTCAGTCAAACAATAAATTAACCGAAAGCAACTTCCAACTTGATCCTTGCGTCCAGAGAAGTGAAATAGATATTTTTTAAATGATCATTCCAAGGAAATCTCAGGCAATGTAATTACAGTTACACTATCTTCAGGCTCATCGCCAAGAAGAGACTGGAAGGGCTTCCTCTACCAGAAAATCATTTGCACCCTCCGCCCCTTGGGAAAAGTATGTGAACTAATTTTAGCGTGCAAATAATTACTTTCGGCTCCCCTGACATAAATGGTCTCCTCCCCTACTGAGAATACAGGCGACATGACTGACTATATATTCATCTGAGCACTGTTTACTTGAGTTTGGAATGACATATTCAACCTGATTGACATTAATTATCTGATCACTTTGAAAACCGTATATATATATATATATATATACGTGCATCTACGTCAAAACCAAAGATATCAGTCACTCTAATGATGATAACAGTTTCAGTCATTCATCTGCATCCTTACATTTTAGAAATATATTTTAAATATTCTAGAAATATGTTATTTTAAAAAATTCATTTTTATCAGCACATTAATTCAAAAAACGAATCAATCTTGTACTAGAGCACATGATAATATAAAATTCTATACGCGTTCCATAGACTAAAGGATGTGCTTTGAACAGGAGTCAAAAGACAAAAAATCCAACAAGAACATTCCTTATTTACCTTTTATAGTCGTTCATTTATTATATATCAAGTTTTTTATATTTTTGTGAGAGACAACCCCATCAAGAAGCCAATGAATGTTGTCTCCCTTTAATTGCGAAAGTTGTTTCCCTTGTAATAGTTACATTTTTTACGTATAGAAAATATACAATTTAATCAGGAAAAAGTTCATTATAATATAGAATAAAAGAAACCATTTTTATGTTTTCAGTCAATTTTATATAAAATCTAGATCCTAATGAACTAACGTTAAATAATAATATTGAAATGAGCGAAACAACATATGTGGATTGTAAACAAATAGGTTACTAATTTTTTTTTCTATTTGTGCTTATCAAATCATTAACAAATTTTAAAAATATTTTAGATATTGTTAATCATGTGTCACATTTTAAATACAAAATTTTAAAATGTACAATTTTCTAACTTTTGTTATTTTTGTTGAATATTTATTGCTGAATAATAAACTTAAAATTGCAAGTTAAACACTCAAATTGTCAAAAGTTGTTTTCATAAATTTAATTTTTCAGTTTTAAAACAAAAGCAAATTCACAAAATTTTTCTTTTTTTTTTGCTTCTAAAAAAATAGATATTCTCTGAAAGGTCTTTGAAATCAAATGTCTGTGAATGTCAATGAAATTTGTTTCAAATTTAAAAAAATATTTTATTTAATTTGTTTTAACTGTTAACTTTTCATATGAAAATGGCAAAATGATTTCTGTTTCCAGCTTAAATAGCAGGAACTTTCAAGCCTTGAGTATAAACCAACCTAAGAGAACTCTGAAATCTGAACCATGGAGAAGACAGCAAGAAATCACTCCACTATATTTCCCAAGAATGTATGCAATAAAGAAATAAAGAAAAGGGCAATCCTGATCTCCACAAACATTATGATAGTCTATATTCTTGAGCAACATGGCATTACAAAAAAAATAATTTTATGGCATTCATTGAGTTATTTTTTTGCTTGGAAATCATGTTTCTTTTTCCTCTCAAACTGATATTTTTTATAACTAAACAAATTTCTAATATTTCTCAAGCTTTACTCATCTTTGTTTTTATTCTTTATTTTTTTAGATTAGAAACCAGAATTCTGTTCAGAATAATCTTTATTGTGCTCTTGTAATTGATTCATTTTTATGCCTTAATTCGCATTTAAAATCGGTCGAAGTTAGTGAAACACTCTTTGCAAGGGCCAACTTCTTCTGACACAGCCCACAGAAGCTGCTATTCACTTTACCAGATTTTACTTTTCTTAAGGCCACACTTCTTACATTTTTTTCCCTAAAACTTTGCTAGCCTTCTGATATTCTAAATGACAAGGTATGATTATACCACCTCTTTTTAAATTGACCCTCAGTGAAACCAATGTATGTTTTTGCATGGTCAATATCATTTTCTACCTCAGCACAATAAATTGACCCATCTGTGCAACATGTCCCATTTAAGGAACAATTATTTTTTCTTCTGCAATTACAAAGGACCTTAGTTCCAAGCCTCACATGTTCTTCAAGATTTGAATTTCTTTTGTTCAATATTTTAATAATGTTACCTAGGTTGCTAGTGCAACTTGATTGTGCTGTGATTAAATAATCTGTACAACCTGGACATTTTGGGCAAATGCTTATTTAAAAAGCTAAAAAATATTTCCCCTATATTAGTTCTTACTTGCCTGTTGAAGGGTGGGTTGAACCAGAAGAAATTCCTTTTTCTTTTTCTATTGTCACCTGTTCTTAGATTTACTTGGTCCTTGAAACACAGGTTGACTTCATGCTCCCCCTCCTCTCTTAATGCAGATACATATTTCTTTTATTTTTTCATTGAATATTCCTTCATTTGAAGAATCTTTTGATAATCTGCTTTGCACACCTAACGGGATATGTCTGATCACATTTGACATGTGGTTGGATGCCATATTCACATATCTCAAAGATGTATTAGGCTTCATAAATGGTTAAATACTAATGTTTATTCTACTCATACACACAGCAATTGATATCTAAAACCAATTATAGGTAAAGATTGTCATTATGAATAAGTGAAATATCTTTGGAAATCAAACAATTACAAGCCACTTTCCTGAATATATGTTGTTACTAAAAAACAACTCATTAATCTTAAGCAGTTAAAATTAAGTACAACAATAATGAATTAGTATATAGAACAGTATAAAATGCAAAAGTACACAAAGAGTATATACAACAGAACAAAATATGGTATGTAGCAACAGTATATGTTAATATGTGGGTTATCCCACTTAGCTTTGCCAAAACGCCTGTTTGTTGAGAACTTTTTAAGCCTATAAAAAGGCAAGCATATTCCCTCTCTTTCTCTCTTGTTAACTCTTGCTTCCAGATGTAGTCGATGTCAATAAAGAACACGGCCAACAAGGCGCATTCACTTCCCTGGTCTTCTGTGGACTTTTCGAACTCTCTCACACACGCACATGCACACATGTCTATCGCACATGCTTGTTATGCACACACACACACACACACACACACACACACACACACACACACACACAAACACAACACAAAAAGCACACTCTTATTACTAGTTTTAATGTTTTTTCCTTTCATTACAATTGTGAACACATGTATTCTTTGTTAATAATATGCATTGTCATTTGTTTTATATTCATGGTGTTCTACTCTTATTTTTACCAGAACTCATTGAGTTCACCAATATTGTTTGCGGGATAAATGTTCCAGAAACCCATAGATATTTAATATGAAATGTCAATACACATCACAACCAAAGAGGAGTTACGAACAACATAATGGTGACTGATTTATACCCAAACATATTACAAATATATAAGCAACAATATACATTAAGTATATACGAGAGCATACAATGAATATATGCAAGTGTGTCCATGAACAACATGCAAGAGTATGCATTAAGTATATGCTACAGTATACACTGAACGTATGCAAGAGTGATAGAATGGGAATATACCATGGTATACATTGTTTATATTCAGTGCTATACAAAGAGTATGTACGAGGGTGGGATGAAAAGTTCATGGGAGAATTATGAGGAAGTGATGCTAGAAGTGTGAAATCTTGTATGCATTAATTTAAACTCTTCTTATTAATAACTGCATTATTTATTTCCATGGAAGCATCTGACTGCTCAACGAATACTTCAAAAGTAACTAGTGGTGACTTCTCTTGAAAATGGACAAAATTTGGCACCATGGTGTTATCAAATATCTGCAGAAAAAGTGTTTAGCCCCAATGAAATTTATGCTGACGTGGCTGCTACATTAGGGGATGATTCCCCAGCTTTATCAACAGTACAAAAAGTGGACAGCTGAATTTAGAAGGGGAAGGGAGAGTCTTGAAGATGACCCAAGTTCTAGACGTCCTGCGACTGGCACCACCGAGGAAACATTGATTGTATTCGCCACATCGAGGCGATCAACTATAAATCAAATATCCAATGCTATTAACATATCTTGTGAAAACGTTGAGAATATTCTACACAATGAACTTGGCAGGACAAAGGTTTTTGTTCGGTAGGTGCCACATCTTCTGACACCTGATCGAAAGTGCGCCAGACTGATCACATCACAGGAAAATCCGACATTTTTAGGCAGATTCAGCTGATTTTCTTGAACGTATCCTAATCCAAGATGAGTATTAGATTCATCACTTTGAGTCAGAGACAGAGACAATTCATGCAGTGGAAACACCCCTCCTCACCTGCTCTAATAAGGCCATGGTTGTTTTATCTGCCGGGAAGGTGATGGGATGCAAAAGGCATTGTGTTTATTAACAATCTTCAAAAAGACCACAACATCAGTGGGGAGTAATTATTATTAAAGCAATTACAAAAGACTATCAAGACGAAATACCTTGGAAAAACCGATGAAAGGGGTTTTGTTTCCTCAGGACAATGCTCTAGCATACAAGTCCTTGGTTTCAATGGCAGCTGTGTGTAACTGTGGCCTTGAACTGGTCGATCACGCTGCCTATTCTTCTGATTTTACTATCATCTGTTCCCCAATATGAAAAAACACTTGACTGGGAACAGTCTTCATAGAACAGTCAGAAATCGGTTTACCTGAATAGAAACAATGTTGTTATTAATAAAAGATGAAATTAGTGTATGCAATGTTTCATACATCTAACATCGCTCATTCATCGTCAGCCTATGAACTTTTCAGCCCACCCTCATATTAAGTATATATAAGAGTATGTAATAAATGTATTGTAGAGTATGCAGTGGGTATATTCGACACTATACATTGTGTATATTTCATTATACAAAAAGTATATGCAGGAGTATGCATTGAATATATGCAATAGTATGTGATGAGTTTATACCAAAGTATGCAATGAATAGTAACCTTGCCTATATTCATTGTATAATATATATTTAGTGAGGGACACTTCAAGGCGGTGTAATGGTTAGCAATCTTGTCTCGCTAGAACAATTATCACTGAGTAGTGGGTTCGATCCTTACTCCACTTTCGGCCTTGTGCCACATCTATGATACGTTTGGAAAATTATTATATGTTTAGTGAGTATTCTCACAAGAGTATACACTGAACATACATAGGAGTATACAGTGAGAGTATGCAACAATATATATTGTGTATATGCAAGACTATGGATTAATATATATGCAACAGTATAGAAGGTGCTTATTGAAAAGTATACAATATACACACACACACACACACACATATATATATATATATATATATATATATAAAGAAAGAACAGTAAGATATATAATCCGGTGTTCTTATAGATATTTTTATTTTTACACAATAGTGCTCAATGTAAATTTACAGAGCATTAATATTATAAATTAACTATAAATTAATTTTACATACTGTAAGTAATTTTAATACATTTACTTGGTTTAAAAAAGAAATATAGTCTATTAAAAATTAAAAATTTTTAGAATTGTAGTTAAATAAAACATATTCTAGATTTTATGGGGCTGTTTACAGCCCCCACCCAAAAAAAAATCTTTAAGTATACAAATAGAAAAAATGCGGTAAGAATTTTTCGCCGTTAACAATAAAAGTTTTATAAAAAACCCAGACGACATGCATTTAGCGGATGTCAGAATTTGTTGAAAAATACATCCCTACCCATCCCTAAACATAACTCTGCTTTCGAATGTAACTAAACTGATACAACGAAAATTGAAATTGAACTAGCTACCACCCCTTGTCTAGATGAGTGGATTTCTCTATATCCTTGGAAACACTCAATTTTGAATCTTTGCCGTGCCTTTAAAACTGTAAATTTAAAAATAAGTTACTCCAAAATTCGCTTGACGAGGAAATGGAACTAATGTCTTTAATTTAATAACAAAATTAAATTCGAAGCTTTTAGCTTCCATTTTTGAAACATGGTTATTACTGTGTAGTGAAAAAAACATATTTTAAATCAGTTAATTTATAATGTATATATATATATATATATATATATATATATATATATATATATATATATATATATATATGCAAAATATACATTGAGTATATGCAAGGGCAGATCCTTGAATATATGAATCTCCTGCAACTCTTCTGGGTTTTCTCCTTGTTTAATGAATGATGCCATAATCTTTACCTTCAGTTCATCTTATGAGAAGTTTTGTTGGTTTCTCGCCCAAGTGCGCCCCATACATTATAAACAAGAGGGTTTCAATCTGGGAAGTTAGGTGCCCAGATGTAAGGATGTTGTGGTTGCAGAAATTGCAGTGAAATGGTACAGAGCGCTGTTACCAGACAGAGGGTCTTCAGCAGCCACCCTCTTGACCCAAAGCAGCACTACTTTCATCAAAGCACTTGATGTAGGCATCCGTGTTGAGTCTGAGGTCCTCACCAACAAATTCCGGAGTTCTTTTCTTATCAGAACGGTGAGAATAAGTTTTCCAAGTTGCCGTACCTTCGTAATCACTATTAGCCTCATCCAACTATTTCCGAATCTTCTGCACTGTTCTCAGACTGACACCCAAACACTCTGAAATTTTCGTATTGGAGGTTCCGGCGCGAATGCCAAGCAGTACAACATGCTTTTTCCAAATTTCTGGCGGATGAATTGCGTCATGGTGTCTTTTTCTCACAGATTGGTGCATTCAATAAAATAAAAAACAAACAACACGCGTACAAGAATTAAAAATATAAAATGGCACCACTTTACCCATCGCACCCTGTATATGCAAGAACATACCACAGTAGTCATTGATTATGTGCAGCAATAAATAATGAGTACATGCAACAGCTGGTTTCAGAGTGATTGTAAAAAAACGTTTGCATACTACCACGACGAAACGGTTTTAAATATATTAATCGCTGAAACCTAAGCAAAATGATTATTTCTTTGTGGCCATCACGAGACTGCGCTCCTCTCTCTCTCTCTCTCTCTCTCTCTCTCTCTCTCTCTATATATATATATATATATATATATATATATATATATATATATATATATATATATATATATGTAACGATATGATGAAAGAAACAACGTTGATTATCATTACAAGATCAAATGTTTAAATTTTATATTTTATATGGATTTTGGGGGATTGATAGCAACGTCTGTTCCATTTGTTATAGATTATATTTCTTCCTATGGTAAAATATACGGATATCTTATTAAATAAATGGGGGAAGACGTCGTCCATATAGAACGAGATCTATACTTCTAAATACTTTTTAATGTGTGCTGATTCAATACTTGATTTCAACTAAATAGATCAGCCTACTTTTATTGTATATGAATAAAAGCAGATAATCCTTTTGAGGGATTCTTGAATTTTTCCCTATTCTCAATCATAGAGGTACAGAAAGATGTACTCCAAACTCTTCAAGAATTGGTGCTTTCTCTAGATTTTTACAGGTATGATAATGACAGAAAATGTCAAGTAAATATGCATATCTTCAAGCAAAAATCAATTAAATAAATTATCAGATTGTATTCCAAGTGCAGCACATTCTTTAAATTTAATTGCTACTGTCAGTGACATCTTCTGCCTGAATATTTGTAATTTCTTTAGTTTGATCCCGAAATTATATTGTTAAATGTATCAACAACGTGCTAGAATTAACTAACTACTCCAACATATAGACAATGTTAAATGAAATGGCAGACAATGAAGATGAAAAATACAGGTGTCAATCTTAGCAGAGAGAATATACTTACTTGAAAACGTATTTATGCCCGTTCTTTAGAATAAATTTAGAAAACAAATGCTCTTCTCTAAAGTACATCAGCATTGTTATATTATTGTTTTTATACCTGGAGGTTTTCTTGCTGAGCTTGGTTGTAAATTTGCAAGAAGAAGAATGAAGCAAAGAAGTTCAGCAAGAATAGTCATAAAAATGTGGAAGACGTCAAAATGATGCTTATTATGAATCATATGCTAATCTTCAAGGTGTACAACAGTTACGCCTAAACAATTTGTGTTATTATTAACAAGTTTAACACACTGTCGACTATGCTTAGCGTCAAATATCTCATGAGTTTTATTTATCAACTCTTTGAAAAAGGAATGGTGTTTTTGATTTGTGTAACTTACTAGAAAAAATATATCTATGAATGGTTTTCTCACAATAAGAGTCGACAATTTTTTTTATTTTAAATATTTCTATATGTTTCATTATGATTTTGCGTCGATATAAATTTCCCTATCAATGCTTACACTATGTTCATGTTTCAATATAAAATTACTTTTTATTCCTTCGTAAATTATATATTGGACTGAAACAAAAGTTCGTAGCGTTTTTTAATAAGTGGTGTTTGAACACGCAATTTCGTTTCACACGTGACTGAAATTTATGATATATATATATATTCTGAGAGGTTTCATTTCAACCCAAATTCGAATCGTGTGTGTATTATGAATTATAAATGTTTTTAAATTAAAAGTGAAAATGGAGAAAAATGAGATGGAGTTTCGTCATTTGATGAGAAAATGCTGCACAAACAGAGCAAAAGGTACATTTTATGGAGAGAAAAATATTGTTCTTAAGTGGTTCACTAGGTTCACATATTGAAATTTTGATCTGGAATACCGAGAACGTTCCGGCAGGCCTACAGTTGTTGATGATGACTAAATCAAAACGCTGATTAAAATTAATCCAGATCGCACGAAACAAACTATCGCAGGTATATTCCAGATATCTAATGTGATTGTTGTAAAACATTTAAAAGCACTTGAATATGTAAACGCTACGAATTTTGGCTGGCTTACAATTTAGCAGGTAAAAATTTAATGGATCAAATTCTTCGAACGAACGCAACGAAAAGTACACATTTCTAAAAAGAACAACCACAGGTGATGAAAAGTAGATTGTTTACAATAATGCGAAGCGAAAAAAGAAAGCTGGTCTGTATTCGAAGAAAGTGATGAAGAATAAAGTGATGATGTCTACCTTCCGCAAAATCAGATTTTGAATTCAAACAATTATTTATCCTAAGTGGACCAGCTAAAATCGATGAAAAGTTTTAAAATTATCCAATCGGAAGAGTGTCGTTATTCATCAGGACAAAGCCAGACCTCACTTCTCTTTGCAGACTCGTTAGAAATTGACAGGACTTAGCTGGGACTTATTGTACTTTGGCTTACCACCTTTGACCCCTGTAAAATTATCTTAATGGGAAGAAATGCAATTCTCTAGAAGCTTGTAAAAACCACTTTGACCAGTTCATCACACAGAAAAATGCCAACTTTTGCAAGGGTAGAATCACTAAGAGTGAGACAGAGAGAGATGGGGAAAGAATTCAACACTGTATGGTGACTGCCAGTTTCCCGCCTTAAGCAATCAGCAAACCATCTCTATCAAAGCAAAACATGGTGTTATTAGTACAATCACCAACTTCCATACTAACAACATTCGCCTCTAACGTGTCAACATAAAATCAGGGGCATTATTTTTCGGGGTACATACATACAGTCTTACTCACAATTATTGGCACTCGTGAAATTTCAATACATATTGTACATTTTTCTCCTGAAAAAAAAGAAAAGAAAAAACGAATCTAGTGAAATAACTTTGCTCTATTGACAACTCATGGTTGATAAAGAACAGCAAATAATAAAACAAGTTTTAAAAAGGAATAGAAGATAAAACAGAAAACTGACAAATTACTGCGTCACTGGTATTAGCACCCTTTAAAAAATGGAAAAAAACATTTTGAATTACCTGTGATAAATCAGAAATTAGAATTATCCGTGATAAACTGTCATGACAGGTATTAGCCAATGAACGATGACTTCAATGTTTTAAAAAGCCACCTGTTCCTTTGTCACAATGGTGAAGTCAAAGGTGCTATCAAATGCGTTATTAATCATAAGCACAAGACCGCTAATCTTGATTTGATGAGTGGTCAATTTTATTAAGAAGTTTGCTAAGCATGGAACTACCAAGAACCTCCATGGACATGAGAATAAGAAGAAAATTGATGTATTCGAAGATTGGTGAGAACCATAGAGAAACGCGACGTAAAATATCCGAAGAATTGAAAGCCAACCTGAAACAATCTGGCGTAACTGTTTAATCACTTATCAAGTATGGTTTTATGGAGGAAGGCCAGAGAAGACCACATTACTGAAGAAAATAGACAAAAAAGAACACCTGACAAAGTGTACCTGGAAAAACTACAATCCTTCTGTGAACAGACAAAACAAAAATAGAGTTTTTGACAATGTACAGCCAACAATATGTTTACAGACAGCAAGATGAAGCTTCTAAAGTAAAGAACATTCTAGCAACAGTTAAACATGGTACAGAACCCATAATGATGTGGGTCTGCTTTCTTTCAGCTGGTACTGGTGGCCTTGACCGTATCACGGAAATTATGTAATATGAAGATTACCAAGGAATTTTAGAGTAAATGGTGCTACCCGGTATAAAAAAAATAGGACTGAGTCGAAGATTATGGGTTTTCCAGCAAGATAACAATTCCAGGCACACATCCAAAAGAACAGAGGAATGGTTGAAAAGGTAGAAATAGTTTAAAACTAAATATTAAGGAGGGAGCCTTTATTATTGTCCATGAGAGACGCATTCCGAGACTCCTCTGCACGCAATTCAGCGGCCATATTCGTCGCCTCAGAGGACATTCTCTTTAACCTAGCCCTAACTACCAGAGCTTGATCCTTCTTGATAAGCAAGGAGGCTAACTCTGTCTTAGCTAAGGCTATTTCCCCACTATCACGGGATTTAACTGCCCGATCAACTTTTTGTTCTAAAACCATTTGCGCCGCTAATCTATCTAGATTGAGTCGACGACTAAAATCAGCAGCAAACGTTCTAATTTTAGATTTTAATTTATCCCACCAGGCATTCCCAACCACAGCCCCCGCCAGTTCCCTCTGTATCATTAGTAGCAGCTGGTCCCGGAAATCCTGCTCACCAAATAATGAGCAGTTTAATTTCCAGTAGCCAGTCATCTAAGTTTACATGGACCCGGACAAGCCGATGATCCGAATAAACTATGTAATGGAAACTTGGACACCCTAATAAACCTACATCTACTCTGCTAACTAAGACTCGGTCGAGGTAACTAGAAAGCTCCCCAACAGCCGAGCCGCCACTATTTGACCAATTCCATACTACCTCCCGGGGGTGCTCATTACGATACTTATCTACAAGATCGAACTTATCGATAAAGTCCTGAAATGGTTTCACGTTCCGGTTTGTACCTGAATATGGCCCTATACGATCTATGTCGGGGTCAAGGATGACATTCTAATCCCCCACTAAAACTACCCGAGGAAATGTCGTCAAAAACGGCTCGATCTGCCAAAACAAAGCAGGCCGCTCAGAATGTTCATTGGGCGCATAAACCCCAATGAGACGGAGAGTCTTATCCTTTATGGTAACATCCAGCACGCAAAACCTGTCCGCCGAATCTGTGAAGACAAATGTACACCCAGCCTTCAAAGACTTGCCCACCAGCCAAGAGAGACCTCTCGAACATAATGAAAACGATTAGAGTTGCTCTCCTGCATTGAACATGGCCGGGGTTAGGACACCGACGGCCTCTCCCATTGAGCCACTACCCATCTCAGTTCCAAAGGGAGTGTGTGTGTGTGGGGGGGGGGGGTAATTTAAGGACTCTATACAAGGAGGGATGAACAAAAAGCGGGACCCTCCCTGAACAGAATTGATTTAGTTTTTTTTCTCATTTCATTATCAAAGAAAGCCATTTCATTATCAAAGAAAGGCATTGATGAACGAAAATACGGAACTAAAATTAATAAAAGAAGAGACTAAACAAAAAAATAAATACATAGAATGTTTAACAAATGAAAATGAACAGAAAACTTAACAAATATTACAACGAAGAAAGAATTAACATGAAGAATAAAGAAACAGAGAAAATAAAGCCAAACGTAGAGTAAATAAACAAAGAGGAAAAAACAAGTCTTGCGGAGTCGATACAGATAAGTTAAAAAATGAAAAGCAAATAACTATAAAATAAAAGTAATAATAAAGGAAAAAATAAAAAATAAAGGGATAAAAAAATAAAAAAGGGGGAATGAAAAATGAAAAAATTCAAAACATTTGGCAAAAGACAGATAAAAAAGGAACGTAAAATTAAGGGAACTTAACGTGACAAGTGTTGCAAATCAGAAAAGTCGAAACGAGTGACAGAAAAGTCGGTCGCTCGTTGTCTGCAAATAACAAGGAATCCACCGTAACTGGTAAATCCCAAATACTCAAGCCTTCAAAAGACATCTACAGGCCGCGAGTGTTGCATTTTCCTCGACTATTTATATATATGGGTCAGTAGTACATTGTGGGTAATCCATTCTAGCGGTTATTTTAGCGGGATTGGCTTGTTTATTTATTTGGGTTAATTTATTTTACTTGTTTTTATTTTCATTTTTTATATATATATATTTATTTATTCTTTTCGGTTTTCTATGTTTTATTGACATAGTAAAAAAAATTTGTGGGGGTTTGCTTAGGTCGCTTATTATATTTATTTATGTTTATTTTTATTCGTTCTAACGGTTATTGTAGCGGGAACGATTTGTAATTTGTTCTTTTATTTATTTTGGATGAATTTTTACTTGTTTTTTTCTTATTTATTTTCTTATTTTTATTTATTTTTTATTTTCTATATTTTTATGTACTCTATTCGGTTTTCGATTTTTGAGTAACGTAATAATTTTTTATCGTTATATAGCAGTTATAGCTATTTTCTCGTCCAAATTTTGGATTGATTAATGAAGTCTATTCTAACGGTTATTTTGGTGGGATTGGTTTGTTGATTTGTTTATTGTTTACTTTATTTTTTTATTCGGATTGATTATTTTTACTGATATATATATATATATATATATATATATATATATATATATATGATAAAGTTCATTGGTAATCCGCATAGATAATTCCAGATATATTCTATATACCGTGAGTATCAATACCTAGAGGTCAATGTAGTAAAAAGAGCAAGTAATAATTAATTAACAAAACGGAAACTTCAGAAAGTCATGGTAATATTTTATATATCGCGAAATCGATAAAATTCGATTTCGCTTCGTCAGACTTTGCAGTTTAAAAAAAACACATATATACACACACACACACACACACACACACACATACATACATATATATATATATATATATATATATATATATATATATATATATATATATATGAAGAAATATAGTTTTATGGTGTGCTATATTTATGGGATAAAGTGCTCAATATCAGAGATAGAGCGTATGTAAATAAATATAAATATAAAAGTGAACATTGAAGTCAACACTCAGAGGCGACAGGCTGTTTCATGAAATAGCCTGTCGCCCCTCTGTGTGTGTGTGTGTGTGTGTGTGTGTGCGTGTGTGTGTGTGTATAAAATTCATTAAAAAACAATAAAATCTCCAGGTACTTACCATCCTTTGAACATTATTTGAATAAAGCTATAATTATTAACTCCTCTTCAGAAAAACATTAACTTAAAATTTGATTTTCAAGAACTAATTTAAAAACATAGATTTGTTTTTCAAACTTGGACTTCATTTTATCTCAGTCTATTAAACAGTAACTGATAACATTTTAATAAGAAAAAAGGCTGAATAAATGCCTAATTGTACATATATGTCTATCTTACATATGTACCAAAACTAAAAACTATTAAAAAATAACATATTGGTTGCAATATATTTTAAAGTAAAACTGTTAAAGTTCACGGGTGTATATTTTTATTCTTTTCTGAGAAACATACTTTATCTTATTTCTAATACATTGGAACATCTGTGGTGGGGAGTCGCTTTTCATCACTTTAGTTGAAGAGACCAAAGCAAAAATGAGTGGAGAGATAATTTGCTAAATCAGATATTAAATATTAAGCAAAAGGAGAGAGAAAAAAGAGAAAAAAGCTCTTAATTTAATTTGGGAAATCAAAGACAATCTGGAAATTAACAAAAGAGAATGCGTTTTAAAAATACAGTTCAAATATGAACATTGTCTAAAACTGTCTGTAAACGTAAATAAAGCTTAATTAATTATTTATGTTTTTGTTTTAATCGTACTTTTTCTTTTAGTTTTTAGTTCCGTTTTATCGCAACTCAGACTGTCAATTTTTCAGCGCGTGATAAGAAATAAAAAAATCAACAATTGAATTCACTTACCTTTTGCCTCAGGTAAGAAACCTGTGCAAACATAACAGCTTCTTTGAGTGATTAAACAATGAGAACTCAACAGCTTTGAGGAGGATTAAATCTAACGAGTAAATCTGCGGTCTTTCTCAGTTACATATTTTTTACACTATTAGCAGCAGTATTATCTTCATTCAAATGTATTATCTAACTCAAATGAAGAAGAAAGTCGCCATAATTAATAATGACTGACAATGGTTCATTTAATAAAAATAAAAATAATAGTTTTGTTTATATTGATATTGTAAATTCTATTCGAAATAGTTTATGCTGCTCAGTAAGTAAATGTAAAAAATCATTCAGTAAAAGTTCAGAATGTAACTGAGCCAAACAACTGAATCGAAGCAAAAGATAGCAATTCTAAACACAGTTGCTTAGAATTGCTATCCTTTGCTTCGATTCAAGCTACACATTTCAAGACTAAAGTAGCAAGATCATGGCCATTTCAATTGTAGATATTACTGCATAGCAGCAATTTAATAGTTTCACTTAACAGTCGAGCAAGATGTCTATCAGTTATTTAGTCTAGTTTTAGTTAATCTACTTTGATTAGTAATTCTTTCTTTTTACCGTAATGCGGTGAGAAGTGAAAAAAAATTCAGACTTCCACTTGAAATATGAAATTCATGTAAATTGTAAGAGATGAATAAAATCTACTTTTATTATTTGGCAAGATATTATTACTTTTATTACAGCCTTAAAATTGTTGTAAATAATTTCTTTCAAAATCAGAGTATAAATACTTTTACTTTATGAATTTATTTAACGCTTTCCTTTCGCTAAATTCAATTTTAACCAAACAAACGATTCAACTTCCCAAAAAATACCTACTTTAAAAAAATAAACAAATAAAACAATGATAATTTCTTTTCCATTAAATTCTTTAATGATGTTCTTAGCAATAATCATTGCACCAGAATTAGCTCTACACTCAATTTCACACCATATCAAGGAAGCCAGATGCAGGGTTGACCTAAAGTTACTCCCGACCGCCGAATACTGAAGCTCGATACCCCACTGCAAGCGTTGGAACGACAAGCATGTAAGAGATGAATATAAATAACCACTTGGGGAGAGAAGTCAGACAGTGTATCTGGCATCTCAGCCAAAGATTGGACCACATATCGGACCTGGGGCCCAATGGGACGCATGCAAACACACTGCCCGATAGTAATTGATGAAATACTGAAATGCAATAAAAATGTAATGCTAGGTATGAAAGATTCAACTGTTGTGTTATCATTTCGTCGGCACATCCACTTTAATGAAACGGAAACCTTTACTTCAATGTCAGTATTAATCTGATCTTTATTTCTGGTATTAACAACATCTTCACATCATATTGAAAGCAAACGTTTTGCAGTCAGAATATATCAAAGGAAAGGTAACAATGTTGGGAGAAAAATTATTCTCTTTCTATATTTGTTAACAGATTATGTGCCGTGTCCCTTAGGGGTGTAGGCGATCATGGGTTTCCACAACTTCGTGGCTCTTAGGTTTATCTTTTTTGCTATCACTCCTGCTCCCTGTTCTGCAAACCATTTACACAAGGTTGCTAGGTAGGTTATTCGTTGCTTTCTCTCTAGACTTTACTATATACCGTGAGTATCAAATTTTGGAAGCCCTCTTTATGTACCCTAAAATTTCAGTTGTCACTTTCTGATTTGTAGGTATAAGTGTCTTTTTGTTTCCATTTTTATTATGACTGTTGTTAGTCAAATAAGATATTCTCAACATCCTTCTGTAGAACCCCACCTGTTGTCTCAAGTCTCTTCTTCATCTGTGGGAAAATACTCCAGCATTCATTACCATATAAGAGGACCGATATTACATAACAGTTCAGAACTCTTTTCTTTATTCCTAACAAATTTTACCGTTTCTTAATACCTTACTTAGCTTCTTTTGCTATTCCAATGCACCGTCAGATTTTGGTGTCATGTTTTCCGTTCTCTTTTTAAACACTTCCCAGATATTTAAATTTTAGAATCTTCAATTCGTAATTCGCATCTCGGTCTGTTTCTTTTACTAAAAAACATACACACTGTCTTCTTGCAATTTATGTTTAGTCGTTTACCCAACTCATTTCCATAAAGATTTTTCTTGTCTATTCGCAATTTCTGATTTATTCATGTAAGATTATAAAAAATAAGAGTAAAAGATTTTTAATGGCTTTACATAAGTACATCAATACAAAATGATGAAAAAAAGTTTTTTACACAAAAATATTTATATTTCAATCTCCTTTGTAACCCAATACTTTTACAGAGAACATTTCATATCAAAATTCAGCTAATAATTATGCGTCGAGTTAGGGCAGACTTATTGATCTATCTTCGTAGGTTTGTAACTTGATAATTTTGCTCAGTATTCATTTACAAAACCTACAGCAATATGGTGCGAATTTCTTTTCAAATTCCTACTGAACAATATATAACCGAATGATGGATTCAAAATATGAAAAGGTGTCAAAAATGAATTATAAATATTGCATGAGAAAATATTGCAGACATAAGCAAAAAAAAGAAAGAAAAATGGCTGTGTAACCGATTCTGAAGATAAAATATTGAACACAGTAGTTTTTAATTTTTAAATGAAAAATCAAATTTATTTTCTGTTTATCTAGAAAATTGATTCTCTCTTGAAGAATTCAGAAACAAAATTATCAATTGTAACAGAAAATTACATATAAAGTTCTTACCAACAGTGGCATTTAATAGGTTCGTGTTTAAAACATGAATAAAGATTATTTGAAGTCTTGCAGCCTTGTTTATATGTATTGCCTTGTAAGATGAAAAATCGAAGTAACTCTCTCTCTCAATAATTGGTCTTGTGCTTGTGAAATCTGTGATGTTCTTGTTAATTAAACATGAACAAATTTTATATTCTATCAAATATCAGTATGAATATTAAATTTATATAGAATATCTTTTAATTAAAAAAAGAACAAAATATATTTGAAAATATTGACTAAAATAAAACATTATAAAATATTTTTTAAAAAAGCTTGATTATTTTCGTTTTTTTTTTAATATGAAAATAATCAAGTAGTTCCTTTTTATTACATATTGTCCTCTATTGAATAAACGGGCAAACAAAAACTTTGAGATTTAAATATTTCAAATGGATTATAAAATGGAAATGAACAACTGAATTTAACTGAATTAACTAATGTTTGAAACACATATAGTATTCTAATCCAATTAATTTTATTTGTGTGAATGGAATTTCTATTTTTGAATAATAAGTACAATGTATATAATGTTAGTGATTTTTTAAAATATAACAGA
The DNA here is from genome assembly GCA_964036315.1 of Acanthosepion esculentum. NCBI lineage: Eukaryota > Metazoa > Mollusca > Cephalopoda > Sepiida > Sepiidae > Acanthosepion > Acanthosepion esculentum. The sequence goes on along the minus strand of OZ038516.1, from coordinate 24,306,837 downwards.
ACAGGCATCATTTTGCTAGAGACTTTTCTCAAAGTCAAGCGAAGGTTTGAATGAGATTAAATTTATTAAATATTTGTCTTACGAAAAGCAGAATCTTTTTCTATAACAAGTTTTCTCTAAATAAAGTAATGAAGAAAAAAAATCGAATGACGCAATTAAATGATTTCAAGCTTTGTTTTTAATAAAATAAATTGTTTCTTTTTTGTATGTTTTTGTTTCGCCGAGAAATTGTCAAAGAAATCACCTCATGTGACTATGACTACAAATGAAACTAACTCGAGATAGATTTTTGAAAGTTTTATTGGCAACAACAAATCATATATCGACACATTCAAGCAGCAGAAGGATTGGATGATGACCTTTGTGGCGCGTTACTGCACAACAGTGCGACTTGGGCTGTTTTGTCTGATTCGTCCAATAATTATCAATATCTCGACTCATATGGGTACCTTAAGTAACATCAAGTAAGTCTTAACGACAATGGGCCCTCATTAGTATATGATCCTTCCACTCGAAGAATTAATACATTTTGATTAAGGTTTATCTTAAATCAATCATTCTGAAAAAATATTCCTGTTTTTCTAATTGAAAAGTTTCTACTTATTCAAAAACTTTATTTTACAAGTAAAACATTAAGCATATTTTATTGAAATTGGATGCAATGAACTTTGCTATAGTATAAATAAAGAGAAACCAAATCGAATCTTTTAATTAAAATTAATTCTTGAATGATAGAGTTGAAAATATTTATATTTTTGTATACTTTGAAAAAACTATTAAGTACAGAGTCTGAAAAAGATGTATGATTTCAGGTTAAGTAAAACAAAAACAAAAAAAAACTGAATTATTTCTTTTTGTCTCACAACTGAATAAGCACTTCTCATAAACTGGAAACCGTGCCAGAAAACGGTGAATAAAAACGTCTTTAACAAGTTGTTTGCAGACAAAACAAGCAATTATTTTGTTTTGTTATGCACACAAACAGAAATGATTATTTTTCTCGGATGAAATCGCGCACTGTGTGTTTAGTGCTATTTATTGCTTAAAATCGATGAAGTAAACCTTAAAGAGATGTGTAAAAAGAAAGAAACCTTAAAGCGATGGATAAAAAGGAAGGAAAAATTAAACTTGACTATTTTTTTATTCCGCTTCTGTTATCATTTTGTTAATAATCCTGCCAAATATGGAAAACGTCTTTTCACTGAAAGAAAAAAAATTAAAGAAATATTTCTGCTTTGTTTTATGATATTTATTATTGATTGTTTTATCCCCTAAACAGTTTATGTAGAAAATTAACATCTTTTGGCCGATAATATTATCGGCCAAAAGGTGTTAATTTTCTCGTTATTTGTCTAAAAATCGCTGTTCTAAAGCGATTTCATTTACATCTCTGAATTTATGTCTGAAACAGATTCCTATGCGTGGTCATCAGATTGCGACCAATAGGCAGAGTTTCGACCATTTAATGCAATGACTCAGTCCTATTGGCTGGTCAACCCGTGGCGTACGACACACGAGTTCCACACAAAGGATATTATTTACAACTCTGTTTCCTACATAGCTATTTAAATAATGATGTGTATAAGGACTTGTCTTTCATTAAATAAATTTTATATAACGTGTTTATTAAATTTATCAGTTTATTATTATTTATAGTTATATTAATTTAAATCATTATGCTGAATAATATTTGCACAAATAAAATACTAAAATCAGAAACCAAATATTTGGAAATGCCATATCGTCAGCGTTCCTGGACATCATTTTCTGCATTTCGTGTAATGCTTAAATATCGCTCAAGATAAGAGATGCAGTTCGAAATATTCCGTCTGATTTAAGTCGTAAATGACAAAAATTAATAATTCTTAAGATGTTGAAATATGCAAACTCCTGATAATATTATTTTATTCTGTTCAAGTCAGAGCAAATTTGAAACCAATTAAAAATGACACAATCTTCTTAAAATTAAAAAGAAAATTTCACCTATGTCCTCTGTTTGGTATGGAATCCTGCATTTTATTAAATAAATATAACGAAAAATAAATTAGTGATTAAAATTTACAAGACCACTGTAATTGAAAATGGAATTTTTATTAACTCATCATCAGACTTTCATAATTTAATTCTTTTACTCAGACACAACGAAAACAACGTCGTAGATTTCATGTCTTGTTATCCAGGGAATCAGAAATTAACCACTTTCAATTGTAGACAAGTAATTATACATAGACACGTCCTTATACATAGACACGTCCTTATACATAGAGACGTCCTTATACACAGAGACGTCCTTATACATAAAGACTATACCACAAAGATGCTAGATTACACTTATTCCAGTTCACATGTACAGTGAACGATTTGCAGATCTGAAATTGTGTATCTGTAGTGAAAAGAAGTTGCCATCATCATATTTTATCGCGTGTCATCACAGAAAATATTTAATTGGTGCAAATTTAACAAGTGATTTGATATCAATGAAGATCGGTAAAGTATAAAGTAGCGTAGAAAATCTTTTGTTCAGTTTTCTTTTTTTACTGTCATTATCATTTAATCAACATTATTCTAAAAGGTTCATGCCTCATTCTAACAACTACGTTTTTTACAATTGTCTATAAGTGAGCTGATATTTATATTTACATTTTAGTTTGTCAGCACATTTTCGTCTATTTTTATTTCATTTCACATGAATCTGAAATTCTTAGCAATTTTCTCTTTATCATTTCCATTCTCAAAGACGTAACGAATACATATTAAGATGTAATATAATAGTAAATAGAATTAAAATATTCAAAATGTTTTAAAGTGTATTTTGTGTTAAAATAGACAAGACAAGAACAAAAAAAGAAAATTCAATAAAAATTGTTGAAAAGTCTCGAGGATAATCTTTTATATTTCGTTTAGCTAATAACAAAGGAATAAAGATCGATCATTCAGGATCGATGGATGAAGTCATTGATTATTCCTTGTTGTAGTTTTTCCCTACAGTATTCGATGTCCGTGTCCGTAAATCAGAAAGCAGACAGACGTATAAACAGACATAAATTGGTTCAAACGAGAAGCAAACAATCCTGAAAATATGAACAACTGGGGTGGATCTGCTTGGATCTATTCGGGTAGAAAACAGGTGGGTTGACGCTTCGTGATTTCTAGGTCGGCAAGATGCGGCGTCCATCTTGGAAAAGTGTTGACGAAAGGGAAATCTCGAAATGACGCAGGAGAGACAAATTTCTTTAGCACCATGGATTGAGGCGGCTTTTAAACAGCGGGCAGTCAGTGAGGCTTTTTTTTGCTACACATCAGACTCTCTGAAAGTAAAAATTACAGTTATAACAAAAATTGTTAAACAATTCTTTTTTACACTGTGTACAGTTAACGTGTTTCTTAGTGGAATGACAAGATTCGTTTAACACAACGACTTCTTTCTCTAGGATTCTTATCAATTCAATATTGGTAATTAATAAAAGATATATCATCTAGACTGGACATTCCTCTGCACTAAAAATGTTATAATCAGTGGTATATCATGAGGCTAAGCAAAATTTCGCTAAAATTTACATAAAGATGATCTTGCGTTACATTTTGCATCATAATGTCTATATGATACAAAATGTAACACAAGATCAAAATATGCATCTCCATTGTATGACTTCACCATAATAAAAAAGGGCAAAAGTATAGAATAAAATAACCTTTTGTAACAGAAATATGAGGAAATTTTCTTGTCTTAGTAAGACATCGTAAATATAAATATTATCATATAAGCAAATTATGGCATCTTTCAATTGTGCGTTTAAAACACAACGCTTGTAAAAAATTTTGAAAACTTCTTTCTTTATTTTGCTATTCAGAGTTTTCGTACAATAATGGAGACGATCTCGACTCTCATTGTTCAAAGCAAGAGAAAAAATGGCGAATGCAGACAATCAGAAAAGCAAAGAATAAAGAACAGATTCAATTAAATTGATTGTTTTCGTTTTAACTAACTAATAGCGGAGATAAATAAAGAGGATCTTTTACAAAAGACTTACAATTATTAAGTCGCTGGACTTGTAAACACAAATTTGTAACAATAGACTAAAGCTTCTTCTATTGAGTAAACATTAAAATTGTTAGTATCAAAATATGTATTCCGCTTATAAATTACGCTTTATATAATTATTTGCTGACATAATGTCACCAGTCGCTACTGAATGTCAAAATGTTACAAAAGTTATTTTATATTATTTACACTATTTACGTACGGACTATTTTCCTCGTTTTGTTGTTGCTCTCACAACGTCTCGGCCGTTATGCCCTTTGGCCTTCTTTAGGTATATGGCTATCCAGGTAACCTATAGAGAATTTCGAACTGAATTTTTTATTTAATCTAAGGTAGGGGTAGATTGTTCTCGTTCCACTGTACATGCCTAGGGATATGCCGTCTTGTTCTTATTTTAGTGATGCTCCTCCGATTCCGCTGAGTGCACGCTGCCCAGCCCAGGGATTTAACTCACAATTACTATGTCGCCAAAGTCAATTTAATCCAGTGGGCTATTATCCAGTAGGACAATTCTATGTCGATAATTTGAACCCTTAAACCTAACAAGCCTGCTGATCAGTAATGCAGCTGCTGCTTGTCATGCTTGACTGCACTCATTGATATGACAGCTGTTATCATTTGTCTTCATTTCTTTATTAGCGGTTCTCATATTGTATTTATTTCTATGTTAGGCCTATTAAGGGGTCATCATAGCTTAGTATATGCGCTGATTGTTTTAGAGGTCTAATTTTACAGTGTTCATCCTTGTCCAGTATTTTCAATTCATTTCGTAGGGACTGGTGACTAACCTTTTCCCTCTATATATGATCAGCCATGCTTGATTTTAGTGTCTCCTCCACACTACGGCTTTTCGATGTTCCTCTAGCCTTACTTTTAGAGAGCGACTAGTTTCACCTTTATATTATTCGCCCCAACTACAAGGAATCGAGTACACATAGTTCTTGATCATGTTCTACCCCAGACTCAGCAGAAATTTATCCGTAGAGTGAAGCTGCTTCTGATGTTGTCTGGAACGCAGATCTTTTTAATCTTTTCCGATAAGCCCTTGACGTACGGCAGACAGACTGGCAATATTCTGGTCCTCTTCCTTGACCCTTCGGTTTCCACCTGCTGACGCTGAATTTATGTTTACAGGGTAGTTTTTATTCTGACGGGTACCTTTTATGTTGATCATTTCGTGTTGGTATGTGTCTGGGTCGCCATTTAAGATTTTGTTGGGGCCAGAAATAAAGACACAAAGAGAGGAATTGTGTTAAATATATTATCAAAAACAGTAATACAAACAAGAGTGTTACAGCAAGAATGTTCGGTCCTACTGTCAGAGCTGATTGCTGGGAACTTCTCTCTCTAGAAGGCAATACCTGCTCCTATTTATAACTGATAAAGTCCATGGGTGCATGAGTAAATTACCATAACAGATTTTTGCAAGTTGTTGTAGGCATCGGACGGTCCCTTTCTTCGCACTCTATGTATGATGGGAATTGAAGTTGCGGTATTGTCCGATGGAGGGTAGCTTGTGATAATCGAATGACTGGAACCCATTCTCCATACAAGTTATTAGTACAACTACGAAGTCTAGCTAATTTTCTTTTCTTCTTCCATTGTGAACTGGATTGAAGTCTTATTGAATTCTTAAGTTCACATGGTCCAGCAGTATTTGCACAACTTCCTGATGAGGTCAGAGTATGAAGGTGTCATCTACGTAACTCAGTAATAGTGTCGGCTTCAGTGATACCGTCCCTAAAGCCATTTCATCGAAGTATTCTATGAATATGTTCGCCATCACTGGTGACAACAGTGAATCCATAGCCAAATCTTCCTCCTGTAGATATATGTCAGACTCTAGTTGGAAGAATGTACAGAGAACGTCAACATTTCCATCAGATTCTCTATTGGAATGTTAGTGCGTTCTCCAAGGAAGGGGTTTGATCCCAACCGGTTTCGAACCACTGTCCGGCCTTTGTTTTATAATGTTCATGAAAACGATGAACAAAAAAACTTCACGATTAAAAAGAAAACGGCTGATTGTGGAGCTCCCTTCATTATGCGTTTGGGCTATTAAGGTATGGGTTTGTTTTATCAAATCGCCATTTGCAGCTAGATTGCTAACAAAGGCTTCCCATTAGCATACCAACTAATTTTGAATTCATAGTTGTCCTTCTTTCAGACACCAAAACAGAAATCAGTGTCATTAACACTAAAATGATAATGCCTGACATGCTTCTCCTACAGGCGACAGAAAAGGATTGATACCTTTACTTTTCCAAGGGTATTTCTGAGAAAGCAAACGTAACGAATTCGGCTGGAATCCGAACTCTGTTCGATGATTTCACTTTCTGAGCCGCTTAATCCACTTCTTGATTAAGTATATGTTTATTCTGTTCCTTGAATCCTTCACTATCATCAAATGTATATTTTGAAGTACTGAATTTTTGTATATACACCTCTACGTTGGATAAGTATCAACAAACATGTTGAAATTTCTCTATGCGCTATATATGAAACGTCAAGACGGAAGAAGAAAAATAAAGATCAGTTCCATCACGTCAAGGTGCCAATGTTGCTAACCAACAATCTTGGGATAGGAACATATTACATGATATTATCTTTTAATAACATTACGTAAAACGTTATTAAATATGTTAACATTATCTCTCCCTTATTGTGAAACGCATTGTCGGAGTTAGCTCCTCCTCAGTTCCTTAATCCTTCAACAGGGGTCTCTCTCCCCTGGCTATAAATACTGGCTGATCCTTCGCCTCGAACACTCTCTTTTCCACTTAGGCCTTAGGCCGCCACCTCGCGTGGATGTGAAGTAAAATCTCTCTTTTCAACTAACACCAATATGTGACCTCTCACAGATACAGCGTTTCCCAAATTCTGGGAACACCCTAAGAACAATACACGTACGTACGAACACTCACAACACACACACATAATTTCTCTACACATACACTATGTGACTGCCCATGTCTTTGTTAAACATGTTATTAATATATATTTGTTTACACATGTATATCGGTCTTGTTTGTTTTCTTTGTTTTCTTTGGACTTAATTAAAGTCCAACATTCTCATGTAGCAGACGGCTAGCAGGAAAATTTAACCTTCTGATATCTCTTCACATCTTCACCCCACAGTCTGCTACAGCATAAGTGATTAATGAAAATAATATTAAGAAAGATAACAAACCTGGAAAGGTTGCTTTGCTTTATTAATTTGACGCTGAAAAAAATAGAAATGTAAAATGCATTAATATAAATCATTTTATTTAAAACAAGTTATATATATATATATATATATATATATATATATATATATATATATATATACTAGAAATCAAACTTTTGGGGTCACCCTCTGTATTTAATAATAAGTAAGTTTCACACCTTCTTTGGTTTAATTAATCCCAACTAATCTAAGTTGCTGACACTATTTTAACCATATGCATGGCGTCCAAATTCTTTTAAAGAGAATGTTAACTAAAATTTTAAATCCGCCAGCCCTATGATTGCTATAAACCAGCAAGGTAGATTAGGCAAGAACTAAAATTTTAAAGAATCTTTATGCAGTAATGAGTTAATTTTGTTGTTATTATTATTATTATTATTGAATATATGATAAAATCCTTCAGCAAGAACCGAAATGAGCTCGTAAATTAATTTTGAAAAGACACGTAACTTTCAATTTTTAGACGATTCTTCTAAATCCAGAGGGTGGTCCCAAACGTTTGACTTATAGTATATATAATATGAATTTCACTACAATTACCCAAGTATCTTTTCGCAAACTAACTTTACACAGTTTGTTTCGTGTTATTTTTCGCGTGAATATTTCTGCTTTATCAAAGTCAATTTTCTGAAAGCGTTTTTCTTAAATTAAGTTATTTGTAGAACCTGTGTTAACCCAGAAAATGTGCATTTCAATCAAAAATGCCAAACTGGTAATTTGGTCGGTGAGTAGAGTTTAATGTTGAATTGGTATTGAATCAAAGGTTCGTTTGCATTGAATTTCAAAAAACGAACAATTAAAGACAACAAAAGAAAAAACGAAAATTGTTGCGCAAAACCGAAAACGTTGTGCAGACAAACAGTGAAATTTTGACTAAATACAAGTTTTTAGTTACTCAAAAATCCAAGTAAGAATGTTAAAACTCAAACACGAACAAAATCTTAACAAATTTGACCGCATCATTGGAGACAGTTTTGTCAGCCTTTTGTGATTAAAATGAAATTAGACTGGTGAAAACCTGTGCTGTATGAACTTTGTTTTGTTCTCATGCATAACATATGAATTAGAAAACTAAGAAAAAATTTCAGAATCTCCTGAAGTTGGATTTAAAAGCTCTTTTCTTCTCTTTTCATATGTTAAACACTTACACATCGTAGCCCTCTCAATTAGATGTTCATCGCTTAGCCAATATAAAGATCAATTAAATACCAGAACAGAAGTCGATGTAAATTACACTAAATGCTTAAATTATCAAGTGATTTCCTGTCTGTTTACAAATAAACAGATAATGCTTTGTATCCGCTTTCATTACACCAAAGGGAATCTTTCTTTAAAATATCTGTTACCAAAAGCAACAACCAGAATTGCAATTAGTTGTGTTGAAAATGTTTGAATATTTTCTCTCATAAAATTTGTATCTTTAATTCAACATTTCCCATTGTTATCTAATATTTTAAGCGTTCCATTTCTGTATGCCGGACTTATTCTTTTGATTTATGAACTCTATTAAACAAGTGGGCAGACAAGTAAAATTTTGAAGAAATATTAATATAAATAAAACATAGGAAATAGTTTTACGCTTCAAAACTTAGAAATCTAACAAAATTGACTTTAAAAAATATTGACGTACAAAAATAATCAATATGAAATTTGAAAGAAGTGATTAGCCATGCAGGAGTGAGTGAAGCAAGTGGAGTCAGCGATTTTGGGGAAACGAACATTGAATTAGTGGAAGTAAGTAAATAGCGTAACTTGTTAAATGAAGGATTACGAAAATCACAAAAGACATGACAGCAGACATTTTTTCTATATAGGAAATTTAATAGACGAATAATTTTGGAAATACAAACTATTATTTCCGATAAATCTGTACTTTCTCGTTGAAATGAAATATCTTTTAAGGATATTTCCCAGAATTTTCGGAAAGCATCTGGTTTTAACTCCAGTAAAGTTTAAAGAAATATTACATCAACCGGAATAAAATAAATCATTGAACTTGGAGATAATAAATCAGTTATTGTTACTGAATTAAGTGGGATTTTTTTTCTTGTTTCTATATGCATTTCTCGGTTCCTGTTGCTTGATCTGCAAAAATGTTGCATCAAATATTTTGCTAATTTTACAAGTTTTTTTGGATAGTAAGTTTTTGTGTTAGAGATTTCACTTGTAATTTTTTCGTTCCATATCTTCATTTTCTACTCATAATGAACTTGAGCAGTTATAAATTCCAACCGACTGTAACACTAAATGTTCAGTCAATGAATGTTGAATGTTTTCATATAAGGAAACGGCTATTCTCACCATTATCATTACTATTAATGCACTTTACTTGTCTAATATTTAATTCGTCGCATTGACCGGACGTTTCAGGACAACAAAATCAGATCAATGTCACATACAGCGACTTACATGTCTATTAGAATATTTTTCTGCAAGTGTTCTCATATAAGAAATGTAGAAGTTCTATGAAAAAAGAATTGGCATTAAGTACGTAAATAGCAGGCTTCATATCAAGAACAATTATATTTTAGTTAAAGAAAAAATATGAACAACTTTTCTGTTACAATAACTTGATACTCCTTTAATTTGATGATAGCTTACAAAATAATTGAATACTTCGGATTTTATGGATATTTTTATTACTTAAACATACCATGAATCTGATTTATTAATTTTTTAAGAGACTGCTAAGTGAAGTCAAGGTAACATAGTAAATAACTTACATAGCACTGTATACGTTTTTAATCTGTCGTTTAAAAATATTTTCTTACTTTTGGGGAGATTCACACTGTTGCAGAAAAATTTACTATTTAGCATCGTTTTATCAATGTTATAAAACAAAATGTTATAAAATAGTTTATTCATTTTTCAATAAAACTTTTAAGTGTTTGATATCTTTTCATTAAATATTATAGGACGATTTTTCATAGTTGTACAAACTAGAAATATTTTTGACAAGTTCATTTGCATTTCTTTTTTCAAAAGTGAGAAATTTCGAATGCGTATTGATATCATTTAACTCATTCATGTTACCAAAACTGCTTACTGGATATTCTTGTGCCAAAAGAGCAGCTGATAAAGAGAGAATCGAGGAGGTAAAGATATGAAGCAACAAGCGAATCTGTTAGTAGCCAGACAAACAGTCGTGCCACTGATGGTAGATGTAATAAGAGAAGTCTACGAAGGCAGTATGTGCGCTGGCAGTGTTAGCAGCCTACACCAAATATGGCCACGACTTGCGTTCTATGTTCTCAGCAACGGACCTCGCGAGTAGTTCTATTATTCCCTTTCTCATGAAGACGAGAGTGTAGAGGCATCGCTATCAGGTAATAACAGTAGTTCGTATCCACACCCAGCCACAAATATGCTGACAACCTGCGCGTTTGGATGGATAAAGTCTTCACTTGCACCCACACCAAGAGTAAATGCCTTCCCTTATCTATTTTCTTTTATCAAACCATCCTGGGAAAGTGTTTATGGTTAGAACTTGAATGATTTTTTCGGTTAATCTTACATCTTGACTCAGAATTATCATGATGATGATGATGATGATGATGATCATCATCATCATCATCATCATCATTATCATCATTATCATCATCATCATCATCATCATTGTCTAGAGTAATCTTCTCGCAAGAACACTGTCATTTATTACCAGATCTTTTTTTATTGACACACCCAATTCTTAAGTTTACCATACTGTTACTATTTTTAGGCGATCATTTTCCAAATCGGTTACCCTTGAATAAACATAAAATAGTAAAGAAATTGAGTTACTTTATTTTACGGCTTAATTGGGCTGGAAATTTATTTTACAAGTCTTTAGTTCAATATACACTAACCTTTAATCAAGCTATATGTTATAATGTAAAGTTGAAGCTTTATAGTACAGGAATTAATTTCAGAATGGATTTTTAAACTAAAAGCAGAAATGCCGATTCATTATTACTATTATTATTATTATTATTATTATCATTATTATTATTATTATTATTAGCAATAAAATTGATCACGTCAAATTGTGAATTATTTAGATAAACTCATTTCGCAACGTTTAATTATTTTTTTGCATTGACCGTGTCTTCATCGTGATCAACATTTTTTAAAGTATGAAATTGTCTTTTTTTTTTCTAATGACGTAAATTTAAAACTGAACATTTTATTGATAATTATTAAGTTTAATTTATTCTACTACAAGGCTAAATTGAAATAGATTTTCATGCCAATAGCCAGTCGTGAAAATCAGTATACAAAAACCTGGCTTTTTACCTACCTGGGCTTGAAACTTCATCATAGTGGAATATAAACCAGCTAAGCAGTAATGTACTGTTGGTTTCTAATGATTGCTAATTTGCTTTCATTAATGAGGGAGGAATGGAATCTGCGATCCGAGTTCAAATTCCCACCCAGTCTGATGCGTTTACTTGCTTATTAATGTCCTCTTTTCTCGTCTTTCCACCCCAGCTATGTATAAAATACCAGGGTAGACTGGCCTCTCTACCCTTGGGTGGCAGCCAGTCTCGGAGATGAACTACTGTGAATTCAAAACCGCCAAAAAAGAAACACTCCACTAACTTTCCCAAGAAGTCATAGTAATTCACATGTAATAAGCAAAAAGAATCTGTGGAGAGCCAGGATCGCCTCTGATCCTAAACGGAGAGCATTAAAAAAACGTATTAATATTATTTCAATATTACTGACATAATTTTTATGCTTCTGTGGAAAAAATTGCTGAAGAGTTTCAATAACTTGAATGTTTTAGCATTGGTGTTGTTGTTGTTGTTGTTATTATTATTATTATTATTATTATTATTATTATTATTATTATTATCATCATCATCATCATCATCTAGCCAATGCAATCCAACCCTTACTTCATACCATTGAAAAAGCCTTCAATGTAATTTATCTCTAATAACAGCAATGCTATTTACATGAAAGGATTTGGAGTTCACAAGGAACATTGTTCCTGCTATAACATATCGAAAATATTTCCCATTAGTACAAGGAATGCTAGCATGTCTTTCTTCTTACATTCAATGTACACTTGCATCATATTCCGTCCATTTTTTAACGGGTCTAAAATAAGTTGTGAGGCTTAGACTTACCGTTAACTTGTATGTTTAATAGCCTTACTCTCGGTAACAAATGACATATATTTACCGTACACAGGAACTAGACACAAACAAGTCACGTTACGAAGGAATAAATAACGGGCCAATTGAAATATAAAGAGAATTGTGCATAAAGGTGAAGCTGCGCAAAACCAAAGGGTTAGAGTAAAGACATAGCAAGGTAGAAAGTAAGTAATGATGGTGCCCTCTACAAGTCATTTACCAGCATTTGGCGAAAGAGAATGCTTGCAAAAATGTAATAAATTTTTTAAGATTATCTCTTCGCCTCTCACAAATCACTGCCAGGCAAGCTATAAGGAACAGGTTGGCTCATCCGAGGACCAGCAAAATATGGGGTAGGCCGGAACATTCCAGGTTTCTTGAACGCGTATGCTTTTGTTCTGTGGTCTACATCGGAACAGTAGCCACTGGCATCGTGATAAGGGTCACCAGGGGACACAAGTCGCAGCTGGTCGGAAGATGAGCGGTAGTGGACAGGAAGCTGTTCGTCACCCATCGATAACTTGGGTCTGGGATTAGATTTCATGCATTTGCCAGGTTTGGGAGCAACGGGTGGAGGAGGGCCTTTAGTTGATGATGGTTGAAGAGACTGAGCCCGTGGAGGGCGTGCTGGAAGAGAGAATAAGAGAAAAAAAATTAGTAGATGCGAAACAAGATGCCGGCAGAAGTCGTCATCAGTGATTTGATGGTTAGTTCTTGTTTCTTCATTGAGTTGAACCCTATAAAAAAGATTAGATTTTTTGTATCTTCAAAAGTTTACTACCATAGTCCTGAAACGCACTGTATTTCAGCAGATCGATAAAAACTGATACATTTTTCTTAACAAAAGGCAACATAAAATGATTGAGCATCTGTCAAAAAAGTGGTTGCGATCAAGTTAGGGTCATCAAGAAGTACAGAAGACGTACGCTGTAAATGCAGGATACACAAAATATTCAATTAGTTCTGGTTACTTAATAAGTGGATCAATCCTTTAGCAAAAATATGGTTTTACTGCTGGCTTGATTATCATATATACATTTGTATTTAAAGTAACATTAAGATAAAAGTTTCTAGTGATATTCTAGCGAGAGAACAGGGCAAATGACAGGGAAAATGAAATTATTAAGAAGTTGGTTTCCTGCTCCAACTAAATGGAAATACGTTAGTAGAGCTGACTGGGCGAAAATAAATATAAAAATAATTTATGTTAAATTAATATACTAATTCAAGGAAATATTTATGTTTATTGAAATAGGATTTTACAAAAGCGAAAATATGTGGTGTATTTTTGCTCTTGGGATTTCTTCTTTATCATAAGTAACCAAATAAAAAAGAAATAAAAACTTTTTTAACGCATAGAATTTTAGAGATTGAATAAAAAGTGAAAACAACTTCAAAATTTTCTAAGTAGTTAACTCAATGGGTAATTTTCGCCACAATATGTAAATATATAATCATCTAATGCGTATTTATTTGTACATTTAAATTATGAATAAAATAACTAACTTCAAGGTTTATTCAATTTAGATTCAGTATAGAAACTGATAGTAAACTTGTTTAGTTTGTAATGAAATTGCAATGATTGAAACACAATCAAATTACATTGACTTTGTGACCTAAAGGACATGAAGGGAAAATGTTATACTGTAAATAAAGAGAATGGAATGCCTGTACAGAATCACTGACACTACAGTAAGGACAAAGAAATAGTCTACTTTATCCTTTTCAGAATTATTTTTATTTAGTTTTAGACGCAGTGATTATTTCATTAAAAGATGCAATCGGGTATTTACGACAATTTCATCAAAACAATTCACAGTCACTGACAGGATAATTGTATTTAAAAATATACCTGCATTTTTAAACAACAATGTATGCATTTGAATACACTTGTTGTTACGTGTTCAAATTAGACATCGGTACTAATAAGACTATTGGGAAAAGATTTACATTTGTAGATGTCTGTTCAAACTTAACCACCTAAAAATATGAAGTGAGTATCACATTTCAGTTGAATTCAAACTCAACTGAATCCAAAGAAAAATTCAAGATTATCTCTTCACCTCTCTCAAATCACTGCCAGGCAAGCTATAAGGAATAAGGCAAACATATATAAGGCAAAGCAAACATATATATTCTACCGAAATAGACTGTAATCTAAAAGATTAATCTGATGAAAAGCCTTCTTTATAAGTAATGCCAAGTTTGTCATGAGCAAATGTCGAGACATCCTGCAAAATCTTCACTTGGTATTTTGTTTAGAATTCTGTCTTGTATGAAATAAGTTTACCTACTTATGAATTCATAACTAATTCTTATAAACTATTTAATGTGATTTATTTCTGTTCTTATAAATAGATAAAAATCACATTAACTATTTATCACTATTTTAGAATGAGAAATATGGAATCAAGAGTTAAATTTGTATCAATTTAGCCATTAGAAACAACAAGGGTTTGAGTTTTAACTTGACATGTTTAAAAGAGTAAACTGGATGGGATTAAGCGTGTTTGATCCGAAACAACATTTAATGGCTTGTGTTAGTAATTTTATGAACATAACTAAAGCAGTATTTTAATTTTGTTGTATTTGAAAATCAGATCGCATAGTGAGTGCTAGTGTTAATAAAATAGTGCTCGATGTAATATAACAGAGCTATTAAGTATATTAATAAATATAGATATACTTCCTCACTTTGAATTTCATGCACAACGCAACCTTCAGGTGCTGAAAAGTGACTGGCCGTTATATAATTAAATAAAAAACAGTAATCCCCGTATAACATATGGCTTGCGCCAGCATTGCATTAACCAGATATTTTTATTAAACCTTAATTATGTAACGGTCAGTCTTTACTCAGAACTTGAAGATTGCGTTGTGCATGAAACTCCGGGTTGTGCCACCGGCGACGAATTTTTTATATATATATATATATGAGGTGCGATGGATAAACTGTCATCTAAATTACTCGAAAATGAAACTAATAATGACATATCATTTTAACAGATATATTTACCAAAATTTCACAAAAATATCTTGAAATACTAAAGAGTAAATTTATTCAATAAAATCGCCATTGGCTTCAACCACAGCCTCCAGACGACTTCAGAATCTCCTGCAACTCTGCAAGTCAGTTCAAATTGGCAGCTGATCTAAAATTGAACTACAAACTTGTGGTTAACTCTTGTAAGGAATGGCTTGTTATTTTTAACGCCTCCAAAACGAAATTTCTCTTTTTTAATCGTCTGATATAACCTTCTTTGCGTTCCATTGGCATTGCTGATGCTAACCTCCATAAAGCAACTCATTGTACCTTCTCGAGCTAATGTTTTTAGCTGACATGAAGTGGAAAGATTATATTGAATCAATTGATCGCTTTGCTGCTGCTAGGAAAGTTCGTTCACTGTATCGTGCGACATAATCTAAAGTTATATATGGACAAATGGTTGCCTTATGAATGTGTTTATCACATTTATAATTCTACAGTTTGTCCAGGCATTGAATATTACAATATTATTGCTTAATACTACTTAAATTCTTGATAAAAAAAAACAAAAAAGAATCTGCAGTTATAGATCCTGACCTAACATCTCGGCTTCAGTTACTTACTCACCACCGTAACGTAATTTCCGTTTGTCTTTTTTATAATTATTTTGGTGGTAATTGTTCTGATGAGCTTTCCTCTTTGATACCTAGACTTTATGAATTTAAGCGCAGTACTAGATTGGCAGCTAGGTCTCATTTTACAGTTGAAATGGCTAAATGTATCAGTAAGTTCTATCCTAATATTTTCTTCTCTCACTCTTCTCACTTGTGCAACTCTCTTCCGGTTTCCTGCTATCCAGTTACATTTGATCTTCAAAAATTGAACTGCAATGTCCATCGCTATTTCTGTCTTCCTAATTCCTGTTCTTTTATTGTTCTCTCTCCTTAACACTGTTTTTCTTTTTCTCATATTCTTTCATACTTAATAACCCCATGCGTTTTAGTGGTTTTATTGCCTTGCTTGAGATGAAATAATTAAAGAAAAAAACGATCTAAACTGTTGGGTTCTCTGGTGACACCATCTCATTCCCAAACAAGTAGAACCACAAACGCGTTTAATTTCGCCAAAATAAATAATTATACAAATAGGTACTTACACTGTGGCATAGTTGGAGCTGCTTTCCATCCCCTCGCCTTTCTGTTGAAATTCGGTCCGTCAACAAAATTACTTTTGAATTCCGCCTGAAGATCGGCATTGACAGTCGGTAATGGAACACCAACATGCTTATTCATTACGGGGGGATCAGGAACTGAAGGTTTCGGGGCAGGCTTCGGTTGGATAATGGGCATTGGTTTTGTTATCATATTGGCTAATCTATTCTGGGAATTCATCATGGTCAGAGAAGATGCACTTGTGGGTGGCTCGGACGGAGTTGTCGGGGCCGATGCAGCTTTTTTCTCATCGATAACCCATTTCTCACATCTGGCTTGACGTTTGGCGAACAGCTTGGCACCACGACCTTTACTGTTCTGCAGATCAGCTACAATATTCATGCAGGTGTTTGGATTGACTGCGGTATGATCAACTTTGGGCTTTGCTAATCTCAAAGTTTCAAATTCTTCACGTGACAAACTCATTTTTGGTGGGCTCTCTACAGAAACCTAGAAGAAAGTAAAACGAAAATTAGTTTTACCGAATACAATCTGTAAAAATTTCTATATTTGCATTCATCATATGACAACGCAAACATATATTGCTACCGAAATGGATTGGAATCTAAGAAATTAATCTGATAAAAAGATGATAATAGCGTTCTAGGAACAACTATCCCAAGTTAATGTAACTATCTTATCTCATTGAGTTATAACAAAGAAATTCGCTTGGCATAAGAAAATATAGACATTGCGCAAAAAATCCTCAATCAGTGTCTTGTTTAGACTTCTGTTTTGTATGAAATTATTCTACTTATTAAATTATTTATCAATGCTTGTAACTAAGATTTCTTTCAGTCAATTTGATCATAAACTTCAAAAAAGAGAGAAATAAACCTTCGGACTATCACACCACGGATTATCATTCGAATTAAAATTATTTAAAGAGGATGTAGGAATAACTTCCTCGGATATCGCTTCTTATTCTTCTTCAATGTCATTAACGCAAATTTGAAACCGAATAGGTTCTTGAACTAAAGTAATCATTATTATTGTCGTTATTCGTTCTTTTTCCTTAACATCAAATACTGCATAGGTTGCAATACAAACGCAAGGTGTGTATTTCTGAGTAGAGAGATTACAACTGATTCAGTTATCAGATAAAAATCTCAGAAAGCAAAACTACATTACGTTCAGATTCCATTGCAAATTAAATAATACTTTTAAAATCAAAACTCTTCGCTTATTTCTCATAATATTTTTTATTGTTATCTAAATGACTACTGGAAAGGCGGTTTTGGTTGGAGTTAGTTTTCCTGAAATTGACCTTTTTATGAAAATCATTTGCTATCAATATATTACAAATTTTAAAGTTTATTTCCTTCAAAACGATTAATGAGATATTTGTATTTTATCTATTTCCTCATTTTTACACGTAGTTTCCAAACATAATTTAATGCGATAAAATATACCTGAATCTCCAACTCACCGACAAAAAATTGATTTAGTATAAATTTCTCTTTAAAATTTCAAAAATACTTTCTAAAACATGAATCGATCAAATTCTATGCAAACTTAAACAACAGTACAAAAATCCCTGCTGTTCATCTGATGGAAATATACGCATATAAGGAAAACAAGTATTTACAAAATAATTAATGACAGGTTCTTACGTTCAAATGAGATAAAACAATATTAACAGTATTTCACGAAATACCCACCTTACGAAAAGGATGTGAACAAATTTTAGTGTGTTAATTCTTTTTAGAAGCATTCTCCTGACTTAAAGTTTGCTATCCCACTCAAAAGCAGTATCGGCAAAATAGACTAACCAAAAAAGATAATAACCCTCTAGAAATTTATACACGACAGAGTTCTTTTCTAAAAATGCGAAAACTTCATGTTAGATCGCATATAAAATCTTTCATCGACTATCGGCTGAGGAAGTGGAATAGGCGTGTTGAGTTCAAATTTCGGCCGAGTTTGTTGTGTTCACTTATGCATACTTTGAGATAGGTATGAATCAATCACTTCTCTTGAACTCCCTCACTTCAACATAAACAACCTCCTGATCGACAAGCAGTATGGATTTCTCTCTTCTAGATCCACTGCTGTCCTAACTGCTATCACACAAAATCAATAAAGAACTCGATAATAAATTCATCACGAGAACGATCACCTGAGATATCTCAAAGGCTTTTGGCAAGGTGTGACATAGTGGATTGCTACACAAACTTTCTCGCTATGGAGAGCAGTCGCATTCGCCAAGTCCTTTCTATTAGGTCCTTGAAGATCGGTTTCAATGGTCAGGCTTCTGAAGTCTATGAGATCAATGCTGGCGTCCTACGTGGTTCACTAATTAATCGTACCTAATCTTTCTGCTTTATATTAACGATCTGCCTAAGAATATTCTCAATTGTTAATAAATATATATGCATATGATACTACAGTATATGGATGCAGTTCCAAAAGTTTATATGGGCCAAATGGAAGTTAGTGAGGAACTGGCTTGCAACTTCAGATACCGCAAAACCAAGCTAAAAACTTTTCATCACCAGTGAGCAAGCCTCCTCTATCCATGGAAAATGTTCTAACAGGCTACATTCTCTAGTTCCACTAGTACAGACCTTTACAGCTAAGACCCGGCTTGCCATATACACAGAGATGGATCATCCTCATTCCCTACTGGTAAGAAGGAAGTTCCATTCGTACAGCTTCTTCCCACGAGAGGATGTTTCCCCACCACGACAATCTTAACCTCTTCAAGTCTCGGATCAACCGTTAATTTATCATATATATCCTCACAATGTCCAATTCTAACATCCATAAAACAACCCCATTCAATAACCGTCTATCTTGTGTGGCACTCGAGAAGTGATTTGGGTGAACCATAACGTAAAATAGCAGAGTAGACCTGGTTCTCTAGCTTTGATTAGCAACTAGTCTGAATTCAAAACTGGTTGGGTTAGAAGCTAGTAACACTACGTCATGAAAATCAACTTGTTATAGAAACCACAGCAGCAACACCTAGTGTGGTGAGTCTGTGGCCCTATACTCCACAGTGGAATCTACAGGGTTAACACCTTCCACTCATAAAAACCTAGTTACCATAGAAACCAAAGCAGCAACACCTAACGGTCTATAGTTGTGGCTCTATTCTCCACAATGGTAGAAGGAGAATGGAACATTCACGATATGAAAAACGTTTTATAAATACTGGTACGAAAATAACAAATAAAATAGGAATATTTTTTGTGATGACATAGTAAAGTTCAGCTTATCAATAAAGCTATTTTCAACTGGTCATATATGAAAAACTGTTTTATTAAAAATCGCAACACCTATTTTGAAATGCGCTATCAGCGCAAAAATATTCAAAACTGTGTTACTGTTTTTGTACAGATTTTACTAAGTGTAAAAGATATTCGCGATCAAAGTACATTCCAAAATGTTTAAGTAAAAATATTTGTAATTTCCGACTGACACGCCTAAGATGCGTTGGTATATATCATGTTTTCGAGTTTATGCCAAAATGTGCAAGGGGTGCTGAAAAAACGACTCTAATAGAAAAACTGCCAAAAAAAAAAATGCCACTACTTGCCAGTGTTGTTGAACAATAGTTCCTATAACAAAATATTAATTGCTTTCATATGTTTCTCGTTCATTCTCCCTGCAAATATAATTCAGACACCAAATGTTCTCATTTTCATTTTGGTTTTCACCCTCAAATTATTATATGTATTTTTTCTGAAGATAATTAATTAGCGTCAGTATATAGGAAATCGATTTTAAAGGCAAACTTATGAAAAGAAAAAGCAATAAACGTGTATTTTGCATGCATGATTCTCATTACGAATGCTGCTGTTTTTATATTTACCTAACAGAAAATACTTTTTTTAAATTAACAAGTGTTATATATTTTTAATATATTTTTGAAAGCTATTAATGGATTTTTGTGGGAGTTTTATAGACCTGTAATGAAACAGAAATCTTATTTAACAATTAGAAATTGAATCAAGTCTGGTTTGAATATTTTCAAAAACCTTATACGCACGTACACTAATCAATTGTTATAAAAGTAACAACTTCCTAATTATAATAAACAACTGACTAATAAATTAATTGTTCATGCTTAATTCATTTCATGTTTATTCTTTTGGGTACAATATAGTTTGTTATGGTTGCATTATAGACCGACTAAGAAAGGAAAACGTAAAAGATGAACTGCAAAAAAAAAACTGATCAAAAGATAAAATATTGCAAATTTGTACAAATAGTCATATAATAAATATTAATAAGATTGACCGTATTCTTTTATTTACTAATCAAATGTTGATTACCTATAACTACAATTTTCAAAATAACCTTTATATATTTTTATTTTAAAATTGATAAATAATAGCTTCTTGTATTTGAAATAAAAATTCATATAGTTTCGCTTCTATCTGACTTATATATGTGTTGAACATTAAATTGCTGATTGCATTAGCACATAATGTAAACCGTTCAGTATGTGATGATTAATATGCACAAAATGCATGATAGGGAATTTCTTTTATAATTAACACGATGAGTGAGGAGACTCAATAGTGACTAACCAGACGACAATAAGATAATCGCTGCCAGATTCACATATTTAACATTTCAGAATGTGTGTCGCTAAAGTGCAAAAACTTGTTAGTTACAAACATTATGATAAACAGTTAACTTCTCCAAATCATTCCAAGTTGCTGTGTTTTTTCGTTATTCCGAATCATTTCGCTTCGCAATAACCCGGATTATAAATATTTACTATGAACTGCTTATTTTGGCTCAAGGCTACATTTGGTAGGGCAGATCGAATTCTTACACGAGCGAATTCTTGTTCTCTCCGATAGTTTCAATTAAAATGACCAGCCATATGTTTAATAAAAACTAAATCATATTTATTTCTGAAAAAAAAAATAGAAAAACTGCTTTTAAAATAAGTTTTAAAATAGCTTCTCGAAATGGACATTAACGTGAAAACACTCAGTTTAGTTTGAAAGTTCTTAAAACATTTTTAATCCATTCACTTTCTGCAGACTTTTTACTGTCTGGGAGTTAAAGAGAAAATATTTCAAAACAATTGTCTACTGATAAATCTTACAAAATAACCATTTCTATTAATAAACAACACATGAAATGAAAGAGAAAGAAAAATGAACAATATTTGGGCAAAATCTTCATTATCATAAGAAAAATACAAACAGTTTTGCGTTCAATATTCTTGATATTTGGGCAAATGAATTCATCGAATTCTGTCTACCTTTGTTAGTGGTAAGTTCCTTTGACATATTATCAGTTTTCGCTAAGAAAAGAAGGCGAGGTTGTTGAAAAAAATGACTCACAAATCAACAACTCTTATTTCCAAGAGACAAGATAGTAAGCTGCTTATGTTTACATACTGAAAAGGTTTAAGCATTTCATGGAAATACGAACGTTGCTGTATGTAAGAGGAAGGAGTGCATAACTCCAGAAGAAAGACGAATAAATATAGAAGGTCATGCGAAAATAGACGAATACGTTATTCACCGATTAATGACAATAAATAATTTGCTTACAACCTAAATCATCATTTCATATACGCAAGAGGATTCTAGAAAAGTTAAAACACACAGAATATTTTAGCAAAATCAAAATGTAGTGTAAAGATCAAATAACAAAATACCGGAATATTATAACAAGAACGTAAAAAATGATATAATTATAATAACTGATAAGAAATATAAAACCAATATGAGAATAATATTCACTACAAAATGACAACGGTAATAATAAAAACGATATAACGATGATAAGAAATATACAAATGTACAATGAGAAAATATTTACGACAAAAGTAAATATAAAAATATAGTAAAATTACACATTTCTGTAATTTCATTGTTATCATAATTTTGCGCTGAACGTTAGTAATTATGATAATGTCGATAATTATGATAATAATGATAATAATTATGATAATGATTATTATATCAGTAAAATAACAAAATAATATCAAAATAATTGCAATGTTTCCTTTTTCTATTTTAATCAGTCATATAAACAAACTGCTAACCTTCACTTCGTAGATAAAAATAGCCAGAAAAGAAAAAGGAGAAAAAAACAACTTCCAATCACAAAGTAAATAAATATATCATCATCTATTAATTAATAAAAATAGGGACTGAATTTACTTACCTGATGTGCAACTTTAGGTATGCGGAATTGAAAAAGAGGTTTGATGCCACCTTCACTTGGATCCAATTCACTGGATAATTCTGCTAAATCAGCCACGTTACCGTCAGAATAGCCGTCGTGTATCCATTTGATGGAACGTTTCTGACGTTTGGCAAACATTGTAGCGCCACGCGCTTTGCTATTGGCTGCTGCCGTCAGCGATTGAGAGATCTTCTTACATAATTTCATCTGTTCCTCTATGGTTGGGTAGACACCTTTTGGATCATAGTAGAACGAGGAATCCGAGTATATGTTCTCTGTAGAGGAAATAAAATAGCGAAATATGTTTACAATATAGAACCATAAAACTACTTAAAACATTGAGAATGAAGATGAAGTTCTTTGATAACAACTGGCACTTCAATAGGAATAAATTTCAGAAATCTAACAAGTTATAATTCGAGCAAAAGTCCTCCAAAACATTAGTAATACAAACCTTTCTAGGCAAAATATAATAATAATAGCAAATCAATTCAATTTGCCATTTAAATTATTACCCCGACGGTGGTTTTCTCTGTCAATCTCCAAATTCATTGACTAAACCGCAAATTTAAGTAAAATTTCGTAGCGTATATATATTAGAAATATTTACGACTTTTATCTGTATTGCATGCATATTATTTGCATTTATCTGAAAGTTAGAGACCTTCTTAATCTTTTTTTGTATTGCATAAGTTTTTCAAAATCTAAGTACATAATTTTATTGATTTGTCTCAAGAATCAAATATCAGTTAAACTTATTTGCAAATTGTTATTGATTTTTAGAAAGCCTTGAGGTTGAAGCGAAATATCTTTCTACTTGATTATTTGGAAAATAATATCACATTATTAGAAGTAAGCATCTAATGCGAAATAATGGTTACACAACAAATAACAAAACCAAGATTTCGTTTAACTAATTTAACTGGATGTGTATTGTTTATAATAAAGTCTAACACCATAAGAAATCAAATATATTAATGAGGCTCACATTCATTATTTTATGCTATATAAATTTCATAAAAGCAATCATGTAAAATTAAGAATTTGCTGTTCCTAAAGTATCATTGCGCAGAATACGTATCAAGTTTGACTGTAATATTTGCGATAAGCATTGGCGATCCGTTTGGATAATCTTTTGAAAGCATTTGATGCAGCAGATGCTCGGTCAGTGCATGTGTTCTTTTACAAAAAGCATCAGGATTAATTAAACAAATCCATCTCAAGTAAATTGGAAATAAATCTGGAAATTTGGGTTCTAGGAGTAGAATGAAACATTAAGTAACTTATCTAACGAGTTTGTGTAAATTCTTCGTAAAACAGGGACTGAGATGGTAGCACTTGCTTAGAACTACGAAGGATAGGACGTTTTCACTGGATTTTTACAGATGAGAAGATGAGATATGCAAAACCCGGTATTTTTCACCATATCAAACGAAACTCAAAAGTTAAACCACAGAAATGTTAATATGTTCCATCATGATATTATTATTATGTTCCATCGTCTGCTGATCCTGGAGAACCCAAGCTTGTCTACATCAGAAATACGAAACTTTAGTAAACAGAAACTCTTAAAGCATAAATACGCAAGGTCATTACTTAGCAAAAGAAATCAATGAGAAAATAAAATCATTAGGTTTTACTATACCGAACCAAGAACCTTCAGATTATTGTTTCTTTCATTAGAATTTTTCTTCAGATGACTTGAACGTTCAATTCGTCTGAAGATTGCGTGAAACTCGGGTCACGACTAGAGCTATCCTTTCATAGGATTTAACGTGGTTAAGCGTTTTCTGATCACTCTAGATATATCGAATGATAGGGTTTGGCATGCTGGCCTTCTACATAAGCTTCAAGGATACTGTATTACAGGACGATTATTTGATTTAATCCAATCATTCCTGTTTAAGCGTTAAATGAAGTTTGTCCTGAATGGGTTCTCTTCTAGTTCCTTCCATACGAACGCTGGTATTTCTCCAGGCTCTATCCATGGTCCTACACCGTTTTTGATCTTTATCAATGATCTTCCTGATGTCATAAGCTCTCAAGTAGGCATCTACGCAGACGACACTACCATTTACTCCTATCTCAATAGTAAATCTGGCATTGCTGACAAAGTTAACCTAGCCGTTGGTCTCGAAGACGACCTTCAATCTGTGGTTAACTGGGGAAGGAAATGACTTGTGAATTTTAATGCATCCAAAACGAAACTGCTGTTATTTACTCACTATAGAGAAACTTCTCTACCTCTTATCAGCATGGTTGATGCTCAACTCCACGTGAGCGCCTCACTGCGCCTTTTTGGTCTCACGTTCTCCACTGACCTGAGGTAGAATAACTACATTGAATCAATAGCTGCATCTACCGTAAGTAAAGTTGAGTCCATCCTTCACATCTACAAAGCTACCATTTGTCCATGCATGGAATACTATTGGCATATATGGTCTGGTGTCCCCGCTGTTCATCTCGATGTTCTCAAGAAAATAAAAGAAGGATATGCATTGTGATTGGTCCTGACTTGGGGTCTCGACTCCAGTTACTTTCTCACCGATGTAATATGGCTTCCCTCTGTCTTTTCTATAAATATTTTCATTGCATCTGCTCTGACGAGCTATTTTCAGTGGTGCCCCGACTGCATGAATTTAAGCGTGCTACTAGGTTGGCATCTCGGTCCCACCCTTTTACTGTCGAAACAGTTAAATGTAACTGCCTCTTCTACTCCAACAACTTCTCTCGCACTTCACGACAGTGAAACTCCTTTCCTCTTACTTGCTTCCCTGATAATTATAATCTTCAAAAATTTTAATGTAATGTCAATCGACATCTTCTAGCGCCTTTTCCCCCATTTTTCTTTTTATCTTTCTCCGTTCTTCTTTTTATCCTTTCCTCAATTCCCCTATACCCAGTCTTTTCCCTTACTTTCACTCTCTGTAGCCCATTACGTACTAGGGTCACTCGCGCCTTGCTTGGAGTGCAATGCTTAACATATATATATATATATATATATATATATATATATATATATATATATATATATATATATATATATATATAAATACTATTTCAAGACAACTTCTACCTTAGAAAAAAGTAACAATTTTAATATTCGTCTTTATAACAAAAAAGTCATCATAGTAAAAAGAATTTTTTGATTTGCATCGTTATCTTTATTTTGCATTACAAATGTCAGTTGATGATTTATTAGTACAATCAATAGAAAAAATTGCCAAGTATTTAGTCAAATGTTTACTTCATAATTATCGAGAACATCATCTTTTTTTTTCTTTCTCTCTGAAGACATTCATCTTAATGTATCTCGAAACTCGAGAATATGCGTTATTGGCCCAAACACTAACGCTTAAAATTTCATGGGAATAATTTAAAAATTCAGTCAGCCAAATCTAACCACAGAATGGAACATTAAATCTTTCTTCATTTTAAAAATTTTATATTCCCCGAATAGATATTACATTTTTATTTTGTAGTCAAAAATGCGAGAATTAATATAGCAAACAAAACCTTAAAACAAAAAAATCTAATGAAAAACTTTTATTATCCTAGAGTTTTTAACGAGTAAGATAAATATAAACATGTAGTCAAGACTATATAAAAATTAATGTTATTTCTTTATATATTTCTATGGAATTAGATAGGGAAACATTAATCAACATTATATGATAATTACCGTTGTGTGTTTTTTATTTGGTTATATCTTTAATGTCATGTCCTCTATAACTAGATAGGACAAAACGAATAACGTTTATAATTCAATAATATAATAGGGAATTTCTTTTAAATAAAGGGCATAGCAATGGTGTTATCTTTAAATTTTTATGTCTGTTATATTATATATGGAACAATGTATATTATAACCCCTTCAATGACTGGTGTATATCATATATTACACACGGTATGTCATCAGTTCTATAATACCTGTTCTATCATATAGAACATTAGAAGATAGATTTAACTACAGATAATTGTAAAACAGTCTTCATTTTTCACGACATGGGTACACTATATATAATTAGATAGTTTAAAATTAATACTACTCGTAAATTTAGAAGTTATTTTAACCTAAACTATTTATCACGTTAATTTTAAATTGAACTTTTCCGGCAGTTTGTATAGGATTACGCACCTAGTGTAAGTATTAGGTTGGTGCAAAAATAATGTCGTTTTTTGACGTTCAACTTCATGTGAGAAAACGACATTATATTTGCACCAACCTAATACAAGCAATATTTAATTTGTTGAGAAAAATATATATTCATATTTTTTCGAGGGTGGGTGCTATCACGGATTATATTTGGCATTATGTATTCACTAATATGTATATATATATATATATGTGTGTGTGTGTGTGTGTGTGTGTGTGTGTGTGTGTGTGTGTGTGTGTGTGTGTTCACTGATTAATCTTGGCATTATATAAATCGATTTTTCTCAATATCTTTTCATGTTAAATGTTGTGTTTAATATAACAGTGCCTGGAAATGGAAAAAGATGATTTGCAACAGAATGACGAAGACGACAACGGCAAAACCTATCTTAAGACCATGTTGAAGCAAAGACAAAGCTTATTGAGTGCTTCGCAAGAAAGAATTGAACAAATAAAACTGCAGTCTAAGATATATAGAAGTAAAGGACCCGGGGTGGGGGGTAATTAAATGGGGTTCATTGGCATCTATTT
This sequence comes from Acanthosepion esculentum, assembly GCA_964036315.1. NCBI lineage: Eukaryota > Metazoa > Mollusca > Cephalopoda > Sepiida > Sepiidae > Acanthosepion > Acanthosepion esculentum. The sequence goes on along the minus strand of OZ038516.1, from coordinate 24,279,400 downwards.
TAGTTATGAATTCCGGATATCCGCTGTAGTGAATCTCAGTACATTGTTTCAAAACTTTTGTATACTTTGATGTTCCAGTCTCGAGTTTATGTTCCTCTCCTATCTCTGCGCTGATCTTGCAATGGAAGAAATGAAAATCAGTGATAATCAAAATTTGGATTTCGTCTTTTTTAATGTTTTTTTAATGTCTTTGTTTTCCTTTGTTCTTTTTTGAGATGTTGACAGTTAAATGCAGATTTAAATCTCAGTAATGTTTTGATAATTTTCTCAAATGACTTGTCTGGTACTAACTGAGGTACGTTAACAAAAAATGGCTTTAGTTGAATTAATCTTTCAGGCCTTAAAAACTGGCGCTACAAAATCACAAAGATCTTTACTAAAATAAAAAAAATCCGCATTAACTTGAAGAAATCTGTTAAAGTCTTGACAAAGAAAATATATGAGCCTGGAATTACTAAATGTTAGTCTATACAATTCTTAGTGCCCTGTTTATAACCATTTTCCAAGTTAGGCTTTGCGAAGATTACTAAAGTAGTTATACAAGTGCTTTGGGGAAATTCTACAGTTTCTAAGAAAGAATCCTTATGCTACTCAGTTCTTTTCATACAAATACAGCATTTGAATCCAAGTTCGGTCCAACTAATTCATTGAAATGTAAACTATCAGAAATGGATTACTGACTCAAGATCTGTATTTACACATCTGCCTACGGTGGCGAGATGTGACACAAAGTCTGAGTGCATGCACCCGGACCAGGTCCTAAAATTGCCCATCCCTCGCAACCGTAGGTCGCGCTGGCGTCGGTATTACTTCTTTCCCTACTCTTTAATGTAATGAGGTGCTTGCCGCAGGTAGCTGTTTCCTTGGATCGCGCATCTCTCAATATCTTCAGCTACGCTCTGCCCGAAAACAGAGACACAACTGAGAGATGATAAGAGTATCCTCAATCGTCGCTGACCCAAGATAATAAAATTCACAACATTCAAAATAATACCCTTATTTATATTAGCACCCATGCTAACACAGACACGGATATTAAAAAATCGCTGAAGCTCTATTTCGGGATAAATACTATCATGTTCTATCGTTTTAAAAAGACTACGGGTAAAATTAATAGAAAATCAAACGTATCATCTATCTCCAATATAATAGTCCCCAAATACCTTTTATTCTGATATCTCTCGTCCCTCTCCCCCCCTCCCCCTCTCTCTCTCGTCCCCCCTCTCTCTCTCTCTCTCTCTCTCTCTCTCTCTCTCTCTCTCTCTCTCTCTCTCTCTCTCTCTCTCTCTCTCTCTCTCTCTCTTTCTCCGACTATCTACCTATCTCTATCTCTCTAATATATAAAAAGGTTTGCAAATATTTAGATTGAATGATTATTGTTATTAATTTCTGGAAAAATAAAATTATTTTTTGTTCTAAATAATTTTTATTTTTGATAAACTATCAAATTTGTTAAGATTATAAATTTTTAAACTTAGTTCCACAATAAAACCAACAGAATATTGTTATAATCAATAAAAGTTCAAAATGTCGTTTTGATCAATAAAAGTTGAAATTCTGGTGAAACAAAAGCTGAAACCATATACAAAGCCTGTACAAATACGAAAATTTTCAGAATATATTTCAAGTTTCAATTCGTGAAGAACTAAAATTTGGTTTCTGTAATAGTTTCTCAACGTTTCTTTATCTGACGGTGATTAGGCATTCTTGGTAGAATATATTAAACATTGAAATTGGGCTATTTTTATCCTGAAAATGCGCATCATGTTTTTCGTATTTGTACCTTTCGAAGGCTTCGAATGTGGTTTCACCTTTTGTTTCAGCAGAATTTCAACTTTTATTCATCAAAACAATTTTCTGTTAAAGTTTTATTGTGGAACTGAGTTTAGAAATTTACAATCATAACAAATTACAAGAAAATAAATATAACCTTAAAAAATAAAATATTCTTTTGTGTGTTAACGTTTCACTTTTTATTAAAGGAAAAATGTTCACAGTAAAAATTCTTAACAGAGATTTTTAAATAATATTTGGATAATTATCAAATAAAAAATTTACGTATTGTTTTTTTTTGTTTGTTTCAATCATTCATTTCGTATTCAAGAACGAAACTTTGTCCTTAAATATTAAAATAATGATGTTGCATAGGAATGAAAAATATATAATCACAGACGAGAATCATTTTATAAATTTATTTTATTATAATAATGCATACGGGTTCCTTTTTGCAACTTGACGGATAAGACGTCTCTTCAAGTAATTTATCTTATAAAACATTGTACAAGAATGCACACATTTTTGTACAGCATTATATCGAAATAGCCCAGGCTTATTTTTCTTGTTTTCTTCATGGAAAATAATTTACATTTAGAAACTCGACCATCATAATGTAAGGCAATTCTTTACACACACACACACACACACACACACATATATATATATATATATATATATATATATATATATATATATATATATATAGTGCGTCATGGCAGCTAAATATAATGTTATAGATAAAAAATATTATGTCAGTTTCTATGTGGCAAGAAAACTCTTATTATTTGTCATCATCAAGCTCTTGTTATGCAATTATGTCTGTGAACGCCACACCCATTTACATACATTTTCTCCTCACTTTGATTTTAGACTTGTTTTATGAGCTAGAAGACCTTCATTAAAATGCCTTTTTGTGTTATTTTTATAAGAAATATGGAGTATTTTTATAATTCAGTTGAGCAATCAATAAACTGGATTGATTCTTGGAAAGTGTTTTAATTAGAGGATTAAAATTATTTTTAGTTATGATTTCGATTCACCTTAAATATGACGTAACTAATCTAATTAGTAATGTATTCCCTTAAAATCGTCTAATTTTGCTTTGACCAAAATGAATAATAGTTCCGTAAAATAATTTCAGAAAACAAACAACACTAAAACTTATGAAATTTCAAATGAGTGTCGTTTTAGAGAATTCTCATTCAGTAAAAGTAATTCTAAGCTTATCTCTCTACTAAATAAAGTATAATTATGGTTTTTGATTTTACGATGCTAAGCATTCATCAACATTGAAAGAGTTTTTAAAAATCGTAATCGTAGAGAATAAATGAAACCCTCATGAATTTCCCAAAAGAAAAAGAAAAAAAAGCGCTGTTGATTAGATATCCAAAATAACTAAATAATAACAAAAAATAAAACTCTTACTGTTTCACTGTTTCAAGAACATGAAATTAATGTTTTGCACTCAAGAGAATTGGTAGTACTGTATCACCAAGGCGATAAATTGGGAAGGATTAATTACAATACGAAACAAAACAGAGGAAGAAAGGAAAGAGAAAGATAACATGACTACAAAGAACATAGAAAAGATGAAGAAACATACACACACATACACAGACATACACAGACATATATATACATACACACACACACACACATATATATATATACAGAGAGAGAGAGAAAGAGAAGAAAGAGAGGGAGAGGTTGGAACGAATAGGATCGTTTGAAAACGAAATATATAGAAGAAAGAAAGAAATTTCACGGAGATGGTATTGATAAAAAGAGAAATAAAAGAGAGACATGTGCAGCATTATGTAAGGAAGGCTGACGCATTTATTTAATTTAGAAATGTGTAGACATACGAATTGCGGATTTTATATTAATGGAGTGACCCTATTGATATATCAATTTGTTCAACTGTCATTTCAATCTCGAAAATGACGAGTTAAATTTAGCCTAGCAAAGCAAAGAAGTATTTCTTTCAATTTTCTTTTTTTTTTCGCCAAATTATTGTATGTTTAATGTTGTTATTGGATTTTTTACCAACGTTAACAAATCTATGCACTTGAACAAAAATCTTCAAGTAAATTTCACAACATTTTATAAAAAATAAATTCATTAGATATCATCAATATATCGTTTCAAAATTACTTAGAGAAGTTCTAAGCTAAATAGTATACTGATGTAAGACAATACTCCTCCATATTCTGCAAAGCTGATTATTGCCCACCTTGCCAAAAAAAGATTTCAAAGATACTAAATTAATGGAATCTTCTCCTGAGATCTTTGCCTTTTATTGCTTTCTATTCCTTGTAAACATCTCTTTTAACGATGGGCTACATGTTTTCTCTTGGTTTAATATCCGGAGAAGCGGATTATTTGGGGGGGGGTGGACAATAATCAGCTTTCCAGAATATGGAAGAGCATTTTCTTTCACCAGTATAGCTTCAAACTTCTGTATCGCTCAAAAGACATTTGTCCAAGAACTTACAATAATTATCTGTATTTATATTAGTACTATTATCAATTTTGAATGGATCAATAACTGTTATTGCCTGCAATAGTAGCCCAAAACATTATTTTTCATTTACTTCTTTGCCTAACGTCAATGTTTCTATTTGTGATGTTTACTTAAAGGTGTTACTTTGACTGCTTTTGCATCGTTAGACAATGATCTGCATCTTTTCCCTCTGTTTACATTTGCAATACCGGCTTCAAGTATTTTTTGTTAGCCAATCCAATTTTCTTGCTTTTGATTTTTCTCAAATCTCTTCTTGTGACATTCTTAAAGTTAGTTTATCTTGTCTATATTTTCAATTTATTTTTTTTATTTTTTCTATTAATCTCTGTTAAACCTTCTCACAATCTTCAACGTTGTGTTCCCACCCCTGAATAACTAAAATATCGTCTTATTCTCTTTTCAGGTTATATCCTTACGGCTGTATTTTTCTTCTGACAAATGATAATCTATATAAGTGAAATATCAATAACTATAATATTATTTATGCTTATATACAATATTATGAATAATAATTGCTTAATAAAATTTCACAGCCTAAAATAAGTTATTGTAAATATTCCTAATAAAACTGATATAAGCTGTTAACAAATAAGTATATCCTGAAAATTTTATCGGCATCATTTGGGTCATACCAATTTACTGTAAAAACTTTGACTTAAAACCAGGACATCAAAGTAGAACTAGAAATATTCTTTTAATTACAAAATTAATACAAAATTAAAAGTACATTACAAATTAAATTAAAAAGCTTTAGAAATTTCAATTAATCTAAATCTATTTCGTTAATTTCATTACTGATTACAGCCAGCATTATATATCCTATTTTCCAAAAGAGGAGACTACATAGAATTCTAGAAAGACATAAATAAATAAAATCCTTATCTTCCGTAACAAATGCTTATCTTCTATTTCAAAACTGAATCATTCTATTAAAAAACACTTGCAAGTACTTGGAAAGTGAACACTGTTCCAGAAACACTTCATAAAAGCTCTTTTATTTTTCGAAACTAAAAAGTTATTATCTTGACAGCTGTTCGTTCTGATTATACAAAATTAGAATAATTTCATTGCATTCGCCTTATTCCTCCATCATCTCTCTCAAAAACACAACGACTTTCCAATTTCTTTACATTGGGCCTTTAACTCAATTTCAGTGAAATTACATTTTCAATATTCAGAAATGTTGTGCCATTCTTGTATCTCTTGATCCGTAAACCCTAACCCTAAACCATAAAATCTCTTAAAATGTTTACATTAACCGGTGCCAATTGTTTGTATATAGAGTTCAACACAAAAGATGATTACAACTGCAACTTTATATTTCTGCATTCAGAACCCAATAAGAAGGAATTCTCGATGGATTTTTTTACTCAACCAATACAAAGATCAAGAGCCACTCACGTTAGAGGGTTACTGAATATGTGTGATATGAAAGATAAGAGGAGGTTATACAAAGTGAAAATTATAAGGATAACGATTGGCCCTTGATCTAGCAGAGGTTAAGATTGTAGTGTTTAGGGAAGCATCTATGCAAGACTCTGTTCTACAAAGTAGTAGTTTTGGGGGAATTAGAGTAGACCTTCCTCCTTATAATTGAAATATGGATGAAACGTGGATGATTCGGCTCCGCGGAAGTGGCACAGTGTGTTCTAGCTGCCATTTCTGAATTGATGGAACTAAAGAATAGATCATCTGAACATTTACCATGGAAATAGCGATAGGGTAGCGTTAGGCTTGCCGCTTTGTCTCTGTGAGGAAAGAGAGTGCTTAGTGGGAAATTAATCACATCCCAGCAGAAGACCGCGTAAACGTCGTGGAACTCTATCAAGGCAGGAAATTGTGGATTGGGAAGCTCCATCCCAGATATTACAAAAATACTGCATTTTTGGTCTCGTATCATTCTTACTAGAGTTGTAGAATGAGTCAACAATTTTGACAGTATTTTTAGCAATGGATATGAGTCCCACCTGAGGTCGGTAGTGAACGATACCCAATAGAGGTATATACATGGAGATGTTTTGAGAGAGTAAATTTTCATCGCGGCAAGAGAAAATTCAGGGTCTGATGATGAAACAATGCTAGCTTGCTTTTGATGTGTTGAAAGTTGCAAGCCAGATTTTTGTCAAAAGAAAAATCAGCTGCAATGCTTCGACTATCTTGATTTTTAGAGGTTCCTCCATAAATTGTGGTATTATCCAGAGCCAACAGTACATACGCTAATTTTATATTTCATGTATCATGCGACTCCTTTAAAATTACCTTCAAAATTAGGTCTTGACACGCGAGTATGTACGGTAATCACCAACTTGAAACATATGAAACTGCATATAATTACGAGCTAAAAATGATAATAATTCAATCCAGTGACCTGATGACCCCACTTCATCCTTCCTGATGGGTTATTTCATTCCCTGATTTATCTTACATAATATAAATATATTTGAATATAAATATTTTCTTCGCTTTATATTTGCTAAGGAATCATATTCCTTTACATATCGACTATTTTGAACAATAACCAGGTAGAATATAGTTGTACAAAGGTGAGCTCTGTTTGATCCATACTTTAAACGTTCATATACCCTCTTTCATTATTAACCTATGCACTTTCTTTACCCACTCTGTCATACAGAAGTTACTATATCGGTTTCTCCTTTCACGACATTGTTTCATATACTTTTCAACTCGGCTTCTTACAAGCGCCATCCAAGGCTATTTTTAATTTATAAAAGAATAAATTACACATCTGAAATGCACGTTAAAAAAAGGATCAAAACCTTTTTTGTTCTTCACCAGTCACCCTCCAGGTGTTAAATTAAACTCTCTTTAATTCGTATGACTTCCAACAAACCAGTATAGCAGAGGCATAATTCTTTTATTGGAACCTTTTATAAAAAATATTTATATTTGATGTACGAGTTGGCACTTTGTTGGTCATATGAGAATTTTGAAAAATTTTTCTATGAATCATCGATTACGTATATGGCGCGCTCATAAGGAAATCTAAAGAGGAAAGAAAATTCTATACATTTTTTTTTTTTTTTTAAAAACCGAATAATTTATTACGTAAAAATATAAATATATATTACTATATAAAAATAACAAAACAAAAGTCATTGAAACAAAGCAAGTTCAGTCGACCAATGATGACAATTCCAGAACAACGTAACTATAAACAATTTTATACTTATAAAGTGATACGCACACATATCTGTATAAGTTGATTTCCTTAATGATTTTTCACGTCTAATATTTCCGAAGATTGTATTTCCAGATAATTTACCCCCAAAAGTTGCAAAGAAACGAAATTGTTTCAAAAAGAAATGAGCATATTTCTTTTAAAGGAACTAAAATTTAATTTTGCAATTTCAAAATTATCTTCTATTGGTATACTTGGTATACCATGGTATACCAAGTAACATTTCAAATGAAACACTCTTACGTATTATATCTAGTATAATATGTAGTATAATAATAATAAACGATTTCTTTCAATAAATTATTTCTTTCAAAATTTTTCACAGTTACCAGGATTTTCTTTATTAGTATTTTTTGGTTTTTGTTCAACTAACCTGAAGATTGTCTTATTTTTACTTTCTGTTTCTACTTATCTAAAGTTATATTTATCAACTTTGCATTTTCTACTCTCGTTGATTTTTATCAATTGATAATTTAGATGTTAATACAGTCAAAAAATGTAGTATATATTATTTTATTGTATGTTATAAATAATGACTTCAAAATCTCCGAGTATTTCACGATTAAATCCCGATTTATACTTTCATTTTTTTTTCATTTTCTGATATCATTTTCAAAATTAACAAAATTTTCGATATTTGCGTTTGTACGATTATTTTGCAATTTTTTCTTTCTAGTGTTTTTGTTTACCTGACGTTTTATATATATATATATTTTAAAAAGTTAATTTTGGGGGCGGCTTCTAAAACATGTAATGTATATAATGTTTATATACGTACATTATATCTGTTCCAAAGATTTTCATAACCCGGGATGATAGTGAGGACAAGCCATCACTGTCTGTAAAATGCTTATGTGGCATGGGTCTCAAATAACCTCTGCGAATTAAGTCTAGCTCCCAGCCGGAGAATGGGTGAAGGCAGACAACTGACGCTTCATAACCAGCTGATTCTGGCAGATGGGGCTCGACAACCCAAGAAGGCAGTCCATCTAGTGGAAAGAAAACCCTGATTTTAAACATCCGCTGCCTTGAGGAGATATCCAAACACGGAAAAGACTATGGAAGTAAAGCCCCGAGGGCGGTTGGCTGTCAACACAGACAACTTTCTGACAACTTCTGCAGCCAAGCCGGTCCCAAATGTAATGCCGTGTCCCTTTGGATTTTTTCGGTATGGGCAAAAGAGGAGTTATGTAGTTTGGGCAGCGCATGGCCGCCATATACCATCGCCCATGCCTGAGACCTGGAGAGGTCACTCTAGTCTCACCACCAAAGGACTTAACTTTGACCACTACCTTTATCTCACGAGATAAATGGATGCCAACTAATATGTAATATGTGACCGATGAATTATTGATTATATATAGTGTATTTGAGCGATGAAATGTTCAATATATGTAGTGTATTTGATCTGTAAATTATTGATAGTGTATATGAGCAATGTTCTGAATATATGTCAAGCTTTTTCATATAATGTGTAAATGAGAATTTCTACCAACTAAATGATGTTTGAAAATTATCAAAAAATTATTAAATTTCACTTTACTTTTTATGAAACAAAATGATATTTTTTTCTCCGGATTCTTTCCCGATAAAATGTAAGATAATTACATTAATTTATTTTGAACTAATCAAAATATGTGCATACAGATTTGTCTTGAGATAAATCTATGGACAAGTACTGCTGCAAATCAATATACGATGAGTTGTAATCTGTAATTGCATTATCAAACACTGCATGTTTCAGAATAAAAAGAAAGAAAAGAAATTGATGTTTCGGTGAAAATAGATTTTTAATAAAACCATTTTCACAATAAAATTAATTAGAAGGTCTGTGTGTAATTTAATATATTAGAAAAAGCAAACATGATTATAAATTCTTTATAACCAGGTCTTCACTCTTCAGTTCTATAAATTGAATTTGATATCAAGAGGTTAGATGTACTTGATGAAAAAAGTGACTCGACGAAAATCGTAAGAAAAAGCAATTATTATATTAAAAAATTATATTATTTCAAACTCCAAAACGTACTGAGCATGAAAGCAAAAATATGATTTCAATTATTACATAATGCTACGCTGAAATTTAATCAAGAATTATGGATTTGTAAAAAAAAAAAGTGCATCAAGAAAAAGCAAGCGAAAAATGTGAAGCAGCGCTTTGTTTTGGCAAAAGCAAAAATCAACTCAAGAATAAGGAACTCAACTAGTTGAGCTGCGGAAGACTGAATGGCGCTCTCTTCCGTGGAACTTACTTCATTTATATACAACTGAACTAGAAGCTCCGTCCCTATTGTGCAAACTTATTTCATGCTGATATTAAATACTAAAAAGTGAAGGAAGTTTAACTTGAATATCTTGGGAACTCAAGTGCTGTGTGAAAACTTTACATATTTAGCGAAAAAATCGGTTTCTAAACTGCGTCTCACATTATTATCCACTTTTAAGTTTTCCTCATTTTTAGGTAACTTGTGAATGGATTTCACACAGATATTTGTACTATTTCCGCGCAATATATCGTAATTCGAGTAAATTATGGTAAACTACGCGATACTCTTTCGATGCGGCAGTAGTTTTATGAATTTTACCTGATTTTTCAAGAGTCATATTATTAGCCATGTTACTGAATTTCCAAGCAACATTATGTCCAATTTAAATAGTATAATTATTACAAACCGTATGCAAGGTTTACAGAGCCAAATGTTTTAAATAAAAATTGAAAACAGTGTCACTGTAATACAAAAAGGTGATAAAAATAATGTTAATGGGAAATGTATGCTACATATTGAGCAACAAGTTTAAAAAATCGTTCATCCATTATGTGAGATATTGTATTTATTTATATGAAACAATCAACACAGCATGTAAAGTATTATTCTAAATTTCATATTTGCTCATAAACTACCATCCGCCATTGTAAAGTTCAGAATATTCCACAAATTTTCAATTGGTCGGGCAAAAAAGTCATCAGACGAGTATCTTTGAAATCCATTTTATTCAGATATTAGTTTTCTTCAGTAACTGTGATGGAGGATCGTCATAAATATAAATAATTTTTTAAAGGATTTGGTTTTTTGGACTATAGCTGCACCTTGTGCTTTCAATAAAATTAATCTATGTTTGAGCTGAAATGAATCTATGTTTGATGTCTGAACATCATCTGTACCTTGCCATGAAGCCAGCACTTTACATCTTTAATCCCTCCCCAAATATGATACTTAACGTCTCAAGATATAAAATTAGTTACTGGAGGGAACGGCATTCGTTGGTGAAAGAACAGTTCAAAAAACGGTCTTCATGTATTCTGTTGATCATTTCATTCGATTTTCCTTACGGATTAAAGGAGACTAATAATCGTTTTCACATGATTTGTCCCAAGATTAAAAATAAAATCCTAATATCTTGTGCTCTTCGATACTTCATTGCTGCTACAGGTCATAAAAATGTCATAGCTTGACAAAGATAGATTTGTTAAATCTTCTCTTTTCATACGGAACATATATGTGCATCGGAGTTAAAATTATCAAACTTGCATCATAATCGTCCAGGATCTTCAACGAACTTCACATTTCGATTCTACCTGCTAAGCATTTTTGCAATTTTCAGCGTTGATTAATTTTTGCTAACTCTGATGTTATTTGGCATTTGTTTTTAATCGTCAAATCAGCCATTTCAAACTTCGACAGAAAACTGTCGTTTGTTTACATCTTCGCAGAACGAACAGATTTCCATCCTAACTACACAGATAGATGTTTCCATCATTCAGCAATTAAATCCAGTTTGTATTTATTTTAGTATTCTAATAATCTGATACGCAATGTAAATCTGAATATTCGAAATACATTAAATTAGTTAAATTATATCAAGCAGAGAACGAAGAACAACTGTTATGTAACTTCAGCTGGAATTTTCTGGGGTACGAAGATATAGAATGTTAGTGATGAACAGGCAAGAAGATGGTGATAAGTGTTTAAATCACGCAAAGATATGAGTGCAACCTTCCTTCTAACTAATGTTGAATCCTCTATCCGACTACTTGAGCCATAAATTCAACGGAAAAACTTTTAATTGTCAAATCTAAAAGAAGGATGTGGTTATATTTTCTGAGCTTAGTTTAGACTGACAGAAGCCATGTCAGCAAAAGTTGAAAAAGTTTTAAGATTAACTGTCTAACTTTTTCTCCGATAGCAAACATCTACATCGGAATATATATACAATAGGGAATAAATAAACTGTAGCCTTATACTGAATTATTAACTAAATTTAGAACTGAAATTTTCACGGTATAAGGCTCGATCTATGTGATTAATATGGAATTGTTGAATGATGATCAAAATTTTGAAAAAATATTTAATGTACAAAATGCCTCTTACATGACTAGGCTACAGACTTATTGATATACCTACGTGTCTCCAATCTAATGCATCTAATCTCCTTCAGGACATTATCATTAACCCTTTCGATCTTTATAAGTCTCAAAAAACATCTTTTAATAAAAGCAGTTGTTAATTACTGCAAATAATTCTAGTCGTTGGTTACATAATAATACTGCTAAGGCATTTTGTCCCAGCCTTATGTTTAAAAATACATTGAATCTAAAAAGTAGTGTTTCTTGAAAGAGGAATTGATTTTTCAGTTTGAAAACTTTCAGATATTCAATGACTGATTCCTTCACTTTAATTATTACATAACCACATTTCGACTTGTTTTTTTTTATGTGCATCATTTGTAGAGTTAATATACAAGAGTGAAATGTCTTACGTTTCTTGGCCTCATAATATGGGTCATCTGAAAGAGAGAAATGCATTAAGAATATTCTGTATGGCATTTAACAAAAGTTTCAACAATTTTCCTTATCACAATGACAAAAGCTCGATGGCACTCAAATGAAATTAGAAAACGACGATTGTGACAAAGAATCTTTTTATAATGTTCCCATTAACATTTTTAAAATATCCTTTCATAAATAACTTATTGTCTTAAATTCTGAAAATAATGACTATAATCATGCAGGGGCGGTGGAAATAATCAGATAAATGTTAAAGTTTTGGAAAACTAAAGCCGAAAATAATTCCCACATTTAATTATTCTTTTATGAACCAAGGGTGTTTATATATATATATATATATATATATATATATATATATATATATATATATATATATATATATATATATATGTGTGTATATATATATATATATATATATATATATATATATATATATGTATGTATATATATGTGTGTATATATATATATATATATATATATATATATATATATATATATATATACTACGTAAAATGTATTAGACACCTTTATTTTATTAAGAAGTTGTTTAGCCATATGCTTTCATTTGCGAACCTTGAAGGTTGGAAAATAAGTTGTTGCGTTTTCGTCGGTGCCGTGTAACAGAAGATACAATAAGCAGCTTGTAGCTAAAAAAAGACCATGCAAAACTATTAGGCCAATGAAAGATTTGAGATGATAAATTTATGATGCTATGGATATTTCTAAGTAGGAATTGTTTGATATTATTAACATGAGTGTAAAATGACTTGACAAGTCATCTTAGTTGAACATTGGCTATATAATCAAATCATAACTAAAATATGTGCTGAAACAAAGATGAAAGTTGTGATTTTGAAGGGGAAGAAGATTCAACCAAACTGGGCGACTGGAAACTTCTAGAAATAGCTCAAACCATCGAAAAGACATTTGTTACTACTACTGAAAGTATTTTAAGTGCAAAGAAAACCACAAGACCACAAAAGTTAGGCGATAGAGATGAAAGAACGATTGTGAGAGTCTTGGTAGGTAATCTCAAATTAACAGTCAGACATGTGAAGAGTGAATACAGTCTACACGGTGAGGTTTCAGTTGATGCAGTACTCACAGTATTACGAAAGAACAACTTGAAAGGACGTATAGCAGCAACAAAAAATCCATCAGTAATCAAAACACTTCGGAATAGAACAGCGGTTCTTAACCAGGTGGAAATTTCCCCGGTTGGAAAATTTCAGGTTGTTAGGTGGGGAGAATGTTTTGAAGGAGTTTTTCTGTGATTTATCGAACTAAAAGAACTGGAATTATTATCATAAGATTAATATTATTATTGTTATTGTTGCTGTTGTTGTTGATTTTGTTTAACCAAATGTAATTCACCTTAGTTTTTAAATTTGAAAATAAGTTAATGATGCTAAATATTATCTTAATTATTTTAGTTTAAACTAGATTTGTTTAAATACACATTTGTTAAGCACTTGTAAATTGAAATGATTTCCCAATGACAAGAGACAATGTAAGAATCGATGAAGACGCTTTCAAATTGCTTTATTTAATGGTGATTCATTCTCAATTCCATCGCCAAATGTTTTATACGATATTTATATTTTGATAACCGTGATAAGAAGCAAGAAAAATGTTATAAAAATCATTAGGTCTCATTTGATCCCATCTTGTAGCATTTATATCTCATGAAATAAGAACTAAATAGATCAAATCAAAAACGATGAAAACTGATTTAAACTTGAGAAAAAGGAATTTCTAGATTACCCTAAATATTTACATTGCGTTATTTAAAGGAAAATAATGACTGTTTCAACGTATATACTCACTTCTTCGTGACCCCGAACTTGTTTCCGACACAACACTCTCCTCCTCGCCCACGCTGGTACTCCTTTTGGGTGCCAAAGCTGGATTGAGTCCATATACGACTGGGGGTCCAAATACAGGCAGATGGGGACGATCTTCATTATAAATGGGTATTAACACATTGTCCGGTATATCTGGCTCAGGTTGAACTTCAGACAAAACCCTTTTTGGCTTTGGCGCAACAGGTGGACCGGGTTTGATTGTCATGTCAGGAATCTTAATAGTTTTCTTCAAGACTGGTGGAGACGATTCCTTCGCTGGACGAGGAGGAACCGTTATTTTTTTCGAATAATCTGGAATAGGAATATTCAAATCTTCTCGATCCATTTCCTTCCAATTTTGATTGACTAAATTCTTTAGGTTCGTAACGTTAAAATGTGGAACGTTTGGGGCTGGAACTTGAGGCTTCGGAACTGGTGATGGGGCCATATTTTCTTTGTCATCGGCAGGAGCTGGAATGGGTGCTGCAGGGGACGGTGATGACGGAGGTGGAGAAGGTTTAGTTGGAGTGAATGGAGATTCACGTAAAGGTAGATGGCTGGCAACTTTTGGCTTGTAGGGCTTGGGAGCGCTTGTATAAGCGTGATGTACTAAATCTGTTTGTTTCTCATCCAAACTGGAAGCCTGGCCAGAAGTCCAAAGAGCAGTGCTCACACTAGTGGTCTGATCTTCATGCACTAACTCGCTTTGCTGAACACTAGACGATGTATTGTGCATCATCTGCATGCTTTGTTGATCAGATATATTATATTTCTTTTGCGCCATTTGTCGTTGCTGCGCCAATTGCTTGCGTGCCATCTGTTGTTCAGCAAATTGCTGCTGGGCCAATTCCTTTTGCTCAGCCATTAATTGTTGATGCTGCTGAGACTTTTGTTGCTGCTGCATAATCTGCTGCTGCTGCTGTTGACTACTCGTTGCCTGCCACTGTGAACTTTGCTGAATTTGAGTAACTTTCTGCTGTGGCTGGACTTGGCTTTTCAACACTATGTTACTTTTCGCAACTTGCTGTTGTTGCTGCTGCTGTTGGAGAACAGACTTTGATTGCTGGCTCATCTGCTGTTTGGAAATCTTCTTCTGAAACATACTTTCTTCCGTTGTATGCTGATGCTGGGCATGTTCCGACATTTGGACGGAGGATGTAGTCGACGTTTGAGAAGCAGGAGATACGGCAGCCAAGGGAGTTGGAACTGCAGCTTTCTTAGGAATTTTGTGTAGTGATTCTCCCCTAAGAAGCAAACAAAACAGTAAAAATGTCATATTTGTTTAAAAAGTTATTTTTCAACAATGTTTCTTTTCAAGATTTTACCAAAAAAAATTATATTCGTTATTTTTAATATTGCTCTCTAAAAACAAGGGAATGCATGAGTTAAACTGACGTAAACTAAAATTGCATTAAACTGACGTATTTCAGTTAGAAATTGGAGAACGAGATATTTTAACAGACGATATATTTTCGATGTTAACAAGCTACCAACATTCAGGTTCGTTACATTCACTTACGCGCAAATACACTTGGGAAAGGCATGAATCCATATCCCCCAGCTATGGGTTAAATAGTAGGACTTGTATCCAGAAAAATTATAGTCATACTCAAAAAGTTGTTAATGCAATATTCACTCAAAAAAAGCAAGAATTATTCTTACAATCCGAAATATGTTTCAGCTTTAGATAACTCACCAAGGGTTGATAAGCCGTAAAACAGATCAAATCAATAAATAAATCATAACAGACTATCGAATGTTCATGGAAGAGGAATGAATCCAGAAAATTGACCTAACGTAATGTATCTTAAATGAAACTAACTTAATTAGACAGATTTATCTGTTTCTTTCATCTGACAGTATCGTATTATTGATTAAAAGAAACAAGAAGAGTGATAGTATGTAACACTGTCATTATGATTAGATTAACTTATTGTCGCGATTATCGATTAAAATTTAAGCATAGAATCTTAAGTGCCCCCCACTACAAACAAGATGAAGATCAAATTATATTTTAAACAAATTATATTTGAATTTTACAACCGTTTCCACCTGCACCGGGTGTCAACTTTTATGCAGACACAATTTATTTAGCTGCTAAGAACTAATTTTTTATCGTAATTTTTAAAGAATGGTTAATTTATGTAATGGCAAAAATATTTCGATTTTATTTTGCCATAAAATGTGCATAACGATTTTGTTCGGAAACCAATTTTGTTCATACCTTAACAAACAGAAAAATACAACGAAAAAGGCTGAAATTTATTTAAAAGTATTACATGTCGTGAGATAATTTTCCATCTTCTTTCCTAACCACTACATTTTATTATTTTAATATATAAAATAAACATTCGAATGATGTACAATATGGAAAAAGTCGTGATATATTTTTATTAGCTGCAATATCTTTGAAAAATAACTTATTTTGTTGCTAAAGTATAGGTACCGCGCACTTTTTTACAGTACAGCGTAATGAAAAAGACCACAAACTTAATAAAAATAAAATTTTATCGTCAAAATGTTAAGATGAAAGACCAAAGTATTTTTTGATTAATTTTTAATCCTTTCAAACACGTTTGAAATTTTGGTTAAAATCTTGTTTTGTTTACGTCATCGGGCATCGGGATGGCATAATAATAATATTGACTTATTTGCGCTTTTTTCCATTGAAAACATACTGTTTTGGAAATTCTTGTAAAAATCTAATAATTGCCGGTTTTAATGAAAATTATTATTCACAAATGAATGAAATTATCTTTTTTGAGAAAATTTTGATAAAAGATATTTTTTATATATGTTACCTTCCACTTACTTAATTTCATGAAATTTCACATAAAAATTTTTTTTTTCCTTAATTTTTTTATTCATTAAAAGTAGGACTCCTTGGAGAATGTAAATCACCTAATCTTTTTTTTCAAACTTGCATTATTCTAACTAAAAATCTACTCTGAATTGAAAAATAATGAATGCATTAAAACTATGACATTATTTAATTAGAAAAGCTTTTAATTACTTTTGTAAATAAGTTATATTAAGGACACTATTGTCTGAAGAAATAAAATTTTTCCAATGAATAATGAATTTTTACAAGAATTTTTTCATTTTTAAAATTTTACTTATAATAATTTATAATAGTTTAAAAATAGTGTAAAATTCTGTATTGGGTTATTTCCTAGATGTGATATAGTAAAGAAATAGAAACGAAATTTACGAATCTAAAATTGAAAAGATTAATAAACGTACACTATTTACATTATTCAGACTATTGTCCTCATTTTTGTTGCCATATTTATCACAACTTTTCAGCCAATGTACGCCACGGCCTTCTTTAGGTGGTTGGAATGTCGAACTGAACCCTTTATTTCGCTCGCTGGGGTAGACTGTTCTAGTTCCACGTGCTATGTCTAATGGATATCAGTTATCAGTTATCTCCTGTTAATTCCCCTCTCCAAGTTCTCCACCGCCTTGTTAGCCAGTCGCATAGGAGTAAATGAAGATATTGTCCGACATAAATTTATACAAACGCTGCCGCCTTCTATAAAACCAGTGATAGCCGCGCAAACAGATCTGGAAATAGATCGTTTAGGAAAAATGTCCGATGATCTTCTTCTGTACTTTAACAGACAAGAAACAATACATATCCAGTAAGTGTCTAGAAAGCCATCGACAGCCGCAAAAATACCAGAATACAACGAAAGAAAATTCCCTTGGTAACTCTCCGTTTCTGCATTAACAGGAATTCAAGCTCAAGTTCCGCGATTGTTAATCGATCCTGTTAAAGATGAAGACATAGAACTAACAAACTCTCACAAGATTAGCTGAAGAGATGCAAAAATTTGATATGAAAATTTTTCCAGCGGACATTTACACTCTACACATAAGTCATATATTCCTAAAGGTTTACAAAACTGTGAATATATTTGGCTGAGAACGGACAGAGTACGAAAACCTTTAGAAACACCATACACAGGCCCATTCCAAGTAATAAGCCAACATGACAAATATTTTACGATCAAAATATCTGAAAATGTGCATAATAATGTTTCCATTAACAGATTAAAATCAGCATATACTTCTAAAAATACAAAGTCAAAAGATCTTGTCGAAAGAAATCCGGAATTGAACGATTCCCAATCTCATATCGATGGAGCTCATGATGAAAAACATAACTAAACCAAAATCCGGTAGAACCATTAAATGGAAAAAACACAACACATATTTTTACTACTGAAAAAAAATGGACAGAATTACACTCTGTTATTTGAACAGGGACCTATATGTAGTAAACAAAAGAAAATCTAGATATAAAATTCAAATTCTAAGCACTAACTGATTGTACGAGTTTTTTTTTGGATTCGCTTGTGTGTGTGTGTGTGTGTGTGTGTGTGTGTGTGTGTGTGTGTATGTGTGTGTGTGTGTGTGTGTGTGTTTGTGTGTTTGTTAAGCAAAGTTTGTAAATTCGAGTCTTTTTAATTTCTAACAAAATCTGTGAGTAAGTGCTTAGCATTTGAATTTTAAATCTAGATCTTGTTTTGTTCACTACAGTATCACTAATTGGATGATTAAGATTTTTTTTAACTTATTTCCTCATTCATTAAATTATTTTATGAATCAGAACGAGCCATTGAAATTAACTATATAAACCAACGTCAATGAGTTTTGACATATAATATGGTGTTAGCAAAAAATTTAAATTAAAACATACTTGAATGATTATTGAAGTAATATGCTTACAATACGATGTATAATGTTAGTATACTAGCAGGAGTAGGGTTGCAAGATCACGTGGCTAAAAGATTGAACCGAATTTTGAAGCTCAATGCTACAATTACAATGACCACGGCAGAAAGGGTAATAGGAATTAACATGTCATGTGCACTGACAAGAAAAGGTAGAGAGAAAAGCGATCTGCTAAAAAGTGTCACCTGATGACAAACAGAATTGACAAAAAGAAATTAACCTTCTCACTCGTGAGATAGAGGGAAGAAAGTTAAGTTATTTGAACTGATTTGTCTGTTTGACAGAAACGTTGACACTAACAAAAGTTGTTTTTTTTTCGTAATTGTTGACATTCGTCATTTTACCAGATTAAAGGGAGAATGATCGTACTGCTCCTTTCTTTCGCGTGTTTCTCTTATTTACATTTCTAGGATTACTTTTGTTCTTCGCTCAACCCCCAAATATATGCAGTAAGATATGGTGACAGTAGCGCTACAATACGAAGGTCTGCACAGGTCTGCACAGGAGGAATGACACAAACGGCAAATAAACATACAAAGTGTGAACAAATAATAATATTTTGCATTCCCTGAATATTTTGATAATGAAAACATATATTCAAAGGCCACAAAAGTAGATTAAAGTATCTAAAATATAATTTGTGTAGAAAATAAATTTTTAAAAGAAATCAAGTAGTCACAATATTTATTTTACTCTAATTTTGTACGCGTGCATGCGCACGGTCGGGGATAGAGAAATACATTAATAATATAGCTTCACGGAAAAAAAAACATGTTTTACAGTATGCGATAGGTAAATTGTCGCCATTTTTTATTTTTAATTTCGCTCATGCGCGTTGTTTGTTTTTGATTTTGCTAACTGCACAGTATAGTAGGGTCAGTTGGACACCGTCTGTGAGAATAAAAGCACCATGACGCAATTCATTCTGCCAGAAATTTGGAAATAATATGCTGTACAATACTTGGCTCCAGAAGCTCCAATACAACCATTTCAGAGTGTTTGGATGTCAATCAGAGGACAGTGCAGAAGATTAGGAAATAGTTGGAAGATAAATCCCATTAAGATCATGGTGTTTGAAGTGATCACTCATGATGGCGACGTTATTCCTCCATTCATCTTCCCACAGGGCCTCAGACTCAACACGAAGGCCTACATTGAGTGCCATGAAGAGGTAGTGCTACCTGGGTCAAGAGGGTGGCTGCTGGAAGACACTATGTCTCGCAACAGGTCCCTGCACTATGCCACATGAGCAGGAGTACCCAGTCTTGGCTGCCAGACAATTTCTGCGACCATATCACACCTTACATATGGCCACCTAACTCCCCAGACTGCAACCTCTATGTTGAGCAAGAGACCAACAAAACTACTTGTAACACCAAAGATGGACTGAAGGCAAGGGTTATGGCAGCATTCAGCAACAAGGAGACTATCCAGAAATTTGCAGGAGTTTCCGAAATCGTCTGGAGGCTGTGGGTGAAGATAATGGCGATTTTATGGAATAGTTTTACTCTTTAGTATTTCAAGATATTTTTTGTGTAATTTTGGTAAATATATCGGTTAAAATGAAATGCCAGTGTTATTTTCATTTTTGCATAATTTAGACAACAATTTATCCATCGCACCCTGTAAACGATCTTTTATGAAATACACTTCAATCCTTCCATTTAAAAACTTATAATCCGAATGAAAGCATTATTGAAAATATTTGAAAGTACTTTAGAGCATTTCTATTCTATTTTTAACAGGCTTAAAAGGTATAGAAAAGATTATTAATTTTGCCAAAAGATATAAAAGTATATGAAAGATTTGTTTCATAAAAAAAGGGTTTATAAGTATAAAAAAAACTATGTTGCAATGGCATTAAAACTTACCTGTAGATTTCCAAACTGAGAAGCGGTCCAACTGTAGCATCAACCATATCCATAACCGCTTCATGACTTTTGCCTTGAACTGGGATTCCATTAACCTTTATTATTATGTCTCCCTCTATCAAGTGGCTGTGGGACTTGCTCCTTTTGCGTACCTAAATAAAAAAATACTCAGCATAAAATAAATTGCAAATCTGTTGGTCCAATTATTTTCATTTCTTCCAGTCCAGTTTTTAAAAACTTTGAAAACAAATTTTAACATTTTTTCTTCCACCTGTTGATCGACGATTAGTACGCTATTCTGTAATCGAGTAAGTTCGATCCTCTCTGAGAAAGCCACAATCATGACCCTGTGCCAGATGAAATATCTACTGTTGTGGAGAGATAATTTCGCAAACTACTCTTGTTAACATGTCTTCTAACTTCAATTTTCACTCAGCGCATGTTGTAGCATTTTCCTAGACTAAGCTAATCTTTGTAAATCTCTACAAACACCTCATTTTTTGAACACACTCACTGATGTTTTGTTTTGTTTAATAATAAGTAAAAACTAATGTCCAAAATAACCTTTATTAATTAGTAATATAAAACAAAAAGAGAGCCATAGCGAGAAATTTTTAATAGCACATTATTATTGTAGATTTTATTAAATTATTTTTTAAAATGGGCCTTTACACTATATCAGACTGTATTATGTAAGTCAATATCTTCATAATAAAATTAGGATTAACCAACCAGTGTTTATAAAACTTTCATGATATTTCAGGATATATAGTATTTACTAAGTGTATGTTAGATATGGTACAAGACTGAATTTAAGAGTATACAGTAAGGATCGAACTCACTACTCATTAATTTTAATCTAACAAAACAAGTCAACTTTGAACGGAGCTAATTTTATTGCCTAAAATATTGTTCTAAAACATTACTCCACTATTCATAATTGATTTGATTTTACGGCTAAACATATTTAGTATTGTAGGAATAATTCTTTTATTTTTGCAAGAGAATATTGCATTTTTTGAAAATAACTATTATTTTCTCCTTATTGAACCTATAGCTGGGGGATTAGATGACTTCATATATCTACCCTATTGCTGGCTTCTAAGTTGTGTTGGTTGGTCTAACATCTGGCTCAGACATCTAGTCTATCCATTACCAACAATTATTGTTGAGTAATCATATTTCATTTTTTAAATTTCTTTTGTAACATTCTTTAAAAAAACATTTTTTTCTTGTTTTTATATTGTCGATGCTTTCAATTTCCTTTTGTTTTGTTTTTTGTAATCTTTGTTAAACTTTTTTGTAATTTCCAATGTTGTATTCCTATCACTCAAGAAATTTTGTTTTTCTTTAGAGTTTATATCTTTCTTATGACCCATGGAAATGTTTATATGTCGGAAATTAAAAAATGAATATCAATAACTATTAAATTATTTATGAACAATATGACGAACAACTCTCTCCATAATAAAATCTTACAGCAACAGATGCGTTATTGTAAATATTTTAAACAAAAGCATATTAAGACCTGAAATTTATGATAATCATAAAAAATATCTTTTGAAATTTTTACCAAAATCGGTTGGTTAAACATTGATTTGTATAATAAAATCTGGCATAATTTATACCATTTTATAATTAGTCCTTTTAATCGAACCTATGTAGACGACCATTCAGTATCGCAGCACTTGAACGAGAACCTTAGACCGTTAGTTCCTATTCTCCTATTCTACAAACTTCTTACGTTCTCCTAATGTAATTCAAACAGAAATTAGTGAAAAACAATCACAGAATTGCTTCATTCTAAACTAAATAAAATTATAGTTTCCTTTTTATATTTGTTGGTAAGCAAAAGTTCTATAAAGAATCTTAGTCGAATTGTATTTATTTTATAAATAGGCAACTGAAGATGATAAAAGTTGTTAAAATGTTAGTTATTGTCAGTATTATTTAATTGCAAGAATGATATAATTTCATTCGGTTATGTACATCTAATACTTTATATTGCACATAATATTAATTACTGAAAACTTCTAGAAAATAGTCTTTGCGTGTTGCTGTATTCCTCTCGGTGGAGACACGCATGTGCATTAATGTACAGGGTGCTGTATGGAATGCGATATGCAAAATTGTTGTTTCTATATATGGTAATCAGTTTTTGTCACAAGGTTGCATATCGGAAGATGGATCAGTAAGTTTGCATATGCAATTATGCACACCAGTAAGTCTACATATTATGAAATTATTAACTGAATTTTTATCTGGATTTTTCACTGTATAACGTTTGACATTATGTGGTTTTATAATTAAATTATGAACTTATTGATGTACACATACATGTATGAATTTAGTATTCAGATTTAGATAAACAAGTATTCTTCCTAGAATATTGTTAGAAGTTTGAAAGAAAAGATTAATTAAAATAATAAAAATATATTAAAATAACAGATTAGTCCCCATTTTCCTTTACGGTAGTAGGGACACCATATATACTGCAGCTGTAGCAGCAGTAAATGTGCTGAGGGCAACACAGCCTATCCTTCTTCATGCTGAATTTTGAATTCATAGTTTTCATTCTCCTAGAGCGTTTACCTACAACAGCATAATGTCTGCCTTGCGATTAGACTCTATCTGAGATGAAAAGAGATGGATTCTAAGGATATTTGTGCGAAAACAAAACATAACAGCCTCGACTGGAATTTGAACTCGGCATGTGTTATATAGAAATAAAGTGTCACGGTCGACACTTGACTTTGAGCAAACACAGGCAATCCCATTATTGAATTAAGTAGACCACGTGACCATAGAGGAAATTTAAATTATTGAAGATCAAACTTGACTGGAAAGCAAGAAACCGCAAGAGACTTCCACAAGCTAGAAAAGAAAATGTTAGCATAGAACTTACGGTTTCAGCTAGTATTTAACTGTAAAATGATGAGATGCTGCTACCAATCTATTACTGCAATTAATAGATTCATAGAGTCTAGACACCATAGAGGAAAGTGCATCAGAACATTTACCACGAAAGTATTTATAGAAAGGGAAGCTAAGTTACGGTAGTGGGAAATTTTCCAATTTTGAGCTTAGATGTACAAGCTTTAATCGTAATTCAACAACAGCAAAATACTCCAAGTAACAGGAATATACTGTTAGTTTTCGACGAGGAAAGGTGAAATCTTCAATTTTGTTAAATATTTTTGATGGAATACATTTAAAATTAACCCATCTTAGTACATAAACAGAAAGGGATATTTTACTTTACAAAATGAAATGATTATTAGACTAATTATTATTAAATCTTTTATAATGTTTCTTATTTGAATTAAAATTATTGTTGGTTCACCTGGTCCAACAATTAACATACCAGAGACAAGAACCTTTTTCTCAAAATGTCTGGTGATTTGACATTATTAATGCTAAGTGAATTGAAACAATCTCAACCAAAATTCTATATCGAATGAAAAAACTTTAGAAGGAAATTGAAACCCAATCCTATACAGGAAAACAAGAGATAATCTTCTCTTGCTGTTCAAAAGCCCGGGAAGGAGTATGGACCGGAGTACGTTATGCGTTATAATGAGGTTTTATTACACTCTCAGCAGGCATGCTTTTCTCTGTCCTTCTACGTACCGTTTCCCTTCAAGTCGTGGGCGATTATGGCTCTCTACAACTGGCTCTCTATCCTTCCTATCTCTGAGCAATGTTTGTTCTCTTACTATTTACACAACCTATTACACAACGTCGTTGTTTCCGTCGGTTCATCTTTTTTGTTGCCAAAAGTCATCTCTTCATCTGTGAGAAAATTGTCCAGCATTCATTATCACATGAGAAGATTTTTCTTTGTAATGAAATGTTCCCGTCTCTTAATACTTTGTTTAGCCTTCATAAACATCTTTCGCCACTCGAACGTCCTTTAGGACTTCTATGTCACATTTTCCATCAGCTGTTAAAACCCTTCCCAGATAGTTAAACTCCTGTACTTGCTTGATGCTGACATCTCCAATTCATTGCTCGCTTCTTGGGCTCTCCCTCTTCATATCGTTTGTATATCCTGTCTACTATTTGCTGTTTATATTTTGTGGGTACCTCCACGAAAATGCTAAAACAATCACCATAGCGTGATGAAAACATGCTCCAAACGTAATGAAAACAATTTTTTCATCAAAATCTTTATGAGAAATGGATCAAAGTATTTTATGATTATTTAATTAAATTTTTCATTACCTTTTAGAACATTCGAAAATTTGATTAAAAAACTTTTTTCTTGCATCAGCGATAGCACTAACTTTTAGCATAGCAAATTTTAGCCTCTTTTTTGAGTCTAAGTTTAGTGACGTTTTTAGCCTCTTTTTTAAGTCTAAGTTTAGTGACGTTTTTCGAGAGGATCTTGGGTGTTGCACGAAAATTCAAGCCACGCTCAAGTTGAAAGCAGATAGCAAGCCAATATTTAGGCCCAAACGCCCTGTCCATGCAGCTCTGAACATAGTCGAAAAGGAACTGAATCGCCTCCAAGAAGCGGGAGTAATCGAGACAGACACACTCATTTGGAAATTCTTGCAAAAATCAAATAATTGTCGGATTTTAATTACATTTTCAGAACCTATTCACAAATGAATTAAATTATTTTTTAATTTTTTATTAGAAAATCTTGGTAAAATATTTTTTTACATGCACATTACTTAATTTTATAAACTTGGTAAATTCAAGCCTTTAGTGACTATATTAGTTAAAAGCAGAATTTGTTAAAGAATTAAAATCACCGATTTTTTTTACTGAAAATATGTTCTGAAGCGAAAAATAAAAAAAAGAAATGAAAGATATTATTTAATTAAAGAAGCTTTTAATTGCTTTTAGGAATAATATATATTAAAGACAATATTGTCTGAAGAAAAATGATTTTTTCGACGAAAAGTGAATTTTTAAAAGATTTGTTTTCAGTTTTTACAATTTTAAATTGAATAATTTATAAAGTTTTTAAATTTTTTAATCAATTTTATAATTATTAGGAAATGCTGTTATTAAGTAAAACTATATTTATTAATCATATATTGTAAAGCTTATTACAATCTGACCATCCCAAATATTTCAAAAGAATTTCGAGTTGTTTTTGTATTTGTGATTACGTGCAGAATTTCCGAAGTATGGATGTACAAACCGATAAATTATGTCACATATTTTAAAGGTTGTCCCTCCTTATAAAATTTATCGCCTGCTCCAATATACTTAACTATGAACGCATTCGACTGTCAATGAATCGAAATGCACCACAGAGTATTTTGCTTACTGGAAATGGTATATTTTAAATCCTTTAGCTTTCAATTTCATTTTTTTAAATTCTCTTTAAACTTTACGTATACCGAATTAATGGAGGTACAAATATTTATTCCGTTCTCCTTCCCCTCCTTTATTCACTTGTCTTGCAGTTTTTTTTTCTGTGTCTGCCATCAACATGATGTCATCTGCGTACCTTATTCTGTCCATTAATAATAAAATCTGCTAAAAATTCTAGTTCTCTTAGGATCGCCTTGATAAATCCAGTACGAAGACGCATCTTCGCTCCTTTCTCATTTTTATGTATTTGCTCAATTCATTTTTCTATCTGTATGCAGGCTGTTCTCAGTAAATAAATTATTCTAACCTCTTTCTTGAATAAATCAAGTTTTCCTAACACTTCAAATAGATCTTT
This sequence comes from Acanthosepion esculentum, assembly GCA_964036315.1. Classification (NCBI taxonomy): domain Eukaryota; kingdom Metazoa; phylum Mollusca; class Cephalopoda; order Sepiida; family Sepiidae; genus Acanthosepion; species Acanthosepion esculentum. The sequence goes on along the minus strand of OZ038516.1, from coordinate 24,252,974 downwards.
GTGCCGTACTCCATCAAATACTTTTGCGCAGTCTATGAAAAAAGGTATACGTAATTCTGCAACTGTATTTTTCACTCCGATAGCCTTCTGATCATAGAGATTGCATTTCTTGTTCCAGTGTTCGTGCTATATTTTCGGTCTACTCGAATCCGGATGATAAACTTAGTTATGTCGCTCAAAAGATTGATTGTCCGATGAAGATCTCATTCCTTCGCCCCTGACGTCTTAGCGCTGTGAAGATGGATCTACAAAGGTTTTCTACTATGTCGCCAACAAATGACACGAATCTGCTCAGGTTATGAAAATGTTATGAGTGATAATTTCTATTGAACAAAATGGGAAGTAAAGAAGAAATTTTGATTAGTCTATTCCCTGTAACCACTTCATCAGAAAAGTATTGTAATTTCGAAAAAAAAAAGAAGTTACGAATTCTTCTGTCTGTGAAAAAAATAATTTCGCCATTGAATTTATGAAAATAAATTGAACAATGCGTTGAATATGGAAATCTCGTTGTGAATGAGAGTCTCGTTCTGAATGAGAGTCTCGTTGTTTATGTAAGTCTATTCAGAAACGTAATAGTAAATGTGTGTATAAGGAATGCTTTTAGAAAGTAACAAAATTGTTAAAATGCCAATATCTTGTCATTTTACACCACCAATGCAAATAATATACTTCAAACACAGACTCTTCCTATCTGCTTCACTATCTACTACGTTCCGCTTAGCCAGGCAACGTTCTCAGAAAATATATCCAACTCCTGCCGATGCCTTTTAATTATGTAAACAATAATCATATCAACTTTTCCTATCTGGCATCAAATTAACTTCCACGTGATTGGCTCTTCTATTCTATATTAATCTCTACAGTAACGAAAATAAATCCTTTCTTGAGGGAAAACCGATGCTCTAGTTAATAGAAAGTACGAATTTTGTACTTAAGTCGATGCTGACGATCCGTAGTGTATAGTATTTTCCAACGACGCTGCAAGTTAAAAGAAACTCCACATTCATGGCCAAGTAAATGTTTCATTTGCAGACATGTGCCCATTATGTAGTCATATGCCAAATATTATGCCTATAACAATTAGATAATACTGATTTTATATCTCCAAATTTTTATATTTGAACTTACTGAATGTCATCGTTATGCTGAGCATACGTTTCTCTAACAAAAGAGATTTTACCAGGAAAGAGTGTTCCGAATTCAAATAATTTACATTTTAATGTTTAAATTAATATTTCTCAATCTTGTACTTTTTACTGATTCTGATTGATATTATCCAGTTATATATATATATACATGTGTCTGCGCACGCGCGCGCAGACACACACACACACATACATACATACATATATATATATATATATATATATATATATATATATATTGACGTGCAAAACTTTTGAATCACCTTGGTAAATGAATTACTTTTGTTAATTTTACCCCAAAATCGAGTGATTTGTAGAATGCTTTTCTCGGACATCTCACGATATTTGCCTCAATTTGATGTGGCATTGTATGGAACATATTCCAGATTTTCTTATTGAGACTGCTTTCCCTTTTTTCTTAGCGAGCAATAACCTCGAAGCTTTTGGACTTGCGTGGTTTTTGTCGGAGCAATGGTTCACATTTTTTACAATGGATTTTGTACAGTCTTCCAAAAGACAATCATCTTCACCCACAAGAAAGCCTTTTGCTGCGCGTGATGTGTGGAGCAAAGAGCATTATCATGCTTAAAGTTTTTTCCCATCTTCATAGTCTGGTAGAAGATTAGACCGTAATAAACTAACATAGTTTTCGTTGTCTAGGTTTCCATCAACTTTTACGACCGCTTTTAGTGACCATTATATGTCCAGTACCAAATATTACCGTCTATATAGTGTTTCATTCTCCCACTCATGTAATCAATCAATAAAAATTACTTTTTACCACTTATTCGCATCGCATGTTAGATGTTCTTTTGACCACTTCAGTCTACTATTCCGATGCGTTTTGGTTACTGATGGATTTTTTGTTGCTACTATATGCCCTTTAAAGTTATTCTTTCGTAATACTGTGAGTACTGCATCAACTTCACCGAGACTATTACAATTTTAACAGACATTTTCGGAGAACAACAATCTCTGTTCAACGTCCGTTACAACTGTTTCAAACTAGCCAAAAACCAGTCAGACGATTTTGTCACCTACGCCGGACGTGTGAATCGCAAGTGAGAGATTTCATCTTCAGACGCTCACAGAAGTCTACAATTACCCCACGATTCGGAATAACGTTCTCGACTCCTAGTAAAGCTTAAAGCTGACACAAAAGTAACAGTCCAGGATTTGACAACAGAATGCAACAGGTTGTTAAATTTAAGAAAAGATACCATGTTGGTTCAACAACAACCCACCTTACCTTCCCAGCCTTCTCAAGTTAGTCACATTCATTCTAATGACAAACCTAAAGAAAAGAAAATTCCACCGTCTGCATGCTGGTCTTACGGTGACTGGCACTATGCACGTTTTTGTCCATTCAAAAAACACAAGTGCCAGGTGTGCCATGAACGTGGCCATAAAGAAAAGTTTTGTCACCCTCCAAAGGCCAAATCTGCTGATCATCAAACTCCTAGCAAGTCTGCTCACGGAACTCATAAAAAAATGAATCAGTGGAGAAAATCAAATTCAGTGTCTGCTTCTTTCAAAATTGACTTCAAATCCCGCAGGAAATACATCAATGTTGGTTTAAATGATCTTCCAGTTTGTTTTCAATTCGACACAGCATCTGATATCACCCTCATCTCACGGAACACGTGAACAAAAATTGGCAAACCTGATCTGCTAAAAACAAAACACATTACCCAGAGCGCATCTGGAAATGACATTCGTCTCACTGGTGAACTAAATTGTTCTGTTTCTTTCCAAGACAAACAATTCACTGGAACATGCTATGTGACAGATACAGATCTAAATCTGATCGGTTTAGATTGGATTGAAGAACTCGATCTCTTCACCGTTCCATTGAAATCCGTTTTCAACACATTTTCTCTCAAGTCAGTTCAAGACATTGAAAAATATTTTACTCAGACGCTTAAGTCTAAGTTTAGTGACGTTTTTCGAGAGGATCTTGGGTGTTGCACGAAAATTCAAGCCACGCTCAAGTTGAAAGCAGATAGCAAGCCAATATTTAGGCCCAAACGCCCTGTCTCTTATGCAGCTCTGAACATAGTCGAAAAGGAACTGAATCGCCTCCAAGAAGCGGGAGTAATCGAGCCAACAAACTATTCCAAATGGGCGGCTCCTATTGTTGTGGTCAGGAAAACAAATGGTAAAGTCCGCATCTGTGCTGATTAATCCACGGGATTAAATAATGCGCTAGATACACACCAATATCCCCTGCCAATACCCTGAAGACCTTTTTGCCAAGTTAAATGGTGGAATCTGTTTTGCGAAAATTGATTTTTCAGATGCATTTCTGCAAAGGGAAGTTGATGAGGACTCCAAGGAGCTCCTTACAATCAACACCCACAAAGGGTTATTTAGATACAACCGTCTTCCATTTGGAGTCAAATCAGCACCAGCTATATTCCAGCAGACTATGGATGCCATGCTCACAGGTATAACCGGAGCCACAGCATTTATCGACGACATCATCGTCGCAGGCACACCCCAGGATGAACTTTTACAACGGCTAATCGCTGTATTCGAACGTATTCAACAATATGGTTTTCGCGTACGAGCGGAAAAATGTCAATTTTACCGGACGTCGATAAAAAATCTTGGATTTATTTTTGACAAAACAGGCCGAAGTCCGAACCCTGAGAACATTTCAGCCATCAAAAACATGCCAGCTCCAACAAACATCAAAACTCTACGTTCTTTTCTGGGTTTATAAGCCATTACAGTTCATTTTTGCCAGAGTTACATCGGATCCGGTCTCCTCTGAACCACCTTCTAAAAAATGAGATTACATGGAACTGATCACCAGAATGCAAAGCTGCTTTTGCCAAAATTAAAGCTTCACTTTCTTCAGATCTTCTTCTGGCACATTTTAACCCATCTTTGGACATTGTTGTAGTTTCCTATGCTTCTGACTATGGCGTTGGAGCCGTGATCTCTCACATCTTTCCTGATGGCAGTCAGAAAGCTATTGCTCATGCATCTAGGTCATTGACACCTGCAGAAAGGAACTATGGCCAAATCGAGAAAGAAGCTTTGGCAATAATATATGCCATAAAGAAATTCCACAAGATGGTTTATGGACGTCATTTCACTTTGGTCACAGACCATAAACCTCTGATAAGCATTTTTGGGTCCAAGAAAGGTATTCCAGTGTATACCGCCAATCGGTTACAACGATGGGCTACCACACTTTTGGATTATAATTTCTCGATCAAGTACCTTTCCACCAATTCGATTGGACATGCAGATGCCTTATCGAGACTCATTAATATGCACCAAAACAACCCGAAGATTCAGTTGTTGCAGCAGCAGCAATATCCTTGGAGCCAGAAATCTCTTCAATGCTCACAGCTACAGTAAGGGAACTGCCAGTTACTTCCCACATGATTAGAGAAGCCACAGTTTCTGACCCTCTGCTACAGGAAGTCATCCACTACCACCGTACCAAGTGGCCAACAGTATCCCCGAATAAACAGTTACTACCATTCTTCCAACGGAAATCTTCCTTATCTGAGGTTGATGGTGTACTTCTTTTTGCCGAAGGGTCATCGTTCCTTCATCCTTGCAAAACAGGATTATCAAAACAATTTCATTTTGGACACCAAGGCGTCAGTCGTATGAAGGCTTCGGCACGTGGTTACTGGCCAACTGAAGCAGCTAGAAGACCTTGCACGCACTTGCACCAAATGCCAGCTAGCAGCTAAATCTCCTTGGAAATCTATACTTTCTTCATGGCCTGTTCCAGATTACCCCTGGTCACGCCTCCACATAGATTTTGCAGGACCCACCAATGGACAATCCTTCCTCGTTGTTGTAGATGCCTACAGAAAATGGCCTGAGATTTTTCCAATGTCCCGCATCATTTCTGAAACAATTTCCAAACTTCAGAAAATCTTTAGTAGATTCGGCATTCCTGAGACCTTGGTCTCTGACAACGGCACCACATTTACTTCAGTCAAATTTTCCACCTTCTGCCAGCAAATGGTATCAACCACATTCGTACACCACCATTTCATCCACAGGCAAATGGCCAGGTTGAACGTCTTGTGTATACCTTCAAGAGAGCCCTCTTAAAACACAGAGGAGAGGGGACAACGTCAGAAATACTGGAAACCTTTTTGACAAGCTATAGAGCAACACCAAACCCTTATACGCCAAATGGTAGCTCACCTGAATCCTTGATGAATCGAAAAATCCGATTACACATTGACGTCTACGTCCAAAATCACATCACTCCATCAGGAAAAACACAAAAATGGAACGGTAGTACAATCGCCACCATGGTTCTATTCAAAGAAAATTCCTACCCGGTCAACAAGTCTTGGCAAGAGAGTACCGGAACAACACAGAAACAAGGACCCAAGGACATATTGTACGCCAAACTGGCAATGTCACTTACAATGTAAATGTCCAAAATTCCATTTGGGTTCGACATTCCAACCAACTGAGACCATCACATCTTCCAGCAGGAATACAACAAGACCCCACCCCATTCCCTTGAACATCTTGTTGGACATCTTGTTGACTTGCCACAGCAAACTCCAGCAACTTCCCAGAACATCGTAGCTGAAACACAGGATTTGAACATCCGGAAGTCAGTTCGCAACCGCCGTCCGGCACAGCACTTGCAGGTTGATCCTCACCTGAAGTCGTATAAGCGACAATTTTAATATAAAAATATATTCTAAGGGAATCAAAACAGAGTACCTCCTTTTTACCCCTGTCCAAACCACGCTAGTCACGTGATCAACGCGACATTGAGATGTGAGACGCGCAAAACTCAACTGACTTGGAACATGGCTATCAAGGTATAAGGACATATATATTCTCCTGTCCTAATGGTTGTGATACACAACGCAGTCACTTGGGACTGTGATTTTGTATAAATATGTTGTAATGTTCTCCATAGAAATAAATGGTTATTTCAAGCCAACTGTGAGTAGCAAAACTTTTTTCCCTATCGCTTCGCACGTTTCTCCATGTGCTACACACATACACACTCACATATATTCATCCACGGACAGTGAATTAAACTGCATACTGCATCTCATTAATAGTTATGAGACAACAAACACACCGTTCATAACACTATCCAAATGTGTCTTCGGATTTCAGTTTCGCACTTTCTGTCCTCTGTTAGAACACTTCCCAGATATTTAAATTTTTGCATTTGTTTGATTTTTGTATCTACGATCTGTAATTTGCATTTTTGGCTCATTCTTTTGCTAACAACCATGCATTCTGTCTTCTTGAAGTTTATGTTTAGCCCTTTCTTCTCGCTTTCCTTCACTACATTCTGTGCCAGCTTTTGTAGTTTTCTTTCTGTGTCTGCTATCAACACTGTCATCTGCATATCTAGTGCTGTTAAGATGTTATGATAAAATTACCAATTTGGAAGCGATAGCATTTTCGCATTTTGCATATTCATTTATTTGCTGGTGAAATATCCCATAAAGATATCAACAGCCTTTTTCATTTTGAGCCAATGACAAATTGCGTCTTAACAACACCAACCAAATGAGTCTGATAGATTTATAAACAACTTATCACTCGTTTTCTACTTTCAATATGGCTGCCGAAATTTATTTGTTACTAATATCCATTTTTATTCTTTAGCATATAATAGATATGAAGCATTGAGTATATATGGTCGTTTCTATTTCTCTACGTACAAGGAGAAATTGTTAGTAAAATTTGGTTCTCTATGGTAATTTTTTAAATGTTTTAGAAAAATGACTGTCGTGTCCAAAAGATCTGAAGATCCTAATTATTCACGTACTTGCGCTATTCAAAGTGATAAGCTTCCTACCAGAAAATGGTGGTGGTCATTATTATGTGAATAATAAGATATTTATTCTCTTTTCACACATTTAAAAATGAGGAATGATATGTTCTTACGGGGGTGCTGAAAAGTTCTCAGCCCAATCCAAAATCTGCCTAAATATTAGAATATTTGAATTCCTTCGTGGTTTGGCCTTTCGGCATCCCTTTGTATATTCGTATATTCTATCTATCACGTATAACTCCGTGCGAATGAGAAAAACTTTGAAATGCAGTATTAATTGAGTCGAATCACCCTCATTTCTACCATATTAGAAATGTAAGGAAAAAGTTCTCAAGAACTGCTACTTTAAGGAACAGACATTCGAGTGGATGCTTCCCAGAATAATTCAATACTGACCTTTCCAAAGCAAGGGTCAATCGTTATCTGTCCTCCTTATCTTCATAATCTTCACTTTGTCTCGCCTCCTCTTTCACTCATACCATGTGTCATTCATCATAACCATTTTAAAAGAAAAAATCTACTCTAGGAGGTTCTCGAGTCTTGCATTGGGCGAACTTTAGCATAAAAAAGACACAGAGCGTTTATCTTCGCGTAATCATTAACAATTTCATCTCGCAGTCATCTGCTAAACTAAGCCACAATTAATTAACTCAGAAGAAAACAAGAACTTTATAAATACCTTTCACTAAGTATTAGTAATTACGTTTTACTGTTGAGTTGCTTGAGAGAGTGTGGTGGCGAGTACAGGAAATCAGACAGCAGAATTATCGTTACTGAAACAAACATTACTTCAGCAGTCCAGAAGAATTGGACAATACACCAATGATCAATATTACGAGAGGAGAATAATGAAGATGTTTCACAAAAACAAGCAACAGTTTTCCATTGCTATCTTTATCATCTCCGAATAATGATGCATCTATTAAACCTCTAGGCACGCAAATGATTGTTAGTCTTTGAATCTCATTATTATAACCTTGTATCAAACTAAACTAAATCTATCAATGACATTACTCAGTACTTTCATAGAGCGATGACATTACTCAGTACTTTCGTAAGTCATTGCTAGAAAACCCGTTACTACTCGCTTGTATGAAACTATTCTTAATATGTCTATTCTTTTGGCTTAGTAAATGCCTACAATGACGATTCTAGGCTACTTGTCGTAGTAAGTGTACTGGTCACTGAGTACACTGGAGAAGCTGCCTATTACAATGCAATGGTTAATGAACGTTACTAGTAACGTTAAGAGTTATCGATGCGTCCCTATTCTGGCCTGGCACTAAACGAAGCAAAACATAATAGTGATTATGTCATAAAACACCAATTATTAACTCAGGCAGGAGTTAATTAGAATTTCACCTAGAAATGAAATAGAAGTCCAGACCATCTTTCAAAGAACCAATCCCTCACTATACCCACGAATTTATAGCATCCGCAACGACATTTTATGTTATGGAGAGAATTCCCAAGTTTTCTTCAGTGGGGAGGCGTTGCCAAATTCTAACGATTTGTCACTATTTACTTTCGTCTTTTGTCATTTCGCATTTCGGCCAAAAGACTTTTTTTCAAGTCAGTAGGAGGCAAAACGTTAACGACGGCTTCGTCAAGGAAACAAATTCATTATAGTGAGATTTGACATTTTTTGTTAAATTGAGACTGCGTGATTGCACCCAAAAGGGTAAACTTTTAAACTCGTAAAGTCCAGTGTTTCAAAGGCCGTTAAACGAATTAGAAGCACCTGTTGCTAAGCGTTAAGCAAGTTTATTGTGTAAGAGCAACATTTAGAAATGTCAATTGAAAGCATAGGCTAACCGCCAAGTTGAATATACTTGTTTATAATTATAGAAGTGTGTTAAACATCCAGTGTTAGTGACAAACGAAATAACTATCCACGGAATTCGACTCCTGCTAATATTCTTTTGGAAAACATTTTATTTCCTTTTTTAATGAATCTCGCGTGCCTTGTTAAAATAAAGAATTTTGTTGTGTTAGGTGTAATTTTATTTCTAGCTACTCTTGACAGTAAATGAGAACTAAAACAACTCACTGCCTTTACTGAAAGACAATACTGATTGCTGATTTCCACTTAATTACAACTATTATTTGTATGCATCTGCAAGACATCCTCTCCATTAATGTAAGCTGCAACTAGATATATTGCAACTAAGCTTTTAGCATAGCTATGTATAGTATTAGCAAGTGTTAAGCTCCCAAATTCAAGTTTTTGTATTTATTCACCAATAAATTATTTACTATTTTCTGGTTGCGACAAAAGGAACTTTCCATATATGTGTGATACTAATGTCGGAGTTAACTCCTCCTTAATTTCCTAATTGTTCACTAGGGCACGCTCTCCCTACACTATAAATACTGGGCGATTTCTTGCCTCGTTCTTTTTTTCATTTATTCATTTTCAGCGAACACATCTACAATATAAGCTCTCGCAGAAGATTGCGTCTTTCCATTTGTGGGAGACGCCGTTACCATTATACACACATACACGTACGTACAAACATTCACCAAAATACAAACTCTTTGCGTTCACACACACAAACACAAATGTTAATGTCTATGTCCATTGTAAATTTTGTTGTTTAATACATATACTTGTTTGTTTTCTTTACATCTTCGCCATGAGTCCGCCATGTTCGTGTAGTGGACCTTCTTCTAGCAGGAATAAACGCACGGGTTACGGGTTATTTTTTTATCATTTCACATTATTAACAAGAACAAAGAACAAGAAATAAGGAAACAGAAAATAACGATTGACAAGTTGTATTTAAAATTTTGAAAATTAAAGTTGACTGGAAAGTATATAACCGGGAGATTTCCACAAGCGAGAAGTGCGAGAGAAGAAACTTACGCTTACATCTAGCCGTTTCATTATGTTATCTAGATATTACTGCGCTTAAATGCGTATGGTCAAAAAAAGAAAAGCTCATCAGAACAATTATCAAGACAATATTTATAGAAAAGGCACAGGGAAGCTACATTACGGCGATGGGAAAGTGATTGACGCCGAGATATCAGTTCAAAACCGATAACATTGCAGATTATTCTTTGTATTTTATCAAGAATCTCTAAATGCATGACAGCAATATTCAGTGCATGGGCAAATGTCAGACTTATGAACATGTAAGATTCTGGCGAGAACATGTTGTCTAGCACGACACAGTGAACCAACATTCTTACCAGCAAACATAGCAATTTATTCAATATTATCTTTCTATAACATGTCAGCGGAAATCATTAATCCGACAAGGTGCAATGAGTCATTCTCGGGGGGTTAGTACCAGCCATGCTAAAGGAAGGCAAAAAAGGTTCCCTAGGACGATTAAAATTAAAAGAGAGTAGGCTTTAAAATGAATAGGCTATTGTCATCAGCATAGATACCTAGTTGAGAATTGATGACATCCGGAAGGTTGTTGATGAAAATTAAGAACAACGTAGAAAAGATAGAGCTCTGGGGGACATCTGCATTAATGCAAAAAGATACAGAAGAGTGGCCGTTCAAAACAACTTTGCAATTTAATAAAAGTGATTGAAACAACTGATTTGAAACGTGGTTTGATAAGATTAAATCATTTCAAAATTTTGTCCAAAAATACCATAACCTTTCAATGTAAAAAAAAACAGTATGCCAAAACTCTTTCAAGACAGACAAAGTAATATCCCGAGCTTCACCAATCTTATCTTTCAGCAATGACCGTTAACAGCAGTTGGGATAGAAACTGAAAGAAGACCCTGCGTTGTGAGATGTTTAACATATTCAATCTCTGGTACTTTATCAAAAAGCAATAATAAAAATGATCCGATAGAAGTATTAGACGGTTCACCCAAATACTTACAGATAGGAACTACGGAAGAGGATTTCCAACAGGCAGGAAAGCAATAAGCATCCAGACATTTATGATAGAGTTTATAGGGAAGAGGGGCCAGTTCAAGAGCACATTTCTTAAGGACTATTGCGGGGATATTGTCAAGTCTTTACGCATTGCGGGGATCTAGTTTAGAGATGATAGCAGAAACCATAGATGGGTGTAGATTCTCAGTTCTAAGTGGAAAATCAGGCATAGATACTCCAGATGAGCCAAGAGTAGAACTGGAAAAGAATTTACAAGTAAAACATTCTGCTTTATCTGCAGGATATATTAATACCAAAAAGTGAATGAAGGGAGGAGTGATAGAAGACGTAATCATATTTAACACGCTATTACAGATCCACCAGCAGTTACGAGAACAAAACTTGTCAGAGAATATACGGTGCATCATTTCGTCAGCAAAAACTTTTACAATTATTATGAGCAGACACAAAGAGGCGTCTGTTGGTGCAGTCGGAAAAAGTAATACATGTATGCTATAGTGGCTGAATCAAGAAGAGTGTAGTTTCACCTGGTATTTTCGAGAAGGCACAAACCTTAGGGCCACAATTATCAATAGGAAGGGGAAAAATTTGACTCTATGGGTCGAAATTGATGCCTGATATAGATTTTAGATTTTTTTGTCTCCGTGTTATTAATGAGGGTTTTTAATAATGTTTCAATTACAACAGACAACTACCTAAACATGCTTTTTGTAGCATTTACAGCAAGTTACATTTTTAAATGTACAAGTCTGCCTTCTGTACAAATATTGCTGCATTTGTTTGAAGTTAAATGAATTTGCGGCGCTTGTTTTAATAATTGCAATTTTATAAAGATTTGAAACGATAATGATGATTACAAGATACTTTGTCTAATGTTTGACATGTATTTTCAAGAAGATCTTTTTGCTTTCTAACATTTGTGGAGATTTTACATGCTATGTATAAAAGGTTAATCATGAATCAGTAAATTCATTTTTGTTGCCTTAATAGAAATTGATCACTGAATACACTTTAATTGCATCACAAGTTTCCCTTTTAAGTCAGATATCCATCCAAGTAGAAGTACATTTGAAAAAGGAAGAGTGCTTTTAGTTGAGTCTTCTGGAACTTTGGCCTTGTTAATGTAACATTTCATGCTTCTACGATAAAGCCTACCAAATTTATAGTCCTGCCCTTCACAGCACATGCCTATTCGGGGCCAATTAGACTAGGGAGGACAGCCTGCAAATTCTACCTAAAACTTCGACAAAAAATCTTTAATTCTGTGTTTAACACAAAAGCTGAAAATCACTGATCCCATTGATATCAGTTTTGATGTTCACGTCTATAATATTGTTGTTTATGAATGTTAGCATCTATGAAATACTGCACCACAAGCGTTTAATAAACGTCTTTTGAAAAAGAAAAAATTCTAAATTCTCTTCGATCTACCGGTCAAATCTCTGATATACTCGAAGCACGCCTGGGATGTAAAACATCTAAAAACCCTGCCTCGCTTTCAATGACATTGTTTTGTTCTTTTTCTATTAGGGAGGTGCATAATTATCAAGCGTTTTTAAAACTTATTTTTTAATGTAAAAAGAAACATAACAATTCAACAATAACATTTTTAAATGATTATTCCGGAGCGTATGATTATCGATATGCATTTTTATAACCTGAAAATAAAATAATATTTTTATTTAAAAAATTAAACAAAACAGCAATTTTTATTAACAAATAACTCGCCTACAAAAACACCTGATAATTATGCACCAACCTAATATGTCCTGTGGGACGGGGTTTTTTCCTATCACTTGTGACTTTTTGTCCAACTCTCTGTTCTGATATGTTATACTCCGTCGCAATTAGATCTCTTTCTGATTCATTCTGCACGCTAACTGGATGTGAACGCCACGAAGGCGGAAAACGAAATGATAAAAGTCGTTTTCTGCGCATTAGGCTTCACGCATCACATCTGGTCACTCGCCGGAGAGAGAGATGCCCCAGAGGAATACCAGACCCGCTTAAAATCAGGCCTCTGAGAACGACCAGGACAGTTGCAGCCCAGCGCGATCGCCTGCCATCACGCAGGACGCTGCTGATGCCGCCACCGCCACCGTCGCCGCTACTCAACATAACCTCACAACGACCGTTATTACTTCCTGGCTTGATCAACCACCTAGGCTATCAAGCTTCGACTTGAACATCTCAACTTCGACTCCTGCCAGCTACAAGCCTTCATCGACATCGGCCATGAGCAGCCGATTTATCCAGCAAAAATCAACAGAAATCGACCCTCCATCGTGACCTCGAATAGCGACCTCCATTCCACAGAACATGCCCACCAGCCAACCTCGGCTTACCTCGACTTGTTTACAAGGCATTCCCTTCACAGTCGACACCAGCCACTTTTGTTCCACAGAACAGGCATACCAACCCCCGCCATCACCTCGGCCTACCTCGACTCGTTTACAAGGCATTCCCTTCACATCTCCACTGCGACCTTAATTTCAGGGAACAGGCCTTTCAAAACCATGCCGATCCGATGTCACCTCGTTTCAACACAACAGGCCTATCAACCGACGAAACGACCTACTACCTAAATGCACATCCATCTGCATTTGTATTGATCTCTCTGATATCATTCTAATTATAAATATCTTTTGTCTTCATTCCATTGAATGAAGATAACACAATCATGAAACATAATGTTGCTTGGAATCAACGTAGTCGTAATCAATTCTGTAGTAAGGATATAAGGCTCGATCCCGGCCAGCTCTCTCCTGGCGATTCTCGGCGTCAGTATATATGCGAATCCAAGTCATATCCTGTGTTCATATCAACAACACCCTCCCTTTTTAGGCATGCATTTTCTTTAGTAGATACTTTTTTGGACATAGGTCCACTTCCAACGTTTCAGTCGGATTACGTTTTCGCTTAACCTGGCGTTGTATTTTAAAATTAGTTTTAGCAATAGGTATTTCAAAGGTATCATCAAGTATGTCCATCGGTGAATTAAATTGTACTGGTTGCTTATTCTGTGCATTTTTGTTGACCTCAATTGATTTATACGTCTTCTAAGTTGGAATCGTCCGCTTTCGATAAAGTACATATGCTACCAAAGCGTCGAATAATTTTTCCTTCCTGCCAATTTTCCTTTCCGGCTTAAAGCTTTTAAAGAAGACTTTATAGCTGATTTTAAAGGATTTGATAGTTTCAAATTGTCAACTTTTCTTTTTATCCCCTGGCAATAATTTGTCATAAATCGATCTAACTTTCCTAGCAAACATGCACTGCAGGTGACATTTTCGCTATGACGTTTGCATTTGACGTCATTCGATTTACGCTCAAACATTCTTCAGCTTCCAAGACTTTAACTTTTCTTAATACCCTTTTCAATGTGTCAATAAACCGCTCAGCTTCCCCATTCAATTCGGATGATAAATTGGTGTTGTCAAATGTTGAACCACGTAGTTTTTGCAGAGATTTTTAAACTCACTAGAAGTAAATTGATTTCTATTGCAAAAAGTTCGTGTAAGAATTTAATCCTAATTACGTTGGTAGGTCGTTTACACCATAACATCTCGGTTCATTTTGTGAAACTGACGACGCCCAGTAAATTCGAGTTGGAATTTTTTAATACATGAACATTTGCTTTTTTACTTTTACCCCCGAGAGCGATGTTATACGTAATATTCCCAAGAAAAATTAATTTCTTATCCGATATTCCTTTTGCAAATTTCGCGTTTTTTTTTTTTTCTTTTTTTCTTTTTTTTTAATTTTATTTTATTTTTCAAGTTAGGCTTCCCAATTTTGTTCCAAGTTTGTTCATCAATATTGCTACCAGTGTCCAATTGAAATTTTGCCGTAGCGTTATTCATTTTTACTGTCACGAATTTTTTATTACTTGAACTTTTCAGTTTTTTAGCTGGTATCACTACTTTCAACAAGTTAATTTGTGTATTTCGTTTGCTTTTCGACTTGCAGTTGCTTTTTTGTGAACTGTTTTTACACAATTAAAACATTTTTTTTGTTTTAAATGGACAGTCCATTCTTAAATGAAGCAGGCCACAGCCATTAAGTATTTTTACAGTATTTTTCTCAATAAATTTTCTGGTTGTGTGCGAACTTGGTTAGTTTCTTATAACGAAGTAAACATCATTGCATTGTCAGGGCGTTTTAGAATATTTCTTTTACTGCAAATGTCATGGTGCTGTGTAACTTTTTTTGAAACAACATATCAAGAGTTTTAATCTACTAAACTAGAATTGATATATTTTTAGTAATTATAATGAAAAGAAAAACAAAGATAATAATAATTTTAAAATCAATACCTTCTAACACGTCAATTAATTTCCCAGAAAAAATGGGTAGCTTATTCTTAACGATTTTATGTCGCACTTTCTCAATACGCATCCTCAAACCAAAACATTTTCCTGATTTATACAATTAAGTATTCATTTCAAATTCTCATAAACTTCATCCAATTATTTTAAAGCACAAAACAAGAATAATTAATACGTCTCGTCTACTAAAATCAGAAGTTATCTTGAATATACAAGTAGTTAATTATTCTACGTACGAATTTTAATATGATAAATCTCCTTATACAAAACCTTTCAATCTGACTCGTTTAAAATGTGCCTCATCATACGGATACCTCTGCTCAACTGAGAGTTAAATAAAGCACTTAGAAATATTGGTAAGGTATATATTCAAATATTTTGAATACACAAAATTTCGATAACACTGCTGTAAAGATCCTTATAATAAACAACCATTTGCTTACGCAATCACACTGTAAAAATATGCAATACATCTAAGGTCAATGGGTAACAGAATGAATTGAATAAAAAAAAAAACAAATCAAGAATTAACACAAATACTCTCGACTTGAAATATTTCGGTCATGTTGTAGGTTATTTTTTTAATATTCTTCTGAACTAATTGTTTGCACGTTTTCAATAATCATTTCGAGCAAAAATTGATATCAAGGTGAAGGACGCTGAATATAATTTGACAGTTGGATGTTTCATTTTTAGTTAGGGTCAGAAACATCATTTGTGGAGGGGTAGAGTAACTCGTTTAAGAGCGTTTCATGGTAGAGTAACGGTTAACAACTTTGTCAAGCAGATCCTTACGACTATAAGCCTAATTTTATCCTGTTTTAGATTTCCTCAATTTAGGAATTAATACAACCCGTTCAAAAATAAAATTAAACAAAAACATTGTTTTAACACAGCCTGTTTTAATTCACCCGGGAATCTACATAGATAAGTTTTGTTACAGTCTTCTCTCTCTTCTTCTATGTCCCTTTTGGGACGTGGACGATCATGGATCTGCATATCTTTCATTCAGTACAGTGTAAAATTATCAATACTATATGGCATCGATAATATTACGAAATGCACTTTTTAACGTAGTAATAGGTACATAAAAATGAATGTCGTAAGTTTACTGTTCTAGTTAAACCAATGATGGTGACTTTTTTCTTTCCTTAATAATGTTGATTTGTATATGTTTAACTCATTTCAGTTACTAATTTATGAAACTATATCTCAATCAATTATCGAATATTGTGAATGGTGCTAACTGCTCTAATGTTCTGACAGAAAGCTAATTATTTTTATATTTGGACAGATGAATTTAATCTGATAATATTGACACTATTTGTGCAATTTCTTGTTTAGTCATAATCATTTTTAAAACGAGTTGATTAAGTATAACGTAAGAGTTTCGATGTAACAGCACAGCGATTAATACATAATAAAGATAATAAAGTTTATGGTTTAATAGTTCTGTATTTACAAAGATCCAACCAAGTAAATCTTCAAAGATAACACGAAAATTGAAAATTTGGCACACTTGTCGTTTATATTCTCTTAGACCGATAAAAAAATCATGTGTTGTGTATTAAAACGGTAGTTTCCCGTCGAGCTAAAATGTCTGAAATTGGTATCTTTCCAAATAAACAATCAGTATGTTTCATTTATATCCACAGCCGCTAAACAAGAAAGTAGCCTAAATCTATCAATAGAGATAAGGTGCTACCATCTCAATTATAACACTTTTTCTCAAATCCAGAAAATATACTTATACATTTTCTCCGTCTTAAAATCTTGATTGATTCAATTCCATTCTAAGACTGCTAAAAATTTCACAGACATGAATGAAACTTTTTTAATGAAAAGGACTGCTCCAGTGGAATAATCAATCTGTGTTTCATGCTCAGTATATTTTCATTAATCTTTAATAATTGAGAAAAGAATTTCAAAGAGATGTTTAAAAATCCCTCTTTGGATTTCTTTTAAATATTAAATAAGCGTCAGTTCCCATTAAATAATGGGAACTGACGCTTACTTAATTAGATTTAATGCATGAAATGCAGGAATAACTATATATTCCCTCTGTGTGTGCGCATGCGCGTGTGTATAAAGATCCACACAAAGATGAAAATAAATATGAATAGTTAATGACATTCAGAAAACTTTTACATTTTCGCTCTTTCAACGAACTGTGCATACTTTTTATATCATAATTTGTAATGAAGTTAAATATTAATTAATAATCAAGGTATTTGTACATTTTAGGAAGAATGATGAGGCAATTTTAAACAACTACAGTCTGTAAATTAGCTTCCGTTGTAGTTAAAGTAATAAACATAAAAATCACACAACTTGTCTTTGAGTCATGCTATGACACAAAGAAAGAAGAAAAAGGTGAATTATAGCCTTAAATATACGCGTGTACACCCTTACATATGACTGATGAGTCATAGCAGACAATATTGCTTGCTTCTCTACAAGTTGAACAATACCATTTCTTCACTGCCTTAAAGCAGTTATTCTGATTAGGTTTCACTGAGTAAACGACAGTCAAATTCTTCTACCTAGAAACCATTTTACTTGTATTCATTTGAAAATTAATTTTTTAAAAGTATTATTCAGTTTTCTGTTATTTGAACTTGTGTTTTTGTACAAATTAAAGAGGCAAGAAGTAAGACTGTGTTGCACCAATATTCGCAATGAACAGGTCTTGCTTGCAATTAAAATCAGCATTCAAAATCTTGGCTTTTATTTGAGCTCGATACTGATCGGAAATATTTGTTAATATTTTACACATATAATTAATCAACCACATATATTTGAATAATTTAACATCGTCATGCGTATTTTCTGTATGAAAATGTAGTCGACTTTTCAAGGAGTTGACAAATGGGTTGCCATTTACAAAAAATAAGAAAAATAGAAAATAAAAAATTCAAAACATTCACAGTATCGTGTGTAAAATAAGTGATTCTATTTCAAGAAATGCGTGCAATTCAGTTTATTCCACGAATTAGACGTGGCGATGTTCCCAGTTGCTTTCTCTGTTAAACAAAAATGCGCGTCACTGCTGAGTAATGAAAGATACACCATGTTGAAATGTACACTGGTTTGACTTATGCACCTAACAGACAACTTGATGCTTACCGAGTATCTCATTTTCCAGCGGCATTTTTTCTTACTTCATCCCAGAAAGGGCATCTGCCATATCATATTTTTCAACTTCTCTTTTTCTATTGTGTTCGGTTCTAGCTTTGAACGGATGAACAATCTTAACTTTATACGAGAGAGTGGTGAAAAAAGTTGACAGCCCCACAAAGAAGCTCTTCCAAAACATTCTTTGGTCATTTGGTCAGATTTTAGAATGTGAGTCGAGTCGAAAACTTTTCAGTGCCTCTCGTATGCTTTTCTACATTTACATAGGATGCAGTTTTTGTCGAACTCTTCTCGTGTAAGGAAACAGTTCTAGTGAGAATGGTACGAAAAATGGTTGCACTTGGAAAGCCATCTTGATGTTCCAATTCAATTTCGCATCATCACTGCTGATGAACTTTGCCCAGTGTTGAAGGCAACAGACCAACCCAGATGGAACTGATGGAAAAAAATGACAACACATTGGTTTGAACCGTTTCAATTTTCCTTCGGAATTCTGTTACATTATTTTTGCATGGCTAAGAGTATACTTCCTATAGCTGCAACGATTAAAGATGCCATTGTAGTTCACATATTGTGGGAAAAGTTCTTATATATGTAATTTTTAAATCTCTTTTAGGTTTATTCAGTAGTCAACTGAAAAAAATTATATCCACTATGTAAACATTTTCTTTGCTTTGTTTAAAACAACGAGGTCTCATATTCTTAGGTGTAGATCAAACCTCTTCTCAAGTCTGTCTGTAATTTAATCTCCCAACATATCTTTTTTATATTCTCAATAACAGGTCCTGGTTTATTTTTATATAATTAAATTCAAATAATTTGCGCAGTTTCTGGTGAATCGTGTCTACTTTTAATGCGTTGGTGGTGAAAAGATAATTTTAATTTTACTTCTCTTATCTGTTAATAACTTTTATTTGTTTTACTAATTTTGGATTCCTATTACACATGATTCTGTTTTGCGTTGCTTCTGCTATTTCTTTTATTTGATTCTTGGATTCTTTATTTTTCTATTTAATGACATTGCTTCCTACCGAGAATTTGACATCTTGATTACACTTTTATCTAATTGTTCAATGTCGTTCGTTGTTTATCGTTCTGTATAACTAACATCGCATATTTCTCAAGTCCATCTCCGCTGAATAGCTCGTTTCTTGTTTTTTTACAAACTGATATACATAAACTATATATATATGAATTGAGGAATTTGATGAATGTTTACTCGCAAATGCAATTTCTTGTCGCTGTTTATCACGACAACACAAAGAACCGTTTCCCTAAAATATTCCATTTTTTTATATCGATTTTCACAAGGAATTGTCTATCTCAGTCTATTCGACTTCCCAGGTCTTTATAATATTTTATATGAATAACACAGCGACGAATCCTGCTCTTAAATTATACAGCATTTGTAAGTGACCGTACATACTCGGCCAGCGTTCACATATGCGGTGACATCAAAGTTCACCACAAAGAGTGGTTAGTCCAATCGAACAAAACCGATGAGGTAGGCAGATATTGCAGAGACTTCTCCAGGTCATTGAAGAACTCACCCGAGTCCCGGACGCGACGGGATAGCAGGTGAACCTCCTCGACGTTTTCCTATCGTCCTGCTCTGACAAATGTTTAGGAAAGATTTTACTCTCATAGGCACGTCAGACCATTCCCTAGTCAGTGATTCCAAACCAATGACATACCCGGATTTACCGTTCCATAGAACGGTTTTGTCACTATGCGAAGGCAGATTGGTACAGCTTTCGATCCTATATGACGGAAGTTCTTCTAGCAACCTACTTCAAACATGCTACCCTTAAAACTGCTGTCTTAAACTCCGAATAGATCTTTTCTGGAATGGAATGATTTATATCCAAAAAGAAATTCCGACAAAAAACAAGCAGTCAGCTTTAGTTTACCCCTGAATGTGCTACAGCCATTGCTCACTGAAACCACTACTTCAATATGTATCGCAATGAACGGTGTAATCGGGCCCTTTTTTGGAACTGCCCGCGATCGCTGTAAGAGAGTTCTGGAAAACGCCAAGAACAGCTACGCGCAAACTGTCCTGGCCAAGATTGAAAAGAAACAAATTGGATCTCGCAAATTCTGGAAGATCACCAACCAAATTATGAACAGAGGCATAGCAGCTGTGCCCCTATTATAAATGGCCCGAAGTCATATCCTCTTCGACAGACAAGGCGAAGCTCTTCGCCTCGATCTTTGAAACAAACTGAACGTTAGATGACAAATGCCATCTTCTCCCCAACTTCGCACAGCAAAATATCAGTAATATACTCATTTCAGTAAGAGAAGTCTCTAGACTTATCAAAAGCATCGAACCGAAAAAAGCCACTGGCCCAGATAAAATTCCAGTAGTCGTCCTTAACCCAGAATTATCCCCGATCCTAGCAAACCGCTAATTGAAAGAGAAATCTTTCCAAAGCCTGTGGAAGGAGATAAGCGTATGCCCAGTCTTTAAGAACGCAAGGAAGCGATCCTCCTCTTCTCAATATAAACTGTTTAGTCTCCTCAGTATCATCAGTAAGCTTTTTGAGTCTTTAATCAACAAGAAGGTCGTCGAGTACCTAGATAGGAACAACCTCTTGAGGAAGAAGAAGTATAGGTTTCAATCAACTCTATCCACTGCTGACGTTCTAACACACAGACTTAGACGACACACACACCTCGAGAACCATAGCATTAGATATCTCAAAAGCCTTCGACAAGGTGTGGCACAGAGATTTGCTACACAAGCTCTCCAGCTATGGAATCACTGGAAGGGTTTTCTCAATTATAAAATCTTTCCCTGGAGGTAGTTATTAACGGCCAATGATCGGCTCCCTCTACCGCTTTGGTAAATAGTTGACAACATGCTATCCTCAACCTTTATAAGAGCCAGATCAATCCCAAACTGGAGTACTGTTGACATATTTGGGCGGGAGCTGCCCAGTCCTCACTTTCCGGTCTTGATAGAGTTCAAAAGTGTCTCCAAGTCCTTATTGGAGAAGAATTATTTTCCACCCTCCAACCTCTCTGTCACAGGCGGGATATGGCAAGCCTCTCACTGCTGTATCGCTGCTACCATGGAAAGTGCTCAGACGAACTTCATTCCTTGTTTCCGACAGGTCTAACCTTCACGGCTAGGATTCGCCATGCCACTTACATAGGAGCAACTCACCCACATTCCCTCCGTATTCCATCGGCAAAAAGTAAGTTCCACTCAAACAGCTTCTTCCCGTGAACCACTGCCCTGTGGAAAAACTCCAAAGATAATGTTTCTCCGATTACTATAATTTTAACCTGCTCAAGTTTAGAGTTAAACATTATCTTCCCCTCCCACCCATATAAACTACCCTTTAACGTAACCCTCTACCTCGAGTACAGGGTCAACCTTAATGCAAAAAAAAGTACAGAAATTGTCGATTTCTTCACTTTTTTCAGGGTTTATTTCAAGTCTACTGTGAATAACAATTTTTTTATAAAAAGCAAATTAAAAAATGAAGAAATATAATAATACACACAAAAGTTTCTTGTAAGTACAGCGATAAATCTTAATTATTGGAAGAGCTTTTTTATAAATAGCTGCAAGTTTTATTGACAAGTAAACCTTTATAACAGTTTTTGTCATAAATGTAGTTAAATGACAATATCAACTATAAATTGCATTTTATCAACTCTCGTAAGTGCGTAAAAAATTTGCTGTTGTTTCATGATTTAAGTTATTTCATCTTTTTTATATCGAAGAGATTTCAAACTAAAATTAACAGTTGCAAGGGATCAAAGACTTTATTTCAAGATGGTCACAGATTAAAGTATGTTGTTATATAGTTGCGCATGTAATATTTTAATATAGAAACTAATCAGTTTCAGAATTAGGATTCGATACAACTTTTGAAGTAGTATCGAATTTTGTTTAAATGCCTCGTCATTTGAATCCTGTTTGTTGCTGCCTCACCAAGAAAACGGAATGCATCTTCTGACTGACATACCTCCATAGTAAGTCTTGTTATTTGTGGTAATATTCAGCTATGTGCATAGGACAGTAGTCTACAACATGTATTATATATCAAATATTGAGTTATTAAAAATCCCATGTATTAGAAGGTTATACTCTGTATACTACTGGTATGCTATATTTTTAACATTAACATAGTAAAACCATTAACATTGCATTTACAGTGTGCATATAACAGTCTTATTCTTGACCAATAACAATCCCTTTCTTCCAGATATTTAATCTTTTTATATTGTAAAGCCATGTGCAATTCACTTATATTCCTCTTCTTTTGTGTTCTGTTCCTCTTAAGACCTTGGCATTCATGGTTCTCCGCAATTCCATGTCCTTTGCAGCTCTTAATAACTTTTGTTATCTTTCCTAAACCTTTTCCGCCATACATTTGCTCAATCTCGCTAGGTAGGTTATGCGTTGTTTTCCTCTGTCCCTCTGTCCTGTGAGTATTAAATTTTCTAAGCCATTTTTCTTTATTATGTGCCTTAGATATTTTAACTGTCTCTTTCTGATGTTAGTATAAGTGTCCTTTTTATTTCAGTTTTCTTTAAAATTTCGTCCCTGATATTCTCTACATTCTTCTGTAGAATTACTGCTGCTTCATGTCTCTTCTTCATTAGACATACAATAACTCTAATTGTGTTTAAATCATTCTATTTTTAATTACTGATTCATTCATTTATAACCTTGCGACTAACATTCTCTCAATATCAGCAACGATGTCAGATGAAAAATTAGAAAATTCCCGGAGTAACATCAGCAATTAAAAATGAAAATATTTAACCACATGAACTAGTAAAACCGTGTGAAATTAATTTACACTATGCATATAATTATATTAATATTGTTAGTCATCAAGAATAAATGCAATTTTTTTACATGGTGCATTAATAAACGAAAGGTCATAGATTCTGAAGTTTTATCCCAAATACGGGATATGTTGGAAATTGCTTTTAGAAACTCACACAAAAGAACAATGTACTTTTAGCCAAGAACAAGTATAATTTACTTTTGCACCTGTAAAATATCTGTTATCTCATTATGATCAAAGTCTATATTTTTTTTCATATTGTAAAATAAATAAAATAAGGCTGGTTCGAAAGATAATATTCCTTATCTGTCCTATGGGAATCGTCCGGGTAAATTCTTCTCTAATATCATAAAATTCCAATGCTATTTCTGACAAGCAGGCTAACTGAACGAAGAAGGGGGCTCACATTTTGACTATTCTTCTCTTTACTAGTCACTCTTGAAATCTTATCTAGCTTGTTGCACTGACCCAAATATTTTCTCACTGTTCAGAAGTCACAGCTGCGCCTTTTTAACCTTGACCTACCGATATTAATATCGAGTAATCACGATTTTAGAGGGTTTCACTCACACATTGGCCTGTCCCATCCTTCACACCCATTCTTTATCTTTGTTTTTATTTGCTCATTGTAGATTCATCAGTGCGGGGCATCTAAATAAATGTTGCTACAACGAAACAACATTGGGATATTATTGCAACTAATAATCTTGAATTTATAATAAGTTTACACAATTCCCTGATTCGGTAAACCCTTATCTACTATAAAAAAATATGATTTTTGTGTTGCTTATTAACTTGAGAACAACTCAGACAACGTAACTAGGTATTAACACCTGACATATGACTAGAAACCAATAACATATTATGCATAATTGATTACTAATATTTGATTAAATTTAAACTATTTATGTTAGTAAGTCAATATATTATAATCAGTAAACATTGAAATTTAATAAAGAATTCATGCAAGCTGAAGTAAGGAAAAGCACAAATTCATTCAAATTTCAATAAATTGTAAAAATGCAAGATATTCAAGTAAAATTGAACATTTTATATATATATATATATATATATATATATATATATATATATATATATATATATATATATGTGTGTGTGTGTGTGTGTGTGTGTGTGTGTATGTGTGTGTGTGTGTGTGTGGTTGGGTCTCGTGTTAAATTGTATTACAAATTTTATAATTACAGGATCAAACTTAACATCAAACTTAACTCGATCTTATTTGAGTGCAAATCAAATTCTAAATCTTCCGATAAGTTGACCTGTACGCTAACCATTAAGCTGACTTAATAAAAAATATTTTATAATTCTCATTGATGATGATGATGATGATAACATCACTGTTTTTAAGAATTTAATTAACATCGGTTTCCTCAAGCGCCTAAAACAAATGCTCATTGTATCTGCAAGGCCACAATCCATTGTCAACCATTACAATTTCTGCTTTAAATTAATTCTAAATTGAATGCTATAAAATGCTATTAAACTTAAGTTGCATGATGAAATAGAACATGTCATAAGAAAGTCGGTGTTGACATCCGTTGCTATGAAAGCGAACAATTGATGCAATCTGTCGAACAAAAAGAAAGTCCAAGTACAGCGTGATTTTTTAGTATCAAATGTCATGCAATCATAACAAATGCTAAATATATTTCTCTCTTGAGAATTGGTGAGAAACCAATTTTTAAAAATGTATATCAGTTACGCTTGAAATAATCATTTAAAAATAGAAACAAATGACTCTTTAGTAGTTTACGAAATAAAATTAATAAAGATTATATTGATATTGAAAATAATAAAGCCTTCAAATGGAAATAAATCAATTGTACAAATGTTCATATAAAACCCTCGACCAGCTTCAAATCAATAATTTCAAATTCTAATGCAAATACATAAAAGAATTACTAAGACCTATGAATTGGTTTCTCCGTAATTTTATGATTATTGTCTCTATTGTTACATAAAACATTCAATTTAGAATCGATTAGTAAACTTTGTGAAATTTCAAGCGTATCAGTTCTTAATTTGGAACTATTTTAGAGACAAACTTGCCAGAGTTTTACACATTCTAATATAAATTCCACACACTGGAAAATATTTTTCTAACTATTACAATATATTATCAACATAATTCAGCATGAATATTACTTTTATATCATTTTCCGATTAAATTTTGTAAGTTTTTATTTTTATAATCGATATTACTAAAAAAAATAAGTTCAAATTTATTATAAGAAACGTTTTGATTTAGTTTTGTGTGACTATTTAAACATCCAAATATTTTGTTTTATCAAAGAATAATAATATTTCTTGCGCATGCTACAAATATCAAACTTTGAAACTTATGCATTATTTAATAATGGATTAATGCTGCATTTTGATAAAAGATCAAATGTGGGGTTCACCTATTTGCATAAGTAAAATGAATACAGACCAGAGCATCGTTGACGATGGGAAATATCGAATTACTTTGGTAATCTGATCGACCCTTTTTGGGTAGAACAGCCGTTTTTGCTTGAGCTACTGATAAAAAAATGCCAGCCCAGCAACGTATGTACTGGAATATTTTAGGCGACAGGTGCTACAATTAGAACAAGTCTAATAGTACTCAAGGGAAATGAGAAAAGATTGTCCAAGATTTCGCATTTTCTCACTCGTCTTCAATATATATTGTTTATTATGATGGCACAGAAATCCTTAGACCGATTAATTATTTATTATTTATTGTTAAAGTTAATAATAAGAGTTTGGATTAATTGGTTTAAAAATATTTTGCTATTATTATCTCAATATTTTCAGTTCATAGATTGAAAAGGAGTAAATTATTTGATAAACTGTCAAGTATTATCACTGGTAATATTATGACTTCAGTTTTGTTCAGTATTAACGTGTATGGGTGTGTATGGGTATGTGTGTGTGTGTTGATAACTTAAACAATATGATAGATGTATCAATAATGATGTTCTTGTAAACCTTATTGAATAAATATTATTGAATAAATGATAATGCAAATAATCTTGTCAATCATCAAACTGAATACATATAAACATTAAAATTGTGTCGTTAGCAACAAGCAATATTGTGTGTGCGTAATTCAATCGCGATTTCATGAGATTACATTCTTTGAAAATCAATGTAAATGTTGTTTGTCTGAAAAAATTGACATAAACGATAAAAGTAATTAATATCTTTTCATGTTTCCATTTTTTACTTTAACAATGTAGAAGGAATATGTTTCCAAATTCTTGATGAAAAATGCTTTCTTGTAAAATCATTAAAACACCTTCATCAATTTTCTTTTTATATCTTAACATTTATTTTATTTTATTTATAAAGACCAATAAAAATGAAGACTGCGGAAATTTCCGTAAAAAGCTTAAAACAAAAATCTTAACAGATAAAATTTACAAATAAACAACATTGATGAATGCAAAGAAAAACAAGCCCTAAAAATTGTGAACGTTTAAAAACTTTCAACTAAACTCTATAAAATTTAAAATTTTATAAAATATACAGGTAATGTAAATACTAATCACTAAAATATATAAACAACCAAAAACACCTTACTGAATCGAATTGCATAAAGAGAGTTCAAAGGTCACTTACCTTGAGAACTTGTAATGGGAAGTTTCCACCTCCTTGTAGCCTAAAACCCCAGGGTGAACCCCCGTCAATATTGACAATCATGTTCCCAGAAATAGTCATGGTACTAGATGTTTACCTCCAAAATATATCAATCAAAAATGATTTCTGAAATCAAGGGTCTTTTTAAGTAAAAAGACCCGGAGTGGCTGGCTCAGAGCTTGTTCTAGGCAGAAGGTACAGAATAGTTGCACACCTGAGTCCTGAATTTATTCTGACGGGGATTTAAACTTTAATATTTTCAGGCCCTTCTTTACTTAATTACAGATACAAGCTTTTCTTGCTTTTTTTGATATGCCGTAAGAGCTAGCAAGTATTTCTTTAAGTGTTAACTGAGACCAGCCTGCTAGCCTACGGCTTGTGTTGGTAAGAAGCCTGTGATTTCGGAGGTAACGGACTGTAGGTGAAGAAAACGACGGCACGGAGGCGGCAGTATTCACTACCTTCCTCACAGAGCACGTCATTCCATGTTGGCAGCGATGAGGAGCAATGAGGTACCGTTGTCTTTGGGTAGCCCTCTCACAACCGCCCGTCTTCTCACGCTTGCTCTCTCTCCCTCGTCCCTGTCTCGCCTAATTTATTTTTCTTCGTCACTTTCTCTATAAATATACACCTCCTCCTCCTCTTTTCACCATCTCTCTCTCTCTCTCTCACACACACACACACACATACACACACACACATACGCATACACACACACACACACACACACTCAAGGTAAGAAAATTCTAGCTGGTGTATGAGGAGCCAGAGTGAAAGGAGGCGATTATGAGATGATTACGTGGGAGTGAGCAATAAATGAGGTAGCAGTTACTATAATTTCTGCAGGAGAAAGATGAGGAGGCGAACGGATAAAACACTAACAGGCTCTGAAAACAAAAAACAAAAAAATAATACAGAAATTTTTTAACTAAAACAAAGTTTTCAAAGGTTTAATGAAGTAAATTTTCAGTATTTACAAGGGTGAAAATTAATTTTTTTAGTTAATAAAAAAAACTCTTTTAAAATTTTGCATTTAAAAAAATGAATAAAATGGAAAAATTCGATTATTATATGCAAACTGAGTAAATTAAATACGGATTTGAAAAACTTTAAGTTATGGAAAATGTTTACCTCTTTTTATGCAAAACTTGAAAACAAGTTATGTGCTTGCCTCCTGCTTACGTTTGTTCTGCCGCTGGGTTCCTTTTGGGACGTTGCATGGACCTTACCAATAAATGTGCAGCTTATTTATAACTTTGGTAACACAATACATAAAGCCTTTATTTACGTTTACCAACAAACACTCGTACACAAAACGTCATTTTTTGTGAAAGACAGGTGTTCTGTAACCCACCTCGATTCATTTGTTTTATTAGCAATTCTGAACTTATTTCGGTTTATCTGCTTCAAATAATATATTTACTCGACTTAATTTATTGTAATTAAGCAAGTTAAATGACTTGGTTAGGATAAAAATTAATTCATTTTCGTTTTCATGTAGGCAGTGAGCGAAATTATACTTTACAAATACATTTTATTATTACTTATATAAAATAAGTAATGATACACGAGACAAATTTTAATTCACTCAACTCAATGTATAACTTTTATATTTTCATATAATTCTTCCATTATCACTTATCATTGCCATCTTTCTTTTAAGGTGTAATAATTTTATCAAAGAGATAAAGAAATGTTTTTCACAAAGCAATTTTTAATCCTCTACTCTTCCACAAATTATTTTCTGGTTAATTTCAGTTTCTTTTTTTTCAGTTTGATTGAAGAATGTATATTCTCTATAAATAGAAACATTTAACTGACTACAATACATACAAGAGATCTTTCGACAAACTGAAGTTAATTTTCTTTTCTTTATTTTTTATAAAAACAAATCTGATTATTCTTCTAAAAGAAATAGAAACAGTTCTTCTGCTTTTGTCAGGTCTACGTGTTTCAGTGAAATTCATCTTAATTCAAATTTTAGAATTTGATGTGCACTAACTCTAAACACGTTTTGGGAATTTAAACGTTACTGGTACGGTCTTGCTTCATTAAACACCTGTTTCTTTTACCCACACCCCAAGAAGTAACTGAAGAAGTAATATTATGGGCATTGATTCGGCATGCCATTTATACAATATCCAGTGGTGGGCATATGTATTTAATAAATATTTATTTTCTAGAAGACAAAATTAGCAAAAAATTCTTGAGATTTGTCGAATTGCTCAACAGATGTTTTTAAAAACTTTTAATTTTGTATTTTCCTCGGGAAAAGTACAAAAAACTATTTTTCATTTAGCCCTACGAGAAAAATAAAAACTAAACAAAAACACTTTTTGAAAGCTATAAAAGATAAGATTTTATTTGCGCAAGAATTACTTTGTTTAAAATTAATTTGATCCTGCCGTGTGTGAAAGTGCACCTTTTGAACATTGCGATTTCATCAGCTTAATATGATGGAAACTGTATTCGATTTATCTCAGTTCAATGAAATAACCGCATTTTCAATGCCTTAATTTGTTAAACACTAAAAAATGATTATTTGTCGATAAACTCACCCTGAATATTTTGAGTAAATTTCACTAATTCAGAATTGCTAGTGTAACAGAACAAATCAGCAGTGAACAGTAGCAAACGGGCAGTACAAAGTTGCTCATATGAACAGCCTTATTCTACATTCGTGTTAGTCTGCGTAAGTCTTTTCAATCATTAGACACCGAAGCATTGTATCGATAAACTGGTATGGTCGCTTAATATAAATAAACATCAAAAATTATTTCAATAATAGAAACTTTTTTTGGTGGAGATTTTTTATTGAATATTGAATAATTCTGGTTGAACCAGAATTATTCAATATTCAATAAAAAATCTCTTTTCTGGATTACTCTTTTCTTTTTAGCAGATCCAAAATACTTGTTTATTTTGAGCTTACGATATATAATATCGAGAAATTGTTTGACATAAAACGAAATTTAACTGGAAGGCCATCAGTTTTAATTTATTATATAATGCTTGAGAGTTTATTCGCTTTCTAAAAGATACGACAGAACTTCGTTTGCTATTTTAGATAACTAGATGAAAGTGAAGATCGTTTCAAAACTGCTATAAAATAGAAGAGTGGGTACACTGTAAAACTTCATATTGAAAAATAATTAATGTATTTGTGGAATATTCCCTACATTTTTTGCAAAATGCTCTAAGAACTTTTTTTATTAAAAGTCGAAAACGATGCTCTGTGGGAATGTGTCATTAGTCATGAAACATCACGCACCTGACACACTTCCCCGGTATATTTCACTGGGCCGGGCTTCAACTTCAACTCATTTCCATAGACAAGGATTTCCAACTTCTTCGTATCAAGTTACATTT
Organism: Acanthosepion esculentum; assembly: GCA_964036315.1. Taxonomy (NCBI): domain Eukaryota; kingdom Metazoa; phylum Mollusca; class Cephalopoda; order Sepiida; family Sepiidae; genus Acanthosepion; species Acanthosepion esculentum. The sequence goes on along the minus strand of OZ038516.1, from coordinate 24,222,873 downwards.
CATGATTCCGTTAAATGTTTTCAGCTACGTTTTTCTAATAATAATTCATCTTTTACCTCACCAAATTTTACCAACTTTCATTTCTTTAACTATTTTTCATGCCTAATCACTGCTCAAAGAATTCAACTTTCCTTTTAATTCTTGTCGAACTAGCAAGGTGATCTGATGTTGTTTATTACAAATTTTCTCTATTTAAAGTTGTATTTTGTATGTCATATCATTATAATAAACATTGATGCTTAAATCTACCTTCCCCCTTCCATAAAATACCCTCTAAATGTCACTAAGTACAAAAATATAGAATGAAACACATAAGATGCATTTAGTTTATCAACAAAAATGATTTCTTCAAATATCACAACTATTACGTGAGCCTTAGTGTTTCAACGACGTACACAAACATTTTCAGATTTTTACTGTCGTAATTATAACTTACCTGAATGGACAAATGATAGCGGGGTAGTGTTGAAATGTTCTCGGTTCGATCAAGAAGTGGTTTAGGCCGAGAACTTGTTTTCACTTTCTCATACAGCTTATGAAAATGAAACATTGAATAAAAATGAAACTTTCATCATTTTCAGCAATCAGTTTTATTAAATTTATATGAGAAAATTTAAACAGTTACTCAAAGCTCAGTTTTAAAAAGCCGATTGACAATTTTTGCTTTTTACAGACTTATAATGGTCTGTTTTAAATGTCAGAAGTAACAATTCTTTTGATGATAACATTCATTATTTCAAATAGACATTGAATAAAGAAAGGACATGAGAAACGAAGAGCATCATTTTGTTTGATATAGGTGCAGATATCAAATTTACAATTGTCTACACTTGTAGCCTTGTCCCAGGACTGAACTCACTTAATTATCCTTCATACATATCTATCTAATTCAGATAATGGATTGTGTAAGAATCTCCAAGATCTATTAAAAAAAATTTCATCGGTTAATAGACCTCCCACTGGATTAATTTCAAACTATTGCCACATAAAATTCCTTATAGACGTAATGTTTAATTCAGACAAGAACAGGATTGGTCTTAATTGCTTTCAGTAACGATTTCTCAAATAATGTTTTCTTTTCGTTCTGGATCAACCTTAGTCTGCTCAAGCCATTAAAAAGCCTTTGTTGATGTTCTCGAACACTCTTTTGTTGTATCTCACTTTCATATATATTTCTTATCTACATACGTAAAATTTTCATGTTCAGCTAATATTCTTAGAGTTATTAAAGATAAATTAGTCGACTAACCTTTATTTAATAAGTTATATTTATCAATATATCTTACTTTATAACATCGGAAATAAACAATACTCTTTAGTAGTAACAGTATATTATTTAACAGAAGTTTCTGCCATGTAGAGTTGAGACTAAATGACCTACTAAAATCAGAGCTGGTATGAAAAAAACAATCTTCCAACCAATCACTTTCGCAATACCTCACTATGTCTCAGATTGGCAACAAAAGTCGGCCTCGTGCATAGATTCACTAGCTACTGACCTTCAATCAATACAGAAACAGTCAATATATCTTCCTTTTTCTTTTGTCAAAAGTGTTTTCAGAAAAGCTTAAGTTCAGTTGGTAGTTAATTGTAGTTTCAAATCGTAAATGTTAGATATGTACTGCTAAATTGTTCATTCCAATGAATATCGCGCATAAAATTTGTTGAATTGATTTGTTAATAAAAGTTGTATTTCAATAGATTGTTCTGTTTACCCTCTCCAGAAGCCGATTTGTAATTATTTTTTTTTATTTAAATTGCACGCAATTTTTTTTTTGTCTTTATCATTTAAAAAACACTTCATATTGATTACACTATGGTATTTGCATATTCATATTGATTACACTATGATATTTGCACCTCCGCACGTATAACGTCAGATGCACACCTGACGTTATAAGTGCGGATGTGCAAATATCAAATTAACAAATGTCTACACTCGTGGCCTTGTGCCAGGTGTGAACTCACTACACAGCTTGATAACCAGAGGCACCTCAAAAATGTACGTTACAAATATTAAATTATTTCAAGATTCAGATTTGGGGGAAGAAGAATGCTGAACCTTTTGGGACCATTTTAGTTTTTATGACGGGTGTTTATTCTTTTTGTGATGATGATGCATAAAACAAATCTACTAAAACGACTTTGAATAACAAATATTCTCTTGCAACACATTGGTACAATATAAGTAAATAGTTTAACAATTTAAGAATATGAAATGGATTGTATGAACTTATATTTCGACTGCATCTCGGTTGTGTTAATAATGCTAATAAAAAATAAGCAGCCTAAAATTGTTATATATTTCAGGAGATTTGAAGTTTTTCACTTAAATCAATGTTATAACGATATAGATACATTCAAAAGTGCTTTTTTCTGCGTCCAATTTTCAGTTTTGCACTTTAATTAAGCAATCGTCATCATCAGGAGACTTGGATGCAAAAAATATCCTGCCATATATAACTTTCCTCTTTCTACTATGGGATCTGTTATCTGCGACTGTAAGCACTTGTTCGTTAAGGTAGTAGAAAAATGTCTGTGAGGGGAAGAAAGATAGAGGGGCAAATGTACTGGTCGGACGAACACGCAAGCGCGTGACGGTGGGACGAGGGAGAACGAATAAAAGTAGTGGTGGGGGTTCCACGAGTCAGCGCGTGCCTGTTTACCTACACGCGTGCGTCGTCCATCAAGGTAGAATTCGCAACAAGCACAGCTTCTCTCAAATATTGTGAACTGAATGAAAAAGCTTCTGTGTGCGTACCGGGGGGAGAGGGGGGAGAGATTGGAACGCAATCGGTAGTGTGTGGGGGGGATGCTTTTACGTACGCTCAAGCGTATGTGTCCTTCACATAATTAGACGTAAGCAAACATGTGTATGGAAAAATGAGCATATGTTCCAATTGTGTTTTTTTGGCTTGTATGTTTGTGACATATACGCACTCAGACATATGTGTAAGTGAGTGCATGCATATATGTGAACGCAAACGCATGTGTCTGTGCACCAGGTTTATGCAAATTCTCCTATTCCTGAAACTAGATTATTCTTTGATCAAATCAATAAAACAAACCCTTCCGTAGATTAAAACCAATTTAATCAATGTTACTAGGAATGTAAAGGCCATTGGAAATATATATATATATATATATATATATATATATATATATATATATATATATATTACGCACTTTGTGTGGTTGGCAGACTATTTTAGACTTTTAAAATAATGAAAAGATGCTAAATTATGAAGTAAAGTTTGAATTACAAAGAGATTCATCCTTATATTAATCTACTTTGACGCGTGAAAATACGAGGGATATACGAAAATAAGATACTAATAGGAATAATCGACTGGTAGTAAAACATTGTAAATACTGTAAGCAAAAAACCAACATTAGGTATGCAGCACTTCTTGTAACAGCTAGAATAGCATTGATATTGAGTGAATGCGTATGTAAGATTACAACTGATGACTGCCAACAAAATCAGTGGACAAATTGATGTGAAAAGTATAAGATGTTTGCAGGTGCATAGGCATCTATTTTCATCTTTTTCAGTAGTACAGGGGAGATGGTGGAGTGCCTGACACGGATGATAAAACCTGGGTACATCACGTTACATAGAACATTCAACGTTACCCGTTGATTCTATAACCTGGAAGTATCTACCGATTTTGACCCTCCAAAAATACAAAGTTCAGCAGTCAACAAAGAAATTGATGGCAACTGTATTCTGGGGCGCAAAATGTGTGTTGCTCGTGGTTTCCATGCCGAATTGTCAGGCAGTTAAGGCAGTGAGACATACTGGAGGAAAATGTTCGTCGAAATAAATCAGGACGTTAATGTATTACCCGCTGCTACCAAACATACATAAGCGTGGCACTAGCAATATAGATGGGATGTGGTACTACATCCTGGCTTATAATCTGCTTTTCAAAAGATATTATTTATCCAATATTTTTATTTACTAGCTTAAAAACCACACTCAGTGCGGATTTTTAAGTTAGCTCCTGGGAGGGGAGGGCTAATTGGGTCTCCGGCACAAAACTAAAGGGATCTCTGATCCAGCATAGAAAACAGTAATGATAATTTTCAAGAAATGACTTTCAATTCCTCAATACATGGGCATGGAAAAATGAGCATACATAAGCTCATGGGACTTTAACTCTGATTCAGGCGATAAGTCTAATTCCGGCCAAAAGAGCAATTTGGGCTGAAACTCCAATTTGGGCGAAATTCCAATTCAGGTCGTAAATTGAGTTCTTCAAATCACAAACACTGTGGAACTTCAAAACCTCACATCACAAAACCTCTCACCTTAACTCTGATTCATTAGAATTTTAAAGAAATAAAATTGATTTCTTCAATTCACAAAGTTTTGGGGGTATTTTAAACTGAATTTAAAATACAAATTTTTAAATTCACAAAGTTTTTGTGTTACTTTTTTAATTTTTAACTGTTCCCTCATCATCCCAATGCTGGATGTTTAAACACCAGATGAAGAGCAAATTTCAAATCCCGGGATCATCCCGATTCCAAAAAGGTATGATATGTCTATGTAGATCAAGTGTACACATAATTACAGGCAGAATTTGCCGTTTATTATTTATCAGATGACTCTCTTGTTGCAAATATGCAATCGTTTGACGTCACGTTATTCTTGCGTTCATGTATTGTTGGGACAAATCTCGAGGGCGATTACGTGGAAACGTTGCATCGCAGCGCAACACAATGTTTTAATTGTATAGTAATAGGCATTTTGGATTAATAAATATTTTTAGCCTACTTTCCGGACATCCACTTGTACATACAAGAAGATGTCTCTATCTATCAAATGATTTGCAAATAAAAACAGAAACTCAGTTTTGTTCCATTAACCAGTGTGTTACTTCATAGAAAAATTGACAAAATGATTATTGATATAATATCATCAGATGTGTGAATATTATGAAATATATAGAGGCACACATTGTGATATATTTATAAGTTAAAAATCCTATTTAATCTCTCAGGAGTTTTCACTTTTCAAATATTCTACTGAATGTGTGCAAAAAGTCGACATGTTTCTTTCAATTCTTCTCTGATTCTGAAAATATATAAGCTCAAAGCCATTTCCTTGGTTTACACTTCCTTCCAATGAAATTGTGTATTCAAACATAAAGCACTAATTATGATTCGAGAAAGTTTTCAGTATTTTGAAATTGTTGAATTCTTAATAGATAATCTCACGAGTTTTAAGAAAAGGTCGCATATAGAAGAACTTCCCAACCCAGCTACATGATTACATTTGTAGCAGGCATCGAGCTTGTTATCCATAAAAACCGGCAGTCGACTTCCTTATCCAAAAATTAAAAAAAAATACTTTTTGTTCCCGTGCATTAGTCAAACAAGTCAATTTCTTACTTTATCTTTGCATAGTAAGTTTTTTGTTTTTGTTTAGGAGAGTGTTCTATCAATTCATTGAATTGCCTTGGAATCCCACCAAACATTTGAGTTGGGGAGTTCTAATTCTACCCATTCTAAACAATCGATTTTGAATCCCACTAAGCATAGAAAAATGTTTTCCCCAGTAAGTTAATGTTAAGGATCCAAAGGTGAGTGAAGTAAACTTTCCACTGCACTATAATGCCTATTAATTAAGCACATCAACCACCAACACACTAGAGCGTAACTGTACTTCGTAAAGTAAATAGGATACAGTGTTGTGTACAAATAGTGGTCATAATTTGAGTTTATTTTTTAAATGTCTCCGTTGAAATAATTTTAATATTTCACTATCGAAAACCACTGAATGTGTAGATTATCTATTAATTTATTATTACTATCCTTATTCACTCTCATCTTACATGAGATTATTTTTCTACATAATAAATATTAAATTATACATAAAACGGATCTACAAGTGTTTAAAAAATTGTGTTGTTATTAACATCTATTGACTAAAGTAAATACAAAAAAGTGAACATTGTGTGAGGGTGTGTCTGTGTGTGTGTTTTGTAGCTGAACAATAACAGATGCTATACTTGTGTGACGCCATTAAAAAAACGAATATAGCCTACAGGTATATTTTAATTTAATATCTGCCCAAATAACATTTTAACAATAAAATTATATTTGCTATGATATTTATTTGGAATAATTATTAAATAACTTTCATTTAATTGCTCTTTTTCATCATGATGGCAGTTCAACAAAATTTAGTTTAGCCGAAATTGTGACCAACCTTATCAAACAAGAACAAAGATGTTTGCATTATTGTGATAATTATGATGGTGTATCTGTTTATTTTCTCATGGATGTTGAATCAGATATGAACACTGAAATTGTTTGCCTTGAACTAGACAGAAAAGTGTACTCGTTATTTATTAATTTAATCTTTTAACCATATATATCGAAAACAGAAAGTGATACACAAAAGACGTGCATAGTCTGCAGGTTCGATAGTAGAATCAAACAAATGGATAAGATCTTTCCTCTCTGAAGGCCAGCATCCGTGTTTGGATAGCAGCCACAACTGTGAACTTTTTATTGCATTTGAAAAAGAAAAAATCAAAAAACTGTTTTCTCTCTTGTTAATAATAATAAACAAGGGGACTCTACTGTGTCAGGAAGAAATCCACATACTGTATTGATGTTGAACTAATAAATAATTTAACATTCAATATTTTATTTATTTTAAAGATTGATAAATTAAACACAGCAGTTTTACAAAAATTGTTAACATAACTTTCAACTTTCATTTAATTTCAAAGATGAGTGTCTTATGGCTGCATTTTAATTCAAACGACGCCTTCTGAATAGAATCATTCTTGGTTGATGCATTTTCATCTTCATAAAATATCACACCGCTTATGTTATTTTTAATTTTTCAACTATATTTATGACATCGATTTGTTTTCAAATCACAGGCAAAATAGTTGATTGAAAATAGCGAGATTGGTCATGGGCTATTTGCTGCCTGGAAAGAAACTGACCGACGATGAAAAGATGAAAAGCAAACTCAGCAAAATAAACAGAACGATTTACTATTGGTTATTAGAAAAACAAACGTTAACATTTTCTTCCTGAAATCCAAAATGAGGTTATGAATTTCATGGCTTCATATGTGCGAAATTATTGTCAACACTTTGTAAAAGCAAATACGATTTAGTCCATCATAAGCAACTAGACCAAGTCATTTAGTTTGTTGACATTGAGACAAGAAAAACTGTCTTTTATTCATATGCTGAAAATCAGTTAATACCATTTCGGGCCTAATAAAAGTAATGTATAATTGCTTAGTTTAAGATTTCTGTCACACGTGATTAAGAAAGATTGTGGAGGGCAACAAAAGAAGCAGTAAATGTTATACATGAAAAAGACTGGATGATTTGCTATGAATAATTAAATGAAAAAGGAAACATGGCTGAAACAAAATGTTCGTTATATACATGCTTACATTTGACTTTGTTGTATTTTTTTTACCTTTTTGGAGAAAATCAATCGAATGAAAAAACGTCACCAGGAACCAAAAGTAAACGTTTTAGAAAAATAACTGTTAATCTTGCTTCTTTAACAGAGAAGTTGATAGAAAATTGAAATATATTGATTAAATGTGATGTCAATAAGTGGGAATGAATTAATGTGAAACATGTGAACTGACCACTGAGAAAAAAAAGAAGAAAACTACGTTGTGTAAACAAATGCACGGTGAAAATGCAGCGGATGCTGGATTGACTGCTGAACAGGAAATTTGTCACAAAATGGAGGATGTTATTGATCGTTTGATTGCAGAAATAACAGGAAAAATTTCTCGCTTATGATTCATAGTTTGGATTTCTACTCAATATAAAAATATTGTTTATAGAGATTTCGAAGACGGAAAATTACAAGAAAAATATTCTGGTTTGGCGAAGATCTCTCCAGGTAATATTAATAGACCAGAATGGTTCAGAGACTATCGAATGTTGATAAATAAAAGAACAAAAATAGATTTTCTTAGGCCAACGTTTGCAACTGATTTGATAACAATTATCATTTCATATGATGAAGATGTTTCCCAAATTTAAAAATTGAAATTGAGTTAACAATTGGTATTCCTGCTTCTAATTGCGAAAGAACTTCACTGACGCAATAACTACTTAACAATTTGCTGATAATAAGTGTTGAAAAAGATTTATATACAGGCTGCTATTTTGATAATGTGCAGCAGCAAAAACATGTAAAATACATATATAATGCAACTATGAATGCTACCTTTATAATATCCTGTTTGTAAAATAATAAAATTTGTTAATTGTAAACTTAAGTAGTATTTTATCAATGTCTTTGATAATCTATTTACACAAAGGGATTGAATGTTACTTAATGGTACAAATATCAAAATAGTTTATAAATTATCAAAGTACACCTGGTATACTTCAATGATTCCAAATTTACAGTTGGAACATTGTAAAATTTCAAATTGTGACTTAATGTTTTGGATATGAAAGTCAATAATGTATACTTTGTTATTGATCTATGAATCGCAAACAAAAAAATATCAGCCATGGGTCACCAAAAGTGTATTTACGCCCGTGTGCAGAGTACACTTTCTATATCTGGATTTCAATACTTTTTTTTGTTGTTGTTTTAGGTTCTCGTAATAAATTTTTCAACGCCAGTTCAAAAAATGTGTTGAAACACTGATCGATATTTCTTTTCATAAATCCATGTGAACATCCATTTTCGAGTTTCTGGAGTTTTTCTACAACTCATAAACAATGTTGTACTGTCTCACATGATTTTTGTGCAATTTGTTGTGATGCATACGTGTGCATTATTGTTGTGTTGCATGCGCGTGCATTATTCTTCAAATCTTACAATTTCCAGTCATTTTTGCAAGTTCAGAGATTTTTCAGAGCGTCTTTGTCTGTCAGCTCAAATTATCCTTTTTTAATTTTGCAAGCCATTATCGACATTTGCGAGAACCCACTGAAACATCGCCAAAAGTTTCAGTGATCTATTGCGTTGCTTCCACTTCACTTTTCCCAAGATTAAAATCAAAGATTAAGCAATGAGCGCGTGCATTTTATATCCAATTGCATTTTTTACCAAAATAAGGTAAAACAAAGATCACTTTTCCTTAAACATTTAATACTAAACCACCTTAATGAGTTCTTTGCCGAGAAATCGCGGAAATTCTGGGAATTCAAAATGGTTCATATTTAGTTCAATAAAGATTTAATAACATAATTTTTGTGTATGTGTGTTTTAATTTCAGTTAAAAAACGACATGAACTTTCCGGACAACTCAATAAAAATATTTAATATTAATAAAAGAATTTAAAAATTCAAAATTCGTAAATTTTAATATTTTGAGGATTTGGGCTTCTCGGTTTATAAAATCGCAGCAAATACATACAAACTATCACAAATACGGTATTTAAATTTAATCGACGTAATGACGAACATAAAGTATATTGATAAATATAAATCTATAATTAAAAATACTAAACTTTTGATTCACAGTCCAAGGAAGACATAATCAAAGACTCGTCACTACAAAATAAAAATTCGTCTCCAAGACCAGCATGAAATTCAGTTATATAAAAATTGTTATATTATCGGCTTTAAGAAATACTTATCGATCTTTATCACATCTTGAAAATAATTTCAGCAACTCCAATATTTTTCATTTGATTTCTCTATTATTATCACTCTTCTATTCTTTTCAGACTTTTTTGTTCCTATGACAAATCCAACCATATATTCGTTGTTAAATCCAACAACAGTGATTTTACAGCCAAAAATTAATGTCTTTCTTTAGTATTTTTTGCATTTTTTCTCTGTAGACAAATTAACAATTAAAATAAATGTGTAGATATTGATATTCTTATATATCCTGATTTATGAGTAAAATTATATATTTGTAATATAAAGGGGAAAATCTGGACATTGATTCGAAACCGAAGCAATCTCCTTTAAAATATAAGTGTCATTGCTAAGATGACACGCAACATTTACTAAACAGGCTCATGCGTATTTCTTTATAGAAAAAAAAACTCTCTTCCTCCCCTTTCTCTCCCTACCCTCCATTTCTCCCACTTCCTTCTCTCTCAAACTCTCTCTCCATATATATATATATATATATATATATATATATATATATATATATATATATATATATATATATATATATATATATATATATATATATATATATATATATATATATATACATACACTAAGCAGAAACAATATCAACTGTGTAATCGACCAACGTTCTAATGGTGTTATGTTACTCATATTTTTAGTTGTATCGTTTAAGATTTCATCTTTTGCAGAGACCAGAAGATTCGCTCTCGGGTTGTTTTAACATAATGACGACAGGGCAGAGACATAGCAGCCGGGCTCGGCAGCACAAAAGCGATTCATCCTAACTTTCCAGAAAAAATGGTTTTAAAACTCAACATTATTAATCAGAAACAATTATTTCATTTTTTCATTTTACTATCAACATTTTAAAACCGGTATTGTTCATTGTGTAATATCGTTACTTCATATCAGTCCTCCTCCTCCTATATGGCAGAGGATGCTAGACAACCTTCTCACAGATGAAGAAGAGACCTGAAGTAACAGAAATGTAGTTCTACAAATTGATACCGAGAATATCATGGAATGTGAACAACGACGAAGTTTTAGAGAAAATGGAAACAAAAAGAATACGTATACTTAACATCAGAAACAGACAGTTGAAATTTCTAGGGCACCTAATGAGGAGAGAGGGTTTGGAAAATTTGACACTCACAGGATATAATGAGCTTGCGTAAATGGATGACAGAAAATTGTTTAGGAAAGTTAACAAAAAGACAAAATTTACTAAGAGTTCTAGAGGACAGGAAATTGTGGAGAGCCATGAAGAAACACAGCACATAGAAGAAAATCGTTCATTGCGTAACTAGAAATGTATTTCAGTTAGAAATATCAGCAGCATATGCAGTTTTTCGACTACCTGTTTCTGAGAAGGCATACCGAGACAGTTCGTTGCACACAAGAACAGTTTTCCTACCCCCGGAAAAGAACCCATAACCTCTGCACAAAAAGTGGGACCCGTATGCTTTTCAGAGGCTGGCCTGAATGTTGCTGTATACATTTCAACCACTTTATTGACTATATAGTTTTGTATTTTAAAGAAATGTTGTATATTCACCTCCAGTATAAAAATTATCTATAAAATTTACCATTCCGATTCTTGAAATGGAATCGCAGACCTCTTGGCCAACAAAACCTCTTGGCCTACAACCAATGAACTATACATGTAACTGATAGTTTTTTTTTTTGTTTTTTTTTTTTTTTTAAGCGTATCACCCCAAGCAAGGCTGGAGGCCACTATCACGCATGGGGTTACAGAAGATTTGGAGCGAGAGCAGATAGGAATGAAAGATGAAAGGATGTGGAGAAGGGAAGTGGATAGATCAAGGCAACTGGAGATGTCGATTGACGCTACACTTAAACCGTTGGAGATTGTATTTGTCTGGGAAACAGTAATAGTTGTAGAAACATATAATACATTACATGGGAATTTCACAAGCAGCGATCTCTTTTCAAAGAATGATTCAGTTCTATGTTTTACACTGAATAAAAACCGATAACTGTTGGAACGAGCAGGAAATAAACTAGATTGACGAACAGAAGACAATGATTTGAAATGTATTCAACATTTTCTTACCAGCGTGTTCAGGAACTGTAAAATAGGCAGAAGTTCTTGTAAAGAAAATTGCGCACAACGTATATAACTATTCTCTAATTTAGAAAATCTTATCTGACGCTTTTAATTAAATAATAACCTACGCAAAAATGAAATAGTTTTATTTATATAAATATAGAATATAAATGAGAATTACAACACAGTTTTTCTTATCAGACAATAGATTATTTGCCAAAAACTAGGATCAAAATTTTAAATAAACTGTATGAAGTTCATATTTGTTCTGCTGTTTTGCTGGAGTTATTTTAACCTTCTCAGCCATTATTAAGAACTGATAGACAAGATTTTGTTGATTACATCTTGGTATAAAATATCTTTCAGCAGACGGAATCTTGAAGCGAGTATAAAATATTTAATACGTCTACAAAATAATAATAATGATACTTATGGATATTTTATACATGCATACTACAAATACAGAAAATGAACAATGAAATTTTAAAAGAAATTTTATTCCTTTAAAAATCGATTCCTTTAATTTGCTTGAAGAAGGTCACGAGACCGGGAACACGTGTAGCAAAAATCTGAAGAATAAAATATAATATATACACTAAAACAAATCCACATTATAACCAAAAACGTTTGCGGTTTCTCTCTTTTTTTTAATATACATTTTTCTCTCGTTGGTACAATTATAACCTTTTCAATATATATATATATATATATATATATATATATATATATATATATATATATATATATATATATATAATCGAAAGCCATGGTAATTTTGACAAGCACTTCTCTAATGAATCCTAATGGCTGACGTTCTCCCTTTGATGGTCTCCTTTTGTAAAACATTATGTATCAGAATCTGCCTCTGCTAACTGCCCATCATCAGAAGGCCGTGTTTCTGAGAGGAAAACCAACCGTTGAAATCATACCGACACAGTTCATTGCATACAAGAACAGTCTCCTACGAAAAGAATCAATAAACTGTACAGAATATGGACGCGTGTGATTTTCACAGGCCGGATCGATTAGACTCACACGTTGCCACAACAATAACACAATCTATCACTATGATATACAGCCTGATTTCACTTGCAATCTATGCAACAAAGTGTGCAGGTCAGTGAGTGGGCTTACCCGGCATTACAAGTTACTGGTTATAAGTGTCTTTAATAGAGACATTAACGTTAATAGAGAATAGGCAGCATAATTTTATCTTCACTTGGACCTCTTCTTTTTTGGCAGATTCGAAGAAGACTTGACGGTCTTGTGTGCTACAAAGGTATCACTAGATAATGAAAAAACAAATATATAGAAATAATTAATTACATCAAGCAACCCACTAAGCAACATGGGACTTGAAAGTCCTGTTTTGCTAAGGAAACTGATGGCTCACCCTGAAAATGGCGGTACTTATTATAAAAAGTGTGTATATTTTTGTTGCGTTCTGTGTCATCTCTGGATCCCCTCGCTACAACATAAAACAGTATCAACAAAAAGGTCATTTAGTGTTGGTATTCGTTTTATTAAGAGTCGCAGAGGTAGTAGGAGGAATGACGTCACAAGAATGGATGTCGCACGTTGTCTCAGAGTCCCTCCGTGGGTGGTATGTCGGTCGCAACCTGGGTGTGGGAAGCATATTGACGTTTTAGAATTCTTGAGACCCTCTGCTGAATTCGAGCCGTTTTGGACTTATATTCACAACCAAGACAAAGGCAATCCTTCACTGTCAGAATACTCCGCTCACGAGGCACTCCGGCCAATCGCTGACCATTCTGGCCCTGGCCTTCGCATTCTCTAATACTAGGCCCAGAAAATAACACTCCATCACAAAAGGTTTTAAGATACCACAAGCGAGTATTGAAATGTCCCCGACTCCACAAACAAAAATAGAAAACAGCACAATGTGAATGCCCTGGTATAACTCAAAATAAACATTCAGATAAATTAGCATCTTCTTCCCATTCGTCCTCTTCTTGTAGAGCCAGACAAATGTTGTTGAAATTGGTGCTCCTACAATCACTGCATGCCGTTATGCACGTGAGACCATGTTTTCAACAAGAGCAGATGTTTGTGCTACAAAGACTCTTGGACGAAATCTTGCACTTACAACGCGCAAACTTCAGTAGTTCCTCAGAAGCAGGATCTAGATCGGTAAGAAAAGGGGTTAACGTGCCGTTTCTCATTTCCCATGCCCAGCTGCAAGGATGAAATTGGCTAGGACCTAAAGTCTTCCAAATCATAGCTTGAATATGGACATGGATACTGGAACAAAGCTGACTGTTCACTTGGAGGCAATCTTTCAGGCTGTAATTTCTTCGTAGATGCTGTGACATGCTCCATATACTGGAGGGAGTTAAATGTATCACCTGTTTTTCCGCCATACATCTTGACAAAATTTTGCGACCCCGCAAATGCAATTTAGGCAGGAGTAGTTGCATCGGCTAAAGTAGCTCAACAAAACTGGATTTCCTTTGATTTATCAATAAGCCTGATTATTTCTCATTTCCCACGCCTAAATACAGCAGACGTTCAGTGACATCCACCCCATTTGTGGATGACTGGCAGGTTTTGCAGAACTTAGGATTTTGTCTTCTCTGCGATTTCTTGGATGCTGAACAGCTTCTTCATCTTTCCTAGAGACTTCTTTCCCTCGGAACGCATAGAGATGTCAGCCATGTCTGGGGAAAAGTGGAAAGTGAAATAACAAGGATGTGTCACTAAATTTCCTTTAGTAGCTAATTTGAGTGTTTCAGAAACAATGCCCGTGTCTGCGTGTCCCTCACTTTGGAACTACTCGATGACCGTCCGCTTCCAAGGAATTACATAACATCTTGACAAACTGATCTTTGTTCTTTTCATTTGAAAGGATGAGCTCTTGATGAACAGCAATTTGCAATCTATCTTCGATTTGTATGTTAACAGAAGTCAGAGCAACTCTTCGTTGATGTTCATGGTTTTTATGGACGGGCCGGTATTGTAACCATCAAAACCATCAAAAATGATGCTTGATGACCCGTGTTTGTCCTTCACGTAGCTCAGGTACTGTTCAAATTCTTGAAAACTGAAGTTGGAAATGGAATGAGTTCGAACTTGAAGAACGGAGTCACATCTTTGCATCTTTCCAGCAGAACAATCAACCTTGAAAACAGTGCATTAGGGTCAACATTAACATTTTGACCATCAATCTTTACATATTTTTAGCGCTTAACAAGCGTACGCACTTGAGAACTTCTTTTCAGTGAACTCTCTAAAATGTTCACGTTGTTCTTGATAGAGTGACCAGTCTCCTCGACGATATCACAATTGATTCCAGCACCATCGGATGCTGTCCAACACGCGCTGCTCGCTGGTTCTATGAAGCAGTTAGTATTGTCATGGCCTCATGCACTTGGGCACAGGTGTGCATGCTATACACCCATATCAATCTCATTGATTCTGTAAAACCCCGTACCCTAGTTAGCCCACCTCTGCTCTTTATGAATCTCATCATCACTTGTTCAATAATGATGTCAGTTGGCAAGCTGGCACAGGAACGGTTACCACGCCGCACAGAATGAAACCCGTTGTTGATGCAGCCAAGGATGCTTTTCGAGCAATTCTAACATCCATTGTAGGTACAATCGGGCACTCTTTGCATAGCTGAAATGCCCGGTTGCTGCAAACAAATTTAGCATCCACCGCACCGCCACAAGATATAAATTCCAATCCCCTGTTCTTTCGGCACGAATAAACAGCTTAAGCCTGTCGATGTACTCAATGTAGGCCAGCCATAACTTTGCTATTCTTGATTTGCTCATGCATCAGAGTATCGAGCACTCTGCAGCTTCACGAGGGCTGAAGATTTGCCAATGTCATCTGTACAGATCTCATGCACTTGGAGCTTATTATACAAATCGTTTATTTCATCCGCATTTCTCAGGCAAATAGTCTTGCACCACATCACGGAAATTATCTTGAAACACATCAGATGTACTACTCTCAAGAGTTCCTTCAATATCTAGAAGACCGGCTTCATTCTCCACAGAGGCAAAATCATCTTCCATGCTGAAAGTAATCTCTCTGCTACATCAGCCAAGCATATGAGTCCGATAGCTGAGAAGTCAATTGGGCAGCATCTGCTGAAAGCTCAGCATCAATAAGTTTGCTCATCAAGGCTTCATTTATAAAGAAGTGTGCTCGTAAATCTCTGGAGACAGCCTTTCCGGAAAGAATATGTGACACCGAGCTTTCCGCGTAGATTTTAGTCAGTAACTCGGACAACCTATCACCTTTCATAAGACTACTGACGCTTCCCAAGAAACTCGTGATGGTGTAAAAGCCTCCCAAGCTAAACTACTCGAGTGGCAAAGAACTATATCCCACCTTATAGTACCTGTTTTTCTGCAAATAAAATTGTACTAAAAAAACGGACGTACAAATGTCACGAGCTGCTTTGGTAGCTTTAGAACATTGACCGAAAGCGAATAGAAGCTGATGTCGAAAACTCATTTTTGCCTATTTGGCAATAGAAGTAAAATTCAATCAAATTTCAAAACCGATGAAATTGTAGAGGAAGAATACAGCTACAAACAAGCATTAAAGCCTACGGCAAAGATATTTTGAGTGTTAATTCAAATGACATAGGAATTTATCTGATAACCCAATAATTTTTAGGACCCAATCATTGGTCCGACGCTGTTTTTAATCTTCATTGACGACCTTTCCGATAACGTCATCTCTCAATTTGTCATCTACTCTGACTACACTACCATTTAATTCTGCCTCAATAGTAAGATTGATCAGTCAGACAGGGTCAAAATGGCAGCTGATGTACAAAACGACCTCATGACTGTCATTAATGAGGAAAAAGATGTCTTGTCAATTTTAACGCCCCCAAAACTAATCTGCTCTCCATTAATCATCTGAGAGACCCCTCTCTGCCTTACATCAGCATGGGTGATGCTATTCTCTAAGAAAGTGACTCATTGCGCCTTCTCAGCTGACATGAGGTGGAAAGACTACATTGAATCCATCACCTGATCAGCTACAAGAAAGTCGGTTCACTGTATCAAATGAGACAATTTTTCTCTCCGGAATCTATCTTGCATATCTATAAGTCTACCATTCGTCCATGCTTAGAATATTGCTGCCATATATGGTCGGGTGTCCCTGTTATTTTCTGGAGCTTCTCGATAAGATACAAAGAAGAATCATCATTATTATTGGTCCTGATCTCGCAGCACGGATTCAGTCACTTGCCCACCAACGTAAGGCTGCCTCTCTGTACCATTTTTTTTTAAATACTTTCGTTCGGATGAGCTCTACGCTATTGTACCTAGACTATAAGAATTTAAGTACAATACTAGACTAGCGGCGAGATCTCATCAATTTACATTTGAGCTAGCTAGATGTAGCTGTAACTTCTATGCTAACACTTTCTTATCCAAAAATTCTCGCTTATGGAACTCCCTCCCAGTCTATGTTTTCCAACCAACTTTAATATACAAAAATGTAAATGCAATGTCAGTGGCTATCTACTATCCTCCTGATTGCTCCCCTCATTACGAATGTTTCTCTTCCTAATTCTGTTCTTTGTAACCCCGTGTGTGCTAAGAGAGGGATCCACACGTTTTAATGAGTTTAACAATAGAAAACAAGTTATTTTATTATTCGGTGTGCAATCATCTTTTCGTATCTATTCAGCACTGAACGCTTTTTGCTTCCACAAGTGCCATTGTGATTTGGTGGGATAACTTTGGTAACTATGTTAACATTCTCCTCGCTGTCACGCTGTGTAAATGTTTAAGCTTGTTTAGAGATAAGTACAAACTGCCTCACATGTCCATATCACACTACACTCAAATATTAATTACCCATTAATTACTCCAATTATGATGGTCCATCGATCAACATGCGAAACACTACTGCAGACTCAGTTTTGATGTAATAGCAGCTGGATAAACAATATGGTCACTGATACGAACTAGGTGAGATTAACGGCTGTCATAAATGAATAGCTTTTTAGCTGCCCTATCTATATTTCCCAAACACATCCCTGGATAGCCATTTCATCGGTTACTTTTATCTACAATCGCTTATAGGCTAAAATTGAGAAAAAGAACAGGGGTAAAATATAGTGAAAGGAATGGCATGTTGCGTTCCAATAATAGAATGAATGCAGGAACCTGGGGTTGCGATGAACAGCTGCAACATTGGTTCATCCGTTCAAACCGGTCTTTTCAGGTATCCGTTGAAGAAATATAATATTATTGACGTACGAAGAACGAAAGATGAGACACTATCCACCCCACTTCTTTTCGTGTGAGCACACGCATGTGTTTATGCATGTGTGTGTGTGTTATCAAATGGCACTTATTAATCAGAAAAGAGAAACAATAACATTGAATATAGCTATTCATAAAAATGGTAAACATTTTGCAGCTACAGTATACATTTCTATTGTTTTTTAATAAAAAAAAGATAGTTTGAACAGTTGCAAAAATTTCAAACTATCTTCTAGATTTGTTTAAAATAACATTCACTTGCTCAAATATCACAAAATGAAAGTTTAAATTGAGATAACATAATCAAAAATTATTTTACATAATCACAAATTGTTTCTGTCCTGTCCTTTCAAAATTATATATATATATATATATATATATATATATATATATATATAATAGCGCACAAGGAGTTCTGATGGTAACAAAACAGTGTTCGATGTAAAATAATAGACCTAGAATATATATATATATATATATATATATATATATATATATATATATAAAGTTTCGCTGAAATTCAGTGCTTCACAAAACCTTTACATTTCAGTGTTATCTATCATATGTTTTCCAACATATATTGATGGTTTCAAAAAATAGAATTTAACAATAATCTACTTAACGGATTTGTTTGTTTGCTATTATTCCAAATATAAACATATTGCTATAAGGGCATTCAGAAAAAAAGAAAGAATTAAAAAAAGATAAATTGGTACTATTTGAAATTTAATGCAATTAATTTCCCATTGCTTTCGACAATATACTGTAATTTTGAAAGACCGATGTGATTTTTATGCATTATATTTGAAAACATACAACTTTTGAGACAGATTCATACGATTTTATTCCTATCATCCTTATGAAAAAAAAAACAGTTACTCAACTTTGCTTTTTTGCAAAATAAAAATTACTGAGTTCACCTACAGAGAGCAAAAATGATAGACTAAGTCAGCAAGATGTGTTTTTACTTACCTGTTCTTTCACTCACAACAAAATATCGACCACTGGAAATATTTCAACAGTCACAGATGTTAGAATAAAAAAATGAGAGATTTTATTGAATAGTGGTGATAGAAAACAAAAACAACACATCATTAATCATCCAGTTTTTGTGAAAAGGAATCAATGTCTGATCACTGTCCTACCTGATTCGTTTATTTTGTAATGCCCAATTGAAGTTGCTTTATTTTCATTATTTAAGTCTCCTTTACTGTTACGTTTTATACGATATCGATATTTCCCTTAACCATATAAATTTTAATTTCTATATAATTTTCTTTCATAAACAAGAATAAAGCTGTTGGAAATCATCTTCTTAGACGGTTTAAGCGTCTAGTATTGAACTATATATGTAGGTTAAACCTGTAAACTCCTTTTATTCAGTAGCACACTAGGTTTTACTGGTTGAAATTAATTATCAGACATCAAAAGGGTTAATTATTGCTTAGTTCAAAGTTGAGTAAACCAACATCAAGCACCACTGAAAATGAAAATCATTTGGAACAAAAGTTTGTAACATTTTTCAATAGGTGGAGTCTGAACATGTGATTTCATTTCACACGTGACTGAAATTTATAACATATACGCATATTCTGAAAGGTGATATTTCAACATGTCTTTCTATACGAGTTGTGTGTGCATTGTTAATTTTAAATATTTTTTAGTTAAAAGTTAAAATAGAGAAAAATGCGATGCATTTCCATTTTTTATGCTCTTTCATTTCCGGAAATAAAAAATTTTATGTTTATGTAGATGTCGCCATCCTTGAGAATTCGTAAGTGAAATTGGAAGGTCATTATGCATTACAAGTGACTTCCACAAAATAAGATGCTGAATTCAGACAAGTACTGTTCCCAATTGGTAGCAATTGATGCAAAATGTCCAGAATTGACCAATAGAAAGACAAGACCAAAACTCACGCAGACCCAGCAGAAATTGGTACAGCTTGACAGGGATGTCCTAGTACACTACCATACTCACAGGATCATGCACTTTCGGATTACCTTTATTTCAATCCCTACAGAATTATCTTAATGAGAATAACTCCAATTAGATCAATTTTTCACCCAGAAAAATTTCTGGGAGTATGGAATCATTAAACTACCCCAAAGATGGTAAAATGTAGTGGAACAAAATCATATATATGTAATGGAATAATCTATCTAAATATTATTGTGGTGGTGTCTTCCCTCTAATGAGGATATTGTGGACTCTTCCACATACTATAAAGTAGTAGGAAAGTCAGCCTCGGAGGAACGGTGATATACACTGTTTCTAAGGGACAGGGCGTGCAGTCCGGCCCTACGCGGAATCGCCGTTCCTGAAGGGGCTCAAGCCAGGGTTTCCGCGTACGCCGATGACGTATCTGCTTTCGTGTCGTCCCGCAGCGACATTGAGGTGGTACTGAAGGCGCTTGATCGGTACGAAAAGGTGACAGGGGCCAAGATTAACCGCGACAATTTGTCCGGCTTGCGGTTAGGTGCCTGAAAAGGGGTCGATCTTCCGGGGCCCTTCAGTTGGACGGACGGTCCTGTCCGCATTCTTGGAGTGTGGTTTGGACCCGACCTCCAGCTGGAGAAAAATTGGTCTGAAATACGAGCAAAGGTCGACGCGGCCGGTCAGACTTGGCGTCGACGGAGGTTGTCCGTGAAGGGCAGGGCGGAGGCGTGTGCCACTTACGTTTTCCCGATTGTCCTTTATCGATTGTCCGTACTTCCTCTCTGTGACGACCATAGGAAGCCGCTCGAGCGCTCGCTATCCTCCATTTTATGGAGGAGACGCGGGAATCGGGTCGACAGACGAGTCTGTGCACAACGTCCGTGTCATGGGGGGCTGGGAATGCTATACTTGGTGAGCCACAAACTCGCCTCGAGGTTGGCTTTCCCACGCCGCGCATTGACAGGAGATTCGATTATGGCGGGGATTGTTAGGGACACATTCCCTTTCCTTACTATCAGTCCCCCCTACATCTCGCGGGTTGAGCGCCGTCGTAGACCTCGGGATCAATCGGATTTCCTTCACGAGTGTCGGTTACACTTTGACGATCATTCCTCGGTCCAGTGACCTTTCACGGCCTAGGAGGGTCTTCTATCGTTTTCTAGTGGAGAGGGTCGCGAAGGATACTCTACATGAGCGGCTCGAGTTGTCGGAGGAGGAGTTTCGCTCTTTCTGGTCTTGGGTGACAGCGGCGGATTATCTCGGTAACCCTGAGTTTTCGCTTACCTGGCCATTGGCTCGGAATCGGCTATCTCTCAATGACAAGGCCTTCATATGGGGCTTGGGGGATTTGCCAGACTGTGAACGGTGTGGCCTTGGTTTAGAAGAAACGGCTTCGCACGCCTTCTACCATTGTCCCCGGGTCCGCCCCTTATGGGACCATGTCGGCGAGTTGACTCCTCGTCTCGCTCCCGAAAAACTCGTGCTCATTGATCGTGCTCATACGCGTGTGACAATGTGTCGCCCCCGTATTCCGGGGTGAAACGAATGGTGTTTCTGACGCTGCTGGCCACGGCCCAAATGGTGATTTGGACGACGCGACAGGAAGTCTTGCGGGGCATCCGTCTTTCTCATCAGGATCTGATCCGATTCTTTGAGCATCAGCTCCATATGAAGATTTGAACTGATAGAAAACGCTTACATTCGACAGTCTTCAGTGAAAGGTGGGTGACTAAGGCGAGCTTGGTTCGTTTGAACGGTACCAGCCTTGAATTTCTCTTTTAGGTCAGCCTACGTCGCATCGGGGTGGTTTCCTGTGGAGCCCTCCCCTTGGTTAGGTTAGACAAGCTTTGTGAGTAAAATGTTGTTCCTGGCCTGTTCCCGGTAGCCTCTTTGGTTATGCTCCCAGTCGAGATTCCCAACTTCCCCAGTTTGTTTTGGCCCCTTTTGATCTCGACTGGGTCAGATTTTTATTTCCCATGTCCGTCTATATTTTCACTTTTCTCACACCCTTAGCGAGAGAGCCTCTTGATTTTGTCCAGTGGGCAGAATACAGCGGCCTCTCATTTTGAGGGTTAGACGGGCCCTACTAACATCAGTCATTTTTAGTTCACTTTCTGTCTGTTTAGTTTGTTTTGGGGTTCATTCCCTTCCCTCTCATTTTTCATCATAGAATTTTAAATATATTTATTTATTATCATTAAATTTTTATGGCATGTGGCGCGTTTTGTAGGTCCCTCTTGAGAGGATGCGGTATTATGGTGTATGAAGGATTGATTGGTGATGGATGAGTTCTTGTGATGAGTGGGCAAATTGTAATTAGTGAATGGGTCGTGAATAGGATTAACTAGGTATAAGATAGTTAGTGAAGAGCAGCCTCAATTCCCTCCCCTTTTTTGGCCTTGTGCCAAAATTGTATTTTTATACAATAAATCTCGGTGATACACTGTTCAGCTGTCAAACTCTCCGCCTTGGCGGAGAAGAACCCGGACGAAGCTTTGCTGAAGGGTAAAGTTTCGTCCGGGCAGGTAGACAGGCCCTGAACACGTTTATGCGGGTTCTAAGGGAATATTTTGGGGCGGGCCTACGGGCTCGGAGAACCCACAGTAAACTCGACCTTGTGCCACATACAACCCACATGGGGGGGCGTTAAATATAATGGTGATATAAACTGTTCAACTGTCAAACTCTCCGCTAAGGCGGAGAGGAAACCAGACGAGCCTTTGCCGAAGGGCAAAGTTTCGTCCAGGGAGGTAAACAGGCCCTGAACCCGTTTATGCGAGTTCTAAGGGAATATTTTTGGGCGAGCCTACAGGCTCGGAGAACCCACGGTAAACTCGACCTTGTGCCACATACATCCCTCGTGGGGGGGGCTGTTAAATATTAACAGTTATAAAGAAAAAAATTGTACAAGTCAAGCAGACTTATTTCTGGGTTAAGTGAAAAAAGATTTTCTCCCTTCATTTCTTAATTTTTCGTACCCCTTCAGTAAAATGAACGAATTTAAGTGCGACGCTAGGGCTTTTAAGACACCAACGGCATTTGCTGTTGGAACAAAAATTTCAAGAAAGACAAGAGAAATTCCAACGAGAACAAACGAAATTGCGTTTGCAAAATGAACAAGAAAATTAAAAAAAAACTGCACCTAGAAATTCTGGTTAGACAACAGACGCTTGAGGAATTGCTCCTTAAAACACAGAATGAGTAAAGGCTCTTATCCAAAAGACAAAATGAGGACAGCGAGAACGCGTTCTCTCCAAATACTTTATGGAGTGCTACTGAAAACTTCACGTACGCACCTGAAAATGAAATTACGTTCGCTTCGTAATTTAAATGTTACGAGGATTTATACAATACGGATTGTGCAAATTGGTCTGACCATAAAAAGGTTCGTCTACTCCTCAGGAAATTACGCACAGCAAAATATACTTGGTAACTATATTTTGCCTAAGAAAACCAGCGACTTGAAATTTAAAAAGGCGGTTGAATCATTAACAGAACTTTTCAGTCCAAAAATGCATGAATCTCACCCGCAAAGAAGACGAAGAATATACTACTTTCGCGAGAGTAGTCAATAAACACTGCAAGGATTTCAAATTGGCAGAGTTAAGCACCAATAATTTTAAATGCCTGATTTTTGTTCAGGGTTTGAGTTCAGCGAAAGACGCCGAAATACGTTGTGGGGTGCTTAACAAGCTTGAAAACGAGTCCAACATTACTGTACAGCAAGCTGCCGAAGATTGCCAACGTTTCGTGAGCGTCAGAGAGGATTCGAAAAACGCCGACCAGAGTATTAAAAAAATACGCCAAAGAAAAATTACAAAGGGCCAACAAAAAATAATACAGTTATTTGCCGTCAAAACCATGTTTCGGGTGTGATCAATTATATTGATATAGAGATTGTCTTTTTAAAGATAAAAAAATGTTTCAATTGCGATAAAATAGGACACAAAAGTTACCACTGCAGGATTAAGAGCAAGACAAAAAAAAGTATTATAAAAATTGCCAGGTCTGATGAGCAAGGAAATATATTGAAGTACAAATATATAACAAAAATATACGGCTACAGCTTGATTCGGGTTCAGACTTAACCATAATTAATTTTCAAACATGGAAGAAACTGGGTAAGCCGACTTTGTTAAGAACCAACCGAATAGCTAAAGGAGTCATTATTTATTTTGTAAAAATACAAAATTGTGGCACAAGGCTTATAGCTAAAGGAATAACTAGCGACACTATTAAGTTTATGGGCGAACTTATAACGAACGTGTCATTCAATGGTAAAACGTTAAAACTTAAGGCGTATATTATGAAGAATACGGGTAATCTGATTGGTTAGAACAGTTTCAACTTTGGTATATGCTTATCAACTCATTATATCAAAAAGTCGAAAATTTGACTAACGAAGCAGAAAAGTTAAAAGGTGGACTTAAAAAAATTTCCCGGCGCTTTCCGTGAAGGACTAGGAAAATGCACAAAAATGTCTGCGAAGTTTCAGCTAAAGAAAAAACGTAACGTTCCATTTGTCTCGTTAAATCAAACTGACGAAGAATTGAATCGACTTGAGGAAATGGGGTTCTGGCAAAGGTTGAATATAGCGAATGGGCATCTCCCATAGTTCATATGAAGAGCAAAGAAATTGGTGTATGCGCTGACTTCTCTACGGGGCTGAACAGCGTCCTAAAGGATCACCATCATCCCCTTCCAAGTCCAAAGGAGATATTCGCTAAACTCAGTGGAGGAAATTTTTTCTCTAAGATTGCCTTAAGCGATGCTTATCTACAAATACCCGTAAACGAGGAATGCTCGAAGCTCCTTTGTATAAACACCCACAAGGGTTTATACAAATTTTTAAGACTTCCGTTCGGGGTTAAGGTCGCTCCTTCCATTTTTCAACAGGTCATGGACACAATGTTAAATGGTCTGGATTTTGCAGGGACCTATATCGATGATGTCCTAATGAAAAGTGAGAGCATCGAGGAACACAAATCGTACGTTTGGCGGGTGTTCATGAGAATCCAGGATTACGGATTCAAACTAAAGGACGCGAAGTGTGAGTTTTTCCTGGAGAGAGAATCAAATACTTGGGGCAAATAATTGACAAAGACGGAAGACATTCCGACCCAGATAGGGCAACGGCGATAAAGAATACGCCGGTACCAGAAAATGTGTCGGCTCTTCAAAGATTTTGAGGCCTTGCCAATTTTTTGGTTCCAAGAATGCAGTTTGAGAGCTCCACAATGAATTATT
The DNA here is from genome assembly GCA_964036315.1 of Acanthosepion esculentum. Lineage (NCBI taxonomy): Eukaryota > Metazoa > Mollusca > Cephalopoda > Sepiida > Sepiidae > Acanthosepion > Acanthosepion esculentum. Next base: position 24,197,745 of record OZ038516.1, on the reverse strand, counting down.
GAGAAAAGACAAAGAGTGGGAATGTACAACCGAATGTCAGGAAGCATTTGTGAAAATAAAGAAGGTCCTTGCATCAGATCTGTTCCTGACTCACTACGATCCAAACCTTGACATCATTGTAACCAGCGATGTTAGCTTCTACGACATCGGGGCGTGCATTTTACATAAGCTAAAGGATGGATCGGTAAAGCCAATCGCACATGCATCTAGCACGCTATTACCAACTGAAAGGGGTTACTCGCAAATTGAAAAGGAAGCCTTAGGAATCATTTTTGCGGCAACTAAATTCCATAGATTTATTCATGGAAGGCACTTTGTGTTGCATCGTCCACTCCTTACTATCTTTGGATCAAAAAAGGGTCTGCCAACACATACGGCTAATAATCTGCAAAGATGGGGAACCATTCTCTTCAATTATAATTACAAAATGGAGTTTCTCCCATCCACTAAAATCTGTCATGCAGACGGGTTATCGAGATTGATACCTAAATATGTTGGACCCCTGGAAGACAGTCATTTCTGCCATAAGAACAGAGGTCGACGTAAAAAGTACCTTGTGCAATACTGTCAAGGAGCTTCCAATTACAATCGACGAAATAATAGACAAAGCGTCCGAAAGATGACTTCATAAAGGAAGCAAAGGATAAATTAAATAGCAAAGACCAGAGTATTTCAGAAGTCTATCGAGGTTCCAATACCGCAATCGGTACCAGAGCCCAGAAGGCCTAAAAGGAAAAGGAAGTTCACGGAACCTTTGGGAGTTAACCCGAAAAGGAAACGATATTGAGTATCTTTTCATTGCATACCATGACTACAAAAAAGGAAATGAATTAGAAAAACTCCGTATCCTCACGTATAAACTTTTAAATTACCAGAAAAGCACAATACTCATTGGATTTACAATTAAAACTTATCCATTTTTTTTTCATTATTTTGGTATAATGAATAGAGACTATTGTAACGCGTGAAATGCGTGTCGTAAATCTAAAAAAAAAGAGAAAAAGATTTTGGGAACGTAATTCCTACATATGGCTTTTTTCAATGTGGTTGCTACTGATTTTCTTTTTTTTCTTTTTTTTGGTTGATAAAGTATTGTGTGGTAATGAAAAAAAAAGACTATGCGGAGTCAGGCTGAAAAGTGGGGTGTCATCCCTCTAATGAGGCTATTTTGGACGCTTCCACTTACTATAAAATAGTAAGAAAGTAAGCCTTGGGGGACTGTGATAGACACTGTTCGCAGCTCCTGTCGGACTCTCTGCCTTGGGCAAAGAGGAACCCGGACGAGGCTTTGCCGAAGGGCAGTGTCTCGTCCGGGGAGGTAGACAGAATCGAACCCGTTTATGCGGGTTCTACGGGGATTTTTTGTCCGGGCTCGAATGACCCACGTTAAACTCGGCCTTGTGCCACATGTACCCTCGTGGAGGGGGGAGTTGCTAAATATAACAATGATATAGACTAAACGCTGGTCAGCCGACACACACTCCCAAATCGTGTAACACTCTTGTATTTACTATTCAATACACGATTTATCTGCAACCTCTTGTTTTGCTATTTCTTACCCATTTACTTGGTCACAACAATCATATTTAATTCCAAACTTTGGTCCATGTCCGTACAATTCACTATGGTGAAAATTCATTCATTGATGTGGGAAACCAACATTACAATCAAAAGTAAACCTTGTTTAATAAACAGTTGCAAATAGTTTAATAACAATTCTTAATGAGGCTACCTCCAGACTCATCCTAATCCACTCGTCAAAAATTGAACAAAATGTAAACTTATCTAGAAAGATGACCATGTACCAAAACTTTAATGACCTTTCTCCCCATGCCGACTGCTTTATCTGTTTAATGCTGACTGGTTGAGAAAATAGCTTTCTTCTAATTACACTATAACAACAGTTGCGATAAAGATAGCATCCTGCTAATTTAAAGCTGTTACATTTGCAGCCCGGAGCAGTATTCATTCAAAATTTCTGGAATACGTGGTTAGCATCAATTCAGAAAAGAACAAATCTGTTCTGCAGGAGAGATATCTCTCGGTATTCTCTGATGATTATTTGGATAGAAATTAGGACCTTCAAAGTCCTAAAAAGCTATCAAGTTATTCTCGTGGCCAAGCCGATTTCCTGAAATATATCTTATTGAATATTAGTCATTTTATCTTTTGAAATAAAGAATGTTCCAAGTAAACACTATACAAAAAATGATTTGCTTCTTATTCTCAATTAAGATAATATAAAGTTCGATTTCTGCAAAACCTAAATAGAAAGTTTATCTCTGACAACGACAAGTTCAGTAAATTTTAATTAGCATTGGTATTGTTGAATTTATAACTGATGAATGCAACATTTTCAGAAACTAATTCTTAAATCAGCATTAGCTCTAAAGAGAAAACAAAATCTCAATATGTCATTAATATTTCTGCAACAATGTAATAAAGTATAATTTACTTGTGTTAGTTCCAAAGACGAATTGTCATTCAATTGTACAATTTCTAAAATGAAAAGTTTCCTTTGGGACTTTTAAATAGGATTATTTTAAAAATAAAACACTATTTTCACTTAACAGTTAAAAAAAAAAGTCATTAAAATGTAAGTTTTATCTCGAAGCCCCGTTTTATTCGTTAGCATTCCATTGAAGTGAAGATTTTCCATTAACTTTGTTCGAAGCATTGCGGACAACATGAACATAATCGATTCTCTTATTCAGTTAAAGATGATATGTAGCATAAAATAAGGGCAAATAGTGTATTTATTTTTTTATCAAACAGATTTAATGCCTGGTGTTAGTTGTTATTTTATCTAGAAGCCAAATTGTCTGCAGATTCTAACTCTGACAGAAAGCTTGTAATACAATATTACTTCAACGGGGGAAGGTAACTGCTGATTTATGTGATGTAATAATATCGCAGCCCATAGTCAGCAGGGTATACATAGTTTCAGTTGCCCAAGAGCTATGAAACTTGCAACAAATGAATATTAACTGAAACAGGTGTATTTATGAATATACCTCTTTCAAAACACAGGTAAATTCTTACACTACGCGCACACACACACGCATACACACACACACATAGACACATACATACATACACTGTGCATTGTTGATAAATATATTTGCGTGTGTGCAACATATATGTTTGCATGCATCTATATACAGAGTGTGGTAGTAATCCCTCCTACATAATGGCAATAGCTCGATGGAGACACAATTGCAAATATGGGAGGTATATGTGGGATGTATTTCTGCCGGACCCTGTAAAAAGCATTTATACATCCAGTTACATCATAAACTCAAATGAACAAAATTATATGTATAAACTTTTACCTTGCTAACTTGTTCCTCCAGCCATCACACAGCAAAAGGCCACATATCTATAAACATATATATGCTAAAATAATCATGATTACATATTTTCACCTGCATGTATAAAAGTAAGCATATATATTCGGTCAATTGGGCACCTCGAGGCGGTGTAATGGTTATCAAGCTTGTCTTGCTAGAACAATTACGACAGAGTAGTGAGTTCGATCCTCACTGGGTGCCCTATACTTTCGGTCGTGTGCCACATCTAAGCTACGCTTGGAAAATCACTATATATTCGGTCACTTAGAAATACATAGAAACAAATGTACATACATAATTAAATATCTTAATAAATATATATTTTTGTTTATACTGATGAAAGCCTTAGAATATATGTTTATACATGCATTGTATGCACATACATGTTTAAGAAAACTGGAAATGCTCTGTTCGGAATTGACAGACGTTGCTGATTAAATTTGGATGTTCCAACTCAAAGTCATCCAGATTTAAACGAATCCATTGATAAACTATGATACGATATTTCTCTATTCGAGCACAAGTTAAATTTTAAAATACATTATGCAGTAAAACTGCAATAACGACAGCACTATGAATAGACAATATAATTCAATATGTATAATGATTTTTAATACATTCCTTAAATAGGGTACCTACAGTCACTATGTGTCTATGAAAGCTTGCTTGTGTACGCATTTCGAAATGCCCAAATCAACGCATTTACATGCAACTTGGACTTTTTAAGTCGAAGTAGCATCTGTTGCTGGATACACACATTGTCTATTTTTACTCCTCTCGCTGTTCAATCTACTTTTGTTATGATAGTACTGATATCAAATATCTGCTTTTCGCAGAGGAAAGAAACTTACTTTCCTTTGGCGATAAAGAGAAGAAATCTCTCTCTTACTTTGAAGGCTGCAATACTGCGTGGATACGTTATGATTCTCTCCGCGTCGGACTTTACTAATGAAATAGTTATCAAATAGTGTTGACGTTTCTCCTTGTTTCATTTTCAAGGACCAATTGCTCAAGCCCATACCGAATTAACTTAGCAGCAAAAGTAACAAATGCTCCGTACCCAGCAATTTCGAGGATCACGCTTAAATACTTTCAAACTGTCTGCTGGAATGTTAATATTTACATGTCGGTGGAGCAGCATCTTTAATTATTTATCATTCTCGTTAGAATAATTTGCCTTCTACTTTTCTGGGTTTGTTTATTATGTTCATAGAAGTTACATAGAAGTTACATTTATACCTGTTTTATAAACTCTATCACTATGCTTTATAAGTATTTTTAGAGTCTCTTTATATGCTACAGGTTTAGCTTAATCCGGCCCTGGCTCCAACATTTATCCTAACAGAACGTTATTATCTCTCTTTTAAGGAATATTTCTTATGTTCAGTCTTTTATGCATGTAAAATAACATCACATCGATAATTATCACAATTAACTTTTTTCGTAGTAAACTACACTACCTCTATGTAAATAAATGTTTCCCATCTGTCTTTAATTTATTCAGATTTATTGACCAAGGTTTACTTTATAGCAAAGTGGAGGCTTCTGCTTCAAGAATATATATTTACTCGGTCACAATTGTTTACAAATTAATGAAATATAAGAACATCCTTGCAAGATACCTTTGTTTGACTAGGATAAAATATATTAATTTCGATCTTCGTGAGAGAATAAGTAAAAGTCATTAATCAGAAGCATAAGTATTTTCTATGTAAAAATCGACTTTATATCACTTGAAAGAAACAGTGAAGAGTTTACTGAAAAGACGGGAGTTTTGCTGAAAAAGAAAATTCAAATTTCGAACCATGAAAACTATATTTTACGTATGAAATATATTGTCGGAGTTAACTTCTCCTTAATTGTCCAAATATTTCACTAGGGCATGCTCTCCCTACACTATAAATACTGGGCAACGTTCTCTTTTTCATTTCTTCCTCTTCAGGCCTCGTTCTGACTTTTTCCTGACTGGTAGTTGCCGCCCGACTTTTTTCTGACTCTACGGTTTTTCTTTGAGCTACAAGTTTTTGATTTATTTTTTACCGTCTTTCTTGCGTTTTTTAGGACTGTTTTGAAAAAGGTTTTGACTTTTTCTTTTTCGTTTTTTTACCCTTTCCATTTTTTACTTTTTCTTTTATTATTTGCTTTCTTTTTAATTCTCTGTTTCTTTTAAATTCCCTTTTAAATTTATTTTATTTTCGTTTTTGTTTTGTTTTTTGTCATTGGTCTCTCGTCATTTTTATACGTCCGTCCTTTTTGTGTTTTTCTTTTTTGTTGTTTCGCCTTTAGGTGAACCTTGTTTCTTTTGTTCTCATCTGTCATTTACTTTTTGTTAAACCTTTGTGTATATTTATTTATCTGTTTCTTGTTTTTGTACATTTTTTGACTTTCTGTCTCGCTTTCGGGCGAGCATTGTGTTTTTCTTTTTGCTTATTTGATATTTTGTCAGCCACCTGTTGTTTTTGTCTGTTTATTTTGTCTTGAATTTTTAGTTTCGCCTATAAAGCGGATATTATTAATTATTTTCCCCCTTTTCACCCCTCCCATTTCCTTTAAAAAATGGAAAAGAAAGTATCTTCTTTCTTAATTTTAAAAAAGCAAACTAAAATTACTTTCTTCAGGAGATCTGTAACGAAGCATCTATTCAATCTAAAAAAGACCCGCCTGATAAAGACAGTTTAGAGGAGTACCCGGCCTTGGAATCTTCTTCCTTATGTGAATAGGCCATTGGTGGTGAAATAAAAAGTTGGGAGGCGAATAATGGCCAAGAAAAGATAAAATCTCAAAAAAGTATAGAGGCCGATAATAGTCAAGAAAGAAAGCAAAAAACTACGGTGGGCAATAATGGCCAAAAATCTAACGAGAACATGGAGGCCAAAACTGGCCAAAAGAACAAAAGTGATACCGCTGAGGCCGGGGATTCGCCCTGTTGTTAGAAGTCCCACCTAAATGCATTATCGATATTGGGGAGTTCTTGGAGCGTGTCAAGAGTTACGCACACCTTGTGGTAGAAGATAGGCTCTTGGAGGATCTAATCGAACTAAAGAAGATCGATAAAAGAATAGTGTCGGTCTTTGTCGTCGATAAGCGTTCGCGCAAAATTTGTCGTTCGACGAAAGACACAGTGGTTAAAACACTAGAGTTCCTGGGGTTTAAGCCACTTCGGATCGTTATGGGTAAAGGATTTTTCATGTGGGACGTACTGTTACCCACTTCCAAAGACTGCGTAAGAGCTACAAGTCAGGATTTAATCACGAAAGATTTAATTCTCCGTACTGAATACGAAGGCAGGATAAGGACTAGTGTAAAAGTATACGAGGTCCCTCAGATTATCGGGGGGAACCTGGCGGCTTTCTTGTCCCAGTACGGAAATTCTGGGTGCTTCCTGTGATAGCCTGACTGGGGGATGGAGCTTTGACATCATGTTGGATTGTAAATCCTTCATCTCCATCCCAACTGTCTGGGTGTTGGTGGCTTGATGCTGCCGATCATAGTGACCGGCCGTAAACCAGTTTGTTGGAAGTGCGGAGAGACTGGTCACCTCTCCTCTTCCTGTCCAGAGAAGAAGGCCTCTAGAAGTCAAACCCCAGTCGACCAAACTCCCCTCTGATTGAGTCTTTGAAATTCACCTCGCCTGTAATGGTCATGCCAGCTTCCGGAACCGGAGTGGTCAAACACTCGGTTGGGCCAACACCAAAGCCCCCATTCCCCGAAGAGCCTTCTCCCGCTGCAAGTGCAGTTGTGGAGGGGGAGAGGGGTAATGGCAGGTCGCTGGTAGAGCCAGAGGGAAGCGTCAGACAACGGGTCCTCAGTCCCCTGAAGCCCCTGGGACAAAAGGCACGTACAGTCCCACTCCCTCTGTCAACAGTAAAGGCGACGACCCGGCCTCATTACCGACCCTGAAAGATCTACAATATGAAAAGACGGAAAAAGTCAAGGAGTTAAAAAAGAAATTAGACCTCCAGCGCAAAATAAAATCCTCCCCATTAAGAAAACACCTCCCTCCGCATCTACTGTCCAACATTCAGCACAATCTCCCCAGCCCTCTACATCCAGTCAGCCCAAGTCCATCTCTGAAGAGATGAACTTGGGCTGACTGGATGTAGACCACACCCTCCACAACCTCTAAGAGAAGTCCTCACCTGCCTCTCCATCCACATCTTTTTCCCCAAAAGAACCCCAAAACCTTCCCAATACGAAAAGGGTTCTAACTGGAACGGGGGCGAAGCAGGCTTGGGCTATGTTGGACGAAGCTATAGCCTCTTTCAAAATGCAATCGTCCAGAATGAAAAGTTGAAAAAAATGAAGCAATTTTGTCCTGGGAGGGTCCCAATTTTTGTTCACTCCTCCCTATAGAGCATATAGAGGATATAGGCGGCCTCTCCCAAGACGGCTCCATCAAGGCTGAGATGGGCCACGGGTCGATGGGAGAGGCAGTCGGTATCCTTACCCCGTCCATTTTCATTTCAGGAAAGCAACCCTAATTGGTTAGATTAATGTCTCTCTGGTTAGCTGGTATAAATGTCGGAGGCGTGAGGTCGGAGTCTCGCAGGCCGAGGCTCTCTCGCGACCTTAAGCGCCTCGGGGTGAATGTTGGTTGTGTGCAAGAGACCCGATTTTCTTCTCATGGCCGTGAGAACAGTCTGTCTAGGGGGTTCTCCCTTTATTCAGCATGTTTTGATGGTCGTTCGAGAGGTATCTCTTGGCTGGTGAGCAAGTCTTTGAAGGCTGCGTGTACTCTTGTCATCGTAGATCCGGCGGGCTGACTTTGCGTGCTGAATGTTACCATAAAGGATAAGGCTTTGCGTCTCATTGGGGTTTATGCGCCCAATTTCCAGGCTGCGCCGCTTGCTTTGTTTCAGCGGATCGAGCCGTTCTTGACGACATCTCGTTTGCTAGTTTTAGCGGGGGATTGGAATGCCGTCCTTGGCCCCAATATAAATCATATAGGGCAAAAATTGGGTACTAACAACCGGGACGTGAAACCATTTTGGGATTTTATCGACGGTTTTGATCTTGTCGATAAGTACCAGATTGAGCACCCTCGTGAGGTAGTTTGGACTTGGACAAATAGTGGCAACTCGGCTCCTGGGACGCTTGCTAGCTACCTCGACCGAGTCTTAGTTAGGAGAGTCGATGAAGTTTCCACTATATAGTTTATTCGGATCATAGGCTTCTCCGGGTCCGTGTAAACTTAGATAAGCCTAAGGTTAGGTTAGCTGGTTACTGGAAATTAAACTGTTCATTATTTGGCGAGCGGGATTTCCGGGACCAGCTTCTACTAATTATACAGAGGGAATTGACGGGGGCGGTTGTAGGGAACGCTTGGTGGGATAAATTAAAATCCAAAATAAGAACGTTTGCTACTGATTTTAGTCGTTGACTCAATTTAGATAGATTAGCGGCGCAAACGGCTTTAGAACAAAAAGTTGATCGGGCAGCTAAATCCCGTGATAGTGATATCTGTAAATGGATCAGCCACTGCAAGTGTCTTTGTCCAACAATGAAAAGCCTATCATTTTGGTCAGAACCAGGAAGAAGATAACATCTGCTCTCAGAACAACTTCCTCAGTCCTGCTCGAAACTACAAAAAAAAATGGGAGAGGATATTGCTTTTTGGAGTGACTGTGAATCAAGAGAGGAAACCGTGAGTGAAGTTGACTGGATTGCCTGAGTGATGTTATCTGATTATTAAAAAATCCAAAACAGCGAATTGCCTCGTAAACGATTGGTTATATTATGTTCCAGTTTCATCACAAGAACATGCGTGCGAGAAATGCATGTGGTACGTTGTACGAATGAACAAACACATCCACACTGTACACGTGTTTGAATTAGTTACCTCAGGGTGAGACTGAATGGAAAACATACAAGAATATTCCATTCAAATTGTGAATGTGTGTGATAACGCGATGGCTTATTGAAATGATTTGAGATATTTTCTAACCAAAATCTAAATTTTAAAGCTATTCCATTATTAAGCACCCTAATTAGGGATTATTTTTTCCGTTTGTCTTTAATAGATAAAAATAATTGATTGTTAAACCAATATTTGGACGATTCCTTTTATGAAAACTTCACGCTCCGTCTCACTTCTGAAAATCTGACCAAACATCAGTTTTTTGGGGTTTTTTTTATTCTTTGAATCCGTTCTTCGCCGAATCGAGAAATTTTCAGCCCATTCGTCAATAATCTCTGGCTACAAAGAAATCAAATGGACTTTTAGAGCTGGATTCTTTCCTGTATGCTTTAAACCGTTACAGGTGAAAAGCTTTTATTCTATGCTGTCATCATTTGTTCTACCCAAGAATAAATATTTTACTACTTAAAGGAAGAGGCACTAAAATGAGAAAACCTTTTGCTACTGTTTGATGTTATTTAAATGTTATTCTACGTTAAAAAACAGCGAAATTAAACATCAATTCATTTCACTGCATAACAAACATTAATATCCAATAAAATATAGTTTTCTAAAACAGATTTTTTCAAACAGCATCGACTAAAATTGATTAAGCCATTGAATTTTCCATTCCGTTACTGTTCTTTTCCATTTTCATAAAAATAATTATTAGTTTCCATTCAGTTTAACCTAAAACCAATGAATTTTATTTATCCAAAAATAAAAAATAAAAAACTTATTAATCCAAATTAAAATCGAAAAGTAAATATATTGTTTTAAAATATCCAGAGCAACATTTAAGATGTTTAATGCTGTAAATTATCTCGATAGAACTTTTAACTCGGGTAAAATTTATTTCATAGTCTTAAAACTGTATTAAAAAAGTAGTAATTTGTGAATATTCGTCAAAAGTGACTCAGAATATAATTATATTAGTTTAAATTCGGATAGTACAAAAGACAAGTTAGCTTCACTGCCTGAAAAAACTGTACTGGTAAAATGTAGACTAAAGAAAGAAAAAGAAAAGAAAGCAAAACCGTCTAGAGTTCCTGTTTGCTTCTAATGTCTTTTTCTTTTCTTTTTTTGCATAATTTCTGCTACTTCATTTTTTTTTTCAACCCAACCAGTAAATCTAGGGTTAGGATTCTTAATTAATATTAAAATATCATCCATTTCACCAGTATCATCCGAAGTTAATAAGAAACAATGAGCAGTGTGTGCGCACGCGCGTGAAAGAGAGAGAGAGAGCATGCTTGCGTCTCGATGACAGTTTTTAAATTCAAAAAACTATAAAAATATACAAAATGTTAACACTGACTGGAGAATTATTTATTTAATTTCTCGTTAATTATGAAAGTTGTTCAATTTTTATGATGTGCATCTATTACTTTATGATGTGTATCACTCAACTGAAGATGTGCAGGTAGTGTAACGGGTATAGAGGCGGAAAATGAAATTGGAAAAAAACGAATTCAAATACCGGCCTAGTCTTCTACGTTTACTTTTTGCTATTGCGAAAGGCATGTAATCATCTTTTCTCTCTCCCAGTAGAAGGAAGACTGGACACTCTAACCTTAGTTGACAGCCTATCTTTCTCAAGAAACCAATTCACAGATAATAATAAAGATGGATGTGAATGGTCATGATCGCCTGCATCTGGAAGGGCGTGGTATTTAAAAATGTGTTCTATTAAGAATCTCTGTAGTAAATTCATGGAATCAGGTATGGCTGATCATGTATGGAGGGAAAGTATAGTCAACAATTCCTGTGGAATGAAGTAAAAATACTAGGCAGAGAACACTGGAAAGTCAAACGTCTGACTGAATTAGCGCATATGCTACATTATGAAGATAACATATGTAGACGCAGAGAAATAAATACGATCTGGGAACCTTTAGTAAAAAAGAAAGAAAAATGCCAGCAATATTTCCGGTAGGAAGAAAAAATAGTTGGCTACAAGTTGATAAAAAAATACATATCTCCATGGGGATCTCGAGAGTGAGAAGAATGAGGTCCCCAATAGGACGGGTGAAGGGCTTTCGACCGTGTATAAAAACCGAATTATAACAGGGAAATGCATTTGTGGGAAGGAATACAAGAACCACCGAGGTTTTAAAATCCAGCAGACCAGGATGAAATGGCGACGGATGAGTTCTTGTGGTGAATGGGTTAATTGTAATGTAATGGGTCGCGAATCTGAATGGGTTAATTGTAATGAATGGGTCGCGAATCTGATTAGCTAGGTATAGGATAGTAAGTTATGACCAGCCTTAACCCCTCCCCTTTTTCGGCCTTGTGCCACATTTGTTGTATTTTTCAACAATAAATATTGATCAGGATGAAATGTTTGGAGAAAGAGAGAGATGCAGATACAACGCGCAGGAATTTATCCTGGTGAGACGTAGGAGGAACATGACCAGGAGACACACCACAGAGCCGAGTCCTGCCATGTGCTGGTCGCTCGAAGGTCAGACAGTGTAACCCGAACGCTGATTTAATGGCCCACTACGCGCAGAATGTTAACAGTTCGGTCAGAGTGTGAACGGATATTTTACACACAATATCGAGAGGAGACGCGGACAGCAGATAACAAACAATGGCGACTGTCATAATCGGTTATTCGTCAGAAAGATTCGTCTGTGTTCAAAAGGGGTATAAGAAAGAACTGGGGTCCCTGCTGTTTGCCTCAGGGTTCTTGATAAGATCCAGAGACGGATATGCAATGTGATTGGCCCTGATCTGTCATCTCGTCTGCAGTCACTCTCTCACAGAGGCGATGTTGCCTCGCTCTGTCTTTTTTACAAATACTTTCACGGTAATTGCTCCGAGGAGCTGCTTTCGCTTGTCCCTAGGCCTCGTGAATTTAAACGTCCTACGAGGCTGGCATCCCGTTCCCACCCCTACACCGTTGAAACTGTTAGATGTAGACGTCTCTTCTACTCCAATAGCTTCATGTCTCGCACATCTCGCCCATGGAACTCCCTTCCCTATTACTGTTTCCCTGACAAATACAATCTCCAACGGTTTAAGTGTAGCGTCAATCGACATCTCCAGTTGCCTTGATCTATCCACTTCCCTTCTCCACATCCTTTCATCTTTCATTCCTATCTGCTCTCGCTCCAAATCTTCTGTAACCCCCTTGCCTAGATCGACCCACTGTCTTTCCCTTTCTCCACATCCTCTCCTTTACCACTCCTATCTGCTCTTTCTCCAACCCTTCTATAACCCCTTGCGTGATAGTGGCCTCCAGCCTTGCTTGGGGTGATACGCTTAAAAAAAAAAAAAAAAAAAGAACCTTGAACCAAGCGTCGGGAAAAGAAGATCCACCAGCTAAGACTCGAGCTCAGATCTGTAAAGAAACAATGTAAAAGAACAAATGAGATAGAAAGACCACCCCTGAAAAGGAAAGATCGAAAACACTGTCTCCAATATGAAGTGAAAGTAGGAGTGCAAGAATTTAGAGCCAGCAAAATGGTGGCTTTAAGTCAGCAGGGGACCTGAACAAAATGGGAAAACATAGTAAAAAGAAAAATTTTATGGACATATCTCTGGTATACTAATCCCAGCAACATGTACAGGCAGTATAAGACACGTTACCTAGTCCAGCAAACCTCCGTATATTGTAAAAGATTGAGCCTACACTTTGTTATGTCTGAAGAGAGGATCCCCCTAACATGTATTGAGCGATTGCCACAAGTCAGGGAAGTTACCAGAGGGAAGTTACCATTATAAAGCTTTAAGAGCAATTGTCTAGAGAAATCTCCAAACAAACAGATAAAAACCTAATAAGAAGCTGATGAATTTCATAAAATCAGTGCAAAAGGTAAAAATACTACAGAGGAAGAAAACTTCAGTCTCAGTTCAGCCTCGGACTAGTGAATTAGAATAGATAAATTAGAGAAAATAATACAAGCACAGCTGCGTCCAGACTTGATTATTTATTCGGATAAAGTTATCATGTTAGAATTAACATTCCCTCGGGAAAAGAATATACACGAAGCCCACAGAAGGAAGTTTGGGAAATATTTACATATTGTAGAGGAATGCAAAAGTCGGGGTTGAGTTCAGTGCGAACTGATTGAAATAAGATGTCTTCGCCAGGTGGTAACTTTGCAAGATGCTGTCAAGATTTAGAGTGACGGGCTTTAAAAAATAAAACAGGGGCATTCGCTCAATATTTATGGCAACAGAAGAAACTTCGAGGTGGTTATGGCTAAAAGATCAAGTGATTGGCAGTCGGCCAAAGAGCGGAAAAATTGTGGTTGATATTTCGATTTACTGTTCATATATATATATATATATATATATATATATATATATATATATATATATATATGGTGGGGGTTGAGAGTGTGTATGTGCGTGCGTGTGTATCACCCGTAGGTAGCAATGGTTCGGGGTACCCTAATTCTACCTCCTAGTCGAAACTCCATTGATGATACATACCCAAAACAAAACACACATTACACACACATTATATATATATCACGACGCTTGACACTACATTTGAATGATAACTCTAACATTTTTAGGCATTTAAAACAACATGCCTGCCCGCATACACAATTCCGGAAAATCCTCGTCGAAAACACAACTATACTTAAACATGAAATCAATAAACAAAAATTAAAAATTCTTGAAGCTATATACATAAAACAGTTGAAACCTAACCTGAACAAAATAAACTATGAAATCTCCACAAATATCCTTAAATGCCTATAATTAGTAACAGAAGCCATTGGTTCATACCAACGGCTTTCCATACTCAATACTTATCGGATTCACTCTCTCGTGGTCATGTGTGACGTCATGAGCTGTTGTACGATTTTCGCTTTCAGCGTCTTATATGCACGTGTTTATCGTTGCTTGGAAATCATCCATGTAAACAAAAACATACTATCATCAATTTCTTGTTCGTGTATTGCTTAATATATTGTGTAATTGTCATCTTTGATAATGGCTTATGTAAGCCGAAAGCTTAGATTGGATTAAAAATATGTATCAATATTGTGATTTTCTTTCATTGTTTAATGATAATGTTATTAAGCTTATCAGACGATATGAAAAGAACTTACATAAAATATATAGACAACACTTATCTATATTATTTAATGAAACATGTATGAATATATATATATATATATATATATATATATATATATATATATATATATATATATATATGCATGTTTCATTAAAAACGACAGACAAGGTACTACAATTGAGCTTTTTATTTAATTTTTCTTGTGTTCGAACAAGAGCTTTCTTTACAGGACAAAGGGTGTGTAAGAACTGTCCAAATGTTTTGTTTCCGAGCGCTTTCGGCTATACCTTTAGTCATTATCAAGGATGATTCGATTTTTCAGCTTAATTGAGTGTGTGCATTATGTGTATGTATTAGTGTGTAGTAGGGATGTTTTTAATTTCCGAATACGGTTAGCACATTGTGGCTTTGTTCGTAGTTAATAACCGTTACTGGGGCGTCGAATATGGCAGGTTCTCTATCAATTTTTCGACTACTGTCAATCTCTTTTGTTCCAACACGAATACAGTCCATACCCCCCGGGTTGGTAGATCCATTTCAACCAACTTCACATTGTTTAAAATAGATCTATCCCCATATGAGGTAATTTTGGATTTTGTTGTGTAATATATATATATATATTCTCTGGGGAACACCTATTTTATTAAATGGATCTGACGCTTGATTCTAGATAATTTGGGTGAGCTGAATACAAATTTCAACTCGGTTTCGTTCTATCAGATCCTGATTTTTGTCCACAGCCTATGTGGCATTTTCCAGATTTTTCAAATTAGGACTAAAAAATTAAGTCATATGTTATTTTTGTTCAAGTTTCATGAATACAATCAGTTCAAACTGCTGTAAAATTACATTATAATGATCAAATATTGTATGATTAAAATAAAAATACTTATTAAGATTTCACTGAAGCAAAGATTTTCTTTTATAAAACTTTCTAACGTATTTGCTTGTTGATGGCAGGTTTATTTTCAAGCACCAATAATAATCAGTCAACATGTGGAAATACCAGCGGCTTTGATACCGTTCCTCCATAATTTTGATATCTTGATGGAAAAAAGTTTTCTATCAAGTCCACGAATGAGGACCACGCATTTTTTTCGCGTTAATTTACGACATTAGGAAAACTGTTGTCTTTAATTAATGTTCTTATTTGTGGGCCGTCGGAGATTCTGGCCTTGGATTTTTTCATAATTTAAACATGGAAATTTTGAAATAATGTATTTGAAGTACATGCTGTTCGTATCTAAAGTTTTTACATAATGTTTAACAAGGCCTAGTTTGATATGCATAGGAGTAAGTATAGTTTTATCTCTGCTAACTAAAGGTGGATTAATTACCTTTTTTCTCTGACAGTAATTGATGGCCAAATTTGTTTGAAATAATGTCCTTCCTTGGCCCTTCTTTCCTATAAGCAAAGGTATCAGGGATATTTAGTATAAACCTCCTTGTTTTACTAGCAGAAAATGAACCATTTTTAAGTCAACACATATGATTTACTCGTGCCCCCACCCGCCTGTATTTGATAATATTTAAAACCTTTTCTATATTTTCATATTTTTCTCTTAATTTTGTTGCGTGCCCAATCGGTGCAGAGTCGTATTGATTGCCATTATGCAATAACACATACTTAAGACTTTTAGTCGAACTGTCTAAAAACAAGCGCCAATCATTTGCAATTTAAGACTATCCCTATCGTCTTGAACAAACTAGGTATGTCGAACCAATATACTAAACCATTTAAGAAGTTCTCTTTTTCCTGTAAAATGAAATGTATGTGTCTGAAGTAAACAAGTTTTTTCTTTAATCTTGAAGTTAAGATTTCAGCAGCCTTTTGTGTCAAATTTAGATCCCTTGCAAAATCATTTAACTCGATTTACAAATACGCCGGGGATCAAAATTGCATAATATTTTCAGGGACATCTTCAACTAATTCTTGAGTTGTAAACAGGTCGTAGCGAGGTGTCAAAATTTGGGTACTTGATACAATGTTTATTTTTCTTAGTGAAGCCCGAAGTCTTGACAAAGCAAAAGTAGCAATCGGTCTCGTATTTATTAGGCTGAAGAAAGGCTGTTATTTATGAATTTTATCACTCAAAGATTTAACATTTCTATGTCAATATTTGAGATTCTTATAAAAAAAATTTAAATTTTTGTTTATGTACCTAAATTACAATTACATTTAGGTAAGTTACAGTATACTAGTGATTAAATTAAATAGTTTTGTGAAATCATAAATTTAAGATGGTAATTCCAAATGGTATTTTTGAATCCGAACCCTTCGTCCAATGTCGCAATATCTCAATGCATATAGAGCAGGCTTTAAGTGGAACCCATGATTTATCTTGGTCCCCCAATTCTATGCCAAAATAAGCTAAGTAAGCCCTTTTTACGAAGTCAGCTATATTTGCTCGTTCGTGTGGAAGTGTAAAATTTCAACATATAAAAGAAATCAGTGTTGTTTTTTAATTTTAACTTTCTGGTGCTTGATGGCATATTGCTTGACTGTGCTGCCAATTTGTAAAGGTATTTAAAGCCCTTAATTCATATAAATTTAAGAAAAGTGAAAATATAAACACAAATTGGTTTAAATAGGAACTTATGAAATAGGTACTTACAATCTATGAAATCAAACTAGAAATAAGGATGAGTAGGTACAATATATATATTTATTGCTTCAATTGAAAAAATTACGGTACAAGCCCAAATGAGTAGGTACAATATAAACTACGTCTAATTAAATCATGATGACAAAATTACTAAATCCTATGCCAATTCAAAATTATGTTAATATCCATACTTAATTAACTGACTGATTTAATTGTTGATTTATTATTGTAAAAACAAGGCCAAAACGGGAAGTGAGTTGAGGCTGGTCATCGTTAACTATTTTATACCTAGCTAATCTGATTCACGATTCATAAACTCATTCACCGTTCACCCCTACATATACCACAATGCCCCATACTTACAGGGGACCTACAAAAAATCACCTAATGACGTAAACATTTCTTATAAACAAATGTTCAGAAATATATATAAAAATATAATGATGGCATGAAATAAATGGGGAGGGGGTTCAATCCCATAAAGAAACTAAAATATAATAAAATATCAAACAGAAAATAACAAATGTTAGTAGAACCCGTCCATCCCATAAAAATAAGAGTGGCCACTCACTCACTAACGGAGAGGGAAGGATAAAATAAAAATGGGCGTGGAAAAATCAAAGACTGACCAAATACAGATGAAAAATGCAGCCAACACAAACTGGTGAGGTTGGGAGGAATCTCGACTTGGATCATAACAAAAAGGAGAAGTCGGAAACAGGCCAGGAACGACACTTACATTAACTAGGTACACAAAGAGTCTAACTTATCCAAGGAAGGTTTTCACAGGTTGTGACCAAGAGGAGTTAAAAAGTATAGCCTCTTTCACAAGAACCAAGCTCGCTACTTTCACCCAGCTTTCGTTGAAATCTGTCGACACCAAACGCTTACTATCTTCACCTTCAGCTGATGCTAAAAGAATCCGATAAGAGCCTGATGAGAATAGCGTTCTTATCGAAAGATTCCCTCCATTCGTGTCGTCCAGATCGCCATTCTTGCAACGACTAGCAGCATTAAAAACACCATTCGTTTCAGCACAGAATACGGGAGCGACACACTATCGCACGCGTATGCGAGCTCGATGAGCGCGAATCAATCGCCCAATACCAGAAAGAAAGCAACTCGGCCAGCGACAAGCCGAGTCGCTCGCATAGAGGATCCTTCGCGACCCCCTCTACTAATAATATACACATACAAGATACGATGCAAGACCATTCGAGGTAACTGAACCGAGGAAAAACCATCAAAGCCGCTCGACAGTCGTTGAGAAAAGTCGACAGTTTCCCGGACCTACGACGGCGCTTAGCCCAGGAAATGGGAGGAGTGATAGTAAGGCTAGGGAAGGTATCCATAACACTCCCCGCCAAAATCGAATCTTGTGTCAAAACACGGCGTAGGAAATTCAACTTCGAAGCATGTCGATGACTCACCAAGTATGGCAATCCCATCCCCCCCCTTGACACTGACGCTGGACACAGGCTTCTTTACGGACCATCTGCTTGCGCCCACCCCACAAGAGAGTGGACAACAAGCGCTCGATCGCCGTCCTATGGTCCTTGCAAAGAGGAAGTACAGCCAACCGGTAAAGGATGTGAGGGAAGACGTAAGTGGCACGCTTCAAGAACAACATTCTTCGGATCCAAGTCATTTGACTGTACTGCTGACCAATTTTTCTCTAGCTGGAGTCCGGGCCAAACCACACCCCAAGAATGCGGACGGGTCCATCAGAACAACCAAATGGTGCGGAAGGGTCCAGGCGCCTAACCGCAAGCCGGAAAATTTACTACGGTTAATCTTGGCCTCCGTGACCTTTTCGTACCGTTCAAGCGCTTTCTGTACCACCTCAATGTCGCTGCAGCACGAAACGAAAGTAGATACGTCATCTTAGCTCGAACCCCATCAGTGACAACGATTCTACGTAGGGCCGAACTGCACGTTGCGTCCTTCAGCCAGCGAAGAAGAGTCTCCAACGCCAAGGTATAAAGTAGCGGCAACAGAAACAACCCTGACAAACCGACCGAGACAGCGCAAAAGCTTTCCGTTCACCTGTACCACATCACTGGAGGCGTGATACAGAAGACTAATCCACTTGCAGAAGTCGGATTCGAATCCGGCTGCCTGCTGGACAGCTACCACGTACCGATGGTCGACCCTATAAAATGCCTTGGACTGATCCAAATTGATCAGCACGGCTTGCTCGTCGTCTTTTACACCCTCTAGGATCCTGTGGATCAGATTCAGGTTGGTCTGAATTGTTCGGCCCTTCACAGCACAAGTCTGCTCAGGTCCCAACAGAATCTCGGCAACTGGCTGCAAACGTTCCGTCGGGATCTTGGCTAAAATCTTTAACCGAGGAAAATCAGCCAAATAGCTGCGAAACTCTTCGTCACAAAGAAAAACCGGCTCTCGAAATACCGCCGAAAACCGGCTCTCGAAATACCGCCGAAACGCCTTGTACATGTCATTGGTCTACCTCAAAGTACGCCTCTCAGGGCCGAGATTAACGAAGTCAGCAAAGAAATCAGTTGTTATGAGATGGTGACAGGGGCCAAGATCAACCGCGATAAGTCTGTTGGCTTGCGGTTGGGTGTGTGAAAGGGAGTTTCTCTTTCCGGACCTTTCCTCTGGACGGATGTGCAGGTCAAGATTCTCGGCGTCTGGTTCAGTCCTGATCTCCAGTTGGATATGAATTGGTCGGAGGTGCAAGGGAAGGCCGAGATCGCAATTAATTTGTAGTCTCGGGGGAATCTTTCCTTAAAAGGGAGGGCGGAAGTATGCGTTTCGCACATCTACCCGATTCTTCTTTACCGACTCTCTGTGCTTCCACTCCCGACTGACACTTTACTGGAGTTAGTGAAGCTCTTGTTCTCCTTCTTGTGGGGAGGCAAGGCCGCCAGAGTCTCTCGGGAGATCTGTTGCCTTCATCCATCTGAAGGCGGTCTGGGTATGCCTAGCATTGAGATTCGTCAATATATGCTTCGCATCGGATTCCTGCATCAAATGTGTCGCGAACCGGATGAGGTGGACGCCCGTAAGAGTTTCCCATACCTCAGAAATGCGCACTCGGTCGAGGAGGAGGCTCACCGTTTACCCAAAGTCGAGTGCTCCTTCTATCGTGAATGCCGCCGTGCCCTGAAACTCCGCTTACAGGCGTTGGATGGCCTCTCCGACTTCCAGACGTTGTCACAAGGCATTATATCAGGTGTTAGTTAGGGGGGCCGTTCGTGATGATTTGATTGACGAGCTCGGTCTTACGAAGCAGGAGGCTCACTCGATATGGCCTTGGGCGCACGGGTTGAAATGTCTCAATAACAATGAGGCATCACTCAAATGGTTGGTGATGCGTGGGGCCCTCTGGGTCGCCAAAAGACTTTGCTTAGCGGGCTTGGAGAAATCTCCAAACTGCCGCCGCTGAAGTGGGGAAGTCGAGACCATTGGTCACGCCTTCTTTCATTGCACGGTTGTAGCACCGCTGTGCAAGTATGTTGAAGGCCTCATGGTTCGCATGCTGTCTGGAAAGTTCTTTGTCCTTGAAGCCGCTTCTGTTTGTAGCAATGTGGCTCCGCCGTTGACGAGGACTGAACACTGTGTTCTTATGCTTGCTAGGTGTTATGATAGTCGTGATTTGGACGACACCTCAGAAGGGATTCTATGGAGGCGAGAAGTTTACCTCTTCCCAACTGATCGTGTACTTTAAGCATCAGCTTAAAGTCAAGATTAGGTCGGAAAGGCGGCGACTCTCTTCATCTGAATTTGGCAAAAGGTGGGTGAATCTTGCGCGCTTGTGTCGTGTGAAAGGGGCTGACCTGGAGTGGCACTTTGATGCCGGTTAGGTATCAGAATATTGCTTTAGCTGGGTTGAACACGGGCAACCCATCCCAAAATTAGGTTGGCTTAGGTTTTGTTTTTGATTCTTTAGTTTCATTTTCCAGTAAACTTAGCTAGGGTATGTATGCTCATTGGCCCCTTTTATTTCTGTCCCTATTTTTTCTTTAAGTTTAATTCCCCATCCCCTCCCTCGTTAGGTGGTCAGTGACGTCAGTTCTCTGGTGGAAGCGGGGCGTTTTTCGTTTCGGGTGTGATTTTTCGTATCTGTTGTTGTGTCTGAATGAGTGCATGTCTGTGCGAGTACTTGGGATGAATGAATGTTTTTATTTTTTATAGTCCCGCATTAATTTCGCCTAGTTAACTGATGTTTCGGCCACATTTAGTGATTGTGGGTTTTTTTTATTACTAACCTGATTTTGTTTAGTTTCTTTGTAAATAGTTATTTGTTTCATATTGTATTTAATCATTGGGGTTACTTTTTTAAAATTTTAATTTGTTATTTTATTCCCCTCCCCCCCCCCCAGACGATAAATTGTACATATGGGGTCTAGTTAGTATTTTCATGGAGTCATTGAGGTATTATGGTGGGTATGGTAAGAAAGGTAAGTAAGAATGTGTTGTTTTGGTGCAAGAAATATTGTTAGTATGACTGGGTCAGCGTTTGTGGCTAGCTAAGTTTAGAAGTTAAGACAGAAGACCGACCTCTTCCCCATTCCCAACTTCGGATTTGTGCCACATTTTCTGTTATAAGTACAGAAATAAATAATCTCTCTTCTTTGCGCAAATCTGCGCCCATTTTCACGGCTTCGTTAGACATCTTGTTTAACCTATGCCTAACTAGCTGACGCTTGTAGCGCTCGTGAGCCGACCGCCCCAGAGTCTGCCTAGCTAAACCTATCTCTAAGGAATCCACCACAGCATGCTTCTCTTATTTCCAACTAATTTTTTTCTACTAAAAAATTAACTAATTTCAAATTACATTAAATATACTTTTAATTTTTTTAATTTTTCTAAAATAACTTTTGAAAAGAGTATAATTGAATTTTACAAGATTTGTAAACGGAGATATTAACTTTTGTTTATAAAACTGTCAATAATAACGGACATAACTGATTTTACGTCAATTTTGATGACTCAAAAAAATTTTTTAGCTAAAATTTCGGACGTGCTAGAAAGGATTAAAAAATTTTTTTAAATATTCAAAAATACATTGGTCTTTCCTCTTAATAACAAACATTTAGACAATAAAAAAATTGTTTAATCAAGTTTAGTGCCCTTTTTTATCATTGTATGCTCTTTTTTAGCGAAGTATTGAACATACCTATTGGGTGTCTATTTCCAGCCCACGCCGAAGGGCTTGCTGTAGTGAGTGTTGTCTCGAGAAGCTGGGACTGCGCCATAATGTTGGCGTTCCCACGGCACCGTTCACAAATAAAAATAAAACAACGGACAAGAATTCATGTACGGGAAACAAAAACAAATGCACAAAAAAATGAACGTTGATAAAATAAACACTTCGAACAATAAAGCGCAAAATCAACTGACGTAAAGTCGTGTTGGATTGGCTGATTAACTCCGGAAACGAGTCATTTTTATATATCTTAGTTGTCCCTCTAGAATACTCTACAGAAAGCAGGAACACTCGAGAAAATTCTATGATATTTTTACCTTAATAGATTAAAAATGACATTAAAATATTTTTGGGTGTTACATATAAAAGTATACATAATTCAACAATACCATTACAATAGGTACAAATACCTAGATAAAAACATAGTTGCATAATGTGGAACTGCAAACAGACTTGGTGAGCATTGGCGAGAATTTTTTTTTTTTTTACGAATACGACGAAAGAGGTGTGTTTAGCAAAATCAAGACCTAGTAGAGTAAAAATTCGTACTCAGCGCTCCCAAATTACATAGAACGAATTGTCAAATCTAATCCAATAGACAAAAAATTGAAATTTGTTGTCCAGTGTAATAAACAAATATTTTTCCTCAACTCTGAAAAAAAACGTATATTTATTAATAATATAAATTATAGGTTTGTTGTCTCGCTAGAACAATTACGACTGAGTAGTGAGTTCGATCCTCACTTGGTGTCCCCTACTTTAGGTCTTGTGCCACATCTAAGCCACACTTGGAAAATCACTAGAAATTTTTTTTTTTATACATCGAGCACTTTTTTTATTCACACCAGCACTCAATGTGCGAAATTTTATCTTAGTGAGTGAGATTTTTTGCTTTGATTTTTTTTGGGGGGGGGGGGTAGTATTTTTGTATGTTTTCCTGAAAAAAAATTTTCATTGACGTTGGCAAAACTCCAGTAAAGCGAATCAAAGATGTTTAAGCTGCTATTGGGATTCATCTTTGACTTGTTTTGAGTTGGAATCCATTTCTCTGTCTTGAAGGCGAACTTTTTGCTGTGAATATTAAGGATCATAGAAAATATAAAACTAATACCACCCCAAGGCCAGTTGGTGTAGGGGTGGAAGACTTCAGTGTTTTATCAATTTTTGCACTTTGATTTAAGAGATTTAATATTGTTTATGGTCAGTTAATTCTAAATAAATAGTTTTTATCTAATTTGTTTATGGCGTTAAAATAAAATTTAAAAACTATACTATTACTTTAAATACATTGTCGTTCTTCCCATTTCCTCAAACCCAGAAACAAGACCTTTTTCATCAACGCTAAAAACTTTTGGTACTTATCATATAGCATCCCCGTGATCTTTTGCTTATAAAGTCAACCCATTTCTGAATAAGTGTATATTTTTTCTTCAGATATCAGTTGACATGAACCTTATATGAACCAAATTTCTTTTAATAAAATTTCCTTGTTCATTACTTTCATTTTGGAAGATTTTAAAAATAAGATTTTTTTTTTTGTACGGTCATCCATTCTCAGTGAATAGAATCTTAATTTATTCGATAGAAAGAAAAATTAAAAAACCAAAAGTAAAAATAGTAATTTATTCAATCCGATCCGGTTTTATTTTTTGTTTTTGTTTTTTTAAATAATACTATATTAATGTATTTTTGTATATATTTCTTATCAGTTTTCATGGGTGGGAGTATTCTGGAGAAGCACCAGATAAGGCTTACATTCATTTCTTTTACAAACATTTAAAAAAGTATAATATAATTCATAACCTCCTCAAAATCTTGCAATTTGGTTCCAGGTTCTTATATAATTTTTCTGCCATATCTTAAACTTAATTTTTGGCTCTTAATTCTCTTAAATTGCAAACTAGATCAAAAGCATCCTCCCCTTATTTTTATTTATGGTAAAACTTGGTGATGGAGAGAATATAAATAATTTTAGATGATTTATTTGTAGAACAATCTAACTGAAGATAATCCGAATAATTCAAGGAATGGAACACAATGTTGGGATTTAAATGTGAAACTGATTTTCTTAACGTTTTAACTTTCACTTAAAAGTAATTGAAATTTCCTGAAAGTTCAGATTAATTTACTATTTTTTCTTCATTTTTTAATCTAAACCAGACATTTGCTCCTATATTACAAACTTCTTTCCAAAAATGATGCACTTATAGCGCAAAATGTATGCATCGTCCATATGCAAATCAAACCGCTTTCATGGTGAAAATGAAAATGTGCGTGGAAGACTCGATGCTAGCTCACTGATTTTACTCAAATCAAAGTTTATAACGACTTAGCAAGTTCTGAATAATAACAAAACCCAATTCTCTATGCATAGAATTATGTAGGTTGTCTATTGTGAATTTTATCCAAATAAAATGTGAACCATTGGCTGACAAAATAATAATTTGATGAATAGTCAATAGCGAATTATTCTTCGAATTTTCTTTACTTTCATTTCTTTTCCCCCATTTTATAACAATGAATCGAATATCGAGAAATAAGATTGTTTTATTCTATATTTTTTTTAAATCTCCAAACCTTTAACGAACGCTATCTTCCCAGAAAGAAACGGATTATTTTTTTTTTACTTTGCCTAAAAGGCATTTCCATTTGGCGAATGATTATAAAGGAGTTATTTCTATATTTTAGATATGAACAATCCTATGGAAAGATTTTTGGATGAATGAGTCTCTCTCTCATATATATATATATATATATATATATATATATATATATATATATATATACCATAATTAAGTAATTCATCGAGTTTTTAGAAGAAACCTCAACAGAATGCAGAAAGCACTGGACCGCCGTTTCGTCCTATATTTGGGACTCATCAGCAGTGCGCATCCACTACCAGGAATTGAAACCCGGACAGTTACGTTATTAAGCAAACGTCATACGGTGACGAAGAGGAAACGAATTAAACTCGACATAGCGCCGCTCATTCACATATTCCGAGGTGGAACTCAACCAAGTTCCTTAAACCAAGGATTGTGCCCCCGAGAGCCACGACTACTACTATCACCAAGCCGCTCCATCCAGAGCATTAGAAGCCGGTTCAAGCAAGGATATATAAGAAATTGTTAGGAGGATTTGAGATAATCATAATTAAGTAATTCTTCGAGTTTTTAGAAGAAACCTCAACAGAATGACGTTTGCTTAATAACGTAACTGTCCGGGTTTCAAAAGACCAGCTTTTACCAACTTCCCCTTTGGCCATGTCCAAATTAACAATCTATTTTGTTAAAAAGATAAACTACGTCACAGTTTAAAAGGATTTCCCCTAAAGCCGTATATAAAATTGCATTAGAAAAATAGTGTGCATATTCGCAATGTCAGCACACCGGACGAGGTCGTGTGCACGACAGAGCGTGCCAACGATGTACTTTCTTAACTCGGAACTATTCAAGTCATACTTGAAAATGAGTCAGTTATTCTAAGTAATATGAAGTAGCTAAAACTGCAATGTACCGGCCACAAAGGATGAATCGGGTCAACAGCTTTTCTCTACAACATGTTAAATTGCTGTATAATGCTTTTTCCTTTTGAAAACTGTATTCAGTAATTGGTTTAACCAGGGAAACCGTTCATGATCTCACGGTCGGTTCGACATGGTTGTCAGTTATCTTCCTTCTATCTTCATGTGTTGGAACCTTATCACCAATTCACGAAAAAAATTCTAATCGGAAAGGAGAGACTTATGGTTCAGACTTATCTGCGTTTAATTACCGAGAGATTGAGATTTTCATTAGTAAATGTCAGCGGCACGCTTCAAGGCATTTCCCAAACATAATGAGATCTGACAGTTATACTGACTTTTCTTACTGTTTCTGCATATATTAATTTTTGCTTGTTCTTTCACGAATGTTGACAGGTTATACGTAATGTTAAATTGTGTTTACGTTTCGGGTACGAAAATATAATTAGCAGATATAAACATCGAAAGTTCAGAGATGTGCATTTCATAAAATGGGTAATTGTGCTTTGCTTTGCTGTAGAGAGATTTGCCTGGCTGAATGGTCAAGCACGCCTGGTTAAAAGATGGTTTCCCACGATCAACTGAATGTACGTTCGAAACGTACATTTTCTTTAAGATTTTTGATGTCTAGGCCTATTTCCCTGTTTGAAAGAGGAGACGGGGATGTATACTCAAACACGTCTAATCACGAAATGTTTATAATAATAAAAAATAAAGTCAAATAAAAACCATTAATTACTTTGTGTTTAAATAATTTTACTCCAAGCAAGGCAATAAAGCCACTAAGACGCAAGGTGTTACTGAGTGAAAGATCATTCTTTCACTCAGTAACAACTATCGCCTTAGTAAAAAGAAAAACATTAAGTAGAGAAAACAAAAGATCAAAATTTAAAACCGGATAACGATTGCCATTTCATTTAAATTTTTGGAGATCGAAATTAACTGGAAAACAAGAAGCCGGAAAAGAGTTCCACAACTGATAAGTGAGAGAAGAAACTGCCAGCATAGAACGCACGGTTATATCTAACAATTTCAACTGTAAAATGATGAGACCTTGTGGACAATCTAGTACTGCGCTTAAATTCATAAAGTCTAGTTACCAAAGAGGAAGCTCACCAGAACAATTACCATGAAAGGGTTAATATAAAAGCACATAGAATCTATTACAACGGTGGGAAGGAACTGAATCAGATGCCAGGTCTTGACCGATTTTATCAAGAATCTGTAAATACATATCAGAAGTATCAGACTAGATCTGGCAACATTATACAATGCATAGACGAATGTTAGACTTATGGACTTGTGTAAGATAAATTCTGGCAGGAAAATCGGGAACCAACTTTCCTAGCTGCAGACTTAGAATTCAATTTATTCAATCTGAAGCCGGACGGAATACCACAACTTTGCGACTGATCATTTTTTTATGTATTTTCTTTTAAATCCCCTTTTAAACGATCTAACAACTGAGAATAGATGTCTGCTGTATTTGTAACATTCGTAGCAACTCAAAGGAGACAACACTAATCCAAGCCAAACACTTACCAAAACTCTTGAACGGAGGCCAATTTCGATTATATATTATCCTGTTCGCCTCTCCTAAGCTACTATGTGTGTATATTTATTTTCTTGTAAAATAACTTTTTCATCACCAGTCACCACCCAAAAATGTCAAGATGTGTTCATGATAATGCATAGAAATACAGATGTTTACTTTCTCTTTGTTTGGTTTCTGTTAATCCTGTTTATTTCCAAGTTGTTGCAGAATACAAGTCATCATTACATGAACAGGACAACCTGATCATAACACATTTCTTTAACTGAAGTTACTTTTTAAAACGCTTCAACATCTTCAGCAATATCTTTCGTTTAAAAACTCTTAAGACACCATGAATAATTAAGATTGTTTCTATGGCATTATTTTCAGAACATCGCATTGTTATCCGTAGACATGTCCTTCTTTAGAAGAATCAATTTTGTAACTTAATTGAATCGTTCTGTAAGTTCAACGTACCTTACTCGTTGAAAACTTTACTAACATGTATTTGTTAGTCATTTTAGAATATTGAAAATGTCATTCAATCGTTCAGGCGACAAGACACTGTGTACATTCACAACATCACAATCTCAACTCTGGCTGGAGCTACCCAATCCTCACCTTCCAAACTTGACAGAATCCAAAAGCGTTCACGCAGCCTTGTTGGTAATGAATTACTTTCACCCTACAACCGCTTTTCGACAGACAAAACTTTGCTAGTCTCTCACTACTTGATGTGGACCCGAAGTAGGAGCCACGGAAGGAAAACACGGAACACGGGTTAGAGGTAAGAAAGATATATTAAATAGGAAAGTTACAAAAAGTAGTGTAAGCAGAGCTTACTATCCAGTGGTGTCCAGTAATGGTATCGTACGCGGCTGCGCACTACTGGTGCTACTCCTCCCATGATACCACCATTCACATAATAATATAGTACTGGGAGAGTTCATGATGTAGGGAGGTATTGGTCTCACAACACCCCCCTTCCAAGAGTTTTCATCTTTTTTTTTCTCTCTTTTTTTTCTGTTAATACCTCTTCCTCTTGGGATTCACGTCGAGTTGTTGAGTAAATTTTCACTTTCTCCCCGAGCGTCGTATTTCCGGAGAGACTTGAGGCGTGTCAAGATCGAAATGTTCGAATATTACATCGATCGGCTCTTCGGAGATATTTTGTGATGATTCCTCAGATTCCTTCAAACGGCATTTCCTGAGCTGGTTCATATGGCGTTTGTGGGTATTTTTCGGTCCCTGGACAATATAGACCAGTTCGCCAATTCTCTGATGTTACCTACTTCCCAGAATGTTATGTTGTTTTTGTAAGCCTTAAAAAGGACTTTGTCGCCAGGATTAAAATATTTCTTAGGGAGCGAGACGGTTTTCTTGAACTTCGCTTGCCGTGGAATGAGTTTATCAAACTAATTGTTGATCTGCTCTAGAGCAGCGAAAGGGACATTCCGTTTCTTTTTGAAAACTGGTCTTGCACCGTCCTTCACCCTGAAGTTAGCTTTAAATTTAGAATATTTCCCAAGGCCGCCAGAAAAAAACTGGGGAAATTGTTATTTGAGTTCCTTTTTGAGATTTTCCGAATTGGACGTTGTACTTTTTATTTTTCGGCAAAAAGAGATCATAGATTGAATTTTTCTATCCAATCTGTTCCGAATAGGTTATCTGAATTTTCTAGTACGTAGGCTTTCAGCTTTTTAGTAACTCCATTTAGTGTTACTGTAAGGATCACCTGGACTAAGATGTTAATATTCTCGCCAGTTACGGATTTTGCTGTTTTATCCGTCTTTAATAGGGTCGGCTTGTTTAACTTTCGCCAAGTACGCCAGTTGATAATCGAGAGGTCAGAACCCGAATCAAGCTGGAATTTTATAGAGTTATTGAAAATATCAACAGTCATGTATTTTCTTAAATTCCTATCGACTATGTTGTCTGATTGGGCTTGCCTAATTTTACTTTTGTGTTTCCTCGTCTTCTTGGCGTACCAGCACTGAGTTAAGTTATGAACATTTTTATTGCAATTTTTGCAATATGTTTTCTTCTTGAATGGACAGAATTTCATCCAATGCCATTTCCCACAATGGTAACATGGTCCGGGAGGTTTCTTTAGCCTATTCGTATTTTGTTTATTGCAGGATTTAGAACATGAGATTTGCCTTTTGTCTTTTTGCGGGGAATAAGAGGTTGGGTTGCTTCTGATATTTCTAATCCGAGCCACACCTGATTACTCGATCGTTTTTGAGCCACACTTGACAGAAATTACTCTTTGACAATCCTCTGCTAATTTTTGGAGAGTCAATCCCTGTTCGTTTTCGAGTTTGGTAAGTACCCGACGTCTGACCTCGGCGTCTTCTACTGATACTAGACCTTGTGCGAATATTAAGCACTTAAAATCGTCGGCAGTCAGCTCGGCTAGTTTGAAATCATTACAGAGCTTGTTTACCGACGCTGCAAACGTTAGAAAATCTTGCTGGTTGTCCTTGACTGTGTTCAGGCATTTCCAACGTTTGTGGAACAAGGTTATGTTAGGCCCGAATAGTTCCGTTAGGAGCTTAATAGTCTCTGAGAAATTCAGGTCCGTAATTTTCTTGGGTAATATATAGTCTATGAACCTAACATGTTCGATAGCTCCCAGTTTCCTTAATAACAGACGTACATTTTTTTCACTAGGCCATTGTTCACAGTCTACATTGAAAATATCTTCATAATGCCTGTAAAAAGCCTCGAATGTTTTGTCTTCCTCTGGTACGTATTCGAATGTTTCAATCGAGTTGTAGATTGTACTCTGGGAAAATGTCGTATCTTTTTCAGAGTTTTTCGAGCCGTTACATGAATTTACAAGTAATTCTTCAAGATGTTTTTGCTGTAGTTCTGTTTTCTGAAGTGTAAATTGTTGGAATTATATTTGTTGCTTATGTAACTCCATAAACAATTGTTGCTGTCTTTCGCCTGATTTTTGTTGGTGGAGTTTCTGTCTTTCTTCGCTTTTTTGTTGTTGAAGTTTCTGTTCTGTTTGTTGGTCCGACTGTAATTTGAGGAATCTTTCTTCCAATTTCTGCTGCCTTTCATCTGATTTTTGTTGGTGGTCCATCTGGACCTTTAACATTTGGACAATTATTTTTTGGAATTCTTCCATATTTAGATAATATGTAGAAAAGTAATGAAAGAACACACAAACACGGGTTAGAGGTAAGAAAGATATATTAAATAGGAAAGTTACAAAGAATAGTGTAAGCAGAGCTTACTATCCAGTGGTGTCCGGTATTGGTATCGTACGCGGCTGGGCATTACTGGTGCTACTCCTCCCATGATACCACCATTCACATAATAATATAGTACTGGGAGAGTCCATGATGTAGGGAAGTATTGGTCTCACAACACTACTCTATCGCTGTTTTCATGGGAGATGTTCAGGTGTGCTAAATTCTTGAGCTCCACAAGTCCAGACCTTCACAGCTAGGATCCGCTATATCATGTACACGGTCGATTCACCCTCATTCCATTCGCAAAAAAAGGATATGTAACACGAGAGAAAATGGCTTTCCACCTAGCAGAAAACGTATTCGGGCGTGTCTCGCGTGTAAAGTATCCCCAAAAGAAAATGGCGGCTTTACGAGTCGTTTATTTAAGAAACAATAGCTCTGAGTCGGATACTTTCGAGAGACTCTTTTTTGCACCTATGCAAATTTGACCTGTCACTATCTCTATGAAAGGGGCTTAACGAGAAGATAGAGTAGTGCGACTGTGATAGCGAACAGAAAACACGTGTGTCGGATTGTTTCACTTGCGCAACACTAACGAAACGAATTAAGGAACTTTACTTCAAGCAAGAAGAAATTGAATACAGGATGCTTCCCCAATCACTACAATCTTCATATCTTCAAGTCTAGGGTCAACTGTTATCTATCCTACATACCCTCATAATATGCACCTCTTACTCTCTCTTTGTACGCCCTCATTCAATAACCTCAACCTTAAATGACTCTTGGACCTTGTATTGGATGAAAAATAATCTAAAAATCTTATTGGACTAATTATAATCAAATGAAAGTTATTGAAATCTATAACAGGTTAGGCACTGGTTAAACGATTTTAGTCTTCAACAGGCTATAAAAACTAAAACAATTCTACAGCTGATAGCAATCAACTGTGGCAGAATCCAGGCCATGATTTTTAAAATTCTCGCAGCGCACATGCACACATTTCAAACCATTGTTGTATGATATATGCACTTAACTAGATATATCTTCAGTAATTCTGACAGAAGAGAAACAAACACGCAAAAGCATGATACTTTCTCAACGAGCAAAAGCAATGGCTAATGAAATATCAAAAATAAATGGCATTAAATATTACAAACTGAAGCGCATTTATCACGCAACTTCAAAGACTTCGTCAGTTGTGGCTCATAGCAACCAGAAGCATGCAACGTAGAAGTTTTAACCTTTTCATCATCCGTCTTGATATTTATGTCACCCAATAGACAACGTGTATCTAGACACTGTTCGTAATTTCCACAAGAAAATATTTACTTAGCCACATACGCATCCAACATGCATTTCTTTCGTCTTCAATGCAAGAAAAGTTTCGACTTGGAACTTCCGAATTTTCTAACATTTTAAAAAATCTATAAGATTTTTTTTAGCAAAATAAACTCTTATTCCAGTACAAAAGAACATTTCTATTAGCGTATACAATAAAAAAAATTTAAAAAAAGAATTAAAATTTTAATTCTCTACTTATCAAAAAATACCTCCATAAATTTATTTTCTGGTGTTTTGTCACATTTATAAAATTTGTTTTTAAGATGTTCCTGAATTTTAATATCCCGTTCATTTTTAATTCCTCACTAATCCAGTCTTTATTTGCGGTCACTTAATCAAGTCGACAGAGAAAGAGAGAAGTTCATTTCTATTAATTGTTTGGTATCTTATCGCAATCAAAGGTAAGAAAATACGTGAATGTGCTGTTTATCTATTAACTTGTTTAAGCTTACGTTTATTACATAAGCATAAGCAACTTAATGCATTTCTTATAGTATGAAATGTTTCTCTCTATTTTCATGTTAAATAAATCAATATAATGATAGTAACATACCACTTTCAACAATAAATTTCCATTCGAATCTGTTATAATGTCCTCCCTCTAAACAGTCTATGTTGGACTCTTCCGCCTACTATAAGATTAGTAGGAGAGAAAGCCTTAGGGGAACAGTCGACCAGACTGTTCATTGCCGTCAAACTCTCCGCTTCGACGGAGAGGAACTCGGACGAGGCTTTGCCACAGGGCAAAGTTTCGTCCGGGGAGGTAGACAGTCCCTGAACCCGTTATTACAGGTTCACAGGGTATATTTTTGGCCGAGCCTACGGACTCAGAGTACCCACAATAAACCGGCCTTGTGCCACATACACCCTCGTGGGGTTGGGGGGCTGTTAAATATTAACAGTCGACCAGACTGTTCATTGCTGTCAAACTCTCCGCCTCGACAGACAGGAACTCGGACGAAGCTTTGTATTATTACAACGTTTTTGTCCCAAGAATGCACAGTTTGAGAGCTCCACTTAATGAATTATTGAGAGAAGATAGGGAATGGACAAACAAATGCCAGGAAGCCTTTGAGAAAACAAAGGAGGTCCTTACATCAGATCTGTTCCTGACTCATTACGATTACGATCCAAACCTTGAAATCATTGTTAGCCAGTAATGCTAGCTCCTATGGCATTGGGGCGTGCATTTTACACAAGTTAAAGGATGGATCGGTAAAGCCAATCGCCCATGCGTCTAGGACCAGCTAAAAGGGGTTACCCGCAAATTGAAAAGGAAGCCTTTAGGATTGATTTTTGTGGTGACTAAATTTCATAGATTTATTCATGGAAGGTACTTTTTGTTGCAGACAGACCATCGTCCACTCCTTACTATTTTTGGATCAAAAAGGGTCTGCCAACACATACGGCTAATAAACTGCAAAGATGGGGAACCATTCTCCTCAATTATAACTACAAAATGGAGTTTCTTCATCCACTAAAATCTGTCATGCAGACGGGTTGTCTAGATTAATACTTAAGTATGCTAAACCCCTGGAAGACAGTCATTGCTGCCATAAGAACAGAGGTCGAAAAAAAGTACCTTGTGCAATGCTGTCAGGGAGCTTCCAATTACAATGGACGAGATAATAGAGAAAGCGTCCGATGATGAGTTCATAAAGGAAGTAAAGGACAAACTAAATAGTAAAGACCAGAATGTCTCAGAAGTTTACTCACTCTGTAACGACATACTAATGTATGAAAACATAGTAGTAATCCCATCTACACTACAGAAAAGGACATTAAAGGAATTCCATGTTGGCCATCCGGGAACTTCAAGAATGAAGAGACTGATGAGGACTTACGTCTACTGAACCAACATGGACAAGGATATTGAAAACACTGTAAGATCGTGCAAAGGATGTGCTTTGGCTGCTAAAGCACCCCCGTTAAAATTTAATCCCTGGCCTAAAACCGACCGTCCGTGGTCGCGGATACACATTCATTTTGCTGGCCCACTTGATGGTTTTTACTACCTTGTAGTAGTTAACAGTTATTCCAAGTGGCCAGAAATATTGAAATGTAAGAAGCCGACCGCGGAGGTGACAGTAAAGTTTTTGCACGAGTTATTTTCCTGTTTTGGAGTTATTGACTGTATCGTAACAGACAATGCCACACAGTTCATATCCTGTGAATTTAAGGATTTTTGTCAGTCATTCCTGATCGAACACGGCGCCATATCACCCAAGAAGTAATGGACAGGCAGAGCGTTTTGTGGACACTTTCAAGAGAGCACTGAGGAAGGCCAGAGGTACTCTTACCGATACGGCTATACAGCAGTTTTTGCAGGTCTATCGTGTAACCCCTAATAGCAGTGTTCCATCTGCCAAGACGCCAGCGGAGGTCATATTTGCCAGAAAAATAAAATCGGCATTTGACAAATTCCTTCCGAGTGAAACGAAAGCGGGAAATAAGAATAAAGTGCTAAAAAGCGCTTTAAGATTAGTGAAAAGGTTTGTTTGTTTTTTGGGGATTTTTGTTGTTTTGTTTTTTTTCGTGTATTTGGGAATAATAAGGCTCACTGGGAGATAGGAACAATAGACAAATTGGTAACATGATTTACATGGTTCAGGGACCGAAGCTTATACACAAACGACATATAAACCAAATTAGAAAACAGTATGTATGAAAGCGTAGTCGACAGGGATCCCATAGAAGATGATACTATGGACGTAATCTTTGACACGTTTAAGGTTCCAATACCGCAATCAGTGCCAGAGCTCAGAAGGCCCAAAAGAAAAAGGAAATTTACAGAACCTTTAGAAATTAACCCGAAAAGAAAAAGATGGTGAACATTTTTCATTTCATACCATGTCTACAGAAAAAGGAAAAGAATGAGTAAAAAAAAAACATCTCCTCACTTATGAACTTTGAATTACCAGAAAAGTACAATACGCATTGGATTATTAGAAATTATTAACATTATAATTTACCATTAAACTTATCCAATTTTTCATTATTTAGGAATAATGAATAGAGACCTTAATAAAAAGGGACTGTTGTTAACACGTAAAATGTTTATCGTAAAACTGAAAAAAAATGTAAACGTAATTCCTGTATATAGCTTTTTCAAAGTGGTTGTTTCTGATTTTTTTTTAAGTATTGTGTCGTAATTATAAAAAAAAAAAGAATCCATACGGAGTCAGGCTGAAAAGCGGAGTGTTGTGGTGTCCTCCCTCTAAAGAGTCTGTTGGACTCCTCCACCTACTATAAGATTAGGAGAGAAGGCTTTAGGGGAACAGTCGAATAGATTGAACACTGGTCAACCGACACACACTCACTCTTCTGTTATACTTACTGTTAATATATGATATATCTGCAACACTTGTTTTGTTATTTCTTTAACCATTTACTTGGTCACAACAGAATCCTAAGCCTTATTATAAAAATACTTTAAAAAACCACATTCCGAAGATTGGACATATACAAAGATTATCATCTATGTCAATCCACAATATTTTAAAGAACACTCAATCGCCTCATAGACCTGCTTCTTTCGATCATTAAGAATAATTATATACAAAAAATTAATAATATATAAATTTTATATACCAGAAAACATTGCAGTTCAACTAATAAAAATGATCTCATAAATTTCTATTCACACCATAACCACAAAATAAAAGCAGAAAGAATTATCAGATTCTAGTTCTGAGCACTCAGAACTTGTAGTCCTCAATATTTATATGAAGAGAAATGCATTGAAATACCCGAATTATTTCATATTCATAGAGAAACAAAAGGTTCTCAAATATTTTAAAATAGATCAGTGCATCATTCCCAACGAATCAAAATATATTATTTTATCTGACAATTGCAATTGAAAAGAATTTATCTAAGTTTAACTTATAATTTGGTATAATTAAACAAAGAAAGACTTAATACAAAACGAAATAATAAACTGAAAGGAATTTACTCTATCACCTGTAATAAATGCCATAAGGAATACATTGGCGAAACCTCAAGGAATTTAAATAAAAGATTATTTGAATACGAAAGGGATATTTTATGAAACAGCAACTAAATGCATTAGTTGCTCACCGTAATCATAAACTAAATCAAACTGGCTAGACGATATACGCATTTTTTTTTTAAATAATTTAAAAGTTTAAAATGTCAGCGTCCCCTCTCCTTCGTGCGCATGTGTAGTTACATCAACGTAAATATCACTTTAGTTCTTTGAAGTTCTAAAGGATGTTTCATCCTTTATGACTTCATAGGACGCAAAACTTCATAGGACGTTACACGAAAAACTTTTTTCCGCTTTGTCATTAATTTCCCTAATACAATTATTTCAATTTTATGATTCTTGTTTTTTGCATTTCCTATGAAATAAAATCATTAATAAACAAAACAAAACATTTTAATTTTTTCATATTGCGTTATTGCATAAAAAAATGTTTGCTCCCCGTGTCCACGTGAAAGTTTGTCACAATTTTATTGTTACAAGAAACTGGTTATTTTTAAGTTGTGATTTTTGTGTCGTGATTCGGTTTTTATTTCTTTACCAACTTACATTGGTTTAAACATGGCTGCCTTGATGATTTTATGATATTGAGTGAAATGAAGAAAAGTCATTTGATGCATTTTTTTTGTTTCTCGAACAAAAAGGGGGATACAACATCTGGATTCAACTAGACATTTTTGTTATATATATATATATGTGTGTGTGTGTGTGGGTGGATGACAATATATATATATATATATATATATATATATATATATATAATGCACGCAATTACTTAGACATTCTGGGTTTATTCCTCGATTTAACTGTGACCAACCTACAACCTTTCACTGTGAAAATTTTATTGATTAGATTAATGTGATCATCGTAAATGTGTATTTGTAATGTCTCTATAAAATGTCAAACTACTGTAGCCACATCATTTCAAAGTTAGGACACATAAGAATCCACTTCTTTTACTGCGAATTGATTTCTCTTACGAAAAATGATTCGTCGTTGGAAGTACATAGAATTATTTGTATTCGGGTTTATGCCTTCTGTTCTGTACTGTGAAATGACACAAGAAGATAAAATAAGAAGTTTATTGTTTAAGGACCCAATAACAGAAGAAGAAACGTCAAGTCTTCATATGCCAGATAATTATTTGTGTGAAGCTTGCTTGGGCGTGACACATTGTGTAAGTTTATTGTCATTATTATTATTATTATTATTATTATTATTATTATTATTATTATTTCATATTTTGCTGTCAGTCTTTAGTGGCTCATGGTTAGATTAAATACCTGACTGACTTTGATCCAATATTTATTTTTGTTAAAGTTTCATACACATTACAAATTCTTCAACGTCATCCTGACAACCATTGTAAATAAATTAATTTAATTTTGCTAGTATACAATCTTTTCAGAATTATTTCTTTATAGTGTTTCAAACGATTTCGTCGTACACTTAATTTTATTTAAAATGCTCTCATTTCATTTTGAACTGTTTTTATAAAAATAAATAAATATACTCATTCGTAAACATAACTTCTTGTACACATCTATTTAGGTGACATTCAAATCCTAGTATAACTTGTCATTTCCTACCAACAAAAGAAATATACGAAACTGACTTCCATGTCTATGAAAAATTATTGTCAAGTAATTTATTTTTATTGGACATATTTATTTATCTACTCTCTCCGTAGTGTTATTGCTTTTTTATGTCAAACTGATTTTTTTTAAATGGCTACCATTTCAGGTCAGTTCGTAAGACTGACGTGGCTTGAAAATAGTAACAAATGAAGTCGTAATTGCGTTCAGAGCCAATGTTGAGCCACTAAACACATTTGTTTATATGTTTAATATATTATTAATATTGTTGAAATAATTATTTATTGATTTGATTTAATATGAATAAAATCTGCCAAAATCTTTTCATGCTGCAAAACACTGAATTTAAATACTTCTATTCTCATTTCATTATCCTGGCCGTCGGCGCCACATTCCTGCCATTGAAAAATGGTCTACATGATCTACATTTTCCTAGCAGCGTCATCGCTGATACAAAACACTGAAAAAATAGTATTTTGTAGCTAAAACCTTACTCTCTTCCCAACAACGTTATTCCGTTCCCTGTATCTGCTGTAAGATATTCAGCCAGTTAAAAATGACACTAAAAATATTCCACCACCTAAGTTAAGACAGTTTAATGCGCTATAATTTCAATACACGATTTTCCACGAATACCAGGGCCTAGTGGATGAAAGCGTTGATTTAACCATACCTAGTTCCCTTAAATTTATTTGTGTTGAAAAATTTGCATATTCTCATTCGATGGAAGAAAGCTATAAACGACTAAGATGAATAAGATTAGAGAGTATTAACTCACTAGTCTTATTCAATCACCTTATTTTACATGCCGTATCCTTTCAGGATTTAGGCGATTATGGCTCTCAACAATTTCCTATCCTTTGTAACTGTAAGCAATGTTTGTTTCCCCAGTCCCCGTTCTGACATCCAATTTAGGTCGGTTACTAATCCCGTCTGTCTCTCTTGCCTGTAGGTAACAAATTCTCCAAGCCTTCTTTCCTCATTGTGTCCCAGAATTTTCAACTTTCTCTTTATTATTCTAAGTATAAATATCTTTTTTGTTTCCATTTTCCTTAAAACTTCCGTGTTGCTTACATGCTCGGTCAGTGGTATTCTCAGCATTCATTTTGAGAAACACATCTGTTGTCTCAAGTCTCCTTTTCATCTATTAGGAGATTGTCCCACATTCGCTGCCCATAGAGCAGGATTGATACTATATATCAGCTGAGCACTTTTTTCTTTGAATAGTTTGGTTCAAAATTGCACCAAGTTTACTGAATATAAAGACCGAAACTGGGGGAGGCCGGTAAGCACAACAGTCGACACGTTGTTGGCCTGAATAGCAAAGCATATAATTAATATACCTTATTAACTGATTTCTCACTTCCTGTACTTAAACAAATAAACTTAAAGCTTTCAGTATATTTTATTTTTTGTTTAATGGGGTGTACATTTTGGAGCCAGTTTTTATGCCCAAACATAATAACTCAGAAAACAAAAGTATAAGAAAATTGCCTTTATACATATGAAAATATAACTGATTGTGTTCCATTTAGAATTTTTACAAATGTATAAATGCAAATTTCACCAATGTAAAAAAGCATACCAATGCTCAAAGAACTTATGTAGGACCAATCTCTCAATTCATGTTTAATGTTTATCCTGAAATCTGTGATTCAGTTGGAATTGGATTCCGTTAACAAACTACAGTAGATATTCTGACTAAAGTACAAATATTATCGTAAATTGTACAACAAAGACAATGCTGGCCACTTTGAAGCTTAAGACTAATTGAAATTTTCTTTTGCATTTCCTTACATAACTGTAAATGAAATTCTCAAATAATCTGCCTTAAAATAATTAAAATGTATTGTTTGACAATCTTTATTATAAAGCCGGTGTCTGTTGTATTTATATATATATATATATATATATATATATATATATATATATATATATATATATATATATATATATATATATACTTAATCTTGGATTAAGTCCGACAATCTTTATATATATTTTCTGTTTATACATTATTTTTATAGATTCAATTTATTTAAGTAAATGCTCTGTTTTTAATTAAACAGTATTAAGTGCATCTACCGACCTGAATGTTGGAGAAATGCAATTAATACTGTTGCTGGGTTGCAAATGACGATTTTCTTCCTTTTGTTGTGATAGTCACGACGGCCGGTGAATGACGAAGGCAATTGTGATGTAGACCCCAGAAAAGGAGGACGTCGTTTGCCCACAGCGGCAGGCATTACAGGAAAAATTACATGGCCTAACCTGGTTCGTAGAGAAACCGCCGTAACTCCAGTTTTCCCTTCGGGAAATATTACAAATAAGGTTCCCCTTTATTATACAGCATTTGTTGTTACATATGTTTTAATTTCTCTGTGTGGGGTACATGCATATGTGGATATCTAATTTTGTGTACGACGTAGCGTTATATATCTCTCCGAGAACGAAGCATGTTTATTATTATTATTTTTTCATTCAG
Organism: Acanthosepion esculentum; assembly: GCA_964036315.1. Classification (NCBI taxonomy): domain Eukaryota; kingdom Metazoa; phylum Mollusca; class Cephalopoda; order Sepiida; family Sepiidae; genus Acanthosepion; species Acanthosepion esculentum. The sequence continues at coordinate 24,157,980 of OZ038516.1, read as the reverse complement.
CTATCACGCCTTGTCCGTGTTATATATCATGGATATGACAATGCCCATAACGAGAGAGGTGTATCTGGAGAAATAAATATTTCTTTCCCTCGCTCTCGTTACACTGTTTAATTAAAAACATATAATTTACTTAAATAAATTGTATCTATAAAAATAACGTATAAACAGAAATATATATATATATATATATATATATATATATATATATATATATATATATATATATATATATATATATGACAGAGGTGAATATGATATATGAATTCTATATATCAGGCTAAAAATGGGTAACTGAATGAGAAAATGGAAAAAATCCAATATGACGCATTTAGTATTTCAATCTGAAGTTCTTTTGAAGGACGAAACGCATTACATATGATTTTCAATTACGTATATATATATATATATATATATATATAATTTCAATAAATCAAAAAAAGTTCAAGTGACTTATCTGGTTAACCGACTCAATAGCTTCAGGGCCAGATGTTTTGATAAATGTTTGTAACGGGGTTGATGTTGTGTTCTTAATGTAAGTTACCCCGTGTTATATATATTAGCAATTGATAGAGGATTCCTTTTTTCGTTTTTTTATACTGAAAATGAAATTAATAAAATGTACAACAATAACGTAACACAATATGACTTTGTGAAATATGTTGACAAAAATATGTATTTTCCTTTTCGTAATACAATATTGGTTTTGTGTGTGTTAAATGTTCTCAGAGTTCTCTTTTTGTTTCCTTAAAATTTGGGTTTAGTTGAGTCGAGAATTTCATGGTTAAGGGAAGCTTTTGAAACCAACTCTGGATTTTCACGGAGCGAAGATGATACGCGTCTGTGTTGTACTTTTTACTACTGCTTTTGCTTATGGCGGAAGGGTCGTTTTTATAATGATGAAGTTTCAGATCTTTATTTCTAGAATGATGAAATATCAACATTATGAATTATAACGTTTGATTTATCAAATATCTGGCCCTGGTGAGCGCTTTGATGCGAAATTCTTAAGTTGGTCAATCATATGAGTCACTTGAACTTTTCTTGAGTTATTGAATATTTCAAAGATTCTAGTAGCCTGAAAGAACACGTTAATTTTCACGTTATTTTTCCACATTGTTTCATCATTACATACATATATATATATATATATATATATATATATATATATATATATATATATATATATATATACACGCACACACACACGTATTCCTTCCTAGCCTGTTTTGCATTTTCTCTAATCTTTCATTTCGTCTCAAAATTGACGACGCTTATTTCAATTTAGTTTGATCTTTCTTATACGACACTTTCTCTTTCATCATTTTCTCAGAGTTATCATCATCACTAGTTTTTCCAATTAGATGTTAATCAAATGCTAATTTCAAAATCTTTTCAGTTACAATAACTTCCGTTCTTTCAACTTAACTACATAATTGCAACTTGCTAAATTTGAATGTCTTATCTTCAGCTAGAGAAAGTTTTTCAGCGCGTTGACGAAAGACATACAAAAAGAAAATTAACTGAATCCAGTATTGTTGAAGCAGTTGAAAACCTTTGCAGTAATGAAGAGTTATGGCATGAGTAAGTAATTTCTTATTTATCAATCAACAGTTGTATACGGACATGAAAAAAAGGACTACAAACATGTTTAACACCAGATCGAATAATGAAAGTGAAATGAAATAAATTTATTTCCAAAGCTACAAATTTATTTTTCAACAGTTAACCATTTAATGTAATACATTCTTCCATACCCACTTATTAATTCTATGAAAAAAGTTTGTTTTACTTCTGATCCAATGGTTCAGAACAATTTCAATTTCGGCATCGCATAAAAACTTTGACTCTTTCAATATGAGAAACAACCAGAAATCTGCTTGTACGAAATTGAGGCGAGACAGTGCGGGCAAAATAATTGTAGATTCCAGGCTTCTTGTCGTTTATTGACTACAACGCGGCTTTCTGTTGTGCTTTTAAAAAAAATCTCCTTTTAGTTCTGTATTTGAGTTGTTTTAGCGCATGTGAGCAACGAAATTTGTTTGAGAAAATGAAAACAAAAAGGACATTTACACATAACATAAGGAAGAAGCAATTGAAATTTCTAGGACACATAATGAGGAAAGAGGACTTGGAAAATTTGATACTCACAGGACAGATCGATGGCAAGATGGACAGTAAAACATCGCATAACCTACCTAGGTTTAGGCAAGATAACCAAAGGCAAAATTTATTAAGAGCTACAACCGACAGGAAATTGTAGAGAGCCATGATCTCCAACGTCCAGAAGATACACGATACAGATTAGCAGCCGAAATTTAGTAGCGATAAAAATCTCTCACTAATCGCTGCTTTATTTGTATCTTGGATCTGATACTCACGGGGAACGAAAGCTCACACAATGGAAACAGAAAACTAAGCAGGAGGCACGGATTGAGAAATCGGAGAGCCGAGTTCGAATTCCAGTCAGATCCATTACATTCGCTTACGTGCTAATACCTTTGGTAAAGGTATGAATCCTCTTCTTCTCCCCAGCTATGAATAAATAGCAGGACAGAGCGGGTTTCATAGCCGTGGATGGCAACTGGTCTACTGCAGAAAGAAATGGCAACCTGCCTCATCAACCATGTATCGAAAGATACATGATCGCCTAAGGGTGTATCACGCATGGCACATAAGTGACTGACACTAAGAACGTTTGAGTATATTTGTTACTGAATATATGTCCAAACATGTTTGTACCTACACAATTAGCAACAAAAGGGAACTTTATCAACTCCCGTATTTCTCCATTTTTAAATCTGTACTTCTTTCCAATTTTGAAGGATACCTTGTCTTTTTGCAATTTCAAGTATAAAAATAAAATTATTCATTCTTATATAAGTTTTATAAAATCGTATAAAATAAAAATCTATTGGTTATATAAGGTTAAAGATAATTTATTTTTAAACATAATGTCTTGATTATTGCACTGCCTGATTTTTTCATTTTTCTCGTGCTTTTAAAAAGTCAAGGGTGTGATTATACATTTTTTTACCTGTGACCCCACAGGCTACTTACCGCGCATAAATAAACGTTATTTTCATTAAGTTTTAAGTAAAAAGCAAACATTACTTTTACAAAATCAAGTGAATTAATCCTTAAATTTACTAAATGACTTCAAAACATATTTTTAGGATTAATATTTGATTTTAAAGAGAATTTTTAATTTGCTGTTTACATTTTTCGTCTATAAATGGCTGTTCGATGAGTGACGGGTGAACGTGCCAATGTTTTTTAAAAAAAACTTTATATACGGATTTTTTTTTTTTAATTCAAATCAGCGTTAGTCTATTATATTATCTTTCAAATAGCAACTTAAGACATTTAAATTATTTAAAAATTTTAAATAATTTAAATGTCTTTAAATTAAAATGCATTTTTCGGAAGTCCGTGGCGGTACCTATTTCTTTATTCATCACGTTTTCTCGGATATTTACAAAGACATACTTTTTTATTATGAATGTCAGTACACCAGTTCAAAGGGAAGCAAGTATTTAATGTTAAATTTGAACAATGTTTGCTTTTTAAAAGAATTAAATTACTCGTAAAATCTTCTTGCTGATTAATGAAATTATGAAATGAAACCAATAACAGAAAAAGGGGGAAAAAATTTTAAAAGAAAAAAGATAAGCATTCGAATATTTTATAAATTTAATATGAAATATTTCGAATGTTCATGTTAAATAGCGAATATGGAAAATAAAAAGTCAATCAATCAATCAGGTCGATGGTATGCCAATGTGGCAAACATAAACAACAGATTGGCGTACTTATATAAACTAAAATCAGACTGTCTTACCCTCGTACTGTCTGTATTTATGGTGATATTGACTGGTATACATTAATTTAATTGCTAATCGGGTTAATTAACAAGCAAGGGGTTTTAATTTTCGAGTAATTTCGAATTTTTAAAGCAAATATCAGTTGCTTACAGTTGTTTCCCTTAGAACTAGTGTCCAGGTGTTCGTAAAACGGATGAGCAATAAAAAAATTTTCTTGTATTTGACTCTTAAAACTTAAAAGTGATTTATTTCGATTCAGATACAAAAGAAGTGATAATGTAAACTGCTTTCATAAAATTTGAACAAAGCAAAGTAATTTACTCTTTGAAGATTTTTTTTTTTTAATTCATAGTAAAAACGAAAAAAAAGCATCACAAAATCTGTAAAAAAATGTGATTTTCTTTATATATCAGGTATGGACTAAAAGAGGTTAATGGGGTAAAAAGATTGTCAGGGCCTGGACTAGAAGCTGACTCACTTTTTGGCATGCATGCGGATGGAAAGTACTGGCCATTCAGGTAATAACTAAAATGGGATGAAAGCTTACCACATTAAAGCATTGATTCATTCATCAATTTCCATTCAAGCCCAATATTTTTTACTCCTTATTTTAATAGCCATATGCTTCCAAATACCAAAACAAAATAATCCAGCTGCATTTAGAGATGAATTACATCAACCGAAAAAATATTCCAAGACAAGATCAATGCATGTGGATACTTTCTAGTATTTAGATTTTTCAGAGAATTGGACAATCCTGATAAACATTCATCATAACTTTTATTTTTTTTAAATAAATCATTTCATCCCAAGTTGCAAGGAGTTACTGAGTGAAAGAAACTTGACATTATAGAGGTGAGCGAGAACAATTGATGTTGCATTTAATTTTTTTAGTATTGTAGTTGAAAGGAAAGCAAGAGAATTCCACAAATAAGAGCATGAGAAAAAACTGTTAGCATAGAACTTATGATTACAACAAGCAATTTCAACAGTAAAATGATGTGAACTAGTTGCCAATCTAGTATTGCACTTAAATTTGAAGTCAAAGCACCAAAAAGGAAAGCTCATCAGAATAATTGCCATTAAAACATTTATAGAAAAAGCACAGGGAAACTACGGAAGTAAAGTGACTGATAAGATTACAGATTTTTCTTTGGATTCTGTTAAGAATCTCAAGATACATAGCAGATGTGGCAGTAATATTCAATGCATAGATTAATTTTCGCTTTATAAATGTGCAAGATAGATTTTTGTGAGAAATATTTTCTAGCAGAACAGTGAGCCGACTTTCCTAACAGCAGACCTAGCAATTGATTCAATTGTTCCACTTCCAAGATGCACTAAGTTTCTCTCCTGGAGGTTAGCATCGGCCATGTTGATGGAAGGCAAAAATAGGTTCTTTAAGATGATTAAAGAGCAGTTTCATTTTAGAGGCATTAAAATTAACAAGCATTTCCTAGCCCCAGTTGAAATCTTTTTCATAATTTATTCCAATTCCTAATTATAGACAGGCAATTGCAGTCATTTCTCTATGATAAATAAGTTACTATATATTAATTATATTAAATGATATCAGTATATTAAGTTATTTAAAAATAGTTTGTTTCTTTTTAGCAAAAGAAGACGGTTTTGTTGAGATTGCCTTTAACAGATATAACTATAATTTTAAATTGGAGAGAAATTAATCTCTTGTGTTATATTTTGTTCAGTTTAATAAAATGTTCAAAATATTAAGCATTACTTAAAGGACAGATCTTTAAAATTCAAAGCATACTATTTTTATACACATGCTACACAATCATCCTAAAAAGAATCTAGAGTTAAAATCTTTTTTTTCAGTTTATGTATAGCTGCTTCTTGACAAATATTTGGAAAGCATATTAACTTTAAGACTCAATAATTCACTATTTATTGAATTTGGTTTTGTAAAATATTCAAAATGAATCAATGCTGACTTACAATTTTAAAATTTCATTAAGTTTCATTGTTACTCAAATATAGAAAATGTACATATTTGGGTTTCATTTTCACAACTTTAATTGAAATATAAATCTGGTTATATTGCAGAATGATGGATATTTGCTGGAAGATGATAGGAGACACTGAAGATGTTGAACTTTATAAAATCTTTAAAGAAGGAAAATTAAACAAAACATTGTGCTATGGAGGAAAACGGAGTTACTGTAAAGAAAAAAGAAAAACAGAACTCTGATGAAATTTTAAGGAAAACTTTCCAATTTTATGCTTAAGTCATTAAATGATTAAGTCATTAAATATCTCTATAAAAATCTGAATAAATAAAAAGTAATGCATTTTTTGAAGTTGCAATTTTAAATCTTTTGATAAAGTAGGGAATATTTTTATTAGTGATTCTTTTACCCTAATTTTAATTGCTTTTCATCACAACCACTCAGCCTCTCAGAAATATTAATAAAAAATGAATGATTAATAATGACTTTATTTACACTCAAAATTTTCCAAATGGGAAAAACATTTTTTCTTTCTGTTGCAGATGGAATTATGAAAATTAGTAGCTGTGTATTTTCTTTATAAAATTTGAATATTGTTAAATTTAAATTTTCATCATAAATCAAACTTTCTGCAAAAGAGACCAAAAATGAATTTTAATTTTACTATAATGAAAAAAATAACAACTGGATTTATCAAGTGTCAAATTCTTTCAATAGAAATATTAACTATTATTTAAACAACATTTTTTTTTGTTTTGTATGTATAGCCTGAGAAATATGGCAAGAGAAAAAGAAAAACTTTTGTACATATAGCCTGAGAAAAAGGACAGAGAAGAGAAAATATTTTCTATGATATGTATTTAGGAAGTGAAGGGGTAGCCAAGCAAAGGTAACTAATCTTTTATACTACCCGCAAGCTACCTAACCACAAGCCATTTTATATAGCACTTGCAAAGTAATTATATAATCACATATATATTACCCACTATTTACAAATTGTATAAACCTAATATCAATTGTCTTATATTGGTAATTAAATAATAAAAATGTATATACAATACACACACAACATGCAATATGTTGATGGTGACAATAAGATATATAAGATTTTGTTTCTGGTCTTTTAATTTTATTTATAGTTATTTTCTTTTTCTTTTTGTGTTAAATGTCATGGATCTCATTCCTCTATGAAAGTGTGAAGGGATAGGCTATTTTTATCAGAATAATCAGCAGTAAGTAATGGGAGAAGCTTTTCCTGCAGATTGCTTAGAGATTGGAGCTTTAAATAAACTCTATTCCAAATTGTTTCCAACATAACAACCATAAATCAAACACATGAGGCAGGCAATTCAAGCAAATTTCTTGATGAGGCTACCACCAGACCCATTCTAATGCACTGTTCAAAAATTGAATAAATGAAGACTTATCTAAAAAGATGACCATGCTCTAAAAATGCAATGAACTGTTCCCCAATATCTATTGCAATATCTGTTCAATGCTGATTTCCCGAGAAAAGAGCTTTCTTCTAATTACACTGACATATCAACTGTGATTTTTAAAAATATTCCTAATCTCCTTTAGCCAATGTGTTTGGGTCATTTTTACCTATGCCCACACGGACACTTAAACAAGACCTTGTTTCAAATTTACAGCATATAAATAAATGCTAATTATACATGTGATAAACATAGACCACTGTTTTTCAACTGATTTAAATAAATTGTTTTGCAATATGAATTTGTCTTCAAATATCCATCACATCCAATGAACAATGGCCTAGGTTAACAAGATTGAGATGCTATATAGTTTCCTTTTATATGATAAACACAATTCAGATATGAAATTAAAAATCTAATTTCAATGCTAATTCATTGCACCTTCAGTAACTAGCAATATTCATTTGAAAACTGACAATTCTAGCTTTCCTAAAGTACAAACCATTGTAATGTGATTATATATTTTTCTCTTGCATTTTTATAGTTAATTATAGTAATTGTTAATTGTTTATAAAATCTGAGGAAAATAATTGTCTATTTGCTGAAGAAGATATATAGATATGCCTTGACTTATTTTTGCAAACATTTAATTCAATGATAAAATGGAAAAAGAAAATCCTATGCATTTCATCCTTTAAAAGGATTTTTTTCAGATTAAAGTTTTTATTAATGAAATCATATGTATTTAGGGGGATAGAACAAAATACAACAAATGCCAGTTACACTTCTTCTATTAGTTTGTGTATTATACCTCCAAGAGTTGATTGATAGAAAATGATATATAAATTTTTACACATCAGAAGCATGTTAGGAAAATTAATGACAAAGTGGAAAATATTTTTTGTATGGTGCATTTCATCCTTTAGGACTTCATCATGCTAAAGTGATATCTACATTGATGTAACTGCATATGTGCATGAAGGAGAAGGGATGGCGAAATTTTAAACTTAATTTTTTTTATGTATTTAGGCATATTGTCTAGACAATTGCATTTAATTTCTTTTTCTTTATATTCTTATCAGTTGTGTTATTAACTATAACGCATTGTGATAATAGATCAGCCAACAAAGAATCTGGATGCAAATTCACTGTGGATGATTCAGTACTTTATACACACTTTCATCTTAATAAATTGATTTCTCTTTTAATTAAAGTAGCATTTTTTAAATCTAAATTATGGTTAGACTAATGCAACTAATGCATTTAGTCTGTTGTTTTGTAAAATATCCAGTGTGTTTATAATCTTTTATTTCAAATTCTCAAGTTGAATTGGATGGAGGCATCTTCGATTATTTCCACAAATTGGCCAGAATTTCAGCCATATGATAGTAACTTTCCTATTAATGTGTCATATCCACAAGGAAGTGACTCAGATGCTCGCACAAAGAGCCTTGGCGGCTAACAATCAGCCTGGGCAGAATACTGTCTTTATGAATTTGGGGGAGGCCATATATGTGAGGTAGCTTGCTATAACATTGTGACAACTGCCTGTATGTCTTAGGTGGAAAGTGTCCCTTGTTCTTGATTAGGATCTGTGAGTTTTCTTTCCAATTTCATTGTTGGGTATTTCTTTACTATAGATACCATTTCAAATGAGATCTTCTAGTTTTTCTGTATATTCTGCTTTTTCCATTACTAATTGCATTGACTATCAGTTGATAGTATAATGATGTTGTAGGGTTTTGATTGCCAGCCTCTTCAGTTGTGTGGCGTTTGATTTGGGTAGCTTGACTTTCTCCAGTACTTGTCTCACTTTCCATCTTAGTTCATCCATCAGAACCTGAGGAATATTCATGGTTATTTACTCAATTCAGGCAATGATGTCCAAGTATGGTATCTACCTGATGGTTGTTGTGAAATTGAGACCCTTGTTCAGTAATGACTCCTCAGAGGTGTTCAGCTTGTCTTGATTGATGTTGATTACTGCATTCACCTTTTTGGGGGTGATGTACTATGTGCACCACCTTCTGATCTTAGGTGTTCAATTCGGTATTTAGCAGGCCTTGACTTGCTTCAAATTCATGTCTGAAGGATTTATCCAGATCATGCTGGATTCTCTGTTGGTCTTCTTCATCAGTAATTTTGTTGAATAAGGTCTCAAGCCTCTGGGAGATATTGGATTACAACTTTTGTTTTGTCCAATGGTAGTACCCTACAACATAACAACTACCCTGAGTACATGACAGCAGCTACGACAAACTTGTATAGAAGGATACAAGAGGATAACAACACTCAGAAAACAGCCTCAATCTGCCTACCCTATGTGAAGGAACTATCGGAAAAAATACAAAAGATCTGTGGTCCATATACCATCAGAATGACCTTCAAAAGTGATTAGAACAATCTATCCCTGGTGGACAAAATAAAGGGTTTGGTTTGAAATTCCAACTGAGCGTACAATGGCCAAAACATTGTGACTATGACAATAAAGATGAGAACAATTGTCTGAACAATGTAAATAGATAAGGTTAGGTAAATTCTTTACTAATTGTGCATAATATATTTTGGTTCATTGGGTCTGTCATAATGGTCCACTCTTCTTTTTTTAAATATTTTACAAACCTTTTTGTTTTGCATTGTATAGGAAATAACTAGGATGTTGGAGGAGCATTACTACTTGTAATGTTTACATAATAAAAATAAAATTTTTCAAATAGTTAAGAATAATGATTAATAATAACCTAAATAATTATTATTTAGGTTACACTGGATATCTGGAGAAAAAAAGAGAATATATTTATAAGTCTACCATTTGTTCTTGCTTAGAATATTGCTGCCATATATGATCCAGTGCCCTTGCTATTTACCTTGAACTCCTTGATAAGATCCAAAGAATCAGCAATATTATTGGTCCTGATCTGGTGGCCCAGCTTCAGCCACTATTCCACTGCTGTAAGGCTGCCTTTTTTTTATAAATACTTTCATGACAATTGTTCAGATGAGCACTTCAGTATGATACCTAAACTTTATCAATTTAATCACAGTACTAGACTGGCAGTGCAATCTGATCAATTTACAGTTGTGCTGGTTAGATGTAGATGTAATTTCTATCACAACTGTTTGAGGTTTCTTATAGCTCCACTGAACTTAAATAAAGTCAATTCAGGTTTGCTACGGTAAAAATTTTCTATTCCAAGTAAAAATCATCACAAAAATGGAAAAAGTCATTTTGTCACAGCTTATTTTCTCTCAAAAAATGGATTTTCATACTTTTATAGGGGTAAAATATTGAAAAATGACTGTTTTATCATCTAAACAAATATGAAGGAAAAACTTTTAATCTGAACCCCATGAAACTAGGTATTTTCTGATAGCAAAAGATATATTCTTTCATTTAAAAGTAAAATTGGCTGGTGTAAAAGACTCAAAATTTTTTTTTCAGGGGGTAAAATGTGAAAAAATAGTGAAAATTTTACATTCTTTCTAGTTCTAAACAAAAATTTTCCCCATTAATGGGAAATTAACCATTTTGTGAGGAAAATCAGAAAGCCTAAATCATAATCAAACTATTTCAGGCATAAAATTGAGATTTTTGAAAGTAATCAACATTCCTAGGGGGTCAAAATGCGACAAAGTCCATTGGTAATTTTCAATCATATGACTGCCAGGGGTTAAAAAAATTGACACCCAGCCACAGAAATCTTTAGTAAAAGGTGAAAGATTTATCTGCAATTCCTGAACACCAGAAACCAAAAGTTTTTTTTTCCAAAAAATAGCACCGATAAGGGTCAAAGGTCAGCCAGCAATAAACGTTTTTTTTCAAACCTATGTTTGAACAATGGCTTGATGCGTTTTGTTTTGTTTTTAACACCCCGTGACCCAGGTGATGACAACAACACTTAGCAGACGACATTGTTTTTCTCACACTCACGTCTCTCGTATTTCCCATTGCCGGGCCATTTAGCCGTTCCTTTTATTCAATGATGTTCACACCAAATTAAGGAGAAACTTGAATGATACTATTTTAGAGTGAAAATAAATATTTTTTCATAAAAATACGGTGATTTTTCTCAGAAAATTGATGCTAACTGCCGAGTGACATTTTCTACAGCCAAATCGAAGATTAATTACCAATGAATAATTCCATGTGCAACCAACAGCTGTCTGGATCCTATAATGTCACCCAAAAAGGTCCAGAAGTTTACTGATTGATGGAAAACTTGTTGCGCATAATTGTGTTTTTCACAGTCAGTTTCCATTATTTCAACTTGATGTTGTCATTTTCGGACAGCCAAGTCATCAAGGATTCAGGAAAACAGTTTGGCACAGGTTTGCTTTAAGAACTTTACATTCTATGAGGTGTTTAAAATGTTACTGATGAATGGGATTTTTCGACAAATATTTCGTTTACTCGCCATGTTGGTGTTTTCCTATATGACAAAAACAAGACTTTTAAACAGCCGTGCTATGCTAACAGTTTTTTTTTCTTGCAATTCTCACTTGTGGACCTCCCTTCTGACTCCATGTTTTCCAGCCAACTTTAATCTGCAAAATTTTAATTAAAATGTCAATTGCTATCTACTGTTCTTCTGATAACTCTTTTCTTTCTGCTCATTGTTTTTGTTCCTAATTCTTCCACACCCTGTAACCCTTTGCATTTTAGTGGCTATATAGTCTTACTTGAGGTGATACCAATTAAAGATAAATAAAAATAACAGTAAAAGCACAATTCTTGTTTGAATTTTACACACTTTAAAAAAAGGAAAGGTTATTTTGGATATGTTTAATAGCTACAAGAGAATACCTCTCCAGAGCTACATTGTTCTCAAGCTAAGATAGGTTTAAAATAAAAATTTCTCTCTATCAAACCAGTTTCACACAAACCAATTCAGAATCTTTAATGAGTTGATAACAATGAAAATCATCACATTGCTGATTCTCAGAACTGATTAACTGTAGTTAGAGTAGAATTGCTTTAAAAATAAAAAAAAAAACTGCTTTAATTAAAAAAAAAAAGTAAAATTTAATAAATGTAAAAGAAAAATATTTAATTTGAAAAATATTTTATTTACAAAAGACAAAATTTTAAACACTTTTGAATAAAGACGTGTGAGTGCACATATTATATATATATATATATATATATATATATATATATATATATAAAAGCAAACAAGAGGGCACTGAAAAGTTCTTGTCTTAATTCACTTCCCAAAACCTGGTCAAACAATTTTTTTATAGAAATGCATTGTTGGTCAGGCCAACATTTCAGTTTTCAACATCCTGTGTGTGTGTGTGTGTGTGTGTGTGTGTGTGTGTGTGTGTGTATACATGTAACACACATACATTTATATACATATATACATATATATACACAAAAGAGAGATGCACTGATTTTGAAATTTAATAAATTGGGAAAAAGTAATTCCAATAAGTAACAAAACAAAATTAGAATAAATAAACTATGCTTTCAACAAATTATTTTTATTTGTTAATTTCACTTTAACATTTCCCATGGTTTGTTTAGGCCATCTTTAAAGCCTGAATCATTCCTGTGTCTAATATCAAAATACTGGTTGCTGTATATTCATTGTTCATTGATTCTAACTCCAAACTATACAGATGCTGAGAGATTGAAAATTGATATTTAATATTTCAGAATTTGAAATATTTTTTTTCATTATAGAAAAGAAAAAAAATTAAAGTTAAATTAATGTTAGGATCCAAAATAAATTTGACTCAAACAGTTACAAGTTTATTTCATTTTTAAGTTGAATCAAAATCTTGATGCAGAATGAGATTTGAAGCAGAGTTCAGTTAAAATAGCAAAATATTACAACTGATAAAATCTGAATTAATTTTAATAGGCTGCAATTGCAAGGCTATTTGCAAATATTATAATTGGTAAAATTAATTTTACTTGTGGGACTTTTAGTTTACAAGACTTAGCTGACAAGTTATAGGTGCTTAAACTGCTGTATCTAAAATCTGATGTAAGTATTAAAAAAAGTGAGGGATGATGTCTGATTTAATTTAGTTTTATCTGACAATGGGTTAGCAACCTTGCACATGCTTTGAAAACTTAAACTTTGTAAATGTTTTAACAAAATTATGCTTCTTTTTTAAATATATCGAAACATTTTTAAATAGGTCACTATCAGCAAAAATGTCTCTGCTTTAGATGAAGCAAATAAAGTAAATAAAAAATTCTAATTTTAAATTTATTAAAAAAGTAATCAAAATAAATAGTTTTATTAAAATGTATTATAAGCAAAGAAATTATCTCAAATTTTTACTAGTTTATTGTAATGTGAAACTGTTCATTTCATTGTATCTATTTATGCTACCATAATTCAAGTTTTCTGAAATGGATTTGCTTACAACACTCACACTAAGTCAAAGCCATTGCATTTTATGTTGCCAATATATTGTCATTATTGAATGACAATATATTGGCAACATAAAGTGTAATCAATATTTCAATTTTAATAAATAAGTGCCACTTTAGTTAAATATTTTAGAAATTGTCTTGTATAATAAAATGAATAAAATATGTATTCTCCAGGAAAAAGAAAGATACACAGAACACAAATTGAAAGAATTTATTTCAATGTTCTTTTTTAAATTTAAAATTTCTTGGGGGTAATTTTAGTGTGAATTCACCAATAATAAATAATACTAGAAAAATTGAACTTTCAAAATATTTAATTCTAGCAATTATTAGATATTAATGTTAATTTAAGAAACAGAGAAATAATATACAAATTCAATTTATTTCAACTATGAAATGTAAAACAAATAAATCATGTAAGAGATTCATCTTTCTAGTGACTGACAAAACTATCAAACAAATATTTCAATATTTTAAGATAATTCTAACATATATCCTATATGTCTTGTATGTATGTATAATTTAGGTATATAAAAATAACTTCGATGGTTAGTTACTAATGAAACCAAATGTATGTTTTCAGAATATTCTTTTTATTAAAGCTTTAAAACATACTTTTTAAAAAGTATATATTCACATGATATATAAAATGTATGTTTTTAACGCTATAATAAAATTTTGTACTCCCACAAAATATTAGTTTTTCAAAAATTCCAAAGATTTTAATGAGGGAATTTACAATGAAATGCTAAAATGGATTCTTTGTCTCCATCAGGTTAGCTAAACAGAAACTTTAACTTCTTGTTTAATCATATGGAATAGAAATCAAACTTATATTTTTCCAGTCAACAGAAAAATCCAAGATTTTTAACAAATTTGTGTTACATCTATAGTACAAGCAATGGCTACCAGGGCATCCATAAACAAAATCTATCCAATATTTATTATAAATCCTGTGGTGATTTCAGAGTTGCCCTTTGATAAGTTTGAGGAGGAGTTCACAAAAGACTTTGCAGAACATCCCTTAATGTGGCTGATTCCATATACTGACTTACCATTGTTGTTCCCTAACACAGATGAAAGGCAGCAAATTGAGTTGCACCATGCAACCCTCTTGTGTGCTTGGAATATAAAGATCATGCCAATTTGGAGGTCATGAACTTTGTCTCAAGCTTCAAATACAGACAAATATGTGATGAAGGGAAACAAGAGTAGAAATCATAATAGCAAAAGAAAAGAAAAAGGATTTTGCAAGGGTAAAGTGGAAAAATTCATGGATGCAAGGTATGTACCTTGCAGCCATGAATTACAGGCATTTCTTTGAATTCCCTATTCAGTAAATACATCCATGAAAATGAATCTTTGAGATTTAGTTTTGTCAAAAAAAAAAAACAAACTCAAATTTTTGGGGGATGAAACTATGAGACTTGAATATCTTGATATTTACAGGTACAATATTTGGAATGATGAGAAAAAAATAAAATGTTTCAACATTGATGACAATGATCTATGACATCAAGCAAGATTGAATGTTGTGAATACTATCCTTCATACAAAGACAAGTCCAAAGTTTTGAGGAGCTACAATGAAGTGGTGTATCTCACCTAGCTTGTAATGGGATGCCTGGATAAGGACTGAAACTAACAAAACTATGGAAGAGGCTGTCAGGTTTCGGCCAGATCTGTGAATGGCATTTGCTCACATTATTTTTGTAAGGCCATCTAATCCATTACTGGAATCAGTTTAATGGTGGAAGATCTACACATGAAAAACTAAGAAAGAGCTATCAGTGCATACAATGCTACTTGAGACAGAGAAATTTGTACAGAAATACAATCTTCAGCTGGGAAAAAGGAAGGCTTTCTTTTTTCAAAGCCATATAGAGCTTTTGCAGAACAGCTATAGCGAACAAGAGTTATTGAGAAAAAGACAAGCTAAATGGAAAAAAGAGTAATTAGTAGTTTGCCATCTATGAAAAAGTGATGGATTGTCATAAATGAAAAGGGTTATTTATTCAGCCTAGGTGCTTCTGGAAGAACTAAAAAGACCATCACCATCCTACCCCAAGATGGATTCCAAACAAAGTTTACTTTAACCACTGCCACAATTGGTATTGCTGCAACACTACCAAACAGACAAACTCTTTGTTCCACTGCCCAGCATTATTTCAAAGAGGATAGCACTGGCAATTTAATCAAGAAATATCATCTCTTCATCATTGATGAAGATTTAGCTTGCAACATCATTGAGGCTTACTAACAAAACCTTTTGTGACATCCATAACACTGACCAAGATTCCTTCTAAGTGGCATCAGCATGGTCTTCTTGAGTGACTTGCACTAGTTCCTGTCTGTGGCTAGTGGAAGAGCCAAAGAAAGAACTTGGTTGCCATACTGAAGCTCGCATATTTCTAGTAATATGTTCCCAAAATGATAAAGAATTCTGGTAGTGATTATAAGGAGTTAATTTTTTTTTCTTAATTGACTGAAGAAACCTTCATTTTGATCAGCAACTTAGCCAGTTTTTAGTAAAGAAAGAATAACTCACCAATGTCAGTTGTCACACAGATTTTATGTTGAGTAATCTCTACTTTTTATTCGGATCATGAGTGGCACTCCAATAGAATAACCCTCTATTCTCTCAATGAAACTATTAAAGGAATCAAATATTATTTTGCAACAATTTTCTGGAAAAGAATTTGCTTCCAAATTTTGTGATAGTGTATTAACTGTGGAAAATTCATACAAGTATCTGAAAGAGTTGCTCAGTTCAATCTGTTCCATGCCTCTTCACAGACTTTACTTGAAGAATGGTGTTCTGAAAGATTTTGATTCCAAGAATGGCCACTGCAACATAAGCTGATACATTATAGAGAAACACCTTCCAAATATGACTGATGCAAATCTAACATACAGATCTCCTCCTTAAAAAAAAAAACTCCTAATACTAAGGATTCTTGTTATGCCTTCAGAGAATCACTTATGAAATGCACAACATTTTGCTGTTGACCATGTTAGGGAGTAAATTCCAACAAAACTGAAGGACAAACACGGGTCAAGATTAGAATCTACCTCACTACAAGCAATGATACTATCATGAAATGAGTCATGTGAGCAAAAAAGAATATCAAAAAAAAGGAACAGCCATAAAAAAATTTCATCTATCCATAATTTGTGACATGATGATTCCTGATTGTGATTTCACAAAACATTGTTAAGTGTTCAGATTTTAAAACTTCCATATTTCACGTTTAAAATATAGAGTAAAAGAAATATGTAGATTTCCAAGAAATGTGGGAACTAACTTTTATAAATTTTCATGGATATTTAAATATGATTGATGACTATACAATGGCAATGAATTTCAAATAAGGTTCAATTAATAAAATCCATTATCTCTTCACTGGGGAGAAAGACCCTATTTGGACATCATGTATGAAAAAGCTTAAAATCCTGAATATATGGTAGGTTTTCAGATATTTTTTGTAATGCTCATCCTGGACTACAAGACAGAACAACACAGAAATCCTTGATGTCAATTATAGAAGCAAATTTTTTTCTGTGCAACAAAACAAAAGATTGTAAATGTAAATAGATATAAATAATCAAGTGGTTAAATTTGCTCAGGACAAGTAATGTCATTACATAAAAAATTAGATGGAAATATAGAAAGTTCTCTACAAGTTATTTTTTTTACAGTTTTTTTAACTGATGCTAAATATTAAATTGGTTGGAAATCTTGTGATTTCCAGCCTTTTTATGAGTATGAGGATAAAAAGTTACAAGTGAAATATTAATTTATTGATGGTGTGTGCCAGTTGCAGAGCTCCACTTTATCTATTTGTTTTTTTTTTGTTATTTTAAAATTAATCTGCTTTTAATTTAATTATCAAAGAAAAAGAAAAAAATAAAGTAGAGAGAAACAGAAAGAAAATCAATTGTACACTAATATCTATATACTCATTCTCAATTCCAAAGATGGTGTGTGTACGCATGTGCACATAAACAGCTCAAGGGAAATAATGTAATAAGTAAAAACCAGATAGCATAAACATCAAATAAATAGAAGACTAAAAATAAACAATTACTGATGAAAGTTGCAAATTCAAAAAAATAATATCTGCTGAGAGAATAAATATGTAAATAACTTCTGAGAGTATTTTAGGACAAAGAATTAAAAAAAACATAAAACATAGCTGTTAACTAATATTATACTGGATTTAATTATGTTAAGTCAATGTTTTCACAGTAAAATTGATGCTGACCTTGGTAAAATGTTAGGATATATTTAAATGATGAATATACCACATGATTTAATGATCGTTTTTATTATAAATATTTACAATAATGTATTTTAAAGATTTTATCATGCTAGTCAAGAGTGAGTCACCATATTAGAAATAAATATAATAATATGATTTTTTTACATCTATTTTTTTTTCTTAATTTCAGGCATATAAATATTACAATGGGTCGCAATTAACAAAAGAGAAACAAGATATTGTAAAGTGATAGGAAATTCTGAAAAAGTTGAACAGAGATCGGAGAACAAACAAAAAATTTGAAATCCTTGACAAGATAAAAATATAACAAGAAACAGAACTAGCTTTAAGAATGTCATAAAAGAGATTTGAAAAAAATTAAAAGCAAAACAAATGTATTGTCCAGCAAGAAAATATTTTAAGATAATGTTGTAAATATAAGGGAAAGTAAAAAATCATCTGTACTCATAACAAATATGTTATAGGAAAAGTGCAGATAATCTTTGACTTTGAAATATGTTATCAATTTATAGTGAATTTAATTCTTACTGAGTTTATCATAAATGTGGACACTAAAGAAAAGTGTGTGTGTGTGTGTGTGTGTGTGTGTGTGTGTGTGTGTGTGTGTGTGTGTGTAAAATAAAAAAACTCCAGCACTTCCACTGCAGAAAAAGAAAAATTGAAAACATAAAAATGGTTTGGTTATTTCAATAAAAAAAATGATAGTAAAAAAATTCTTTCTCCTTCAATACAAAAATAAAGAGGTATAAAACAATATAATGTCATCAATAACTCTGCCGAGTTTGACATATTAAAATATTAATTTACATTACAAAATATAAGAGGATACTTTTTCAAAAATGAAATAAAGATTTAATTTGCATTTTTACACTTGAACTAGCAGCCTCATCTTAGTTGTTATACTCACAATATTTTGGCTATTTACTCTCTAGCCTTCTTCAAGTGTCTATCACACTCAATAATCTTCTAGGAGAGAGGAATAGATTGATCTAACTCAGCTTTCCATGCTTAGGTGATGTTTTGTATAAGTTAATACTTCCCACACAAACATGAACAAGAGAGTATTAACTGATGTGAGTTATCCCCCCACAGCATAGAAAACGGAATGAGAATCTCTCATTAACCTGAGACTTTTGTTAGTTATAAAACCAGCTTTTCTTATTTCTTATTGGGGAAATAAAGGGAAAAAGTATTAAGTGATTTCTAAGGATCACAATTTACAATATCTGTCTGGAGAAACCGAAAAAAATATACCAGTCAAAAAAATCAGAATAAAAGTAAAAATAAATCTTGTTATATTGTAATCTCAGTACTCAATGAGTTAAATGTTTTAACCAATAACTGTTTAATCTTCTTGAAATATTTAACATTATTACTTGGGATCAAACCCCCAAACACATTCTCTTGAAAACAAAAATTCAAGATAATTCTTATTATTTGCACACAATTTAAACATTTTAAAATCCTACTTTACAAGTTTGACAGAATTTAGCAGGAGAATTATGTAACTTACTTTTAAGACATTCCAAATTTACATAAAATTAGAATTAATCCCCCAAGTTAAGATTCATGAAATGTAAAAATTCACATTTCCTTTTACAATGAAATTTTATGTCACCTGATTTATACTTGAATATATTCCTCAGGTAGAATAGGTAAGTAAATTTAATGGAAATAAATATTCCTCTTTATTAATGTAGAGAATTGAAATATGAAAATATAAAGCAGAGCATCTGTTTTGATTATTTCTGAATAGTAGCAGACACAATTACAAATCGCTTATCTCCCTTTCATTACTATCACCAACCATTAAATGCACATACTTTGTTGGTTGAATCTGAGGAGGAAAAATTTAATGTTTTTTTGTTTTTGTTTTTTTTATTTGATTTGATAAATGCTACACAGCATTTCATTTTTCAATTGTTAAAAACTATTGATCATAAACTTGCCATCATTTCTTCAATTAGTTCATTTCTTTCACTAAATAATGGCTGTGATGTCCTTTCACTTTTACTGGAAACATGGGCCATGCTATTTGTAACTTTATGGCATGACAGTTCATCTTCATTTAAGATACTTTGCATTGGATCACAGGATTCAGGAGGAAGAAAATCAACTTCATCATCATTCTGAAATAAAATCAATTTTATATAAAGCTACATCAAGTTGTATGCCACACACACACACAGACACACACTGTATATATTTGCTTTCTACTTATCAAAATGTACTTGTGGATAATATTGACAAAAAATCTAAAAGTGTAAGGATAAATATGGATGTTACTGTAATACCTGTCTAGATTCTGATTTCATACTATTGATCATGTTCTAAGTAACCCTGTGAATTTCTCATATGAAATAGAATTTTATTACCATATTTGCTGGTGCAATTTGTTCTCTTAGTAAGGAACCAAAGATTTTCCATTTTTATTTTTTGACAGTGTAAGATATCAGTTTCTAGTTTATCTCCAGTGTATCATAACTCCTACAATATCCCCATTGGATAATAATCACAGTTGTTTTCTATGGAATGCATCAAACCTATACTTTTCAACTTTCATCATTCCCCAGATGCCACAGTTATGCATTTATGAGTAATTTTGTATAATCTCAACTGTTATTTTCTCCTAGTGATATCTTCTATATTTCCAATCAAGAATGACATTTTTTTCATATCTTCAATGTTCATCTTGTAATTTCTTTTTCCTTTTGTGTTTATGAGTTCAGTTTTTTGGTATTTATTAAGAGCTTGTATTTAGAGAGTACTTTTTGAATTTCATCAATACTTCCAATTTTAATCGGATATAAAATTGGAGTCATCTGCATATGCTATTTCATTTGATGGAGTTTGATCCAGTTCCCCATCTTGTCTGATTTCTATTAGACTCATTTCTAGAAAGAGAAACCCTAGACTCAGCCTGGTGATACCTATGATGAAATGGGTGGTGTATCTGTGGCAATCATCAGATGAAAAGATTTATCATTGTTTGTATGCAGATTGAGTATTGAGACCAGAAAGATAGGGTATTCAGTTTTCAAGTCTTCAACTGCTCAAAGGTATTCTTCGGCAACAGTAGCAATGGTATACCAGAAATATATTCATTCCTCGGACATCACTAGCACAGTAAAACTATAGGCAACTAGAGGTGAATGAAAAATAGAAAACACCAGCACAAAATGGTAACTCGTTAATGAAGAGGAACATTGCTTCAAATCACATTAATTCAGTCGGTTCTGCTCAACACAGCCGAATGCCATGTACAATGTACTCTCTACATCCCATGGGTTGTCATAGTCATTAACCAACAAGGATACTATTATTGACACTATTATTGTGTGTAGGCCAAAGATCATTATTGAACTATGGAAGAGTGGCAGCATGTTGTCTTGTCAGAGGAGTTATGTTTCCAGATAGTTGGGATCATGTAGAGACAACAGGAGGTTATAAAATCCAACCTGCAAAAAAAGTTGGTGTTGTCTCTGTAATGCTATGAGTCTGTTTTGATCCAAGTGACTTGTACAAATCTTATTGCTAACTCGTTTCCCAATGGCAATCGTTCATTCCAGAAAGTCTGCTAACTTCCATTGGTCCCTGCACTTGGTCAATTTAAATCTCAGTGAGCTGTATATGGGACATGTTGTAGACCTCATTAAATTCTGTAGCCACACCCAGCAAACTCAGTTGGAATATAGCTTAATAGATATATATATATAGATATATCTACACTTCAACTAGAGCAACTTAGAGACTGCATGTCATATTGCACAGTTGTCATGATTCAAGCAAAAGAGCAATCTCATTTTTGGCACTTCAGTTTATCTATTTTTCTGAAGAGCAAGAATATATTCATTTTAATTACAAGAGAACAGCTATAAAACTTTTGTCTCAGCAACAGAAAGGAAATGATTACTTAACTTTTCATTGTATTCTATGAAACACTGCAGATTTCTTTTCCTTCTAAAACAGCCAATTATTCTTATTTATACAAGAATATTTTGTAATAAGTGTTTATAAAGTAGAAAACTGAATAATTCCAGAACAGTGAGGAGAAACACTTATTTACAACCACTTTGGTTATGGAATTATATATTAACCAGTTAGGTAAGTCATTCAGAACGACAGGTGAGAAATGGCTTGAGGCATTAGAGAAGCCTGGAAAATCTTAAAAGCTTAATAAAAGGTAAATTTCCTGTTGAGATGAAATGATTCTTTTGGAACAATTTCCTCATCTTTTTGCCAGAATTTTTTAGATGAGTAATTATCATTATTCTATGCTTTGCTATTCAAACCCGCATACTCATCTTGCTTGTTATATTCACAACTTCCAGTCATTGCATCTTCCAGCCCTTTTGACGTGTATAGGTTACAAAGTACAAAGACACACACCTAAAGAAGGTCAGAGGGTACAATGATCAAATCATTGTGAGTATAACAAATCAAATGAAAATGATGGTCCATATAGTAAAGCATGTTTCTCATCTTTCACACATGTCTGACGCCTTCAGTAACCATCAGAGGATTTTGTACAGGATCCATTAATTGATCCAGTAGAGTATGTTGTCCTTATTCTTTACCGGTCATATTTAATATCTTAGGAAATTTTAAAACTCATAATAGTTTTTCTTTATAATGATGCTTTCCTAGTCCATTGATGTATATTTATGCGCCACCACCTGGATTAAATGAAGAGCTCTGTTTCAAATTCAAAGGTTACTGAATGTGACAAACACATAAATAGGATTTGAGGATACAGCAGTCAAAACTGTGATGAACCCAATAAAGATGAGAAAACTGATTGGAAAAAATCAATATACAAAATTAGATGTTTACTCATTACAAATAAATGGTATATTTATATATAAACATAAGATAGGATAAGGAACAAATAGGAATAGTTTATAAATCTAACATGTTTCACTTTTATTAATGCTTCAGAGAATGCAATATGGAGAAAAAAAAGAGAAAAGAGTTTGTTTTGTTAAGCAGACTTCATGTGCATCTGATTTATCATGTAGCATTCATATCTATAATTTATGTGTGTAAACGTATCATAATTCTAGATTTTCTATGAGGGATTTGGATGATAATGTATATTTGTGTGTGTGTTAAGCAGGCATTTTTTTTTTATTTATGTTTGGTGGTCATCCGTATGTTTATTTGGGAATATTTTATGAGAGTTTTGAAAAATTTACGTAACACCATTAAGTAGTAGTAGTAGTAGTTAGGTTGGTAGACATATCTTACATTCTTTAAGTATGGATTTTATAAAAGTTGGTGATATAATAAAGTGTGTTTGACATGTTTTTATAGATGGTAAAATATTTATCAGAATTATCACAAAGTATTTCCTGTATAAAGAATTATGTTTTTTTTTTGTTTTTTTTTAATTAATGAAAGTTATAGACAATTTTTTTCCTGTATATTACAAGCAAGTTTAAATACACAGGAACAAAACTAGCAATAACTATGATTTTATAAATATCAGCCTAATTAAATAGATTTATAAACATTTCCTATTTGTTCCTTATCATTCTGTCAGATTCTGATCTATATTTGATACTAATTCATATAGACATATATATGGAACATTCTAAAGGGTAAAATAAGATTATAACTTTTTTTAATGTTTTAATTCCATTATTTGGTATGTGATTTTTACATAATAAACAAAAGTCTAAATTCTTTTGCTTTACAAGTAAAAACAAATTTTAGTCAAAACTGTAGCTACTTACCATCACTTGTACAGCAGCCACATCACCATTACTTTCAGCACTATCATATTCACGAAAAAGAGGCTTCAAAAACTTATTTGTTCTGTAAATTAAAAAAAAAAATAGTTTGTTACAAGTAACAATATAATAAAGGTTTTTATAATAAAAAATATTGTTAAACTTTTAAAAATAATGGTGAAACAAATAAAACACTATCAGAAGTAAAACTCATATTGAAAACAGTAAACTCAAATGTTGGAGGGATTCAACATGGCTTTGTTCTATACACATCTACACACTGAGGACAGGTGCAAGTATAGAAAATGAAATTTGTCTAGATACTGAATAAATTGATGAAATTTTGTTTAGTAAAACAAACTTGGAAGATGTTTTAAAACCTTTCAAGCATTCTATAATCTGATTTTCCCAACAAAGATATTCAATTTATTTGTTCATACTTATGCAACTCCAAACTTTTTCACTAATATTTAGTTTACTTGGAGTATGTTTGATGCAGAGCTTAAGATTAATGTGGAGGATGATAGAACATTGCACTGGGATGACTGGTTAGGTTTTTTAAAACAATGCCAGGATATAAAATTTTTAATTTAAATACTATTATATTTATTCTAAAAGCAACTAATTTCTCAAACTAAAAAAAATTATTATTTTTCACCAATAGTGACAGGCTTTTAATAAATGAAGCATGCATGCACACAAACAAACAAAAGAAATAAACAAAACTTGAGTTTCTTTTTAAACAGATGAATAAAAACTGAATGAAAAATACAAGTTAAAGGACTGAAATATAGATATTTGCATTATTTATCTCTAAATATGAAAATCATTTGTACCTAATTGTAAGAACTAATTTTGATTTAACAAACAAAACAAGACAGTTATATATCTTTCTAACAATTTTTGGTTAAAAAACCTGAATGAACGAACAACATTTATGTAATATGTTTTCTGAAATGTTCAAGGAAGTCTCTGTGCATGGCCCTGCTGCTCAGAAATATGATCAAGGTAAAGCAGTGACCAAACATTGAGATAATGATTGGAGAGCATGGAGACATCAGTTTAAAGAGTGAATGGATCAAAATAAATATGTTTATTCCCTAAACATTTTAATTGTGTTTATTTATTATGCAACTAACAACTACAAATGATAATGTTAAAAAAAAAAAAAAAAAAAATCAAACACATACAAATTATTTTTCTGGATAAGGTGAAAACAGTCGCAAGTGCTGATTTAATGACTAAAAACAATTTAGTTGAAATTCCAGACTTGCTATGCTCAATTCCAATTCAGTAACTCATTGCTGGAACACTCTATATACATATCTTCAATTTCTTTCAGCTTTTAATAAGACAGTTGGTTGAATTTTAACTGAATTTCTGGATTGCTTTTCTTTTTCTTTTTTTTTCTTTTTTAACAACTGTGAATCTCTTAATTTAAATGTGAACCTGTAATTTTTCTTTCTATCTTTTCTGTTTGTCTTTAAAGATCTACCTTTGTAAATATTGAGAGAGACTTCAACTTGTGGCTCATTTGTTTCCATGTTTTTTGCTAATAATGCTGTCAAAACTCAATTACATTTCTCAAGCTGAAAAATATCGGAATGATAACATTTTCAAATTTTTTTAGCATGAAAGGTTATTAACATATTTTAACTTTTTACTACAGAGTACTTAAATTGATCTCAAATTTTCAAAAAGATTCATTTTCAAATCAATTATCTTCAGGTACTTATTGGCCCATGCTGTGAAAGTATTCACTTGAATAAGATTCCATTGCACCATCAGGGTGTGGTAATTTCATTTTCTGTCAGTGTAGTTAGCATATCTTGATTCTATATTTTGTGATAGTAAATAAAAAAAAATTTAAATTGTTAATAAGTAAATGTACCAATAGTGTATCAATGCTACTTAATCCAAAATGAATAATAAAGAATTAAGAAAAATACCTTGGTAATACACAGGGATCAAAAGGAAAGAAAAAATCCAAATTGTTTTTCTTATCTGCAGTAAAAACTTCAAGAAACTCATGATCAAAAACTTCCCGTCGGTTTCTTTCAATTATAGTGTCACACATGGCTATCTGATAAAGCCTGCAACAAACAAATTCTGAAGTCAGATCTGACAAATATAAGGATATGATTATGAAAATTATTATTTGTGAATTGTGTACAATTGAAAAATTTTGTTGGAATCATTTTGGAAGATTTACACTGAAATATGCACAAAACAAACATAAAAACAAGTCTCAATCTATTCGTTTTTTACCAGTAACAATAACTGATGTCATTGATGTTCTTTTGATATGAGAAATAAAAGTCAACTTGAAACAGAGTGGTCATTATGAATAAGGTAGAACGTGTGCACTACAGTTTTTTTTCAGTGTTACAAGAGCATGTAATGTGAATATGTATGTAATCTACTTGTTATTACATATCAATTATTATTTTGGAAATAATATTTTATAATTATAACAATTATTCTTCAAACTTTAGTCAATTTATAAAAAAAATTAATTAAACTCAATTGTTTTAAGTAGCCTACATGCAGTTGTTCTGATTTTTTTCTGTATGAAAGCTGATGCCTTTCATGCTATGTGCACACATTCTGATAAGATTTAAAGGCTAATATCAACTAAATAAATGCTATCAAATATACTTACCTTGTGATACTGGCAAATTTTTCTATTAAATGTGGTGCACAAAATTTGAGAGGATTTAAATGACATGTGACAATATGCTGGAAATTCCAAGTGCTGACACGATTAAAACCTTAAATTATGAAAACAAGAAAAAACAAAAAGTATTCATCCATTTTGCTACAAATTTTATTCATACATGATTAATTAGAGTTTCATCAAAGACAAATTTTTCAATAAATATTTTCATAACCTTTAAGAAAGTTTTGTTCAATTTTTTCTGAAAAAAATTTTTGGCAAAATTTTCACAACCACATTTAATGCAAAGTTGTTTTTAAATTCAAGATTATTAAAAACAAATAAAATATCATTGAATATAAAAGAAAATCCCATGAGAATTGTACATTCCGTTTCATTCATAATTTTCATTTATCATCTCAGTATTTCTTTTGAAATGTTTGAATCTTTATCAATGATAATCAAACATTTGTATGATTTATATTTAGTCTCAGGTGGGAAATTAGTATTGAAAACTTAAAATGATTATTTATACAATATCGGATTTTATTATCCAAACAGTTTTTTCATAAAGAAATCAGTATTAATCAACCAATGTTGATAAAATTTTCAGAATAAATGTATATTTAAATAATACATACGTCCAGTAAATTTCAGCTTATAAAGTCTGTTTTTATTAAAAATATTGATAATAACTATTTTGTGAAATTTTTTGCAACTTGATAGTTGTTCAACATATTGTAAATAAATATAAGAAAATTATTGATATTTATTTTTTCATTTATTGCTATAGTACATAAAAAAAATATAACTTCAAAGGGAGAAGACATAGTAAAGTGATGAGAACACAGGTTTGGAAATTGCAAAAAGTTCAGAGAAATTGAAAATTTGGCAAAATAAAAACAAGAAAAAACTGACTTTATAGAAAGTAACAAAGAGAGATCAGAAGAAATAAAAGGAAGAAAAGAGAACTAACTGATAAACAAGAAAAAAATATTTGAAGAAGCATGTTTTACAAATGTAAACAGAAAAAAAAATGCAGACTATAAAAAAAAGATTGCCACGCTGCAAGTGAAAATTGCCGCTATAGAATTCCCTCCCTTCACTGCTCTAGGTGCATTCTGTCGCCTTAAAACGGTTGCTATAAATAAACACTTGTCAACTGTTATTTCCAGTATTTTAAGCTGGAAATCGCCTACTACTGCTTTGGAACAAGGTTAAACTTTCATTTTCCAACACCATTTTGAATTCTTCTAGAATCTACACGAGGTGTAAGAGCGATCATTAAACCCACGTTATTTTTTTCGCGCATTTTTGTAAACAATAATGGCCACATCAATATTCAACACTTTGATTAGGACTCCGATGATGATTTTGAAGGCTTTACTCGAGTGGATATTATTGATGGTGAAGTGGTCAAAGATGTGATGTGGAGGAAAGCGATGATGACCACTAGCAGCTACTATCATCCATGCCTGACTAATTTTAAGCTACTGGCGAATATCGATATACCTGATAGCTTTTCTGAAAGTGAATTATTTTGTCTATTTATAAACAACGAAATAATATCTTTATTCGTTAACAAGACAAATAAATATGCGTCCGGTGAAAGAAAGAGCAATCAAATGCTAGAGTCTTCTCGTATGTAAACACTTTTTTAATGAAATGAAAGCCTTCTTAGCAATTTTTGCATCTTCTTGCTGCAGCCCCAAATCCCCACAAGGAGTAATAAAACTAAAAGTTAAAGTATTTACTTTAATTTGCAGTATAAGCACCAAAAGTCCCCGGTAATAAGAATGTATCATTCAAGTTTGGGATTGCCTGATTATTATGAAAATGACATTAAAACATTGCGCTTGATTACCGTTAACAAGTTATGAACAATGTAAGTTTGACTTCTTTCTCGTCGTGTAGACAGAACGACCGCCATTATTGGCTTTGTTTACATACATTTTCCTCGAGTAGTTATGCGTGGAAGCTTCACTTGTGTTGATTACTGCGCAAAGTTTAAAATGAATGCACAAAATTTTAAAAGTAACCCAACAGAAAAAACGTTTTAGATGACTAAAGAATTTCAAACTGACATAGTAATTCAAGATAAATTTTGTTGGATAGAATGCAAAGGTTTATAACTAGAAAACCACTTTACATTATATATTAGATTATGTCATATATTTTAGTGAAAATAGATAAAACTTTTTCAAAAATGAAGCAAACCTGAGCTTATAAGTTTTATTCCACAAAGAATTCAACAGTAAATCAGAGTCTGTAAGTACAGTGCGAACTGGACCAAATTTAAAAACATGAAAATAAAACTACCATATTCATACAAAATAAGAACAGGGGAGATAAGCCAAATCAGTAAATCAGGCATGAGCAACATTTTTTGAACAGTAGGCCGCATGAGGTATAGTGCATCATAGGTGGACCGCACTACTAAAAGTATTAAGGTTGTTTGTTTTTTTTCGTTTTTTAATAAAAGATACCACAGCCATTTTCCCAACAAAATTAAAAATGGAGAAAAGTTTGTTTTTTCTCTTTGAGAAAAGAATTCTTGTATAATTAAAAAAAAATCAAGTCTTGGTATATTTTCACTGATTAACAACACATTGCTGCATATGACTTGTTTCTAATTTATTCATTTGAGTAGACAAAAATATTTGTAAAAGAAGAATAATTATCATTGACGTTTCTGAAGCAAAAGAAGTTTACATGTATGATCATCCTTAGCGAAAATCGCCAATGCTTTAAAATGCTGACAATGTTGCTTTGAACAAAATTTTACAAAACTCAAGAAACATTATACTTAATCATTGTTTATGTATGTGGTTATACATGAGTGAGTGAACAAGTGAGAATGAAAAGAAACAAACATTTTAATAAACATATTTTCCTTGTGAAAATGTTTAGGCATGCTATTCAGAAAGCCAATCAGACCATAGTTTGCCCCTGACTGGGGTAAATCCTTGATGTCAGTTTGAGAGTTTAATTCATGCTTGCACGTTTTTGAGTGTAAAAACGAAATGGCAGCAGAGATAATTAAAGTTCTAACCCACATATCATGTTGATGAGATGCAATGCCACAGAATTTATAAACTTAGTCAAAGGATATTTCCTCTAAAATTATGAAATAAACAATGTGATAAAACTATTCAATACTTAAAAAAAAAAAAAAAAAATACCATCAATAAACCCAGTTGAACAATTTATATATATTGAATGTACTCACCTTTAGCAGATTCAAAAATCTCTCTGTGTCGAAACACAAACACATAAAAAACTGCTTGGCATAAATAATAGAAAGATCCATGAGAAGTAAATAAATTAGGCTTTTTATCTTTCGGTATTATCACTAAATCAATGTAGTAATGTATCCAATTGCAAAATTCATCAAGGCACATTATCATCGAGCTGAAAAAAAAGGAAATAAATGTACAATTAGAAACAAGTACTTTGAGTATTTAAATTGAAACTTTTCTTCAAACTCAAACCAGTGACATGCAAAAAAAAAAAAAGCAAAAACTAATTTCAATACAATTAGAAACTTTCTAAAATCATAAAACAGATTAACGGGCACCTCAACAATCCTAATAAAGTATGTATAACAAACATATTTACTACAGATATAGCTTATCATGTTAGCTTTTGTAAATATTTTTCAGCTTACTATCTTTTATCACTTTTACAAAAAGTAAAGAAAATAGTTGATAGGTATACATATATGTGTAAGTAGAATCCCTAGTCAAAAGAAAGAAAAAGGGGAAGGGACATGGGCTGGATGTTTCATAGTAATAATTAGTACAATTCTTTGTTGGTAAAGTAACAGTGAAAGAAAAAGAAATATCTTGACTAAAATTGTTCACACCCTTTTACATCTAAAACAATCCCAAGGAAATAACGTTTTTGTTATCAGATAAATAATAATATAAATCAAATCTATTTAAAATTATGAAAATCAGAAATTTTGCTTTGGATTAAAATAACATATAGTGACTATATTACAATAAGGTCTAACTTAAGGAACTTAAACTTATTCCTTTGAAATGCAGGATATACTTTAAAAAAGAAAATTGGTTTCAATTCACCCAACTTGAGAAAAAAACATGGAAATTTTATTTGCTGTAAAATTATTCACCTGGTAGGCAGATACCTCGACCTTGCCAGAAAACTTCCAAGATAAGAAGCACAAGCTTGTCTGAATACAATATTAGTGTTAGGATTGTAAAATTTCTTCCAAAGGAAATCCAGAAAACCATCACACAATTGCTGCAATTAAGAAAAGGAATAATAACAATAGCTTAAATTACAATAGAATCAAATCTGAAAGATTTTTCAGCATTTAACAAGCAGATTCATAAAATAATTATATTTTAACCAGCAGGAAATGTATTTGTTAACATTATAATCTTCAAATCATTACAGTTTTAATACTATTAACTTTTGAGGGTTTATTGTTTTCCAAAATTAAAATTTAAATTACAACTCCTACAAACAGAAACAAATACATAGAAGGATAATATTAAGAAATACCCTGACTTATATTATTTGTGCTTTGATATTTGATGTGTCAATTGTGAAAACTGGCTGGGTGCTTATGGCAAGCCAACATGAATTACCAGATTTCAGATTGGGCATAACAACTAGGACCAGATAGATGTGACATTCCATTTTTTAAATTGTCAGACCATTTGATATTTCTTAATCTATGATGTCATGTGTGTACCAGAATAACTGATGGAAGGCATTACTGCCTTACATGGATAGTGCAGTGGTTCACAATCAGTCCTTAGTGATTATGACCAGAAGCATCTCACCAAAATTGTCTATGGCAACATTCACATTTAATGCATGTGGTGCCAGCCTGGGCTTGTCATGCCATTTATTGGATTCTGGAGGACTGGCAACATGTAGCACAATCAAATGAGTCATGGTGCCAGTTGTTTTGTGTTAATGGTAAGGTTCAGGTGTGGTGAAGACCCCACAAATCCATAGAACAAACAAAGCACTATGCATGTTGGTAGTGGTTCCATAATGGTGTGGAATGTGTTCATGTGGAATAGATTGGATCTGTTCGTCTGTTTAAACACATCATTGACCAGTGATTGATATGTTGACATGCTTTGTGAACACTCATGGATTTGATATACCCCAACAATAATGGATTATTCCAACTAGAAAATGCACCATGTCATTGGGCCAAAGTTTATTCAAACTGATATGAGCAACATTCTGGCAATATCAGACAAATGGTGTAGCTACCATAGTCACCCAACATGAGACCAATTGAACATTTATAGGATGTGGTGGAGAGGTTGATTCACACACAAATATCAGGAAGCTACTGAAACAGCATAACACATCTCTCTAGAAATCAACAGGCCACTTGTGGAATCAATGCCAGATTAAGTTGCTGCACTTCACAAGGAGTCCTACAAGCTATTAGTGTATTTTAGTACATCAGTGTATTCTGAACGAAAAAGAAATAATTGAAAAGCTCAGAATTTTCTTTTATCAATCTGTTTAATCATAATTTATTTCATGTATGTAGTTATTACAATGAAAAAAAGCTACACAACTATATAAATGAATAACTAGACTAATACCTTGATCTTTATTGTTTTATAACAAGATTTCAGTTTAAATATTCTTTTGGTGCATATTGTATCTAGTATGAAGTGGAAAGATTATACTGAATCCATTGCTAGGTCTTTGCTAGGAAAATTTGTTCACTGAATCATGCTAGATAATTTATCTCATCAGAATCTATCTTACATATTTCTAAGTCTACCATTTATCTTTGCTGTGAATATTCTTGTCATATCTTGTCTTGAGCTTCTGCTATATATTTAGAGATTCTTGATAAAATCCAAAGAATAATCTGCAAGAGTCACTTTCCCGTCACCTGTGCCTTAGTCCATAAATCATTGTAATTTTTCCGATACACTTTCCACTATGGTACCTAGACTTTATGAAGTACTAGGTTGGCAGCAAGTTCACACCATTTTACAGTTGAAATGGTTATATAAAACCATAAGTTCTAGGCTAACAGTTTCTTCTCTTGCACTTATCGCCTGTGGGATTTCCGGTTTCTTGCTTACCAATCAACTTTGATCTTCAGAAACTTCAATGCAATGTCAATTGTTATCTTCTGTCTTCTTAATTCCTGTTCTTTTATTTTTCTCTCTCTTTAATAGTTTTTCTGATATTCTCTTACACTCAGTAACCCCTTGTGTGAAATGATTTAAAAAAAAAAAAAAAATGATTAAAATAATAAAAAAAAAATGTAATCCTTAAGTGATAAATAGTACATTTTTTAACCTCTCAATGCTCAGTCACATTTTCAGAATGGTAGACATTAGTGGGCTATAGGTAAAATAATATAATTAACACTAAATCTTTTTTATAAACCAATAATACAATAATTTTATTCTAATTTTAAAAATTATTACTAGATTTTATGGTTTATGTTTATTGGTTAAACATTCTAATAGTTTTTTCACTTCTAGTGAAGTCTCATGCTCACACAAAAATTTCCTTAGATAAATATTATAATTCACATCACTATTATTTTATAAAACATATGATGTATATATATATCTAAAACTACAGTTATTTTTCATAAAATATTTACCAGTATACATATTAATCCATTTCATTACAGTCAGCACAAGCTCACATAAAATTATGCTCACAAAGTTATTTGTCCAAAACCACACAAACAAAACTTGTTAGAAGATACAATTTTAACAAATGCTTTATACTTATATATTTATCTTATATAGATTGGAATATTAAAATAAATTATCTTGAATAAAAGAAAAACAAAAACTTACAACATTATATTTACAGATGTAGAAGAAAATGAACTGGACATGACAGGTGGCATGAGTTGGTAAGATAATAGTTTCAAATACTAAAAGCAATTCTCTGAATAATCTTTTGCAACTTGACCAATCCAATTTTAAATCTGTGGCATCAGTATTATCAAAATCTGGAAAAAAAAGTTAGGGAAAAGAAAAAATGTTATAAATTAATTCAATTCTGAGATAAAGTATTGTTATTAATTTTTTTTTTTACTAATCTATTCTTTGTCTTAAATTTACTAATTTAAATTCTTTGTCTTAAATTCAGGTTTTATTAAATCTATCACTGGCCAAATTAGTGAAAGCATCACCCGTGAATGACAAATTCCCAAAATGAGATACAAGTTGAAGTTTTCATAGAAACTACTTCATTATTTTTATTTCCCATTACTTTAACAGTAAAAATATTCAATCACAAAAGTTGTGATAAAAAGCAAGAAATAGACAAAAGAAAAAACTAGCCAAAAATCCCTAAAGTGTTGTAGACAATATCAGTGTCAGTAAATTGGTCATTCAAAAATTAGTCAAATAGCTGCTCCAAACATGAGACAAGGATTTCATATTAATTTTAAAAGTGTATGGTTTTTGATAAAGTATTTTTAAATACTTTATCGAAAATCATTTTTAAACAATTAAGTGTTTTTGATACACAACTTTTTATGACACCGAAATAAAATTTGATGTGGATAAGTCAAAAATGACTACCTCTGATTTTTACCAAAAATTAAATGCTTAAGAATTTAATAACACAGGTTGGACCATGTGGGTTTATGAAATTAAAAATAAAAGTAACAAAATTGCTTGCTTCTCTTCAAACCTTTCAATGTCATAGCCAACACTTAAGGAACATGTATAAAGTGAAAGAAGGAAACTCCTATGCACTAAAATACCATTAATCCAACTCAGTAGCATCCAAACAGAAAAAGGAAGAATAACTTTGGTTTTATTTGAATTTATGTTTGTCTCTCTTGACCTTTCTCATCTCACTTGTTCCCCACCTACTATCCGTGTACTACACTCATCAATCACATCAAACTTAGATTAAGCGTTTTCATTAATTTTTTTTATTACAAAAAGAATTTCACTTAAAAAAAAAAAAAAAACATTTTATAGTTTGTCATACTACCAGACTGTCCATAAATCTAATTTGAAAAAAAAAAACAAAAA
Source organism: Acanthosepion esculentum (assembly GCA_964036315.1). Classification (NCBI taxonomy): domain Eukaryota; kingdom Metazoa; phylum Mollusca; class Cephalopoda; order Sepiida; family Sepiidae; genus Acanthosepion; species Acanthosepion esculentum. Next base: position 24,123,662 of record OZ038516.1, on the reverse strand, counting down.
AAAAACACTCAAACTAAAAATAAAATTGATAGCAAAAACTAATTTTATAAGACACGAAAATAAATTTAAAAATCCATTTTTATGTCATCAATGGTAAAATATTAGTCAGTTGAGACTACAAAAATAAAGACTTACTTTGATAAATGGTATTCGTTACATAGGTTAAGAGAAGACTCATAAGAATATCCAAAACTTCAGCCTCTGGAAGTTTCAGCAAAGGTTTAGGGTCTTCATTTGTCTTTTCAACTTCCTGTATAAAAAATTAAAAAATCATTTTAATTAAATAAGATTCCTAAATTGCAGTTAAAAAATATATCTTTCATTCATTTAACAGGAGTAGAGGTTTATCCCTTGTTTCCTGTTCAGGATTGGGTTTCCAGTTCTTTCACTTCCAATAGCCCCCATGCATCTTAGTGATATTATTGCCTTGGGTGAAGTGATTAAAAAAAACATTCATAACTACAGACAATCATCCTTTTTTCCTGATCTTCAATAAATGACAGAATGCTGAAACCAGCAAAAATAAATTTTAATTCAAAAATTGAAAAAATAAGTTTCTGCACAAGCTAAAGGGAAGAAAATAACCAAAGTTAAGTGGAAGGGTTATTAATATAACTTTTATTAATTAGAAAATTATTATGTAATTATCATCTTTGCAACTATTTCATCTCCAAAGTCTTAACAACATTTATAAAAAGAAATTATTCTGCAACTAAAATTAATGCTTCTATATTCTAAAATATTAACTCTCCATTAACAAAAGATAAAAATGCAACACTCTGAAGGTTGTTACTGATTTGAAGAAAGGAACAGGATGTGCATACTAGCCGGTAGTAGATAAAAATTTTCAAAGTTTTCTAATATCTTGCAACATAGCAATATTCATGCAATTGTATTGTTTGTGTCTGGAGTTTTAGAATGTACCACACACTGTAATGAAGTTTAGTGGAGTAGAAGTATCCAGTGCAAGCCCGAGTCATGTTGTAAGTTCAATTAGACATTTGACAGGAATCAGATTGTGAATATTCAAGAGGTTGGAAAGTCATTTCAGAGAACTATGTTGGACATGACATGTCAATGTTGCTTTGATGTTGGCAAAAGTAATCAAATGGACATTCCTACATCCACAGACCATGTTCTGGATAGTATTGGCAGACAACATAATATCCACAGCATAGAGTACAGAAAATATGGTCCCATGAGTAGGAACACTGACCATTGGGAAGTGTTTAATTGTACTTAACAATAGGTACATGTGCCTCTAGCCACACTTCCACACCTTCATCACCTGGAGGACTGAATGGTACTCTTTAACATTCTCTAAGGAGAGCAGGTTCTAGCATTACACAATGATTGGTTGCAAGTGTGACAGACTAAAAGAGCAACATCTTCCATAGACATATACCCCATGCCATCATTTGGGTGTGTGACTTAGATGTCTGTAGAGAGAATATTGAACAGTCCTCTGTACAACTAGAACATTGTTCCAACCATTTTGCTGCCATTCTTAAAATAAGAAAATAATGGACTGTTTCAGCAGGATAGTTCCTACCCATATAACTACTGTCTTGCAAGAGGTTTGACAACTTTTTGTTGACATGATTACTAGACCTGCCCCTCATTGAATATTCATAGGACATAATGGGATGATGCTTAACTATTTCCATTAGCTCAAATACATCTCTCGCTGCATTGTATCAAACGGTTTAAGTGGTGTGGATTAATGAATTTGGCATCTTATGACTATGCATTCATCAGTATAGGCCTGTGTTAGAGTTTAAAGTGAACAAAGCATATTAACATGGAGTCTAGGTACTCTTAATACACTCCTTACTTTAATCATATTAATCTGGATATGTAATCATTGACTGTAATCCATCTATAATACCTTTATGTTTGACCTTTAATAAAGTGAAACATATAATCGGGGGTTTCACAAAATTTATTTTCCGTCAGCATAATTTATTGTCAAATCTGAAAAATTACTAATTTTTGGCAAACAAATTCTGATTGCTAAAAAGAAACTTACCATTTCAAACACAAAATCTGAAGCTTCATCTTCTTTCTCAGCCTCAATAATAATATGTCGGGGACAAGAAACCTAAAATAAAACGTAGTTAAAAGCATAAAATATTTTAAACAGCTATATTTCACAATGCCAGAATTATGAGGTTAACCTAGTGTTTTTCTATCATTATTAGCTTCATATCATTTTATTCTTTCCTTTTTTGGGTTTTTTTAATTCAATACCCTACTTTACTGTAATCTTTATTCCATCTGTATGTAATCTTATACATAAAATTTAAGAGATATTGGCCAAAAGAGACACCTAATAGCCCAATGTTTTTTTATATCATCTTCCAAGTAATTTTTTAAATTAAACCAATGCTAGACTTACTGATTTCTTTAAGACATAAAATTATCCAAACTTTGTACCAGGAGATACAAGATTTGCAGAAATTCTTTGATTGATCAAATATTAATAACATGAATTCCAAATTATTAATAATTGTATTTATATATATATATATATTATATTATATTTTTAATTGTGTAAAAAAAAAAGAAGTTAAATTTTCTACTTAAATTTTCCATAAAGTTCACTAGTTTAAAGTCTGTTTCAGTTCAAAATAAAATCTTGATTTTTAATTTCTTTTTAAACATTGTTAATTCACCCATTTAATAGTATAAATTATTAATTTAATAATTATAATCAAAATTATCTAATATAAACACAAAATGAATTTACATTGTCATTCTGCCAGGCTCTCTTTTAAGACAATTTTTATTATTTATTTTAATGCATAAAAGAGCAAAAAACAAAAAAAATTAACTATATGGAATTCTCACCAATGTCACATATGATTTCTTCAGATAAAAAATTAACCTTGTGTCACAAATTGTTCTTGTGGTGAGGCAGTTAAATTACAAGAATTTGATTTTATAATAGTTTTAATCCATAAAAATTATTTTTTTGAAAAGATTTATATTAGTTTACATAACATATTATGTAAACAAAAATAAATCTTCTTTTCAATAACAGACTTAAAAAAGAAAACATTAAGATTTATTAAGATTTCTGATGATAATCAAAATAAAGCAATGTCAACTATAGCTAACTTCATGTGATTCACGTAAAGAAATTGTTCTCGTTATTGTTTAAACACTTACCCAATTTTTTAAATAAAAAGTATATCTAACTTTATTTCATAATCTTTTGTATCAATTTTTCTACTAAATTTTTTATTAATAAATGTATTTTGTTCATTAAATGTATTTTATTCAAATCAACTGTTGTGCTTGAAAAATTATGAAATTTAAGCATTGTATCAGAATTGGGAATTGTATTGGAATCTGTAAAAATATTGGTACCATCCAATCACTAATATATATGTGTATGTGTGTGGGTGAGAGACAGAATTTTTTTTTTGATATATCAACACATCCATGTTTTACACAATACCAAAGATCAAGGACACTATAAGAACAATTTCTCATATTTTATAAATCTGCAAATTTAATAATCAATGTTCAAATGCATCATTTTATAAAATATTTATCCTTAATTGAAGTTGAAACCAAAGAAACATTTTGATCAGTTCTATAATTTTTTTTGACACCACATTCCTAAATTGCTGATGAGAAAGCAAAAATTAACGATGCTTAAAAATGTAAACATCTTCCACCTAAAAGATGTCTCAACCAATATCATATATAAAAATATAATAAATAGAACATACTTACATCAAATGCAGTCACTTTGGAAATGATCAGCTCCAAGATTTTCAAACGATATGTTGGCATGAATAAAGTCAACTGAAGTAAATTCCGGACATAACATTCAACTTGGAAGATATCATTCTTGAAATATGGAAATTCTTTTACAATAATGTTCATCAAAGTATTTTGCATCCTGTAATAAACAAAAGGAATACAAATTGGCCATGAGATTGTCTAACAATCAGTTAAGATATTTTTTTTTGTTTGAAGATTATTTTTAATGCATCTCTATCTATAAAAGGCAGGATGTGTGTGTGTGTGTAACGAATGCACGGACACAATTTTCGACGGATTTGCACCAAAATTTACATGCACATGCTCCAAGTTAGCGGGAAGGCCAAGACCGACTTTGCATTTCCCAACTCCCATCGATAGTGGAAATAATCGATTTTTTCATGCTTCTACGGCAGTTTTCATGTAGTTTGCGGCCATTTTCTACTGGCCAGAGTGAGAGCCTATAGCTGACTGACACGAATTTTAACTAGCATGCTAACATGCAAAAAAAAAAAAAAAAAAAAAAAAAAATCGATCGCTGCATTCGTCACAAGTGGGAAGAATTTAAATCTGCATGGCACTTTACTCCAATTGGCTCATTCGCTTGCTAAAAACTCAATGTTGATTCTGATTCCGCAGAACTGGGTTGGGTGTGAAAAAGTATTTGTTGTTAACATTCTTTTTTCACTCGGTTTTTCCAGTTACGAGTCCTTTTTTAAAGCTGATCGTTTTGTGTTCATTTTGTTTAGTTCTTTTTTCATAACAGATTTAATGTTTAGTATAGAGCTTAAAAAAAATTCACAGTGTGAGATAGGCAAGAAGTAAGGCATGTAGCAACATCAGCATGACAAAGAGCACTCCTTTAAAGACAAGGAAAGGCAAAAATATTTTAAGTCAAGTGATAGCGAGTTGTACGATATTTTAATCAAGCACGGGCAATGCCGGGCCATGCTGCTAGTTCAAAATAAAAATACACTTTATGCAATAATTTTGCCATAATAGAAATAACACTTAATACAAATTATTAAAAATTATTCAATGACTCATTATTCATGAAGTTTGAAAGACAAGTCATTCCAAATATTGCATGAAATCATTTATTCAATTGAAAGAACAATTCCAACTTTTATTTACTGAGTTTTTGTTGATATAATGACCTTGACTAATGATAAAAAAAAGTTTGTTTCTTTTTTTTAAAATCATTTCAACATAAGCAAAGTAACAGAGCCACTAAAACACAGGAGAGGAAAAAAAACTTTTATGGAGAGAAAACAATAAAAGAACTGGAATTAAGACAGGATAATGCTTGACATTGCATTTAAATTTTTGAAGATCAAAGGTAAATGGGAAGCAAGAAGCCGGAGTTCCACAAGCAAAAAGTGCAATAGAAGAAACTATTAGTATAGAAATTATTGTTATTTCAGCTGTAAAATGATGAGACATTTCTGCCAATCTAGTACTATGCTTAAATTCATGAAGAGGAAGGTTAATCAGAATAATTACCAGGAAAGCTATCTTATTGTGGTGGAAAAGCGACTGAAGTCAAGATGCTAGGTATTGCAGATTCTTCTTTGGATTTTATCAAGAATCTAAATACATAGCAGGAGCACCAGACCAGCTGTGACAACAATATTTAAAGCAAAGATGAATGGTAGACTTATAAATATGTAAGATAGATTCTGGCAAGAAAAATTCTCTAGCATGACACGGTGAATCAAATTTCTTAACAGCAAGACCTAGCAATTGATTCAATATATTTTTTCCACTTTATGTCAACGGATAACGTCAGTCCAAGTAGGCACAATGAGTCACTCTCCTGGAGGTTAGCATCAGCCATGCTGATAGATACAAAAAGTGTTCTCACTGATGAGCAGTTTCATTTTGAAGGCATTAAAATTAATTGTCCTAGTTAACAACAGATTGTAGGTCATTTTTTAGATCAACTACCAATTTGACCTTATTGAACCAATCAGACTTACTATTAAGACAGGAGTAAATAGTGGAGTCATCAGCATAGATACCAAGTTGTGAACTGATGATATCAGGAAGGTTGTTGATGAAAATTAGGAACAAGCCAGGCCCAAAGATAGAGCCCTGGGAAACACCTGCATTAATGCAAAAAGATCGAGAGTGGCCATTCAAAACAACTTTTCATGATTTGATAAGACTGAATCAGTTCAAAAATCTCTCCAGAAATCAGTATGCCAAACTATCAAATGCCTTTGAGATATCTAAAGCAACATCCTGAGCTTCACCATTTTTATCTAAAGTTTCAGCAATAATCATTAATAGATCACTAGAAGAAAAGACATACTTCTTATCTGAAAGAAGAGCCTGCAATGTGAGATGCTTAATCAATTCAGTGTTTATTACCGACTCTAGTACTTTTCCAAAAGGAAGTAGAATGCTAATAGGCTAATAGAAGGATTAAACAGTTGCCCTGAGTTCTAAAGAAAAGGGTTATCCTGGATAAAAATATAATTTTCTTCAATTTGGATTCTTGTAGTAAATCCATTTTTTGTTCAAAAATGCCGTTTTCTGTGCAGGAAAGAAAGGAAAACATTTAGACACTAATATTTATTTCATGTGGAATCCATTTTTTGAACATCTGAATTTTTCTTCCAACTTATAAACTACATACTACAGTTGAGTGATTTTACAAGCAAAGAAAGACCTGACTGAGTAAACAAGACTTTCTTAACATTATGCAACTGATAATGCTAGGAAGTTTTAATTCCAGTTGTTCAGACTATAGAACTCATTCTTTATGTTGTTTGTTTGTTATAACAATGTTCCTACTGATCTAAAGTGTCTTCATGAAAGTCTACAATCTCTAAGGAGTTTCTTTACAGAAATGGTCCCAAATAACCCTACCATTTCGGCTCATCTCACAAAACATGATTTATACAATTAATTTAATTCTCAGCCAGCCAATAAGTTGTTTTTTTTTTTTATTTAAACACCTGGATGTTCCTTTCTTTCCCAATCTAACAAAAAAAATACACACTGATCCCGACTTAATCATCTGTCCATGAATTTCCTTTGAGAGAGAAAGAGTTTATTAGTTCAAACAACTTTTTAAAAGATAATGACTTCTGAAAATCATAGGATTATTTTTGCTTTAACTTTTCAAACAATACAAAAAGATAAATTGTATATTTTATTTGCTTTGTTTTCTATTTGAAAATTATACTTACATGGGCACACGCTTTTGGATAGCATTCAAAGCAGCTTGTACATGGCTACAAATTGCTAAATGCTGTTTTTTCTGAATAATAGTTGCTTGCAGTGGATCAATACCTACAACAAAACAATATTGATATACTTGTGTTGATTGTTACAAATAGAATTCCAATGTTTCTAAATTGTGGTTTGAGGAATATATAAAGTTTTGTCTAAGAAAGAAAACTTGAATTCAGTCTCTAACATAAAACTAATTTATAATTAAAATATTTTTTTAATAAAAACTATAATTAACAATATTTATAAGTTAAAATTTTTTACTCTGAAATTTCTTCATAAAAAAAAAGCAATTTTTTTTATTTTTTCCACTGATTTTGGTTTGAACAAAAAATTGAAAATCTTATTAAATTTACAAATTTTAACTATTACACTTGGACAACTGAGAATCCAGAATTACAAGTCAGTAGGTAATGGCAGATAAATAAAAATTGTAATATGAATATTTATGCTGAACTAGTAAATCATTTTTTAAGTGAATTAACCATCATAACAATGGTAAGCTATTTCATAAGTGCAATTATAAAAAGAATTTAAGATAGCAAATAGTGTAATTATATTTGAATTACTTGAACTTAAGTTTTCTGAAAAATCAATGTTAATGGCTTTAGTGTAAAATTAAATTTTAAAAATACAGATGTTTATGGTATTTTATGAACACACATTCACAAAAGTAATTATGATCAAAATCAGGCCTTAAGACGAATTAGCTGCATCAAACAAGCAATACTTTAATAATTTCATATTCCAAAACAAAAACAAAAAAAATCGATTTAAAAATGAGAACTTGTCACTCACTGGGTTTGAACCTCTGCACCAAAGCTGTTAACACTTTTATTAAATGTACAGGGTGTGCAATGCTCAAACTGACAACAAAATCAAAATATTTCTTGCATAACGATTCACTTGTGTACCAGTTTAAGTTCTGAAAGAAAAATATTTTTTATATAAAATGTTAGTACAAAGATATTTCAAATGAAATGATAACAAGCGGATAATAATTCAGAATGTATAATCATCCTAACAGTCAGTCATAAAATATTTGAGTAAAAGTATTCTTTATCAGCAGGTATAGATGATTTCAGTTGTAAAGGAGGAAATGAATGCCTAAATCTGATTTGCCATCATCCAGTAAGGCGTGAATGTAACCAGAGAGACAAATGACATTATACATGAAATGTAAATTTGCTTTTAGGATGAGTGTTAAGTTCAATTTTTGTACTAAATTGTGCAGAACTTACTCCCAAGCTTTAAAACAATAATTAAAAATACTTAAAATGAAGTGATTTAAATATGAAATAATTCCAAATTAATTTTCATATACACTTATTAATCTGAAAAGTGGAACTATTTGGCAAAGAAAGTTTATGACTTTTCTTAACTGGTAAAAGTTAACTTGAATAAGTGACAAAGACTTTCACAGAACAAGTTTCTTTATCTCTTCAGTAATTTCATCTCCCATGATGATTTCTTGTGACATGCAGAGATTTGCTGTCTTCTTGTATATTGTAAAAAAAACTTACCTATTTCTTCTTTGATGCTTTCTGTTATAGAAGCTATAGTACATCATTATGCCTGACATATTAAATGGCTTCCCTTTCAATTTCACCAGAACATTGTTGGACAGATGCCATTACCCCAAACACACTTCTTCCTATCTTTGTCCAAATCTGCTTTCACTTTTTTCTCTTCCTGAGGGTATAATTTAGCAATCAACACTTACAAATTCCCCCTTCCTCTTCCATTTTGTTTAGCATAATCCTAGAATGTTAATTTTCATCTATTGTATTACATTTTTTAGTCTTCAACATCAATTTTTTTTGTCCTGACTGATGATCCTATCATTGTTACAAATAGTCAATAGTCAGGCAATACCTGCCAAACATATTCCTCCTTACTGGACAAGGAAGCAGTTCCAAAAGTGCTGTTGTCTAATATACTCACATTTGTCAATAAAAAAAATTAAAAGAATTTGCAATTAAAGCTTTAAAAATGTGTCCAGTTTTCCTGATTCATGGCTGACAATATTTTCTCTAATTCACAGGATTAAATTGAAAATTTATTTGCATTTTCTTTAAAAACCAAAATGAAGAAAAAAAAAAAAAAAAAAAAAATGAAACTGGATACATTTTATAAAAAATAAAATTAAAAAATTAAATTAAATTTGGTGCATGGTTCCATAAAAAATTAAAATGTAATTAGGTCATTTCCAAAATGTAATCAGTTTTGTTTTTTTAATGATTATTCATTTACTAATTCTAGAGCAGTTAAGGGAAAAGAGATGGAAAATTGACAAATTTTGAATGAATATAACTTCTTTGCTAATTGATCTACCAAGATAAATTTGGCACCATTTTTTATATCTTGTCAAGTTCTCTATGCCTGTATGTAAACTACTTACCAGAATAACCCTGACAAAGTCATGAAAACGTTGATCTAAAAGGGTAACGCATTCAGCAAATTCTTTGAGGTAAACTTTCAAAATATCCACCTGAAATAAAATCAATAGATAATTATTAACCATAAAACAATAGGAACACTTCTAGAAATTGATTACAAAGTTGACAAAAAAATGGTATAAAATTTGTTTTTCAAATGGGATTTTTAGTTTTAATTTATTTCCTCCATTTAGTACCAGCCATAAGAACAAAACATTATTTTCACACAAAAACATAAAAATAATATATTAAACACTTCACTGACTAAAGCAACATTTGATACTTTTAATAACCAAGACACTAATTTCACTATGCCAAGGAAATCAGTTTTAGAGCAATGTACATGAAGAAATGAAATAATTTCATTACCTGTCAAAACAAATGACTGCTATAAGACACTAGTGCTTTAACATGATTAATTTTGATGAGTTCTAATGACCTACACAAAAAGAAATTTTGACTAATATACATTTTATAAATTTTCAGTCAAGTCTATCAAACACACAAATTATCTTTGCCTGTAAAATAGAGGTTCTTAAACTAGTCATATTAGTAAATATTAAAATCTGATTTTATTCTTTCAAAATAATTTAATACTAAATTGTATTTTCTAAAAACAATAAAACAGAAAAAAAATAAAAGAAATTTTACCATAAGCTAATCAATTTTAAGACACTGAAATAAACTATTATTAAATAGATTTATTCATTTCATTATTTCAACATTGAAGTTATTTTTCAGCTAATCCATTCTACAGCCTTCTTGAATGCTATCATTTATAAGAGTGGAGTCTTTTTTTTTTACAAAAACAAGATGGTGAGAGAAAAATGTTACTATACCAAGGAAATCAGTTTTAGAGCAATGTACATGAAGAAATGAAATAATTTCATTGCCTGTCAAAACAAATGACTGCTATAAAACACTAGTGCTTTAACATGATTAATTTTGATGAGTTCTAATAACCTACACAAAAAGAAATTTAAAAAATGAAAAACAGTATTCTGATTATAATTTATTAATATTAAGGATATTAAGTGAATTGTATCTATTTTAAAAATACACAAAAAACTTGACATATACTGCAAAAGTATTTTTCTTAGAATACCAATTGTATAGAAAAGTCCTTTTTATTATATGGTAGTCTATAAGAACAAAATTATAATATTTACAATAAAAGAAAATACCAGAGTTTAAATAAATATTTGTCGCCTTAAATGAGCAGTAAATGTGATTAGCTTTAAGTTTCTTCTTCTTCTTAATACTTTGTTAAATAAGTCATGCACATATCAACACTTTACAAAAGGCACACGCAAAAAAAAAAAATGTATACACATTTTTTTCTACACAACACGTCACAGATATTTCTTAAAAAATTCAAACTGATGTGTAAAATTTTCAATTCTTTGTAATATATGGTTAAAATGTAAATTAGTCTTTTTAAGCAATTTTAAATTTACATAAATCATAATGTAATTATTTCTTTTGGTTTTATTAATTCAATTGATTCTTCAGCCTTTGTTATTAAAGTTTAATCAGAATATTTTAAAACTCATTGCAATTTTGGAGTGATCAGATAGTGAAAGAAGTCAGGAAAGAAAATAAACCTGAATAATAAAAGAGACACTGTTCAGAATTATTTGAAGATTAACAGATATGACAGACATGAAAAAATTTAGACAAATGCATCATCTTTTGATGATTAAGACCAAAATGAGGCCAGTAGTTTTAATACACAGAAGTTCAGATAAAAATGAAAATGTTTTATTTTAAGAAAAATAAAATGATTCTTGGTTTTGTTTTAATGTAAGAAAAAAAAAAAAAAAGGAAATTTTCTGAGATGTTTGAAAACAAATCTTACCTATGAAATGTTAAAACTGAGGTGAGCAAACTTTAGTGGGCCATATCACAATAACAACTCAAGTTTCACATTGACAATATAAATAACAATTATATATGCACAGTTTATTTGGAAAGTTATTTGCTTATTAAACACCTTTTGTGAACAGGCTGCACAAATGTTTGAGAAATGAGTTTAATATTAGATCATTGCAAAATTTTGTGCTCAATTAGAAAATTTTACATACTCACAAAAATATTTATTAAAGTACATAGTCTCCATTCTTTTTAACAACCAGCTCTCATCATTCTACAAGCTTGTTGACACCATTTTTGTAGAAACTTAGTGTTTTTTGTTGGAAGAAGGTTGTGAGGTAGTTTTTGACTGACTGTAGACTCAAAATTTTCCCATTTAAATTGTTCTGTAAAAACTGGAACAAATGAAAATCCGAATGTGCCAAGTCAGAATACAACTGGTGCTGGAGGGTGGGGTCCCATTTCAACTCTTTAAGCTTCTGCAAGGTCTGTTTTACAACATGCAGTCTTGCATTGTTACGGTGGAAATAAGACCTTTTCACTTTGCCAAAATCAACTGTTTTCTTGAACAGAGGAGTTGGTTGCAGAACTTCTTTGCTGGTTTCACAGGCTGAAAGAACATCAAAGTGAATTATCCCTCTGCCATTCCATCAAATAGACAGTAACACCTTTATTGGACACAAGCCCACTTTAGCCACAGGTCCTGCACATTCACCAGCTTGTTTCCAGCTCCATTTGCATCAAACATTATTATAAACAATCCATTTTTTCATTGTCTGTGACAATTATGCCCAAGAATGGCTGCATAAATACAATCAAGCTTGTTCTGTTCTTTCAGAGAATGTGACATCCACGTCTAGTTTGGAAATAAACCCAAGTCTCTTCAAATGGCAAAAGACAGTTAAGATATTGATTTATCGATATTCAAACTTTTAAGAATCTTCCATCAAAAACTTTGGTTTATTCTTCCTGATGTCAAGCAGAGTATCTTCTTTGATGACGGAAGGTTGCCTAGAGTGTGGTTCCTTGTTTAGGTTAAAATCACCCCGATGAAATCTGCCAAATCACTTTTTGACTTTCTGAAGAGCTGGAGCAGAATCCAAATAGATGTTCTGTTTTTTGCCGCAAATCCAATGCTTACTCCTTTCTGATATTTATAAAGCAAAATATGACCAAAGTGCAACTTTTCATCCTCTATCTTTAACGCATTCATTTGTAGACAAAATGTCAACATTCAACAAAGTCTGACTTGTAACTGAACAATGCAAGGCTTCAATCTAGTATACACCAGATATCAAGCACAAAAACAAACACCAGTGTCAAGCAATGATCTGATATTTAATACTTTTGCTACTAATAATAAGACTTATACATCTGTGAAAAAATATTTTACAATAAGTAATTCTGAATAAATCTCATGAGCAAAGCACAGAAATCTACACATCCTATGTACATACAGACATCTAGATGCCTACACCAGTTTACACTATGCAAATGACTGGACATCGACAGTGTTGAACATAGTGATCCAGTTGCCTGTGGTTAGTAGATAATGAAATATGTTGATTCTGTAGGAAGTGAGTTGACCCCAGAACTGGGGTTCACTATCAAATATAAATGGTTCACATCTTTGTCTTTATTCTTTAAATAGATTACACTATTTTATGCAACAATGGATATTTAAAAAGGTAATGTTTGTTGTGATTTTGTGTACTGCATAAATTCTACAGGTAGGCCACAGATTCCCATCACCTCCATATTTAAAAAAAAATAATTGTTATGCAAGATAATTTATTTTTAAGGGATAAAATTGTTTCAAACATTTAAAAATGAAAAATTTTATAAAAGAAATCTTCTTACCGGAACATCTTGACTTAATTGTTTCATAAGTTTGTAGTAAAGTTCAGGAGATCCCTGAAAATAAACAATTTCAAAACATAATTTTAAAAAATAGCGGTTAAAATGACTACTGATAAGACATTTTATATTTTATCTGTTTTTTAGCTGATATAATTTTATTTTTTTATTTTATTATGCTTATTTTGATATTTTACAAGCAGGATCCACTGAAATTGCACAAAAGTAAACAATTCTAAAGATAAGATTTAGAATTGTGTAAGGAATGAAATAATTCATTTTAAACAGAAGATTTTTTACCAAAATATTTTATTTTGAAAAATAATAAAACTGCAAATCAAATTTTCTCTGCAGTGATTTATAGGGTGACATTCAATAGAGGAGATCATGGGCAACTTTTTACTTAAATTTAATTTAAAAAGAACTTAGGAATATATTACATCTTCAAAGATTTTAATTTCATAAGAAATATTTTAAATTTCATACAAAAAATATTTGAAGAAATTTAAATCTTCTTTACATAGTAAATATGCACTGACATCTGATGCACAGTAGCTCATCATTTAAATATAAAATAATATCACCAGATTTAGTCTTGCGGTGTGTAATATTCTACACAAATTAGTGATTAAAAGATATAATAAAAGTGTAACATGCATAGACAGGAATGGGAAAAGGAAAAAAAAATAATAATATGAGGGAGTGCTGAAAAGTTATTGTTATATTAAGTGTGTGGTAACGAGAGAAAGGAATAACGAGCATTAAATTGAATCAACGTTCATTGTTGGTATAGAGTACAGGAATAGCAATCTGGTGTAAGCATAGTGTCAAGAGTTGACCCATTTCTTGTGCCAGCATGGCCGCGGTCACAGGATACGGGCAGTGCGTGTTTGGTTGATCGAGGTCACAGTGTTATGCCGTTTCGTCTGTTGGTAGACCTGTTGTGTTGAACCAGGGTGACATCGGATTGGTATGGTTTTGGTAGGTGAGGGTGGGGGTTGGTAGGCCAGTTATGTGGAACGAAGATCACTAGTGTCAACTGTGAAGGGAATGCCTTGTAAACGAGTCAAGTTTAGGCTGAGGTGACAACAGGGATTGGTAGGTCTGTTCTGTGAAACTGAGGTTACTGATTGAGGTCATGGTGGAGGGTTGATTTCTGTTGGTAGTCAAAAATGAAAACTTGTAGCTGGGTGGGGTTATGGCTGGATAGTCAGCTGCTGATGATTAGTGTTTGCCGAAGTGATGAGGTTGGTATTGATGTAGGTGGCGATGGTGGCAGCAGTGCTTTGCATGACAGCCAGGCCGCAACTCTGTTGTCATGGTGACAAGGTCATGGCAGCAGCAACTGCAGCAGCGCCCTGCGTGATGGCTTGGTCGTTCTCAGAGGCCTGCTTTTAAGTGGGTCTGGTAGTCCCCAGGGGCATCTCTCTCTCCGGCAGGAACAATTGCAATTGGTCACCACTGGAGCTCACTTTGTAGACCAGATGTGATGCGTGGAGCCTAATGTGCAGAAAAGGACTTTTGTTTTGTTGTTTTCTACTTTTGTGGCATTCCCATCCTGCCAACGTGCAGAATGAATCAGGAGGAGATCTAATTGCAACGGGATATAACATTATCAACCTGACAAATTTCAAAAATCTGACCAAACAAAAAATACCAGAATTGCAATCCCTTCTTGATTAGACAGAGAATTTTTCAGCATCCACACATAAAATAAATATTTACTTACTTCAGAACATGTCAGGTTTTATTTTGAAAGTCAAACATTTAAAATTGGAATTAACCAACCAATGTTGGTAAAATATTTAGAATATATTTATATGATATATCAGTCAAGTTTCAGTTAATAATATATTTTATTAGGAATAATTACCATAATAATTATGGTGTGAGATTTTATTATGCAATTAAATTCTTGTTCTTAGAAATAAATATATAAATGTAATCAACAGAAACCTGTGGGAATTTCACAGGTATTTTTTTTCACATTAAATAATGACCTGAGAGATAAGTCAAATAAGTAAGAATATAAATGAAAAGATTAAAAATTGACAAGGCTTTTTTCATTTCACTAAGTAAACATTAAAATCACGAGGACATAATCACCTCCTGTACCTTGTTTTTCTTCGTCATTCCTTCTTATTATGTATGCTTTCTTTATCTCACTAAAACCAAACAGCATCTCTGATATATCATTTTCTTCAATCTTTCCTCACAATGAAAACCGAATGGTCCATTATTTATCTGAGATAATAGCAGTGTGAAATAAATAGGTACTGACTATAAGATTTGTTTTTATACCTTTATTTCTAGTAACACATATATACAACTTCAATGTGCCTTAATGGCCGTACCCTAGAGTGAAGCTTACTAGAAGTAAACAAAAGGGTTAAAGATTTACCCTGTCCATTGCTGTATACCAAGATCTTGTGAGCAGACAAGCAAACTATTACAAGGTATTATGCAACAGAGATCACACAAGAATCAAAAAAGAAATTGAGAATATTGGCAAGATGAAAACAAGAAAAAACTTTAAGAAAAATCACAAAGGGAAATAAACAAAAAAAAAAAAAAAATGGACTGACCAGCAAGAAAATATTTGAAGAGCTGGTGTTACAAATGTAAGAGAGAATATTAAGAATATGGGTATAAAAGCAACCAAAATTACCATCTTTAAATAAATATCACAAAAAGAAACATAAGTTTGATAAAATATATGAAAACTGATTTCTAAACAGCAATTTTTAGTAATGAATGGAAAGCAACATCGAACACTAGTGGCTAAAAAGGAATAATTTTTATTTTGGGTTTTTTAAATATATGACTCGCAGTTTTGAAAATATACACATTTTAGAACTGGGATTAAAACTTACTTTATTTTTTAAATATCTAATTTTAGGTGTATTCCGATTCACTAGATAGAAACATAACTTTATTTGTAGAAAACAAACAATTTTACACTAGACTCACATATCTAGTGAAAATATACACATTTTAAAAGTGCAATTAAGAACTATTTTAATTATTCTTAATATCTAATTTAGGTGAATTCCTGAGATAAAAAACAAATTTATTTCTAAAAAAAGATCTTCATTCATTTTTATTTTTTCTTGTTTACAACAACTTTACTTCGTGATTGGCATACAGACTGGCTTACACTAGAAAAGAAATTACCCTCAATGAAAAAATCTGAATGCATAAAATTTTACATTAAGACAAAACTGGCAAGTATTTTTTTTATTTTTACTTGCTATTTTGTTTTTAACTTAATTTTACCACAAAAAGTTTTGCCTTTCTTTTAACTGAAACAAGTAGATTTCAGACATCCTGTCGTATTTCCTTTCTTTTTTTTTTTTTGTTTGTTTTATAAACAAATAGATTTCTTCACATTTATTTCCTAAAATGTCAATTAAATGTTTATCATATTTTTATTCAATCTTTTTCTCTTACAATGGTATAAATGTTGATAAAATTTAATTTAATTAACATCTGAAAGTCTTTTTCAAAAGTGATTCTTTGGTTATGGTCACTCATTAGTGATAAGCACTAAACCAAACAATTTCAGTTTCATAAAAAATTTTGATGCGGTTTCAGTGTGAAAATGAAACTGAAAAAAGTTGTTTTTTCAGTTAAACTGCCCATTTCTAATATATATATATATATATATATATATATATATATATATACATACACACACACACACACAAATTAAGAACACCCCTGAATAATCTGCTAAAGAAAAATGTGAAATGGAACTGGTCAGATAAATGTCAAAGTGCTTTCGAAGAGATCAAGAAAGTCTTAACGTCAGATTTGTCACTAGCTATTCTTGACCCTAAATTAAAGATTGTGGTTGCATCAGATGCAAGTGATTCGGGTATTGGAGTGGTGATACTACACAAATATGAGGACAGAAAAACTAAACCAATAGCTCATGCTTCAAAATCATTAATCGCTGCTGGAAAAAGCTACAGCCAGGTAGAAAAGGAAGCACTGGCCATCATATTTGCTATGAAAAAGTTTTATAAATTCATACAAGGTATAGAATTTAAACTACAGACAGACCATTGCCCATTGTTGTCCATATATGGATCAAAAAAGGGTGTTCCCACACATACAGCAAATAGACTGCAACTATTTAACTATAATTATAAAATGTAGTTTCTACCATCCAAAAAGTTAAGTCATGCAGACGGATTATCTAGACTAATACCAAAATTCAGTGAACCACTTGAGGACACAGTAATTACGGCAATAAGGGCCAAAAATGAAATTAATAATGTATTATACAATACTGTAAGAGAACTGCCCATAACATTGGAGGAAATAAGTTGGAAAAAGACGACTTAAAGTGAAAATGAAGAAGCAATTAAGATTTAAAGGAAAAAATATTACTGGAAATAATGCATTTTCATTATGCAATGATGTACGCAGAAAGAATTGTGATACCAGCATCATTGCAAAAACGTATGCTAAAAGAATTTCACATTGGACACCCAGGAATTTCTAGAATAAAATCCTTAATGAGGTGTTATACTTATTGGTTAAAAATGGATCAAGATATCAAAGATTTAGTGAAATCATGCAGAGGTTGTGCTCTGGCAGCGAAGTCAGCGCCTATCAAAATTCAACCTTGGCTGAAAACCGATATGCCATGGACCAGAATACATACAGACTTTGCAGGACCATTAAACAAAGCATACTATCTAGTAGTAGTCGATAGTTACACTAAATGGCCAGAAATATTAAAATGTAGAAGACTGACTACCGGGGTAATGATAAATTACCTACACAAGATTTTTGCAAAGTTCAGTGTTCCTGGTTCTATCGTTTTAGGCAATGGGGCACAATTCACATCTAGTGAATTTAAGGTTTTTTGTAAATCATTGGCAATAGAACATATTACAACTCCCCCTTATCACCCAAGATCAAATGGACAAGTGAAACGGTTTGTTGATACGTTTAAAAGGGCACTAACAAAGTCGGAGGGAGAGGAGTCAGATGAAGTAATGCTACAAGAATTTCTGAGTGTTTTCAGAATAACACCAAACCTGAACACTGTGTATGGAATATCGCCTGCAGAGTTGACATTAAGTCCATTTTTAATAAATTATTACCAGAATGTAAGGCGAGAGTATCAAGAAATAACAATATAATACTTCAAACTTGGAGATAAGGTATTTTTTAAAATGTATCAATGTGGAAAAGAATTCTGGAAAGATGGTGTTATAAAAAATGTATTGGCAAAATAATATACATGGTACAGGGACAAAGGTGGGAACATAAGCAACACCATAATCAGTTAAAATGCAGATTCACCGATTTAAAAAGTTGCCGAAAAGAGGTACCTATGGAAATTTTGTATGACATTTGACATACCCATGCAATGAAAAATTTTTGAACTAACGTTTTATAGAAAAAGAATAGCAAACAGAATTTCCAAATATTGAACCAAAGCTGAAGAAATATACCAGAGGAAGTCATCTCAAAGGGGAGGAGTCATATAGGAATAAAGTGTCGCTGCCGACACTTGGGTTTGAACACAGATCACCAGAGAGCAAGCACAGTCGAACTTAACTTGATATAATTAGATCACGTGACGGGTAAAGGAAAAATATATAAATGGGAATTAGCAGCATCTGACCGAGTATTGTTTAAAAGTGTTACTATTATTGTATCTGTGATTTACAAAGTCTCTCCTACAAATAGGCATTACAAAACAAAGAAGATGTCTAGGAAGCAATAAAAACTACTTCAATTGATATTAAATTTGAAAGAGTAGAAAAGTTAAAATCAATGAATGAAAGACTGCTGGTTATAAAATGTCAAGTATTTATATGAATATGTAAAATAATGAAATAATTTATTCAAATATATAGGATATTGTGCCATGTTTCTCTAGCCTATATCTTTTGAAATAATGCATAAATAAAAAAAATAAAAAAATGTTACACTTAGTTTGTTTTTCTTAATAGACCTGACACCACCAAAAGAAATTACTATCAATGTTTTTAATAAGGATAGACATTTTTTAGTGAAAAGTGTACTTTCTTCTCTGGCTTGTTAACAATTCTTGTCTAATCAATTCCTCCACAACATGTCACCTACTTGATACAGTAGTAACAATCTGAATGTCACCTCACTCTTTTTATGTCCTTATTGACGGTCAAAATTTACATAGTATCCAACTCCAGGAATTATCCATTTTAAATATAACCCGCAAAGCTTCCATTTTTGCTTTTCGGACAGTTTACAAAATCTGTGTTCGCCTGGAGGTAAGTCATTTTCTTCTAGCATTGCAAAAAATGCATGAAACCCTAGGCCTCTTTTGCCCTCTGTAGTAATTCACTACAATATTATAAGCTGAAAGTTACAACACTGGTGGGATAAACATTGTTTTACATAATAAAATCTGACAGTGAATATTACCCTTAGTTTTATCCAAATCCAGAAAGCTTACCACAAAAACATTACTAAATCTATTGAGATTTCAGAAAAAAAACAATTTTAAAAATGCCATCTAAATTACTAGATACTTGTACAATGTTTGTCAGTGTCATGAGAGGAGCAAGAAAGCTGATGCATGAAAATGTACACTGAACTTATTTAAGATTTTGATTTGAAATACTATATTGTTCAATGAACTAACAAAAATATAGATGAAGGTGATTTGCAAAACATCTTTTTTTTTTTGTAAATAGCCATTAACTTACCTCAATACATTGTTTTATTGCCAAGGCAATATCTAATGTTTTGGGACCCAAACTGGTTCTTTTTTCTTTTATTTTACTCATGGTAAAAAACTATCAACAATATATCAAAATCCTCTCTTTAAGATCTGGAAAATATAAGATTTTATAAAGAAATTTAGTAACTTCTGCATAAAAATCATTTAAAGTGCAAATAAAATGGTTCTAAATAAATGCTGAATTCTTATTTTAAAGGATTGTGTTTGTTGATAAAAATAAAATATTAAAAATAATTGGGGAAAGGTAATATTTTTATTTTTTTCACTCAAATAACAAAATGAAATAAAATTTTACTACTTGATTACTTTCAGAATTACTTATAGAATTTTATGATAAATAATTTAACACAAAATTATTAAACCCAAAGTTAACTTTTTTAATTATGTACATTTTACCGTGATAAAAGACCCTAAAATTATTTTTAAAATTTACATGTTAAGTTAGTGATCAAACTATTTTTTTCCAATGTTTATATTGTTTACCAGCTGTAATTTCAGTTTATATTTGAAAGTTTTTTTAATCATAAAAATTATATACACCTTTTTTTAGACCTTAAAAGATTCACAATTCACATGTATTGTAGTGCAACAAGAATTTTCTAAAAAAAACTTTAAAATATTAAATTCTATATCATCAGAATATAAAATTGAAATACAAGTACTAGAGGAAAAACTGCAATAAAAATGCATAACAAAAATTTAACAAAATGAAATTAATTCCTAAGAAATTAAAAGAAACATTTTTATACGTCTGAAGAACATAATGATTCTTAATTTGTTAATGAAAAAAATGTTTCCTTTAAAATTTAAATTTACTTGTATTATACAACAACGATTTTTAAGAATTCTACTTCATCAAAATTCAAAATGTTACAAAAACAAAACTATTGCAAAACTGTCAATAAATGTGTCGTAATTTTAGTATTGTCTATGGATTTCTTAAGATTTTCTACTTACGTTTTTGCTTTCAAACGTCTTTTTAAAATGGATAACTTTCAAAAGATGAGTTTCCACTTTACTGTTTGATAATCGTTGAATCTCTTTGCAGGTGGTCCATTGAAGTATCAATTTGATACTGAACTCTAGAAAATAAATATGACAATATTTTGGATTAGATATAAAAAATATTGTATAAAAAAATAATTAAATAAAAACTTATAAAAGTAAAGTTTAAAACAAACTCAAAAACGAACTGACGCACCCTGCACCCACCAGTGGAAATATCTGCTGAATGAATTTAAGGGGATTATTATTTTATAAACATTTTTGAGCTTCAATAGAACTATGTTTTCGAGCGATGGTCTAAGGAACTAGATCTCCCACATTACAGGACATTTACACTTTACAGACACTCAATAAAAATATAGTTTTTAGCGTTCGATCTTATGGTGCGGGACAACTATTATGATGGTTTGGTGAGTGCCAAACCAAGCTTGTATTTCATATGGTATTAAGTAGGAATGTAAAAGCTAAATCACTGATTTAACGAAAAAAAGAGTTTTTGTTAAATGAAACTAACTTTGGGACAAGAGTAAATAAATTAGAATCGAACTCATTGTTACCACATTGTGACGTCTGTACGAAAACGTGATTGGAAATGGAAAAAATTTAGCAAGGGTAGGCGAGAGATTATATTTGCGACGTGGAGAAAACGATTAATTTACTTTAATGTTTATTTTTTTATTTTCCCAGTCTGACAAAGTAAGTAACACAAATACTGTTTTTAAAAAATGTTTTAAAAACATACACGATTTGCTATTCGAAAACAAATAATACTTGTCACTGAACACGATGGATGGAAAAAGGCTTTAACTTTCATTTATTGTATTCATAAAAATCAAAAATTATAATTCTAACTGGTTTCCTGTCTCTTAAATTTTGTAATTTAATTTTCCTTTAAATAAATGACTGTAACATGAACTAAACACGCACATGGCTTCTTCTGATGTAATAAAAATAAATTCTGCGAACAATGGAATACTGATACACTTCTCATAGATTCTCAGAAAATAAAAATGTATTATGGCAATATATATATACATATAATATAAATTTATGAATAAAAAGATTGCTTGCTTACTTACATTATTATATCACCAGATTCATTATAATTGGAAATAAATGAATTAACTGTGAGAAAAGTTAATCCCCAATTTCGTGGTCATCTTTTCGTACAAAATTACAACTACGTATTAAAATTATTGATTCTGCTGTGGCTTTAACTTCTTTTTTTTTATTCTTTAACAAAAGAAGACCAAAATGAATTAGATAACAACAAATGAATGTTATGAAACGTATAATTTTACACGTTTCAATAGTAGGTCATACTTTTTAAGTTCGTTGAGAGAGCTTATTTCCGTGGATAGTGTGTAGTGTACTCGTCGGTAAAAAAAAAAAAAAAAATAAATATTTTGTTTGCTGTATAAATTTCAAGTTTGATATTTATAGTTTTTTTTTATAAGCACATAAAACATAGTCGTTACATTAATTAATACCGGATTTTTATTTAAATTATTATCAATTTTACAGTGCGCATTAAAGGGGTTTAAAACCGGATGTTTTTTTTATTTATTTCCTGACCACCGCTCGAACTAAATTCATTTTTATTTTTTTCAGTAACTGAAACAAAAGTTATATCAAGTATAATTTTTATATAAAATAAGTAGTTAATAAACATTTTGTCTTCTTTCGCAGTCATTTTAATCCATTTTCATTATAGCATTTTTTAGTTGTGGACTTTTCAAAAAAAAAGAGTACAACTTTGTGATAAGTAATGTTTAAGTTTAACTGGAGTACTAAATGAACAAAAATACATACAAAGTTAGTAACTTTTATTATTTAACAATTTTAATTACAATAGTTAATATCAAAACCTTTTTTATATTATTAGCCCAATGCTTCCTTAAGCCTTAATTTCATATGGGAGAATTTGGTAAGGTAAAAACTAAAAAGATAAATAAGAAACTATATAGTGAGAGAGTGAAATGCAACACAAAGAACAAAAGAATTTTTACATTAATAAAAATAAATGAAATTTATATACATATTGATTATTGATGCATTTGAAAAAATAGTCTTTGTACATTTTAGGTTTTTTACCGTTTTACTTTTACTGTTAAATTTTGTGCAACAGAAAATGAAAATGTATCACAATTTGTTTGTGCCGATCTATATTGCGCACACATACATACACAAACAAATCACATACAACGACAAACATTCATTGGTTAATAAATCACTACTACGTTATAATAGACAATTTACAAATCGCAGCAATGCGAAAATTTTGTAATTGCTCTATTTTCAATTTTTCATGTCAATTTTGTGCACATTTGGGAGAAACGGATCCGACAAGCTTTTAAGTCTCCCCAAAACTCACTCACTGATTATTGGTCAATGCCAACCAATCAGATCGTCTGCACGTGAAGAGTAACTTTTCCCGCGCAACGGTCTGGAGCCTTTAGTCACTTATATAAGCAAGAATTTTTCTTAGGTAATTCGTGAGAATTCAGCTGCCAAATGAAACCGCGACAGTTGAAAACATGTGCCGGCCTTCCCACTCACATGCTTAACATTCCTTATACACTCACATAATCTTTTCTTACACAGCAAAATCTTCTGAGAACAGTCATTATAAACATTCTTCCAGTGAACTTTGGAATACTAAAAATAATAGTTAAAGAGAGACAACTCTTGTTTTATTCAACCTTTCTTACTTAAATGCATGCTTTCTTTCACATCATTGTTTGATTGTACATCTTGTTAAATTTTATGTGTAACGGTGATTTTTGCTTATCCTTTTCCACATCAGTTTTGTTTCCTAATCTAAAGTTTAATTAATGTGGTGAAGTCCGCCACACATGTATATGATTTGATAATGTTTGTTTGACATGCATAACATCCAAAAGAGCCATTTACAATCACTGTAAGACAAACAATAAAAACAAACTATTAGTTATTTTGTAACCCTCATTTTAATTTTCAAATATTTTCTTGGATTTCATTGGTTGTTAAATACAAATAAGCTTTGAGAAATTTCCATAACAAAACAGTCAAAATTTGTGCAAAAATAGGCATTCATCCCTTATTTAAATGTTTCAAAAAATCCTATTGACTAAAAAATACAACATTCGCCCACGCATTTCTCAAAAAAATTTGCAACAAGCTACCAAGCAGCTGGAGCTGATTTTGTTGTAAAAAAAAAAAAACTATAAATAGAAACAGCAAACGAATTTTCATCACATTTTGAGACTCACACATGCAAAGATACTGTCGCAGTTAGCTCCTCCTCATTTCCTTAACCCGTCAACAGGGGTCTTTCTCTCCCGGGAGTATAAATACTGGCTGACCTTTCGCCTCTTTCTCTGCTTACGTGCAAGCAACTATCTCGACTTCGGCCGCGGGCCGCAACCTCGCACGTGAGGCAAGGTATATAAAACTTTCTCTTAAAATTTCCAATATGTGAACTCTTATACACAACCAGCGTTTCCCATATTCTGGGAACACGCTAAAACAAAATTCACCCTGTACGGACATTCAACTCAACACACACACAACTTTCCATACAGACTGTAACATTTTATTCATGTCTTCAATGTATTTGTAATTCGTGTATTAATCTATTTGTAATTAATTATTGTTCGCATACATGTATATCGGTCTTGTTTGTTTCTTTGGACTCCATTAAAGTCTAACATTCTTATGTAGCTGGACCAGCCAGTGGAAGCCTTAACCTAGAGATAATTCATCTTCTCTTCTCACATTCACACACTGCATGGTCCACTCTACAATACACATGGGAATTATATTGCCACCAAAGAAACAAACTTTTTTATGAGAGATTAGAAAAATTCATACAACAAACTTTTTCACTTAATATCTTTCATAGAAAAATCTTTTGTCTAAGTTAAATTCAACCTTTCAATCAAAGGCAGACAACTTTTTAGACATTTAACATTTCCAAAACGGCAAAGAACTTTTTCTCTTAAATATACCTTTGTACACATCATTACAAACAAAGAAATTGTAAATTGTGTATATAAAATTTAATCTGTTGTTTCAAACATGTATTTTTTGTCATGATTGAATATCATTACCATTTGGACATTTCTTATAATTTATGTTTGTGGATATTGCATATTTTATTTGCAGCACATTCTTAAATATTCACACATCCTTCTTAGATCCACTACAGTTAAGTGGACAGATTTAAAATGACAGAACACTTTTGACACCAACTGTAAAACAAAAATTACCTCTTCAAATGAATACAAAGAAACCAGATTCCAAAAATAATAATTTCTAAAAATGTTAAGATGTTATAAATAATAAATTCTGAATTTTGTTTGACAGTCAACATGTAAATGACAACAATGTGTGTGATAGAAGATGATGTATTGTAGTATAGTCAATTGAGGAAAAATGACAAAGAAACACATATGTTATATTTAATGAAACAAGAGAAGGAATTCATTTACAAATTTACAGATTTGAAGTTGTCAGTAGCTTGTTTCAGGAAAACGAATCAAATATTTAAAGTCTGTAGATTCAATGAATTGTCAAGAGAAAATGTTCATATTAAATCTCTGGACACAAAGTAATATTCCAAAATGTTTAAAACAAATTTAGAGTATACTATTTACAGATACAAATTGAGAGAGTTTGTTTTTCACATAAAAGTTATACAGTAGAATTCAACATAAATGAAAAGATATAGTTTAAGGTACTTAGCTTTGGAGTTGAAAAGAGTTCTTTGAAATTGCCCTGCTCTCATTAGAGGCTGATAATGTATCATCATGTAATTTGACAATATTCTCTCTCTCTCTCTCTCTCTCTCTCTCTCTCTCTCTCTCTCTCTCTCTCTCTCTCTCTCTCTCTCTCTCTCTCCTTAATTATGTCAAAAAGCGATTTAATATCAGCTTATTACTTTTTCACAGTTTGTAAGTCACTCCCTTTTTCTGTTGGTCAAAATAAATTTTCACACAGGCTCACAAATTTTAAAACTGGAGGAAAGAGTTATTTTTATTTTGTATTCACCACAACTACAATATCTTCTATCACACACAGACATTTTTACACTTGAACATTTTGTTCATTGTTGATTTTTAAAGGACAGATCTATTAAATTTATCAAGTCAATTATTTGTGAACAAAACTTTAAAAATCTATAGGAATTAAGGTCAATCAGATCCATTGAAATTTTGTTGATTATTAGGATTTGTTAAAATGAACAAATTAAACAGATTCATATTACAACAGATACATTATTAGAATACATTAATCAGTTTATAAACAAAATAAAATGGCTTTCTAATGAAAATTATTAACAAGATACAATATCCTGAGTGGATACAGTGGGGTTAACTCCACTTACTTTCCTGAAACTGCTACTAGGGGACGCTCTCCGGATTATAATAGTCTGCAATATTTTTTCTCACTCTCTTCTTTTTCCACTTAGACATCAACATGTAAGTGACTTGCAGAAAAACATGTTTCCCATTAGGAAATGCATGAACAAACCACATACACACACAACACACATAGGTACACACATTCACTCACTTCACCTCCTTTGGACCAAACAGTTTTTTACTTTCTTTTGTTACATACATCATTGTCTTTGTCACTTGTATACTTTTCTTGTTAATGCATTATACTTTGTTTGCACATGTATTGGTTCTTGTTGTTTCTTTGTATTGTATTACTCGGACTCACTTAGAAGTCCACTCATTTGTTGTGGGTATTCCAGGAGACGCGTGTTATTCCTAATTCAAACATCCAGCATATGTAATGCCTGCAACAATACCAACTTAAAATAAAATTTAATTGACTTATAATTTATGGAAAAAAATAAAACTTACACAGCATTTAAAACATATACCAAATTATTAATAAGCAAAGTTTCAGAATAGTTATGTTTATCACTACCCAACTATGCACACAAACGCCTACACAACATCCGCATAGTAATAGACACCAATATCTTTAAACATCTTCATTGGTTCATACCAACCAATGAAATACCTTCCCACTTAAATCCAAAATCTTGTCTGGGAGCCTACACATGATTATTTAAGAAACAAGCCCAGACAGTGGAAAAACAGAGACATACCAAGGCACACACAAACACAGCATCCATAATGCTGTTGGCATCTTTATGATCAAACTGAGAGATCATCTTGCAGACAATTGAAGAATACGTACAAATTACCACACCATAGAATTAGGACATAGAATATGGTCAAACAACTTCATATAAGTCACAAACTAATCATGCTCAAAACAACAAAAGATTAATTCCAAGCATGATTTCTAAAACCTTCAGTATGAACCCTGAAAATTTTGTCCCACTGAAGACAAATCATCATGTGGCTAAGTAAAACAAGAATTCTCTCCATATCTATCTATTAACACAGCATTCACATCTACTGTGAATAAATTCACTTAAGTTTGTTGTTGCATTTTGTTTCTGTAAATAAATATTGTTAACCTTCAGTATGTCTTTCATTTGTTGCATAGAGGAAAGGAGGAATACATTTTGATCAAATCCTTCTGATGAGGCCAAATTTCTACCCTTCTCATTCTCAACATCTGCAACAGGTTATTATTTTGTACTCTTCAAGTAACACTTTAAAAATGGACCAAGTATTTTTCTGTTAAATATTTGCATATATTTTGTGTCTCCTATGATTTCCACACATGAAGTATAAGTAAAAGCACAATGTATCAAGTAGTAAATCAGATTCCAAGCAGTCCATGCAAAAAATACAAGTAATTGCTGTATATAACAATCCAAGTCAAATTCATTAAGAAATTTCCTGTGTATTGTCTATTCTCTGTCATATGAAAACTAAACTATAAAAAACAGGAAAACAATTTTTGCAAAACACCTCAACAATTTCTAATAAAATGTTGGCTTTATAATTTATCTCTATTTCATCTTTTCCTTTTTCTTTGTGGATGAGTTGAATATTTTTACATGGCCAAATTTTCGTCCACTTAACCCTCCACAATATCTTACATATCACATTAGGAAAACAGTTTTCAAAATGATTGCCAAAACAAATTGACCAAAGTAATGTATACAGGGACCTCACTAATGAAAATCCTGACTTTACATTTATGTGCTTTCATGTAGCCCCTTTTCACAATATGCTCTTCATCTGTACTATGATCCTCAGGATGATAGAGTTGTGATATTTGACCAAATAGCTGAGAGGGTTGATGTTATCATGTTTGATTATCCCTCAGCTAGTATACTTGTGTGTGGCGATTTCAGTTTTCATGTAACCATTCTTCATGGTGAACACTGGAATCCCCTCAAACAAAATCAATGAAGGAATTTGATGCTTCTCAATCACATATGAGCTGACCCAGATTGTGGATGAGCTACCTGTATTCCAGATATAGTAGATCACCCCCATAAATCTTTTAGGTCTCTTTCACACCACCTGTTCTGACAAATGTAGCATCACTCAGTGGCCCAAGGAAGGTGTGTCAAGAGCAATACTAAAAGTATCCTTTGATGCCTTATTTCATCTGACAATTTTTTAACATTCAAAAGATAACTGGGATAGCTTTAGATCTTTTACTGTTGAAGCCCCTCTTTCAACTTTCTTCAAAAATAGAACATCAAAATTATAGCCATTCTTGAATGGATCTTTTCTGGTACTGAGAGATTCATCCCTTTCAAGAAAACAATCAGCCTTGGCTCACACCCGAATGTGCTCTGTAACATTTCCATCTTTATACTATAAGGATCCTTGCCAAATTCAGAGCTTCCAACAAACATTGCAAAAAACTTCTGGAGAATGCTAAGATCAGCTATGCACAGTCAGTGCATGCAAGAATTGAAAACAAACTCATGGGAACCAATCCCAAAAGTTCTGGAAAATCCCTAACAAGATTCATAGCAGAGGCAAACCATCTGTGCTTACTAATATTAAATTTATCTTCATCAAACAAGGTTAAGCACTTTGCAGTTAATTTTGTCTCAACCTCCACACTAGACAACCAGGGTCATTCTCTAAATGACTTCACACAAACTTTGTGATCTCATCATCTCAGCACAGGAAGTTTCTAGACACATGAAAAAAACTTGAATCTGTAAAAGCTACTGTTTCAAATAAAATCCCTGTCGTCGTACTTGTTATACTCTTCTTCAAATCAGCTCTTTTTTTAATTCACTCTCCATGTCAGCCGGATGTGAAAATTAAGAATGCAAAACTCAAAATAAAAAGTTGTCCACTGCATCCTCTAAGCATCAGAGCTGGTCCACAAAACAAATCCCTTCAAAAATATAAAATAAACCAATTACCACCAGAGGAAAAACATGAACAAAAGATGAGATTAGGGGCCTCGACAATTTGCTTTGAAGAAAACCACTCATAAACAACTGGAACAAAATGGGTCCAAGGAGCAACTCTTGATACCCAGCAGTCTCTTGGCATCACCATCATGATCTCAATCAACTGATCCGATAAAAGTATCAGCTCCAGGTTTTACCAACTCTACCCCTCTACAAAAATTTGCTTCCCTTACCAACAGCAACTAAAGAACCTTATATTAACAATTTTGTTATCTTTTCACACTGCCTATTGACATTTCCCACAGTTTATTGCTGTTTTCATTTGTTCTCTCATCCAACCAGAATCTGAATATAACAACTGGTGTCAGCATGCAGGAAGGAGAACTAGCAAAATGAACCATCCGACAACCAAAAAAAAATACAATGCCTCATCACACATCTTGTTTGAATCCAATAATTTCTTGAAACCTGTTTGGACAAACTAATCTGATCTGACTCATTCTTTATTCAAACAAATAAATTAACCTACTGTAAAGCAAATAATCAGCATAAATATTTTAACAATCCGTCAACAACCTACAGACATTTCAACATATAAATGAGAATTAATTAGTATATTGGGAAAAAAATTAAGGGTAATACAAACATTTGTGAGATTTCATATTCAGAGAACTGATTTATAATTGGCTTGGCATCAGTGGTATTCAGGATATCATTTCCTATGTTCTTTCTTTCTTTGGGACCCTAGTTGAAACATAAGGCAATTCAGATATTGTTCTGTAAAGTGATTTGCACAAAGTTAGGGTTGCATTTGATTTCTATAAAATATTTGTGAGCCTTTGTTTGATTAGAATATATGTTTAGTCTTGATTTTTGCTCTCTTCATGCCTTCACCACATCACTAAAAATCTTTATTATAATACTTGCAAGAAGACATGGCAGTTGAATCTGACTTAATAATAGAAACACTTCTCCATTTCTAAATTTCTATCTACTTTTACATTCATGAATTTTGATGTTTGTCCTAATCATGTTTGGTACTATTTCCAGAAAAGATTCTGGCACTATTTCCAGAAAAGACTCATAACACATTTTACCAAACAAAAAATTTGCTACATTTTCTTCTGCTTGACTTATTTGTGAACTTTTTATTTCAGATAGACAGTCTTGTATGCAAGAAAAGATAGAAAAAAAAACAGAGAGGACAACAGAAGAACAAGATTCAAAAGAATATGATGATTGATATTGCATTTAAATTTTTGAAGATTAAAGTTGACTGGAATGCAAGTGACCAGAAAAGAGTTCCACAAGCAAGAAGTGCCAAAGAAGAAACTGTTAGGATAAACTTATGGTTACATCTAGCCATTTCAATTGTAAATGATAAGATCTAGCAGCCAATCTAGCACTGTACTTAAATTTGTAAATTCTGGGGTTATTTAACCTACACACAAGCCACTAATGACCTGATGGTGGGCCACCGATGGCAACACCAACTGTCCTCTGGTGGCAGCCACTGGCATGCCACCAGTGGTCTTCTAGCGGTTTTCCAGTGGTGACATTGCCAAGATGAACATATTGGCAGTCCAACAGTGGGTTACCAATGGTAAACACTAATGGAATGCCACCCAGTGGCAAATTAGTGACTTGTGTGTAGGGTAATTTGGTAAAAAGTGGTATGAAATTTGTAAAGTCAAGGTACCAAAGATGAAATCTTATCAGAAAAATATTCATAGAACAGTCAAAAGGAAACTATGTTATGATAGTGGGAAAGGGACTGAAGCCAAGATGCCAGGTCAGGACCAATAACATTTCAGATTCTGCCTTGGTTTTTCTTTATGAATGAAGGTTATGTTCCTTTATGAATGAAGGTTATGTTCACTTCTTTAATCTCATTTGCTGTGATTTTATTATTAATGAAAGCTTCCCTGAATAGCTTCTGTTTATTTGAGGTTATTCCAATATAACTTTAAAATTTGACTTATTCACTGTGGTTTCAAATTGTATTTATATAAGATTAGCATTTTTAAATGCTCTGGGGTGATAATACAGGTTCTGTCACTATATATTATGATCTCTGAGTTTTGCTACAAGGTGGTCAAATTCAAGTGTTTTCATACTGTCATATGTGTGGATTTCTGATATTTCTCAAAAGCCTCATAGGCTATAAATGCAGACAGGTGTAGTGATATCAGGTGTAGCGATATCTTGTTAAATGGAAAATATCTTGAGCTGTCACAAAATGATTTCAGACATTTGCACTAATGACTATCAGCTAAGTAAAGTGTGCCTCACAATGACTATGGCAAGTGGCTCAAAGAAAGTCACAGAATGAAAATAAATTACTTTTTAAAATAAAAGTTACAAAACAAATAACAATGGTCAGTACCTATAAAAAGGGCAGAAACAAGCATTAACAGGAAAAGGTAGATGCCCATTAGACTGTTCACCTCCCTATGCTTATGCCTCATCTCAGTTTTCTATAGCAGCAGTTTACAACCAGAGAATAAAAAAAAAAATTTGCTTACTTATACAAATTCTATGGTATTAATTCATGGGTAACAATCCATCTAAAGAGTTATTGTTAAGCCACAAGCATTTGACTGGAAGAAGCTGTACCCTGGGATTGAACCTAGTGTCTGGTCTGAGCTGCAATACTACACAGGAACAAAAATGAATAAGTTTTACAAAATCTTTCTATTCTGTTGTTTTTATTGAGATTCTTTAAATCCAGCACAGCTTCTCTACCTTTACATTTTAAGTGTCCTTATTTTTTATTTATTTTTTTATTAAATAGTTATAGCCATTTCTCTTGGTTTATAAGTTCAGCAGAGTTGATACCAAATAATTTCAAGCCATTTTTTCTTTTCTTTTTTAATCATGTGTCATTTGAAAGTACCTATTGACTTTTCACAACCATATTTATTATACTATAGTATAATAAATATGGTTGTGAAAAGTCAATAGGTACTTTCAAATTCAAATTGTAAAACCAGAAAACCTTTCTTTTCTTTCACTTCCTTAATAAATACATTCTGTTACCAATGTTGAAATTCATTAAAAATGCTTAAATGGTTTGCTGTAGATTCCAGATATTCTTCCCTTCCCCCAAACGTTTGCCTCTGTGTTTATTTCTTTCCTCTCACATTCATAAGGGCAGACCACACAATATGTCAGTTAAGCAAACGTCTTCTAGTTCAAGGGCCATAACTCTTAACAAGTATGACTACTTAAAAAAGAACAAATTGATTACAAATTATAAGAAAACATGTTCACAAAGAACAACATCAGAGTTTTACAAAGATAAGAAAATATGAAGAAGGATTTGTATTGATAAACTAGAAAGAGTGTGAATTTTGGAAAATAGAAGAATAATGAGTATAACTGAAACTATGTCGATGAGAAAGGTTGTGTTGAAGAACCAGTATTAATAGACTAATAGATAACATGCTGAAAAACATCAATGAGATGAAGAAAACTCCATAAGAGCAATCAACAAGTGAAACAAGTAGAAATCAGATGGTGAATGTAAATAAAATACAAAGATTGAGAATAACAGAAATCTTTGTTGGTTGGAGAAATGTAAGCATACTGTAATTAAAATCAAAAGAAGACAAGAGGAGTATGAACAACTGATGTGAAAATACCAACCCCAATAAAGAATGACATATTCAGCAAAAACTTTTGAGTACACAAAAATTAAAATCTGTTTTTAAAAAGCATAAATGAAGAGAAATTTTAGTTTATAGAAAAAGCTATAAGTAGCTTTTCCTATCAAATAAAATAGCTCTGTTTTTTTGGGTTTTTTTTTATCATTTCATCTCAAGCAAGATAGTAATGACACTAGAATGCAGAGAATTACAGGAAGTCAAAGTGAAGAAAATTGAGAATAGGGAGGATTGAGGAAAGGACAAAAAATGAAGAGGGTTCAAGCAGATAGATGATGATTGATGTTGCATTTAAATTTTTGAAGATTGTAGTTATTAGAGAAGCAAGAAAATGGAAGGGAATTCCACAGGTAGGAAGTTCAAGAAAAGAAACTGTTGAAGTGGCGATTGCATTTAGTTATTTCAACAGTAAAATGATGGGACAACATGAATTTAAGCAACTAGTTGCTTAAATTCATGTAGTCAGGGCACCAGGGGAAAATACTCGTCAGAGCAGTTGCCATGAAAATATTTATAGAAAAGACAGAGGGAAGCCACATCATGTTGGTGAGAGAGTGATCAAGATGCCTGCTCAGGATGAATTACATTACAGATCCTTCTTTGGATTTTGTCAAGAATCTTGAGATGTACAGCAGGAGCGCCAGACCATATGCATGGACAAATGGTAAAGTTATAAATGTGCAAGATGGATTCTGGTGAGAATGATTTTCTGGCACAACACAGTGAACTAACTTTCCTTGCAGTAGATGAAACAATTGATTTGATATGGTTACTTCACTTTATGTCAGTGGAAAACATAAGACCAAGAAGGCATAGTATGTTGCTCTCCTGGAGTTTAACATCAGCCATGCTAATGGAAAGCTGAAAAGATTCTGTGGTGATTAAATTAAAATTCTTAAATTTGAAGAAAATTATTGAATATTTTAAAAATCAACAGAAAAACTATTAATCTGAACTTTTAAAGAACCAAATTAAAGATGGTAAATGATGACTTAATTAGGTTAAGAACCAGGAAATGGGTATCTAGAATGATAATGTTATAATCTTCCTAAACCAGATCTTCGTCTGATTCATGTTACACAAATTTCCATCACTGGCCAGATGTGAATGCTCCGAAACCCAAGACCAAACTAAAAATTCCATCAAACACACATTGGCTCCACACACACCTTCTGCTTTCCTCACACACCCACAAAAAAAACATACAATCCAATTTTTTACCCAATAGCACCCACTCCCACCTAAAGAAGCGAAATAGGAATTGGAGCTGATCTGTGCCTACGAAAGGACTTAAAAGAGACACCTTCAGCAGTTGGTCGGCACAACAACCAGGGTTCACACACTCATCAGAATGCCATTTCCACACCCAAAGACAACTGGCCTCTCATCTCCAAGGATAACTCACCAAAGCCCATCACCACAGTAAGTGATGACTCACCCTCCCTCTACTACTTTCACCATTTGTTGTACTTTTTTGTTAATACTATTATGTATTTCTTAAACCTCTGTTGCTTCTTGTTTCTACCACCATACGTTTAATATAACTATAATTTTTCTTGAATAAATACTAAAAGCCTGGGTTCATGATGTAAGAAAATTAATACTCCCAGTATGGGTACCACATCATATTCAAGTGACTGTTAATGGTAGTTTTGATTTGAATCAAGAGAAAAGTTTAATCACAAAGCTTTGAGTCTTCAAAGTTTAGCTAGTTAAGTTGGGCGAGGGGAGTGACAAACTGGTTGTGAATGACAAAGGTCATAGCAGCCATCAATTCAGTTACAATGTTCATCAAGTCAGACAAAACTGAGTTGGAAAAATAAATAAGAAAAAATTCACCTTAAGCAATTTGAGCAGAATGAAACACATTATAGAAAGACAAAAAGTAGATTGTGATGATGAAATAAGGGCTATCTTTCATTATTTTCCACCTCCATCTTGCATCTCTATTAGCATTTTGACAAATATAAATTTTATAAAGATTAATGCTATTGCCACTCTCTAATATATATAAATTATTTTATACATTTTAACATCTTGTTTTGTGGGGGTTTGCCTTGATGATTTAAATCATAAACTACACTCTTACAGGGGAAATATCATAGTATGATATATGAAATATGTATGAAGTGGTAGCTAGGAAAACAAATAGCTGACTAATGAAAATTCAATAGCATTTCAAAAGACAGTAAACATAAATCCTGCTTGATAATACAATGTGAAAGCTCCTTCAAAACAATCTAATATTTTGATGAAAGAACCATTGAACTTAGTTCAAATCAACTTTTTATTAATTTGGGTTTGACCAGAAATTTATTGGGATTATTGTGACTTCAGACCCAGTATCTACTTGCAGAGGAAAAGTTATACTATTCAATTCAATTTTTTCTTTGGCACTTTTCATTTTATGTCTTTGCATCACAAATACAGCTGTATTACCCTGAGAGGTGGGGTGGGGGTAAATTTGCTAGCCTATTTTCCTTTTATGCTTGCAAATGTTTCTTCTTTTCACAATTCCAGCATACTTGTTCTAAAGCTGGACATCTTGTCCCATTCATGCTTTTTATCACAGTATTTGTATGACACAAGGTCATTCAATATGCTGTATCCTTTGACATTACTCTTGGATGTATTGAAATTCTCAATTAACTCTAATTGTTACAGAAACTCTATAGCTGCATCCAAGGACATTTTAGTCAGTTGTAAGCATTCTAAAATTGTGTGTTTGTATGAAGCATCACACATACCTTCAATTAATCTCAACTGTATCAATTCATCTTCAATGGTCATTTCTCCAGTGCCAAGTTTTTCAAACTCACAGAATCTGGGAGTCTCTCATAGATTG
The DNA here is from genome assembly GCA_964036315.1 of Acanthosepion esculentum. Classification (NCBI taxonomy): domain Eukaryota; kingdom Metazoa; phylum Mollusca; class Cephalopoda; order Sepiida; family Sepiidae; genus Acanthosepion; species Acanthosepion esculentum. The sequence goes on along the minus strand of OZ038516.1, from coordinate 24,087,916 downwards.
TGTATATACTATATTATTGTTTTGTTTGGTTCTTGTTTGCTCGCAAGAAACTTTGTCCTCTTAATTTCTTTTTCAGTTGCAAATTTCTTTTTATAATGTCCAAAATTTGTGAAAGGATCAAATCTTTCAGTTCTCTGGGATATGTCATGACAGAGATCTTTCGGATGGTCTCACATCCAGCCAAAGCTAAAAAGAGATCTCTAATCTCATTTTCCCCCTCCTGCAAATTTATGGTCATTTAACATTTGCCTGGGCAGCAAATCAACAAATCCATGTTTCCACAAAGTCCAGCTCATCCTACACAATTTACAATGCCATATTGTTGTGATGTCTTCTAGTCTGTGATAAAGAAGTTCAATCCCATCACCATGTGAAGACTGACTTATTGGTGGTTACTTGACTCTGTTATAGACAAACGTATGGTTGCAAGACAGAAATACGACAACAGCAGAAACAGATTTACGTGATTTATTTCAATAGGAACGCGTGGTTTTGGGACAGATACCTTGTGGTATAGTTCATAAGCCGGCTATCAATCCAGGTTGATCTCCCATAGTAGTTCCCACTGGTTGGCATGGCATTCCTCCTGCTGACTGCCCAGACTGACCGTGACAGATTTCTTCCCCGGCCTCCCGTTGACTGCTTTGTACTTCCCCGTGTGACCCTTTTTATGACGTTTTTATGGCTTAACGGGCTCCAAAAACGACGCTAGTATAAATAGAAGGGAAGCATTTTTATTGGTCGAAAAATAGAAGCACTTTGAAATATTATTTTATTTTTCGACCGGAACTCGTGCGTCGGGCCTATGCGTAAACGACGATAATGGTCATTTTGTGACGGGGCCTTGGCCCGTTCACATCCGACTCTCACTCTTGAGTATGTTAGTTTATTTGCCTGCAAATCAGCCGAGATATATCTTATTTTATTTCATAATTATTCTATACAAAATAGGGCAAGTCCATTTTACCTGTGTCACTGCATCTGTGTCAATGTATGACTTTGCATGTGTGTACATAAGCAAAAGGAAATCTTAAAAAAACAACATAATATTTGTTATTTCCCATTTTTTCTTGCTTTCGTTGTCTTTTTATGAAATTCAATTCTGCTTTAAGTTTTCATTAAAAATAAGTCATGTAAATATAAATAATCAATATCAAGTAGATTTTCTTTATTTCATCAGCCTATTCTTAGGCTGCTGTACCTTCATGGGGAAAAACTGATAGCATTGAATTAGACAGTCATAGTCTTCATGGTCATTTGAATCTTTTCAATATGTTAGTGCAGTTGGCAACAAAAGCTCCAAAACCTACAACATGGTTAATGAAAAAAATAATATTCAAAATAGTAGAGCTATAAAATTTTCTTCAAGCAATGTCCTTTAAGTAAGTTTTACATTATCACCATTTTATAACAGAGTGACTGAATATTCTTTTTTTCTAATTGTCATACATTTTTGATCCATTGATTCAAAAAAAGTATGTTTCACAATCTTTTTTCTATAATTTTTCAGATCTTTATTTCAGAAATTGATTTGTATATATATTTTTAAGGTTGTTACAATAAAATTTAATGCAATGTGACTGGAATAAAAACAAAGACAAAACTGTTGAAAATAGTTTTTATTTTTAAATTACTGTATAGAATTGAATTGATACTGAGTGCATAGCTTGACAAAAAAAATTGAAAAAGTCTTTAAATTGTTGTTCTTACTCAAAATCCAAAAGATGTTTGTGTTTGAGTTTTCAAATAGAAAAATTTCAGTACATTTTTTTACTGCTACTTTAAGATTTTTAAATATATGAAAGTTATTTGTTTTAACTATCATTTTCATCTAATTTCTCATTCATATTTATATTGCTATATAACCAGATTTTCTTTGTATTTCCCTGAGTCATACATAAAAGTAGTACAAGTCTTCTTTGATAGCATTTTATTTTCATGAATAAACTAATTTATGACATACACATTCCCAGAAATATATGGTATGGCAATCAGAAATCTCATTTTTATGTTAATCTCCCTTTCTAACCAATCTTTACTGATTCTAATATAAAATTATGATTTTTATTAGAATTCAGGCCATTGTTCAAATTTCCCAATAAAGATTTTAAGCATACATCATGTTTGACAGGATTCGTATTTGTAGCTCTCTGTTATATTTTTTGCAGTTCACTGTTGCATTGTAAATAATATTTTGATATGTCCAGAAACAATATTAACAAAATTATTTTATTCACAGATATTTCATTAATAAAGTAATAAATAAGAATACTTTGGAAAAAAACTTATCTATGCATTTCCTTTTATGCTGAAGTAAAGAGAAACATCAAAACTATGATATAAAATAGTAAATATATACGCTTAAATCGCATAAAGAAAAATCAGTATCAGAATTTCCAGTTTTTTTATTAAAAATCAGTTTAATAATGAAATTGGCTTTATCTTTATTAATTTCAATTTGATTATTAAACTGAATGTCTGAATCATTACTTGATTTTCTAAAAATGGTTAATCTCACAAGCAGCAAAATGATAATGGCAATAGAGATGTGGGTAAAAAAATGGTGTGGCTTCTGATGAAGCAGCAAGAAATTCCTAATGTTACCAGCTTCATAGCTTTCTTGCTAGAAGTGAATGTGTTGATACTTTACCGAGAAACAAGTGAGGATGAACAATTAGACACAAAAAAATTAAGACATATTTTCTTCTTCTCTTGGAAAGTGTCGGAGTTAGCTCCTCCTCATTTCCATAATCCTTCAACAGGGGTCTCTCTCCCACGAGTATAAATACTGGTTGACCTTTCGCCTCTTTCTCTTTTCCGACTTACGCCTCGGGCGGCCATCTCGTGTGGGGATGAGGAAAAATCCCTTTTTCGACTCAGGCCTTGGGCCGCTACCTCGTACGGAGGCGAGGTATAAAACTTTCTCTTTTTCACTTACACCAATATGTGACCTCTCACACATACAGCGTTTCCCATATTCTGGGAACACGCTAAGAACAATACGTGTACGTACGACACTCAACACAAAACACACACATAACTTCTCCATACAAACACTATGAAACTCTTCATGTCATTGTAATTTGTTATTAATATATATATTTGTTTGCATACATGTATATCGGTCTTGTTAGTTTTCTTTGTCTTCTTTGGACTTAATTATAGTCCAACATTCCTATGTAGCTGGACCGACTAGCAGGAAATCTTAGCCCAGAGATAATCTCTTCATCTTCGCCGACGCACGTTCCTCTACAAAAGTCTTCCAAGGTTTCCTCCTCGAATGTGTCGTTGTCGACCATGTGTTCCGTTATCTTCCTCATGATTTCCATTTTTCTCATTGATCCTCTGACTTCCAGCTCTAGTTTCCAACACTTCGTCTTTTTTTAGCCCTGTCGCAGTTAGCTCCCCTTCATTTCCTTAACCCTTCACCAGGGGTCTCTCTCTCCCGGGTGTATAAATACTGGCTGACCTATCGCCTCTCTCTCTTTCCACGGCTTCGCACACGTGCGGCCAAACTGCCTCTCCTGGGGCCAACGACCTCGCACGTGAGGCGAGGTACAAAAAACTTTCGCTTAAAATTTCCAATATGTGAACTCTAATACACAACCAGCGTTTCCCATGTTCAGGGAACACGCTAAAACAAAATTCACCCGTACGGACATTTCAAGTCAACACACACACAATAACTTTCCATACAGACACTGTAAAGTTTTATTCATGTTTTAAATTATGTATTTGTAACTCGTGTTTTAATCTATTTGTAATTCACGTATTAATATATATTTGTTTTGTACATATATATCGGTCTCGTTTGTTTTCTTTTGCTTTCATTGGACTCCATTTAAAGTCCAACATTTTTATGTAGCTGGACCGGCCAGCGGAAGCCATAACCTAGAGATAACTCATCTTCTCTTCTCACATTCACACCCCGCACCGGTCCACTACAGCCCTCTCAGTTTTTCTGGAGAAGCTTCTTTAATAAATTCCTCTATGTTTGCCATTTTTTTTTTCCTATCTTTTTTTTTTTTTTCGCTTGGTCTCGGTCAGTCTACAGTGCTCTATACTTAGGTTTATGTTCACCTCTGTGCAGGGATTTTTTTTTATTTCTCGCTCACTGCAATTGAGTGTTTAATAAATATCCCGGACGCCGAGCCCTCAATTATCATGGACCCTATCCAGGCATTATCACTGTATGGATCACCATTATCACCAGGTCAGGATCAATATATCCTGCATGGTGATATTTTCCTTTAATTCTCAGTTAACGTTCCGTTAAAGGATTCTTGAATAAGGGTTGTTACCCTTGTATTATTGTATCATCGGCAGAATAGATAAAGTAAAAAAAAATAAATGTTAATTCAATTAGAATTTAATTGAATTTAAATTTCCCGGGTCCCCTAAATGACACATTCAACCGACCGTAGACCAGAGAAGAATGAAACAACAGATGTTAACAATATAATATTTTTAATAAACAAGAGCATGGGACAAATGACAATAACGGATAAAAGAATAGCATGAAATGTTACGTCTAACCAGAGTTGGGAGAAGATGAGCGATAACGAATGCAGAACTCAACATATGAAAGGGGATAACATTAGTAATCTGGTGTTACATATGTAATGGTGTTTTGCACGAACATAATGTTATTGTATTGTTGCAAGCTACAATAATATCGGGGATGGGATATAAGAATTTATCTGTTATTTTGTGGTTTAACGGGCAATTTTGATAACACTTTTTTTCTCTCTTTCTTTCTTTCTGAGGACTGAAAGTTAGATTCTCGATCTGGATCGTGTCTTCCGCCTTGGGTTTGAATTCAGGATTCCTTCTTAAGATGACGATATCTGAGTTGCAAAGGCCTACTGCATTAGACACTTCTCACATTCTTGGCACTGGAACAACCTGGTTTGCTTCTCGGCCTCGGGGAACGTGCGGTCTCAGCTTATTGTTTGGAGTTTGCAGTTGGTGTGACTTTACTCGTCAACGGCTGGCCTGTTACTAAATTTCTAGAGTCACCACGTGCGTCTCTTCCTTTTTGGCGCCTAATTTCCTGCTTGCTGATTGGCTGCTCCTAACCAATCGCATTGCCGCTTTCGTGTGCTGCTTCTGCTGAATCTATTTTTATCACTCGCCTACACGTGTGTGATTTAGGTCATGGTGTGGGAAGGGGATGGGTGTTATATATCGGCTTGCATTCATCACAATACTTACTGCACATCAATGAAGGGGACCATGGAGGTGTTGAAAAGAGCTTAGTAAAGGGGATGTCAGTTGCAAGGTCAAGGAATTCCATGTAGAGTTTGACTGCAAGGAATAGATGTTAGAATTGTTCTGAAAGGGGAACCTCTGGTCGTGAAAAATAAAGTAAAATGTCATGAGAGTTCACAAAGAAAGGGACTGAAAAAAAGAGTCCTAGAAGGAAGTACAGAAGAGGATCAATGTGGGTATACATTCCTTGTAATGGGCATGTAAAAACTGGGGTACTGCCACTGATGGCAGTAGTTCAACTAATGAAAGCAAAATCTGGCTATCTGATTTTCAGGAAGTGAATGATCATGTAGCATACCACAAAATTGGTGATGGTGTGGATGTCTGTGGAGAGGTCTTGAGAGAATAGCAACAGATGATGGCTCTTCTATGATCATAGACTTTATATCAGCTTACCTACATCTTTGTGTATGTAAGAAATTATAAAACTGTAGATAATGACATGGTGGTAAATTAGGACAGAAACTGAGTTTGTGATTACAGGAGTATTGAACAGACTATTTAGAGAGAGGTCTAATGGATAACAACACCAGATTAAATTCAGAAGCTCTGAAAGAGACAAATGGAATAATAGATGCTACTTAGATTGAACAGGAATAGGTTCATTGAAAGATGTCACCTTATTGCCTTAACTATTCAGTGTTGAACAGTTAAAGTAATGGCTGAAAGGAGATACATACCAAATGACTAAAGTGATCTGAACTGGTGAAGGAATTGATATCACAAAAGAAATGAATGAAAGCAAGTATGAAAATAGTGTGAGAGTGTAACATGTAGACACTGAATTGTAAATAGTATTTTTATTTTTGTTTTGTATTTATTGGTTAAGCATTGGTGCGTGTAGTGGAAGCTAGAGAAGAAAAAGAGTGAGATGGGATAGGTTGGGTAAAAAGAATAAGATGAAACATGCAGAAAGTTAGCCTTTATTTTTCTCTTGACTACTACAAGGTTAGAATTTGTGCACGGGAATTTCTTTGTTCTAATCTGGGCTAAATAAATCATTTTTATTCTGTTTCATTTGTGGGTGCCTGCTATACTAGTTTTGTTTCTCAAGAAGGTAAGAGATTTTTTTTTATTTCACTAATTAAACTGCAAATTTCTTTTTAATCATTCGTTATCTCCATTACAAGTATTAATTCTATCCTCATTGTCTTCATGCAGTCTACTTTCATCTAATATTGTTTCATCTTGCTGCTCCTCTTCAGAATGATTTCTGTCTTTATCAAAATGTCCTGTGGTATCAGGAAAACTGGAATTATTAGAATGCTTTACACGAGTTCCACAAGCTGTCTTTGGCCGTGTAATTTTCAAACACAACTTTTCTTCATTTGCTTTTAATTTAATTTCATCTTCTTGCAAATTGATTTTCTCCTTTCCTTTCTGCAAATATTTATTATTGTCTTCGGAGCAATGATTTTCTTGATTTTCTATACCTTTCTTTTTAGATTTGGTGCTGCTTCTGAAATCTTCACAGTCATTGGAAGTTTTTGCCCATCCTTTATTTACTGTTTGTCTTGTCCAAGCATCATAACTCAAAGTGCTTTCCATGTGTTTAAAATGTGGATTTTTAACTGAAGATATTTTCCTTTCTCTAGTAGTTTTTATTTGGCCCTGTACTGGTTTCAAATGGCCATTTAACTTGGATTGGTTATCTGATGACTTAATCGAACAAATCTGTGAATCATTTTTATGTTTTGGTATTTTGTCTTCTGAAAATGTATCTTGGCAAGGATAAGTTTCTGTTGATTTTTTTATCTCAGCTTTTTTTTCTCCTTTTTCTTCTAATGAACTTTGTCTGCTTTCTTTTAATTTCTGCTGCATCCAATTATAAACTGCTTGTTGAGACTGAAGTCTGCGTTCAGCTTTCATCAGTGTTTCCAGTCGTTTTGTCTCTTTCTGTAACTTCTTCTGAACTTTTTCCTCTTTCTTCTGTTTCCAATATATTTGATTCTTTCCACTTAACCATTTCAGGATATCTGGGTTTGTACTATGTCCCAATCTGTGATCTACAAATTGAGCAGAGGTGGAATTGCCTTGTGGTGCATTATTTGATGACTTTCTGGTCTTTTGGTTATCCTGGAATGACATGGGATTGTTTAATTTAAATAATGATCGAGTCTCCTTTGATTCCTTAACTTTCTTAATCTTCTTTATGCTGGAATCATTTTTGACAGATAATGCAGAACGTGGAGTCACATAGGTAGGCTTTGCCAAACCTGAAAGCATGGAAAAAAATGAAAACGATTTTTCTTTACATAGGAAAATTTATTTTGCAAAATAACAAATAACAAACCTATTTATAAAAAGTTATGAAATTCAACTTTGAAGTTATATTATTAAATTAAAGTTTAGAATAAAGGGAAATTGTCTGTTGTATGTGTGTCCGGCTAAAACTAAAAAACTACCATAATTATGACAAAGTAAATATATATACAGACCCATTATCATCCAGGCCAGATTTTTGTAAAAAAATTATAATCGTATGATTTGCATTTTAACTTTAAAATATCTTCGTAAATACATTAGAATGTATTCAAAATTCTCAGAATTAAAAAGTAAAAACGAATGGTAATAATTCTTATTCCCGATTAGGATTACTGTTTGTTTTTACTTTTTAATTCTATTAATACTTTCAAAATACTATACATGTATGTATTTTTAAAATTTCTGTTCCCTTGAAATTATTTTTACATCTATAGTAAATAAAAGCATAACTTTAAAAAATGAATATTAAAACAAAGTAAATTTAAAAGAAGAAGAATATTAAATACAATTATTTGACAAAAAGTTTAATATTTATTTATTCAAATATTTGAGTGTGTGTAAATAAACTTAAATTAAGATACATTTAAACATATTTAATTTAATCATTTTTTAAGCAAAAATATAGCAAGCCTTACTTCTTCAAAAAAAAATTATTTACTCTTTATTTTGGAGGGGATTATTATTAATGAAATAGTAAATAAACCTAAATTAAGATATATTTAAACTTGAATTTATTTTCACATAATAAATATTAAAACAACAAAGTAAATTTAAAAGAAGAAAAATATTAAATACAATTATATTTTTCGGCCATCTCATGGAAAATAATTTTTTATTCAATCTTTTTAAAAATAAACTTCATTGTATTTTTGGTTTAAGAGGAAGAAGGACTAATCTCATAGTTAGGAACATTGTTTTCTTTCTTTCTTTCTTTCTTTCTTTGCCCCTTCATTCTGACCAGTTGCTTCACTTATACTTGCAGGTGAATGATGATAGTGAATATACAGACAAACCTCTCATCTACAGACCTGCCACCCCATCAATGGACTTCAGATGCAACGGACAAAATCTGAAGGCAAAATAAAAAAAAATCTGTAGGAAAAAAAAATTCTAAATTGTCAGTGGGTTTAGCGGAATGAGTCATATTAGTTCTCAAAGTGACCGCTTGGTGGCAGTGACAGGCCTTTCAGTTGTAAACAAAGATGGAAAGTATGATACATTAGTGCATACATGAGAAAGTAGCTATGAGAAATGTATTATTTTTGTTATTTTGATTAATATAGTAATTGTTCTGCTCTCATCATGGCATTGAGGCAGAAGGAAAGTGGTACAAGGAAGCATATAAACCTAAGTATCATTGACAAATTAGAGCTTCTCCCATCTACAGACATCTGAATTTTTTATGTGTGATGGACTAATAGTGCCATCACACATAAAAATTTTAGGTGACCTCCTAAACAAATTTTAAAAAAATACCCATTAAAAACAAATATATGGCGAGTTTAGATATAAAATCTCTATACACAAACGTCTCTATAGAGAAATGCCTAAATCTACTAAAAAAACACCTAACAAAAGCAAAAATGAAATTACCTCTACCTACGCATAAAAATCATAAGAATATGCCAACTAATCACCAAGCATTGTCTCTTTACTTTTGATAACAAATTTTACAGACTAAAACTTAGTTTACCAATGGGATCTCTTCTCAGCGATGTTCTTGCTTGACTATTTTTAGAGTTAATAGAAAGTGACCGATTCAAAAACATTCTACCTCCACACTTTTACTATTTCAGATACATAGACGACTCAAATATATCCACAAAATACTAATTTAACAGATCTTTAACAACGTTGAACCTACAATAGACTTCACCTTTGAAACTGAAACCAACTACGCTCTCCCCTTCCTAGATATCATGTTACACAAAAACAATACAAACTTAATTTTGACCTTTATAGAAAAGCTACCAACAAAAATGACCTGTTCAGTTTCTACTCAAACCACTCTTCTAAAATTAAATCTGGAATTATTATTAGGTTTTTATTTGAGAGCACTGAGAATCTGCAGCCCCCAATATTTACTTAAAGAAACATACATAGAAAACATTCAAAAACCTACAATACCCATATCATTTCATCCACAATGCAAGAAAAAAGGCATACAAAATATACAATTACAACAAAAATAATCCATAATAATAAATTATATGAGAACAGATACATAATACTACTGACCAACTCTATCACATCCACTATCCAGAACAATCTATCCTATCTAAACAATATCCAAATAATCACAAACACTTCCAAAACCCTTATGGACATAATCAGATCCTCAGACACCCATAGCAATAATATTTCTGAAGCAGGCATTTATAAAATAAATTGCCAAAACTGTTCCTCACAATATATTGGAGAAACAGGCAGAAACTTTAAAAAATGCATCTATGAGCACAAAAGAGAGCTCATAAATATCAATTTAACAAATGCACTAATCATACATAGAAATAAATTCAACCACAATTTTGATTTTATAAATGCTACACTCATAAGAAAATAAAATAATTCATTCAGAAGGAAAATCCTTGAGAGTGATACCATTGAATATTATCCAAATATTAATCTACGCCCAGGTTTTTTCCCAATATCATTACTCTCCCAAGCACACAAAAAATATATCAAGAAATCAAATAAAATCGTTGAATTTGTCAACGCAACAATACAAACAATATTTCTATATGTGAAAATATTCTCCTCAAACATAAAGTAATTGACATAATTTTTCAGTTGACCACATGAATATACAATAGCATTTCTAAATTTTCTAGTTGCTAACAACATTTTGTTTGTTGTTTATAGATACTGTGTTTCAATAAATTCATTTCGTTTTTGCCTTGAAAAAGTTTGTATTGAACAAAACGCATTGGCTAAAACTACAGTTTTCCTATTGTTTTTTTCTTATATACATATTGTCTTTTTCTACAGGTTAATTCTGAGAATTTTTTACATATATATATGCTAAGAACATTCTGATAGGAACTTATGAACTCTGAATATTATTGTATATTTTATTTTGAGAGATATAAATTTTTATCAGTACATGCAATATATATCTTTATGTTAATTATCTTTGCATGCATTTTTATAAGGCCATAAATTAGTGTATATTTGGAATAAGGACGTTATCTGAAGATAATCACCTGTAAACAATTAAACCCCTATGTTGGTGACTTCCACACTAACAGACCTCCACACCAGGACCTCAACCCCCACACAGAGTATCACCCTAAAGGGTAGTTGTCTGTATGTGTGTGTGTGTATTATTGACTTATTCATATTTTTTGATCATCTTATGGAAAATATTTTTTTTATTCAAATTTTAAAAAATAAACTTCATTGTTTTTTGGTTTGTAACTAATATAAAAAGTAAATAATTTTAAATTAAGTTTTATTAAAGCAAAATAATATAGTGAGCCTTATTTTTTTGAAAATTTTTATATTCATAAAACAAATATTCAACACCAAATGTTGAACATAAGTTATGTTCGTCTCTGCTAAATTTTATTTAACTAAAGTTTTTTTTTTCAAATATAAATATAGCTTGAAATTGCTTTTCAAAACTAAATTCTCAATGTATCTTGCTTTTACTCTCTTTCAAAATAGTTAGTAATTAAATTAATTTATGGTGAAATGTTTGCTTCTTTAATGTAATGTTTAAAAGTAAAACTTTATTTACTTAAAAAATCTAAATTCCCCTCCAAAATAAATAGTAAATAATTATTTTTTGAAGTAAGGCTCACTAGTTTTTGCTTGAAAAAATGATTAAATTAAATATGTTTAAATATATCTTAATTTCAGTTTATTTACTCTTTTAATAATAATTTAAAAAAAGGTTAATGAACAGCTGAATTTGTTTGAAAACAACATTAACAGAGTATTTATGTTAGTATTAAAATAAAAAAAATAAAATGTCTTTTTGGATAAAAATATGGGGATTCTCACCCCACACAAGTCCTACCCCCAGTGTGGTATTGATAGTGTGGTATTTTCCTAAATTTAGTTATTTTGTAACAAACCAAAAAAACAATGAAGTTTATTTTTTAAAGATTGAATAAAAAATTATTTTCCATAAGATGGCAGAAAAATATCAATAAATTGTCAATAATAAACTATTACTCAGAGATGTTCCGAGCAACATCGTACATCCCTGCTTGTTCATTTATAACAATAATCAAATTCTAAGATTAAAGAAACAAGATATTGAATTGGTTACTATGAACTTTAAACATTTCTGGTTTTATTTAGTCTGGTTATTTATATATCAAACTACCTTTAATTCTTTTCTTATTCCTAAACTGTCTGTTTTAAAATCTTATAATTAAAAATAATTGTCATTTGATAAGGTTCATTTTCACTATGGGTGATGTTTGCAAAATATATATATATATATATATATATATATATATATATATATATATATATATATATATATATATATATGAAGAAATATAGTCTTAAGATGTGCTATATTTATGGGATAGTGCTCAATATCAGAGATAGAGCGTGTGTAAATATAAAGGTGAACATAGAAGTCAACACTTAGAGGCGACAGTCTATTTCATGACGATTGCATCTATCATGAAACAGACTATTGCCTCTAAGTGTTGACTTCTATGTTCACCTTTATATATATATATATATATATATATATATATATATATGTTGTCATCTCCAAAAAAGATTAAAATAATAAACAGAGAACAATATTGGAGAATTATGTGTTCAAATCATCTGATCAGCAAATTGAATATAAATATTAATAATCTGCTAATCAAGAGAGATATATGTGAACTGTGAAATGCCATGACTATTCTTGGGATAAATAGTGCAGTGCTTTCCTATTACCTTCTCCACAATGTTTTTATTGAGAGAAAATCTCCAAGGAGTCAGAATGAATGTAGTGATATAAAAATAAATAAATAAAAATTAATAACAAGTAGACCAAAATTCCACCATCTCTAAAAATAGATATATATTCAAAATCATGAAGTCATATTTCAACCAACCAATCAATCAGAAATCATCTCAACCAGGATATGAACATCATAGTCTAGCAAGCTAATCAGTTTACAACCATGAAGAGTTTATAGATCGTGGACCAATCAGAAGCCAAGTGGAAATTTTGAAACAAATCTAATTGATCCTCTGGATACATATATAATGAGATGGACAGTCAAACTAAATCAAAGATGGGGAATTCCTTTTATCCATTCTCCAATGCTGTGGTCATTATAACATACCCAGAGCTGAAATACAATACTTATGAGAGACCCATACAGTCTCACATACGCTCACATATACATACCTTCTTCTATCAATTACACTGCTAAGTGGTACACACAGTCCTGCATTAACACTAAAGCATATATACTTACATCAACCATTTATGCAGGACACTACTATGTCTGATATATATATATATATATATATATATATATATATATATATATATATATATATTCTCCTGAACTATCTATCATATGCATGAGGACATTTACATTTGAACTCTTGAACTTCCAATTTATCACTCTATCTGTATATACCGGGTGTAACAGCAAATTTGTCCAAATCGTGTAACAGCTTGCGATAATTGTCCATCCCACATAATGTTTAATATCTAAAAAACCACTAAACTAATTGAGTTTCTTTTTTCCATGCTTTCAGATAAGACATTTAGCTATCTTGACATCATTTGTTGTAAGAATTACTGAAAAGCCCTTTGAGCTATTCTGCTAGAAAATCGTTTTGTGTCATCCTCACTTTCTTTCCAAATGAGCAATGGTAAGAGGAAAAAAATCATTCAGGCCTTCAGTAATGGTACCAACATTCATACTCTGGCTTCTATCTTCAAAGTCCATTCAAGAACCATCAAGGGAACAGTGAATAAGTTTAAAAAAGAGGGAACAGTAGAGAGGAAAACTGGATTAGGAGGTCACAACAGGAAGAGCGATCATCATTTCAACTTAGAGATCAATTAGAAAATATCCATCTCAATTCATAAGACGTTTGGCATGTGAGAGAGGATTTGTTTGTTTGTTTGGGGTTTTATGGCATATCAACCACTATGGGTTATTTAATGCCAGATCCAGCATTTACTAGACATATCAAAAACGTACAGCTGGCAACATCATTGCTTCAAAAACGTATGACTGGCAACATCATTGTTTCAAAAAGTGTAGCTGGCAACATCATTGCTTCAAAAACGTATCCCTGGCAACATCATTGTTTCAAAAACGTATAGCTGGCAACATCATTGTTTAAATTTTTTTTTTCTACTGATTGACCCTAAGCCACCACTTTCCATCACATTTTAGGGGTAAGGTGTTAGTATATTTAGTGTAGGGTTTGGGTGGGAAAGTTAATTGTAAGTTGTAGTTGTTTTAGGATGGGTTAGATGTGATGGGGCATGACATGACCAGCCGATTGATCGGATCGACGGCCTTTTGGTTGGACGTAGTTTATCGTCATATCCAGGAAGCGGATGTAGTTTATCGTCATACCCAGGACGTGGACACACCTTGGGATTTCACTATTTGCCCATAGCTGGGACCCTAACAGGTGCTACCACCCCGGGTCAGGGTGGACCTGGGAACATCAGCAATTAAGAGGTGGTTCCACGCTCCTCAAAACCTCGGATGCAATTTAACGTCATACCCAGGACGGTGTGAGAGAGGATTTTCACCTATGAAAGTACAAACAGCAGTGAAAAAAACTTGAAATGAAATTGTATGTGAAACCTGTGAGGCACCTTGTTACTCCAGGACAGAAAGTGAGAAGGTTAGAGAGAGCAAAGATCATCTTGAATAAATTGGAAAATGATCCTGGAATAATATATATATATATATATATATATATATATATATATATATATATATATTATTCCAGGATCTTATATATTTTAACTTTATTTCAATCTTTCATGAGCTTATGATATTTAGCTTCCGATTGTTAGCTGACATTTTCATTTATGATCGATTTCATCACAATTCTTTTGTTAAGCTTGAATAGTAAATTATACATTCTTATTGCTCAAATTAGATTGCAATAGTGTTATAAAAATCTCGGAAAATTCCAGTAAGATATCTTTAACCATTTATAAGATACAACGGTTCAGAGCTTAATCTAACAAATGGACAATTTTGCTTTTACAGAATTTGAACAATTTTGCTGTTAGACCCGGTATATTGTGTTATATAAAAATTTATTTTGTATATATTAACTCTTTGTGCATTTCCTTTCAATCTTTACACAAGGTAATAGATCAAGGACGTTGTCATGAGATAACCTCCTCCACACACCACAAGAACTATTAGATAATTGAGGAAAGTAATAAGAAAGGACTAACCATAAGAAGATGGAATGCATAGTGGTGAGGAAGAGAGACAGTCCAAAGTGTAAGTTACACATCAGGGATGTCAAAATAAAACAAGTCCAGAAATTCAGTGTAATAATAGAATAAAATGTGTAATACAGAGATTCAAATGAATGGAGGGGAAGTAAAAGAAAATTTTCAGAAACTGAGTAAAGTACTAAGCGACCGAACAATAACATTTAAATTAGAAAAAGGTGTGCAAGACTATATGATGTTTACCCTCCCAATATGGTAGTAAAAACGTTTTTTTAATATAAATTAAAAGAGAAGTAACATATAATCTATAAAAAAACTAATTATAAATTCTCTTACAATGCCAGAGTTTTTATTTCTTCAAAAAGGAAACTTTAAATGATAAAAATAATTAAATATCAACAAAAAATGAATAAGTAAAAAATAAATAAGTTAGAAATAAAATTTTAAAAAAAAGGGAATGAAAAAGTTTTTACAATGATAACATTTTGAGAAATGGTGTGTAATGAATAAAACTTACTTGTAATAGAATAATTTGTGAAAGCTGAATGTAAAGTTGACATGGCTGGAAAGAAGAGCCTACGTATGACACACTGTGGCCAGTTATGAGGATACAATGTGATAGGAGGAATCTTATCATAACTGACTGATATGTATTTTTCATAAAGTTGCTCCATTTGGTAGGCATGGATCAGTTTTCGTGCCTTTCCCTTCACTTCCACATCTCTAGTCATTAATTGGTAAAGTTCTTGGTAATTCTGATCAAGTCTTTCATCAATACTCACAGGTATACTCCACCCACTCTGCCTTTGTTGTCTTTTTCTTATAGCTGAAAATCTTGATGAAGAATTATCTAAAATGGATGTTGATTCCTGACATGAACTTCCCATAGATGGATTTCTTTGACTGTGTTCTGAGGAAAGTTCATTGCTCAGTTGTGCACTTCCAACTGTATTGATGCTTGTCATACTGCTTGCTTGACTCATTGAGACAGAAGCAATGCTTTCTTTATCAGTTCCAGCAGTAATATTTTCTTGCCGTTTCATTTTCTTTCGTTCAAGCAAGACATCTTTCTGAACTGCTGAGGAATCTGACAATACAGTTTGTGGAAATACAGTGGTGCTGCCACCTTCAGTACTGATTACTTTCTTAGATTTGCAAATACTATCAAAACTAACAGACTTTCTAGTTTTATTATTTGACTCTGAATTTTGTCCTTCTTGGCTTTCATCCATTTCTTCATTGTTCTCAGGCTCCAAAGATGTTGATGCAGCTTTATTTTTATGTATTGGTTTCAGGCTAACTTGTGAAGAACTTTGTGATTTCAATGATAAGTTATCATCAGTATTTTCTGTTTTGTCAAGTGTCTCTGATTCATAACTGATTTCATCTTCATCAGAATAATCGTACCCACTTACATCATCATCATCATCATCATCATCATCATCATCATCATCATCATCATCATCATCATCACCACCACCACCACCACCACCATCACCATCACCATCATCATCATCATCACCATCATCACCCTCATCATCATTTTTTTCTTTCTTTTTTTCTAATGAGCACTGCCATGATAACATCCCTTTATTTTCTTTAGGATTTTCAAATTGGACAGCTTCAGAATTTGCACTTCCTTCTGTGCTAAATCCCTGGTCATCTGCCAGTTGTTTTAGGAGACCCAATTGACCAGTAGACATATCTTTTTTATGTTTCTCTTTTATGTCTTTTTTATGTTTCTCAAACATCTGACCAACCTGTTCTGCATCTACAAAAAGAAAACAAAGATTACTGAAATAAAAAGAGTAAAATCTTATCTTCTTATGCATATTCCAAACATTCTATATTAAAAAAATAATTTTAATTTTTTTATGAAAAAAAAAGTTTGAAATTTAATGAACTAAGGATATACCCAATTTATATATTCATTATTTTATTTTATAATATGAATTCTGTTTAATATTTTTTAATGAAAGTTCTTGAAGTATGACAATTTGGATAAAATACAATGAATAAGTACTTTATACACATTTAAAATGGATCAATAAAGAAAATATAAGAAAAAGATTTAAACTGTGTAATATCCATAGATGAAAGTCTGTTTTAAAACAGGGTTTTGCTGGTGATGTTCATTTACTCAGCCAGCAATACAAATTTTCATGTGTTGGACCCAACAATTTTGCGCAAAATGAACACAATATACCCTCTTTTTGATTCATGTGTACCTCAAGTTGTATGGGCACAGAGATATGGATAAATAATTATAGTAACAAGTATGGATTGCACAGTCAGACTTGAGAAGTACAAATAATACAAAGAAAGAGTAAACTATCCAAAAACTTTAAAATGAAAGATTTTGATTAGTTGTCATATTTATTTTAGATACAGAGCTTGTATTTAGTGATAGAATTATTAAACTGATCCAAACAAATTATATAGAAAGAATATCAAAGAAATTTCAAATGAATGAAACTGAAATCAATACCATGTGATCAAAGTGTTAATAAGACTAGGAGTGTAGATTCAAAAGAACTTCCATATCGTTGGTTATACAGAGAAATTGTAGGTAGTTTAATTTACACAATGATTTGCACTAGATCTGATTTATCCTAAATAGTTACTAAGTTATCTCAGTACTTAGAAAAACCTAACAAAGCACATTTCAATCTGTGCAAATATATCTTGAAATATATTAAGGGAACTTTAATATATAATCTCAATTTTAAAAGATCTGAAAATGACTTGGATTTCGTGATTCAGATTGGGCATATTCACTAGTCAGAAATATTTTTGGATACTGCTACCAATTAAATATTGATTTTATAGAAATTAAAGAAACAATTCACTATTGTTTCATCAACATGTCAAGCAGAATATATAGCACTATCTTTTGCATTGCAAGAAGCCAATTTTCATGCTTTGTACTCATTTTTAATCTTCAACACCTTTTATAGACAAATATGCTTCAGAAGAAATGCTTTTTTAGACATTCTTCAGCATAAATGTCCTTTTCTGACATTGTCCAACAGAAATAACTTTTAGGCATTTTCCAGCAGAGATGACTTATTTAAAACTACTTCAACAAAAATTACTATATAACAGGCTGACTGGAGGCCTTTTCGTGATGTCCTTGATTGCATCCTGGGTTTATTTGATAGAGCCTCATCCCAGCAACACAGCACCATATATAATATAGCATTTAGGCCTCCCATGATAATGTTGACTTCCTGTTATTTGCATAGAGCTTTGGCACTGTCCAGCATGGAGTAGAAAGATTCGATGTCCTCTTCCTTGCTTTGTGCATACACTATTATAATAGCCACATTGAAAGGCTTCCCTTTCAGTTTCACTATCAGAATTCTTTCAGAAAGTTGGTGGTATCCTAGAATGCATTTCTTAAGTGTGCTATCTAGTATTAGTCCTACTCCTTTGTTGTTCTTCTCACTGCCTGCATAAATTATCCTGTGTTTGTCGCTGACAAAATCACCGTTGTTTGGCCATCTGATTTTTCATACACCTAGAATGTTGATGTTAAGTCTGTTCATTTCTTGTTTAACATTATCAAACTGGCCACAGTTATTTTGTACTTGATGCAAGCAGTTGCAGGATAACGGTCCGGTGACACCTGTCACTCAAGTCATTCATTTCTGAGCAAGGGTTAGGTTCCAAGGACTTTTATCCCTTTTACGCCATTTATGCTAGTAGTCGCTGGGTTATGGTCAGATGACACCTGTTGCACATGTCAGTCCTTACCAGGCGAAGAGATAATTCTCATAGACTTAACCCCCCGCTTCACACCGTTAGGTTTCGCATTATCTGAGTTGTTAACCATGATTTGTCTTGTTGCCTTCTCCACGGTGGTTTATGATGACACCACCTCTAGTTAGCTGGCTGTTGACTCAGGGCATTCCTCCACCCTTCGTTAGGTCTGGTTTTCCATCCTACTGGCTTGCTAACAAGCCACCTCACTTGGAACTTGGAGTGAGATAGTCGGTTTAGTTGATGACATTTCAACTGGAATACTTACCAATATGGTGGGGGAATAGAGAAAAAAAATTAAAAAATTAAAATTAAGATTTTTTAATTAAGTTTT
The DNA here is from genome assembly GCA_964036315.1 of Acanthosepion esculentum. Taxonomy (NCBI): domain Eukaryota; kingdom Metazoa; phylum Mollusca; class Cephalopoda; order Sepiida; family Sepiidae; genus Acanthosepion; species Acanthosepion esculentum. Next base: position 24,068,873 of record OZ038516.1, on the reverse strand, counting down.
AACTTAGTATAAGTCGCATTGATCTTTACTAAAACAATATACATGATTATCAAGCACTGTGGATAAAGTGCTTCTTTCTACTTACAAATGGCACCTCGTGTTATCTCTTATTTCTTTGACTTTCCTTAACAAAATTACTTTTTACAACATTTTTCAGAAGAAAGGTACTTTACACTTGTATTAGTAGTTAAATAGTAATTAAACAAAGCACTGTTGTGAAAATTTACCAGATCAACTCCATGATTTGGACATTTCTCTGCAGATATCATTTCTTTTACTCATTTTTCAAAAATGCATATTTTGCATATTTTAAAGCAGAAGTGTTATTTTTACACATTTTTCAAAATGAATGAAATGTTTAGATGTTTTTCAAGAAAATATTAGTTTTTATTGGATTTTTCAACGAGGAATGCTAATTTTGATATTTTATATTATAAATACTTTACATTTGCCATTCTTTGCTGGAATCCATTTTTCAGATATATGTCAGGGAAAATGATTATGTAGCACTTTCCAACATATACAATTTCTTTGGACATTTTTCATCACAAAGGATTGTTCATATATTTTCCCAGAAATTAATTTTTGGGGTAGAATTATGTTTCTGGCATTTTTCTGCAGATATCATTTCTTTTAGTCACTTTTCAATAAAAATGCTACTTATTAGATATTTCTCAGGAAAAGTTATTCATTTTAGATCCTTTTCTGCAGACTACTTTTTTCACACATTTTTAAAGAGAAATGAAACTTTAATAGTTTTTTTCAACAAAAAATGCTTTTTTTATGCCTTTTTCAGCAGAAATAGCATTTCTTTGACTTTATTAAACACAATTACTTACTACAGCATTTTTTATAAGAAAAGTACTTTACACTTTTATAAGTAGTTAAATATTAATTAAATTAACACAATTACTTTTTTCATCATTTTTCAAGAAAATCAACTGAATTATTTGGTCATTTTGCATCAAAAATGCATATTTTGCATATTTTTAAGGAGAATTGTTATTTTCACACATTTTTCAGAAGAATGAAATGTTTAGATGTTTTTCAGGAAAAAATTCTTTATTATTGTATTTTTCAAGAAAGAATAATACTTTTTACATATTTTGTATTATAAATGCTTTATTTTGCCATTTTTTTGCAGGAATGTATTTTTACACTTGTATTAGTAGTTAAATATTAATTAAAAGAAGTGCTGTTTTGAAAATATACCAGATCAACTGCATCATTTGGACATTTTTCATAAAAAATGCATATTTTACATAATTATCAGCAGAAGTGTTATATTGACATATTTTCTAGGATGAATGAAATGTTTAGATGTCTTACAGAAATGTATTTTATTTTATTGGATTTTTTTATATATTTTTTATTATAAATGCATTACTTTTGCCATTTTTCTGCAATAAAGCATTTTTCAGACATTTCAGTGGAAATGATTTTGTAGCATTTTTCAGCATATACAATTTCTTTTGGCCATTGTACTTCAAAAATGATTTTTCATATATTCTTACAGAACTGTGTTTTTGGTAGATTTATGTTTCTGGCATTTTTCTGCAGATATCATTTCTTTATTCACCTATTAGATATTTTTCAGGAAAGATGATTCATTTTAGTCCCTTTTCTGCAGAAAAGAATTTTTTCAACACATTTTTCTACAAAAATGAAGGTTTTGTACCTTTTCAGCAAAATAGAAATTTTCAACAGAAAGAGCATTTCTGAGACTTTTCTTATCAGAATTATATTTTTAAAAGAATGGTACTTTACACTTGTATTAGTAGTTAGATATTAATTAAATGAAGTGCTGTTTTGAAAATTTACCAGATCAACTGCATCTTTTGGGCATTTTTCAACAAAAATGCATATGTTTCAGCAGAAGTGTTATCTTTATAAATATTTCAGCAGAGAATTTTACATGATTTTCAATTTTCTGTAGAAATGCTTTTTTAGACATGTCAGGTGAAATGATTTTGTAGCATTTCCCAGCATATACAACATCTTTTGGAGATTGTTCAATGCAAATGCAAATTTACAGATAGTCTACCAGTACTGCATTCTTTGGTTGAAATGCAAACAGAAATGCCATCTATTAGATATTTTTCAGGGAAAATGATTTATCTTAGTCAATTTTCTGCAGAAATGAATTTTACCCATATGTTTTTGATTTTCAGAAAAAGTCCTTTTTTTAAATTTTTCAGCAGAAATAGAATTTCCAGACTTTTCTTACCACAATTAATTCTTCAGCATTTTTCAGGAGAAAGATACTTTACACTTGTATTAAATGTTAACTGTTTATTAAATGAAGTGCTGTTTTGAAAATTTGCCAGATCAATTGCATCTTTTTCACATTTTTCACCAGAAATGCATATTTTTCAGCAGAATTGTTATTTTTACACATTATTTTAACAGAAATAAAATGTTTAGGTGTTTTTAGATGTATAAAATGTTTTAGATGTATAAAAGTCTTTTTATAGAATTTTCAAAGTGGAATGATACTTTTTAATTATTATATGCTTTTCGTAGCATTTTCCTGCACATACAATTTCTTTTGGACATTGTCTAATACAAATGATTTTTCAAATATTCTCCCAGAACAGCATTTTTGGTAGAATTAGGTGTCTGGCATTTTTCTATACATACCATTTGTTTTCATCATTTTTCAATACAAATGCCACCTATTATATATCTTTCAGGAAAAATGATTTATTTTAGATCCTATTCTGCAGATATGACTTTATCCAATAATTTTTAAACAGAAATGAAAGTTAAGCACTTTTTCAACAAAAATGATTTTTTTAATTCATTTTTCAGCAGAAATAGCAATTCTGAGACTTGTCTTACCACGATTACTTCTTCAGCATTTTTCAGGAGAAAGGTACTTTACACATCTATTAATAGTGAAATATTAACTAAATGAAGTGCTCTTTTGAAATTTACCAGATCAACTGCATCTTTTGGACATGTTTCACAGAAAATTTATATTTTTCTGCAGAAGTGTTATTTTTACACATTTTTCAGAATGAATGAAATGTTTAGATGCTTTTAAATATAAAAGTCTTTTTTATGTCATTTTCAAGGAGGAATGATGCTTTTTAGCTATTTTAGCAATATAAATGCTTTACTTTTACCATCTTTTTACAAAAATGCATTTTTTGACATGGCGAAATGATGTTTTTGTAACATTTTTCTGCACATCCAATTTGTTTTTTACAGTGTTCATCACAACTAATTTTTTACTAGAATTGGATTTCTGCCAGTTTTCTGCAGATATCATATCTTACAATCATTTTTCAACAGAAATGCTACCTATTAAATATTTTTTAATGAAAACCTATTAGATATTTTTCAAGAAAAATGATTCATTTTAGTCATTTTTCTGCAGAAAATCTTTTGCTTAAAAGTATTCAGCTTTCATTTCTGTTGAAAAGAGAACTTTCCTGAAATTTTGGTATCAGAGTGATTCTTCCATCCAGTGATGATATAGATTCAAAAATTAAAAAAGCCATTTGTACTTGCTATAAAAATTCAAGACATCAATATATGTCTCAGTTATTCATTTTCAAGTGACCATACCACAAATGTGTTCACAAAACCAGTCAGTGATATTAAATTAAATGAATTTTTAAACCATAAATCTTTTAACCATTTTAACGATGTCATAATTATTATGAGTGAGTTTACGTCCCATTGACTGCTTTTAGGATGATTAAAAGGAGTAAGTAAATTTTAGTTGAAATAGAAGCTTCCTGATTAAATGAAATTAAGATCCTGGGATGCCTTTCTCAGATAATCTTCAGAGAAAATGCCTTTATTAGATTTTCATCAACTAAAATTAATTCTTTAGACAATCTTTAACATAAATGTATTTTGCAGAAATTCTTCAAGAGAAATAACTTTAATTCAGATGAATTTACTTATTCTAACATTCTTCATCATAAATGTAAATTTTCCATATTGTTAAGCAAAAATGTCTGGCTTTCACAAGCAAGGTGAGCCCTATTTGCCCTGCAAAGAGTAATCCATTCATAAAATCATTGGAAAATAAAAATAAATTGCTATTTTTGGTTAATTAATTTTATACTGCCAAATCCTTATAAAATCAGTCAATTTTCCAAAGTTACTATATTGAGAGTGTCCTTAGCAGTCTAAGCACCTGAGCAAACAGTGTTCAAATATAGGAAAAGCCATAAAATCTGAAAATTTAACCCTTCCAAGTTATGAAAGCAATGGCAAAACACTTCCAGATAATATGGTATTCAAACAATGTTAAAAATCATAAAGCTTCTATCACAGCCAGATCAGTTGGTATCTGGAAGATATGAAAGTACACATCATTGCCTGAAACTTTGGTATCAGAGTGATTCTTCCTTCCAATGGTGTGATATAGATTAAAAAATTAGAAAGGCCTTTTGTAGCTGCTATAAAAATATCAGGTAAATCTTAAAAGAGCACTGCAGAAAAAGGACTAAAATGAATAATTTTCCTGAAGAATATCTAATAGATGGCATTTCTGTTGAAAATTGACTAAAAGAAATATCTGCAGAAAAATTTGAAAAACCAAATTCTACCAAAATATGCAGTTCAAGGAGAATATCTGAAGAATGATTCACTCTAGTCCCTTTTCTGCAGAAATTACTTTTTTTCTGAACATTTTTCAACAGAAATAAAAGTTTAGTACCTTTTCAGCAAAAAATGCATTTTTTCTATTTTTCAGCAGAAATAATATTTCTGTGACTTTTCTTACTACAATTACTTTTTTCAAGATAATGGTACTTGTATTATAAGTTAAATTTTTTTCAAGAGAATGGCACTTGTATTATTAGTTAAATATTACTTAAATGAAGTGCTATTTTGAAAATTTACCAGATCAACTGCATCTTTTGCACATTTTTCAGCAGAAGTGTTATTTTTATACATTTTTCAGCAGAAATGAAATGTTTAGATGTTAGAAGCCTTTTTCATGGTATTTTCAGGGAGGAATGATACGTTTTCAATATTTCATATTATAAATTCTTTACTTTTAGCATTTTTCTGTGGGAATGAGTTTTTTGGACATATATGAGGTGTAATGATTTTGGAGATTTTTTTATCATCTACGAATTCTTTTGAACATTGTTCATCACAAATGATTTTTTCTGATATTCTCCTAGAACTGCATTTTTTGGTAGAATTTGGTTTTAGGCATTTATCTGCAGATATCATTTCTTTTAATCATTTTTCATCAGAAATTAGATATTTTCAGGAGAGATGATTCATTTTAGACCCCTTTATGCAAAAATGACTTTTTTCAACAGAAATGAAAGTTTAGTACCGTTTCAATAAAAAATGCTATTTTTCATATTCTTCAGCAGAAATAGCATTTCTGAGGCTTTTCTTACCACAATTACTTTTTTCAGCATTTTTCCGGAGAAAGCTTCTTTAAACTTGTATTACTAATTAAATATTGATTAACTGAAGTCCAGTTTTGAGAATCTATCAGCTCAACTGCATCGGTTTGAATTTTTTCACCAGGAACACATTTTTTAACTACGCTTTACATTTGCATTAGCAGTTAAACCTTTATTGAAAAAAACAATTAATTGAAATGCTGTTTTGGAAATTTACCAAGACAACTGCTTCTTTTGGACATGTTTCACCAGATGAGAATTTTTTAAAATTTTCCTACCACAATTACTTTTTTTAGCATTTTTCAGGAGAAAGCTTCTTTACCCTTGTGCTAGTAGTTAAATTTTGATTAAATGAAGTGTTGTTTTGAAAATTCAGCTGCTGAACTGCATCCTTTGGACATTTTTCACCAGAAATGCATTTTTTTTTCCATATTTTTCAGCCAAAGTGTTATTTTTAAACATTTTTCAGCTGAAATGTAATATTTAGATGTTTTTAAGCAGAAACTCTTTTTTTTTTTTACATTTTCATGGAGGAATGATAGTCTTTAAGTATTTTGTATTACAAATGCTTTTCTTTTGTCATTTTTCTGCAGAAATGCATTTTTGGACATATGTTAGTGCATATCTGATACATTGTTCAGCACAAAAATGATTTTTCAAATATTCTCTAGCTAAATTGACTTTCTAGCATTTTTCTGGAGATTTCTAGACACTTATTTTAGCAGTTGAACGTTTGTTAGACATTGAATAACTGAAATGCCATTTTATAAATTTAGTAGTGGAAGCACAACTGCTTCTTTTGGACATTTTAGCAAAAGTATTTTTTAGACATTTTTAGCAGAAATTGAAATGTTTAGAACAGGCATTTTAATCAAATTTGTCATCTTTACTGCAAAAATGCTTTTTAGCCTTCTTTCTGCATTTCTTCTGATATTTTTCTGGATGAAAACCAGAAAATTACTAAAAATATGGATTTTTATTTAATAATGTCTGAAAAGACCTAAAAAGTTATTTATGCTGAAAATGACTAAAAATATTTTTAGGTATTTCAACTTAAACCGTTTTTAGTCTATTTACAAGGTAAATTTAAACTTTTAATCAAATTGGCTTTTAGCCCTTTTCAGTGTAAATGGTATTTTTGCACTTAAAATATTTTTCCATGTAAATGCCATAAAATGTTGAGTTAGGTCAGATATTTTTCCATATAAATTCTATAAAATAGCTAAAAATAGTGCTTATTATGGAAATTGGCTTTATAATGCTGAAATGGACTGAAACAGTTTTGCCCTTTTTCTGCATAAATGCTTTTTAGCCCTTCTCAGCATAAATGCCTTTATAAACCATTTTTAATTTATCAGATTTTTAGCCCTTTTTATGCATAAATGTCTTTTTAGTTTTTTCTCAGATTTTTTAATTCTTTTTCAAAATAAATACCTTTTTAAATGCTTTTTACCATAAATTTATTTTTCTCCATTTTAGTCCATGCCAATTTTTATCATTTTTTAGGTACATTTTCCATACAAAATGTTTTATTAATTTTAGAATTTTTTCACCAGAAATGTCCTGACATTTTTCAGCCTAATTTTTTTTACCTGTTTTCAAGTTAAGAAACATCCTCTGGCAGAAATGCCTTTTTTAACCAACTTCCCACAGAATTATTTTTTTAACCTTCATTCAGAAGATATGAATTCTTTTAGAAGAAAAATTAAACCTTGATGCAAACAATTATAAATACTGTTTAGTAGAAAATACCTATTTTGCATGTGTTACAACTTAAATTATTATTCAGCCAAACTGCATTTTTCATGCATTCTTTAGTAGAAATCAGTCATTCTTTTAAGTATTCTTCATCTGAATACTTTTTTTCAGTTGGAATGGCTTTTTCAGACATCCTTCAGTTTAAATTAATATTTTTGACATAGTGCTGCAGAAATTACTCTTTTAGTCATTTTTCAGCAGAAAGGGTGTCAGACATCCTTTAGCAGAAATGTCTTATTCAGATATTTCACATATTTATTATTATAAATGACCTTTTCAGATTCTTCAGCTGAAATACATTTATTTATTCTTCATTCAAAATGCCTATTCTCCTGTTATTCTTCAGCATAATTGTGATTTTTACAAAATTCTTCAATATAAATAGCTTTTTTCAACATTTCTTTCATGAATAACTCTTTTAGACATTCTTTAGACAAAATACCTTTATAAAACATGATTTGTTTTCCTGTTTCAATCTTTCTGAAGCCCAAAAGGCTATTTTTTTCAGACAAAATAATTTCACCAGATATTCAATACCTTTTTCAGACTCTCTTCCACATAAGTATCATTTTTCAAATTTCTAAAGCAGAAATATTTCCTTTCACCATTTTTCAGCAGAAATGTCTATTTTCGTCAGTCTTCAGCAAAAATTCATTTTTCAGATATATTTAATACAAAATGTCTTTCAGGCAAAATTTAATTTTCAGGCATTCTCCAGAAAAAAAGACCTTTTTCAAATCTTTATTATAAATGCATTTTTCAGATATTTCAGAAGTGCTTTTTTTCAGACATTTTTCAGATAGTGTCTTTTTCAGACATTTTTAGCATAAGAACCTTCTTTCGGAAGAAAATCTTTTCAGAAATCTTTCAAAATATTTTTTAACATTCTTCTTTGACATTTTTCAGTAGAAATGCATTTTCAGGGATCTTTCAACAGAAATACCTTTTTTTAGATCTGTTTCAGTATGAATTCCTTTTCTCACATAAGTTTCAACATAATTTCAGGTTTTATACTTTTTTAGAACAAAAGATTTTTCACACATTTTTCAATGTAAATTTCTATTTTTTCCCTACATTATAATGCATAAAATCCTTTTTTGCTATTTTCTTGTATAAATGTCTTTTTAAGTCATTTTCAGCATGTTATATTTTATGCTTTTTCCAGGAGAAATGCAGATCAAGGTGTTTTTCAGAATAAATATGGTCTTTTTCAACATTCTTCATCTGAAATGTTTTTTCACACATTTTAAACATAAAATTGTTTTTAAACATCTTTTGGCATAAACAGAAATTCTATTTTTAGGTATTTCTCAGAAAAATATCTAAAATGCCCTGTCCTCTGCAGGAATCTTTTACATGTTTTTACTAGATAATAGTAAAAACATATAAAAGATTCCTGCAGAGGACGGGGCATTTTAGATGCCTATATTTTAGAAATTTTCTGTCAGAATTTTTTCTATGCTTTCTGGCAAAAAAGCAGGAATGTGCATCAAAAATGCTTTTTTGATTATTTTCCAGCTTTTTTCAATCAAATTTTTACACAAAAGTAATTTTCTGATATTTTCTGGCATAAATGCCTTTTATAATCATTTTCCACAAGAAAAGCTTTATTTTAGCCATAAATGCCAAAAATGAAATGTCTAAAAAGACATTTTTCATGAGAAATGGCATTTTCATACATTTTCACAAAAAATGACTTTGTTAAGAGATTCAGTAATGCCTTTTTTCAACAGTAATTCTTTTTTTATTTAACTTTCAGCATGAATGTATTTTTAGCTCATTTTCAGCATGCAGTTTCTTTCTTTTTAATTTTCAAGTAAAAATACCATTTTAACTATGTTTAACCATAAATTAATTTTATGCACTTTTAGGATAAATTGATATTTTTTCAGCAGAAATTATTTATATGCATATTTTAGATAAATACTTATTTATAGAAATATTCTGGAAGAAATTCTATTTTTTATAATTTTCATGGCAGAAATCTTTCAGCATATTTTTTTTTACTTCTTTCACAGAATTTTATAACATTTTTAGAATTTACTCTCTTTAGGGGAAATACCATTTTGGACATTTTTCACTCTAAATTCCTTTTTTAAATCTTTTTGACAGAAATTCCTTTTTAGACATTTTTCTACAAAAATTATTTTTAATTTCTCATTTAAATGCATTTAAATTTTATCCATTTTTAAATACAAATGCCTTTTTCAGCAAAAATGAATTTTTTTAGACATTTTTAACAGAAATGCACATTTTAGCCCTTTTTAAATATAAATGGCTTTTTCAGATATTTTTTCAGCAGAAATGACTTTTTTAAACATTTTAGCAGAAATTTTTGCACTATTTTCTCATCATAAATGCAAAGAAGTAGGAGTGCTTTTCTAAATAATTTTCAGAATTATTTTTCTATTTTTCAACTGGCATAAATATATTTTTCAAAGTGTTCTGACAAATTCACCTTTTAGCCCATTTTCACCATTCTATTTATAGGCTCTTCTATGAGAATGTTGTTTTCAGCTTAAATGCCTTTCTCATATCTTTTACTAGAAATAGCCACTTTATTTAAAATTATTTTCAGCAGAAATGACCTTTCAGTCCTTTTTCACATGCTTTTTTTTAGATATTTTTCAATATAAAAGCATTTTTAGCTCATTTTCAGACATTAGCATAATTCCCATTTCTTGACAGAAATGCTTTTCACCCTTTTTTCAAGATATGCTTCTTTAGACATCTTCCAACAAAAATATCTTTCTCACATGTTTCAGCACAAATTCCATTTTCAGGATTAAAACTTTTTGTCAGTCATTTTTCATAGTCATTTTCCAGTATTTTTTCAGTATGCATTTCTAGACATTTTTAATACCTTTTCAACAGATTTCAGCTGAAATGCATTTTTGCAATAATTTTCAACAGCTATGCTCTTTTTAGAGCGTTTCAATATAAGCATGAATACTGTTTTAACCGGTTTCTAATATTGTTTTTCAGATAATTGAACATTTTAATCACAATTAAAACAGGATTATTTGCTTATTGCAGTTTTGCAAAGGAGACAAAAATGAGTTGCGAAGTGTTCAACAGCAAACCCCATTCATACTAAGACCTAATAGGAATTGGAGAAGTTAATGGTGGCATTGTTCAGACTAGAAATCTTGGAAGGTATTCCATAGATGAGTTGAGATCTTCAAACAACATATGTAAAGAAGTGTTTCTTACTTTTTCACCAAACTATAATCAAATATTGAACAATACAGTGATTTGAGATTTTGGATGTCTTGTTGAACTGGGATTTCAGCTTCTTATTAAAAATACATTTATGAATATTTATTAAGTCCGAAGTAAATAAATATATGACAATGATTTCATTGTACTGACACATATGTTATATTTGCATGAAGCAATAATTTTATATTTTAAAACTTAACATTTGTGGCTAATGTAATGATTTGATATTTATGGATAAGTAGAAATTTGCTTGCAATATTTGCGTGATTTGTAGCAGAAGAGTTATTCTATTGTGTTTTATAGAAAGCAGAAATTTCAATATAAAGTTTATATAAATAAAACATTTCTACTTTTTTTCATGAAAAATTGATCATAAAGAAACTGCTATGCTTACCTTATGAGTAAAAGACAAACGTACTTTTCTGTAGAGGAATTTCAGGTGCTCCCGATTTTAACACTTCTTTTTTCAACAAGGTTATTTCAATCAATGCTCCTGTTACTCGGTGTTTACACTGCTGTGGAATTATTTCATTTCTGACAATTAAAAAATAAAAATGATATTAGGATAAATACAAATGGTGACAAATGTAGAATATAAAAAATCTATTTTCTCTTTAAACTTCTTGCCCAAGTTTAATTCATTTAGAACAAAAGTGTACATTATAAAAACAATAGAAATCCCAGAAATTAATTTCAGACATTTTCAGATAAACATTTTCTTAAACATTTTTACCTAAAGTGCTTTACATTGAGTAGAATGTTTCAGTAGAATTGTGTGTAATGTACATTTTAAGCCTAAATTCATTTTTAAGCATTTTTCACAAAAAACATATTCAATTTAGACATTCTTCAGTTGGCTTTTTAACATTTTTTCAGATATATTTTAACATAAAGGCCATTTTAGTTCTTTTTCACACTTTTTAAATCAAATTTGCTTTTTGCTATTTTCCAGCAGAAAGGCTATTTTAAGACAATTGTTGAGAGAAATGCTTATTTTTACAGATGTTTCAGCAGAAATGGTTTGTGACACTTTTAGTGATTGCTTTTATTTAACCTTTTTCAGCAGAAATGTTTATATTTTGATATATTACAGCAGAAATTAAATTTCCAGCAAAAATGCAATTTTTCATTAGATATAAAATATTTAGACACTTTTTTGTAATGTTTTTTCAACACATTTCCACAAAAATACTTTCTTACTTAGACTTCCTTTAACATGCATATTTTAGCTCTTCCTCAGTTATATCTTAACATAAATTACTTTCTTGGTTTTTATCTTATGTTTTAGCATAATTGCCTTTTTATCCATGTTTTGAACACTTTTTAGCATGAATTTCTTTTTTAGCTATTTTTTAGCAAACATGTTTTTTTAGACATTCTTAACAATTGATTTTAAAACAATTATTAGCAAAAATGTAATTTATCAGCAGAAATGGTTCTATGATGTTGTCACCCCTGGGAGTCTGTCCAGTCTTTCCGTTCAGTATTTACTATTGACATTGATCACTTCAACCCAAGCCTTGCATTATCCCATGTTATGTTCAATTTAGATCATAAAGCCAGTGAGGGTCAATTGTCAACAGGAATTGTTAAAGTAGTCCAGACCAGACAAAGTAAAGGCACAAGTCACAAGATAAGTTGTAAGAAAAAATAATATTTTATGTGACGTTTCTTATACAGAACTAGTAATACAAATTTTGTCCCCCATGCAGGACTATAGGTTCTTCAGGCGGGCATATCTTGACATGCAAAGTCACTCGACCCTTCCCTCATTCGAATATTTTGTGGTGCCTTGTTCGTCATGCCTAAGTCTAGGCAAGTTCTCTGGAACACAAATTGAAGTCAGAGGACTTCTTCAATGGAAGGAAGTCACGTGGAATGGGTGTCTCTCACTCTTCTCCTCCTGGTCATGTCTCCTGATCCTGTCTGTTGGCCTCTGCAAGCACTCTGCTTTTTATGGGCCCTGGCTCAAATGTGGGGAGTGGTGGGGGTCTTCGGGTTTTTCTCAATTCTCGGACTAATTAACTAAATTCTAACAAAGTTCCTTTGTTTAGAATTTTTCTGTAACATCCTTAATTTTTCCCAATTTGGGAGTTATCTCATTCTGCAGATAGAGGGCACAGGCCTTGCTCTCCACAGTTACCTGCTGCTGCCTTAAAGTCATGTCTCCCACTAGCATTTCTGATTGGCAGAGACCACTCTCTCTTCCATCTACCTGAAACTATTCCTCTGAGCCTTCCTTCAGCTAATACTTCTTCAGAGCCATATACTGCTACTTCTACCCTTCAGTGGGTGGAGACAATTCCATCTCTCCTTTCTCTCATCTACTTAGTGTTTCACATGTTGCGATTCCTGGTCAGGGAGAATTAACTCACTCTTCCCACTCCACTCCCACTCTTGGAACAGTCAGCCTGGCATCCGACCTTTATTCATTTTCATGACATTGTTTTTGTATTTCAGTTTTCTCTGGGCTTATTTTACCTGCCATGACAGTTCAGCAAACACAAATCCATTGTTCTTTTATCTACCTTTAGATCACATTTCCTTGATAACTGGAATACACTTTCTCATAATTTGCCCAAGTTTGAAATTTACCATATGACCCTTCATTTCTGTCTCCCTGAGAAAATATATTCTTTCTTTTTTTTAATCAAAACAATTTTGCCTATGACCAATTTTCCTGTGTTCAATTTCCTAACCAAGATTTGCCTTTTAAATAATTATATATCTTGGTGATTCAGCTTGCCAAATTCATTCTTTTCTGTTGGCAAAAAGCATAATTTTTTCTTTCTTTGTGGGAAAAGAAATCAGATGTTCCTGACCCTCCTTTCTCCGAATTTAAAAAATCTGGTCACGTATTTTCGGTATGGCTATCAATCTATCTCTTCAACCCCTAAGGTATCACAGTTATTTTTTTTTTTAATTTTAAGCAGAAATACTTTTTAGATTACCTCCTAAAGCCCAACCCCTCATCCCCCTTGTGGGAGGTGGAAACAGGTAATGCTAGCCAACAGGACAACGAAGAGACTATACAAGATTTGGGTCAAGTCAAAGGATGAAGAGGATTACATCAAGTATATACAAGCAAAAAGACACAGCACAAAAGTTGTGAGAACAGCAAAGGAAAACTCATGGAGACAGTATGGTGAAAAACTCAGTGAAAAATGCAAGACCTCATCAAAAGAATTCTACAAGAGTGTGAAAGCAATGAGAGTGTGAGATGAGCCTTATGACCCCAGCATTGGGTCATGCATGAGGAAGGAAAGATAATTAAGAGATGGGAAGTATATGTCAAGGATCTACTGAATCCATCAGGAGTACAAGGGCACAAAATACAGTCTCGGTTTGCCTCCAGCCATCCAGATCACTCTGAACCTACCATTCTAGAGAGCAAAGTGAGAAAAGCAGTGAAAACCAGCCCCAAGGCAGCAGGAAATGATGGCGTTACAAATGAAGCCATTCTTGCTTGAAGTGAAACAGAATACAGTGGCTCACCAACATCTTTCAGAAAGGTTGGGTTGGGAGATTGGTAAAATGCAATAGTGATGCCAATATGGAAGAAGAAGGATAGCAAGAAAGACTGCAATGCCTACAGAGATACTACTCAGCCATGTAGGGAAATTGTATGCAAAGATCCTTGAGCAGCACACTCTAGTAAAAACAGATCACCTCATTGACACCCACTTTGGCTTCAGGAAGGGAAAGGGGTGCACCAATGCATGTCTGTAAGTTAATAATTGTTAAATCTGATCTGGAATCCAATTGTAGTCTGTCTTTTTTGTTTAACATTTCTACTTGTACGTATTTTCGTATATTTATCTTATCCGCTTGGTCAGTTCTAGTGACTCTTACTCGGCTTCTGCTTTCTTTCTGAGTCCAACAATGCAAACTTTTATGTCCCACTTTATTGCACGACAGACAAGTCTTAAAGTGGTATGGACAATGCAAAGTCCCACAGCGATAGCATGGACTGGGTAGTAGTTTTTTTCTGATATTTCATTTTATTTTTTGAAGTAGAATAATTGGTTTGGTTTGTTTTTGAGGAGGGACAAAAACGTGTTTGTCATTATATTTTTCATATGTAAGCGACGCCAGACTCTTCTATATTTTTCGAGTCCTTCTTTATGCTTATACATATCTGACAGCCTTTTGTAGCGTCAATTCTGGTTCACTCTCAAGTTTTGTTAGAATTCTCCGTCTGATCTCCGCATCTTTAGTCGAAACCAGGCCTTGGACAAATATTAAACAAAAATTGTCCGGGCTGAGTTCAGATAACTTAAAGTCATCACAGTGTTTGTTTACTATGGAAGCAAATGTTATATAGTCTTCGCTATCCTTCTTTTTTAAATTTAAACATTTCCACCTTTTGTGGAATAGTGAAGTGTTCGGACTAAATAATTCTGTTAAGTTTTGCGGCTTCCTTGAAAGTCAACTCATTCATTTTCCTCGGTAGGATGTAGTCTATGAATTTAGTGTATTCTCAGTAGTAGACGTACTTTTTTCGCGTCTGACCAATTCCCGCAATCAAACTCATATAAATCTTCATATCTTCTGAAGTAAGCTGCGAAGGTTTTGTCTTCGTCCAGTGCATAAGTGAAGTCTTTGATAGAGCTCCATATAGCATTTTGCGAGAATGCCGTTTCATTTTCAGAATTTTGCCCTTTATTTGTTACTGCCTGTAGTAGTAATTCTTGTAGTTCAAGATGCTTCTGTTCATTTTTCTGTTGCTGCTCAAATTGCATTTTCATTAGTTCCAATATGGTTGCCTTAAAGTCTTCCATGTTTACACGTAATTTTGTGTAAGTATTTTTCCTTTTTGTAGACTTCAGGTCTTTGTCACCTGTTGTTCTGGAACCTTAGTACGAAAAAAATTTTCCTGTGTAGAATTTGTGTGGTTGTTTCCACTGTAAAGTTGGTGTCCAAAAAGAAAATTTTTCTTTTTTTTTATGTTCGCGTAGAACTTGTTTTTTTTTTCTCACTACCTATGTCGCCTATTATGGACGACTGATAGCAAAAGATTTTTTAGATTCTCCGCATAGAACTTGTTTTTTTCAATATACTCAGCGTAGAATTTGTTTCTTCAGTATACTCTGTGTAGAGTTTGTTTCTTCAATATACTTTTTAGATTTCTCCGCATAGAATTTGTTTCTCAATCCTCGACACTACTGTTATGGTCCAATATCCTCGCACCACTGTTATAGTCCAAGGTTAGGACCAAGGAAGAACAACACGAACACAAGAGTAGGAATAACAAAGATATATTACAACAGAATAATAATACAAGAAGTTGAAGGTGTTAGTATGACTGTCAGTATGGTTTAGAGTGAACTACTATTGTCTTGACTCATTCCGTCTCGACTCGTTCCACTTCATTCTCAAGTGTCTCTCTTGAGAGGCGCAGTCTTTATAGTATCAAGAAGAGTTCATTGTGTCATTTCAGGTAAGATCCCATAACAGTTTTGATGTGAATCAGACCGAAAAATCCAGTTTCACACAGGTATGTAGTCGCAAAAGTTACTAGGATAGTAAGAGCTTTTTTTGCTGGTACAGGATATGTTTCCAACTGAGAAGACCAGAATTGCTCTAGGTGACCATCAGTGAAATCCATTTGGATTCCACAAATGTTTCTCAGATCGATGAGTTCTTCATTGATGTCGCTGTCACCATCAACACTACACTAGAGTTTCCTTAATAAACCCACCCTAATGATACTGTATTCTTGCACCCCCTAGGAACTTATATTGCACCCCTGGTTAAGAACCACTAACATTTTCAGCATAAATACCATAAAATAGCTAAAACGAGCATTTATTATTGAAAATAGCTTCATAACGTTAAAATGGTTTGAAATTGTTTTGCTCTTTTTCCATATAAATGCTATTTTATTCATTCACAACAGAAAAAGCTTGTTAATCCTTTATCGATATTTTAAGCATGCTTACTTTTTTTTTTACTTCATTTTTAGACCTTTTCATAAATGCCTTTTTTTATACTTTCTCACCATAAATAAAGTTTTTACCCAATTTCATCCATTTTTTGTCAGAAATACCTATCTTGTATCATGTTTATTTATTTAGATATTTTCCACCTTTATATATTTTAGAAATTTTCTGGTAGAAATGCCTCGATATATTTTTCAGCATGAATTCTTTTTTAGTCCTTTTCAGCTTGAAAAACGTTTATAGCCATTTTCTGGCAGAAATGTCTTTTTTAGCCAACTTCCCACAGAATTTCTTTTTTATCAACAAATATGCCTTCTTTTAGCAGAAAAATTATTGATCTGTTTTATAGCAATTTTACACACCTTTTGACAGAAAAGGTACTTTCTGGAGTGGTTTGTAGAAGTAGAAGTACCAAGGGCATCAAGCCTCTAAGCTCCCAGGAGATGTAATGATATGCAAATTAAATTGTATATATGGAAGCTTTCTCCACTCAGGAGACTACACTGTGTAATTGTGAGGACAAATACACAACGCAACAAAAACATCTTTTCAAAAGGTCATCAACCAAAATGTTTTCTTTATACAATCACAATTTAACAGTAGGCCTGTAGTAGTAGGTAAAAATTAATAAATAAAATCAAATAAAAATATTTCTTAAATCCCCTGAAAAGAATGGCCTATTTATCATCTCCTTAACACCTCATTAACCATAACACCAACATTCTTAAGAACAGGTCAATCAGCTGACTTTGTTTCTGAAACCAGATATTTGGAAAAGCAAAACAAAAAAATCAAAGACCTTTGACTGAAGCAAAGAACAATCCTAATTGCACTCACTGCACTCCCTGATCTCAATATAATCCCAGAAAAAGATAGCTTCAAAGTCAATTCTCTCTAACGTTTCACCAGAATGCAGGACAGGCTGAACCACTCATCATCCTTTATAGTAGGCGGTTGTGCTGATTAGTTCTTTGATCAGATTGAGTTTATATTTTTATTTTTTTATTTTATATGAATTCTGTTTAATATTTTTTTAAGTAAGTATATAAAAACAAAAGCTGAGGCAAAAGTGTATCAAGTGTGACAATTTGGATAAAAATACAATGAGTAAGTACTTTATACAGTTTTAAAATTCATCATTAAAGAAAGTATAAAAAAAATTTAATCCATTGATAAAACAAGTCTGATATAAAATGGGGTTAGGCTGATGGCGTTCATTCATTCAGTCAGCTATACAAATTTTGATGTGTTGGACCAAACTGTTTTGCACAAACGAATGCAGTATACCCTCTTTTTGATTTGTGTGTGCCTCAAGTTGTGTAGGGTGCAGAAATATGAAACCAACTGATTATTAAACATGAGACATTGTGCTACAAGAAGGTGCAATTTTCGTTTTTTAATAGTTGAATTTCTTTGATATTTCATCTACTAAAGTTTTCAACTTAGAAATTTTTAGTGTAAGGCAACACTAAAACTTATGGTTATCCGTTCAAACTGACAAGCATCCGTTTTCTTTAAAAAGGAACTATTTTGAATGTGTAGGGAGACACAAATTGGAGTACAACAAATTTAAAAAACACTACTATGAAATTGTCAACTTTGAAAATGCCAAAAAACATGCAACTGTTGTTGAAACAGTGACATAATTTAAAGAGATGTGGCTATCATTGAAACAGTGACATAATTTAAAGAGATGTGGCTATCATTGAAACAGTGACATAATTTAAAGAGATGTGGCTATCATTGAAACAATTTAAAGATAAGTAGAATAAAAATTACTCATCACACAAAAAATATAACAGAGGAAAATAGTTTTAATGAAAAATATCTTATTTTCTCAACCTTATCTTTGTTACTTTCTCTTAGCCTTGAAGAAAAAATACTTTCCTTTTTATTTTAATGGTCAAGTTTCTTCTGAATTTTAGTTCATTATATATGCCATAGAAAAAAATGTATCCTAGCATCTAAAAATCAGGATATGTAATCAAAATGCTTTCACAAGTTTTGTTTATCATTTACATATTATACATGTTCACCAAGAATTATAAAAAGAATGGGTTATAGGGATTATAGGGTTATATGGATTAAGATGAACAGTTGATTTACTCATGCCAAGAAAATTAATTGATGATGATAATGATAAGGAAACACACAGGTGATTTTAACAAAACAAGATAAAGAATTTATTTACGAATGTACATGCTTGAAGTTGTGTCAGTAGCTTGTTTCAGGAAAATAAATCAGAATTTTTTAAAATTTGTAATAGTTTTAGCATTCGATCCAGAAGAGGAAATGTTCATACAATAGATTAAATGATCTGACAAAAAATAATATTCAAAATGTTTAAAACAAAGGTAAGAGAGTTTGTTGCTCACAGAAGGGATATACAGTTGCATACATTCAAAAGTAAATGAAGAGATAGTGTGAAATACTTATTTTTGGATTGTTAAAGGAAAATTCTTTGAAGTGCCGCATGCTTGGTAATATAATTAGCGAGTAATTTTACACTGGCAAGAACTTGAATGCTGGATGTGATGAACAGAAATGAAACCTTTCACATTACTTCAGGCACTCTTTTCTCATTAATTTAATTTTTTCTCCTCATGTTATATCAAAAAGAATTTCACTTTCTTTTCTTTTTTCTTCTTGGCTCAATGACTAATTTCTGTGAAGACAAGGTTTTCATTGGTCCAAAAGCAACTTCACATAGGCTTGTAAATTTATTTTCATCTTTTTTTTTTCAGTTTGCCAGTCAATTTCTCTGAAGGCAAAGTTTTTATTGGTCCAAAGAAAATTTCATATACGCTTGCAAATTTCTTTCTGATTTTTTTTTTCCTCAGTCCTCCAAAGTTGAAGGGAGTGTTTAAAGGGAGTTCTTATTTTGCATTCACTATATTCGCTACATGTTTTTTCCAAGCACACCTGTTCGGTAAGACAGCTAACCATTGCCTGTTACAGACTCCTGCTCAAGCACATTTGTGTTTGTTCAACAGCCACAGAGCAAACCTGTGGTTTATAATGCAGTTATGCTAAGCAAAACTTATTTACAGTTGTTGGAAGAGAGAACATAATCCTGATCAACAGTTTTTTTGTTTTTTTTTTACAAGTCCAGTACACTCAAACCCTTAGTCACAATGACTTTTGAGTTTGTGATAAGTAATAAAGATCAACAACAGTTTCAAAAACAGTTTCATCTACCTAATTTAATTCACAAAACTTTGGTTAACTTATGGTATGGTTTTCACTCAGGCACTTTTGAAACACACTATCACCTTCCGAGACCGATAGCATCAAAATGTAATCTCCCTGACAAATCAATCATGGTGAAATTTGAACACAGGTCTTATGGTGGGAAATGAACATTCTCTAACAGATCACTAAACATTTGACCACATGCCCATATAAAACGATATTATTAATTAACAAATGTGCTATTAATTACATAGTGTCAGTTTAAAAAAAAAATAGCATGTCAAACATACAGAGCTACTTAGGAGAAAAAGTAAAAACTAAACTAAAGAGAGAGAAGAAAGTTTGGATATATTTTTCATAATAAAATGTTTTCAGGACTAAAAACTGTTTATAATCATACAAATGACTCATGGAGTTATTTCATACAAAATATATTTATTTTTATGAAATATTAAAATGCCAGTTATTTTTATTTCCGGCTGACTATGCAGAAAAAAATTGCATGTTTCAATTTTCCAAAGATACAGATTCAAAATTAAATTCAAATATTTAACAAATTTATCACATTTTGCATTTAAAATTGGAAAAAAGAAAACAATTCTTGTAAAAATTAATTGGCTTCAAACAATAATGTCCTTAATATTCATAAAAGCCATTAAAAAGCTTTTTTAATTGAACATCTTAGTTTATTGTGTTTTTTTTTGTATTTTACAATTCAGAGCTGAATTTTGGGTAATATTGGGTTGAAATTTACTAAAAATTGATGATTTATATTCTTCAAAGTTTTCTGCTTTAATTTTAAACTCATATAATCACAAAATTACACAGGAAAAAAATTAAGGAGATAATTCTAAAATAATTTCATTCATTTGTGAATAAGTTCTGAAAGTTTCACTAAAATCCGACAATTATTTGATTTTTGCAAGAATTTCCAAATTAATGTTATTCAACTGAAAAAAGTGCACAGAAAAACTAATGGTAAATATTACGTGATCACTGATGTAAAAAAAAAAAACAAGATTTTTAACCAACATTTCAAACATGCTAAAAGATTTTTAAAATTTTAAAATAATTAAAAAATATTTGGTTTTTCTTAAAACATTTTGATGATAAAACTTTGTTTTTATTAAGTGATGTAATGGAATAACCTGTCATCCCTATGAGTGACTACACTATAGGTAGTAACTACCTATAAGTATCAGTAAGTCAACGGACAACAGAGACTAGGATCTGTTCCAGCTGTGCAGAGCAGAGAGGAACACGGGCAAGGTTATGCCGAATGGCAGAGTCTCATCCAGAGAGGTAGACAGACCAGAACCTGTTTATGTGGGTTCTACGGGAATTTTTTACCAAGCCTACAGGCTCAGATGACCCATGTTAAACTCAACCTGGTGCCACATCTACCCTTGTGGTAGTGGTAGGTGTGGTTTCTAGTAAAAACTGACAGGGCAGAGAGGAACCCAGTTTATGCGGGTTCTACGGGCTTGGATGACCCACGTTAATCTCGGCCTTGTGTCATATTTACCTTCGTGGGGTGGGGTGGGGGGTTTAGTAAATATTGACTAACTGGGATCTGTTGAATACGACTCAGACTTATGCAAGAACTACCAACCTTCCAATAGTAGCACTCACTACTGGATTGACTTGCGATGACCTTGTGCATAACTGTTACCTTTATTCTTATTGTACTGATTTTTTACAATAAACCTTTACTTATTTTATCCACCTTGTTTTTCAAGTATATATTCCTATTAGTATGGAATATAACATTAAGTTTTTGGGGCCTTTTTTAATCATACTATGCTGTTTTTTCAGCGAATAAAGAATGAAGAGTAGTAGTAAGTTATCATCAGTTTTTCTGTTTTAACAAGTTAAAAAGATGTTTTAGAAAGTAAAATTAATACAATTTACTACAAATTTTAAGCTAGAAGTAAATAACTCCAACTAAAATACACAAACATTTAAAAACTATTAAAATTAAAAATAACTACTTTTTTCTTTAATCAAATTCAAAAACTTCTTGTAATTTACATTATTTACATTATTCGGACTATTGTCCTCATGTTGCTCACTATATTTATTACAATGTTTCGGCTGTTGTACGCTCCGGCCTTCTTCAGGTGGTTGGAATGTTGAAATAAAGGGTTCAGTTCGACATTCCAAAAAATAAAAAATCATATTCACAAACTGTTGATGTTTTACAGTTTTCAATTTTCATGCTACCGGAAACAGACTAGACAAGGAAAAGAAAGATATTTTTTTATTTAACTTCAACTCACTACTTGATAAGCTGTCTCATTTTAAATCTTTCTCTGTTATTATTTCTCTGTTGATTAATTTTTTTAAAGTTGGTATCCACTCTTGTATTAATAAACTCGCTAGGATAAAAAATTTTAAAAAAGAGGTTTTCATAATAAAATAAATAAAAAAATAAATAAATAAAATAAAAAAAGGTTTTCATTTTATCATTAATTGGTTAAGAGAATAATGTAATGTAGCCACTATAATTTAAATTTTGAATCTGTATATTTTGTTCGTTTCAACAAATTTTAACTTTTTATAGATTTAAAAAATTTTTCTTCACAAACACTACAAAACTTTCATCTTGTCATATTTATTATACACTTTGTCATATTTCTTTTTGTAATGTGATTGGCGTAGGCAATTATGTTTCTCCACAGATTCCTTTTCTTTGCAAATTGTCATACCTTTAGGATATAAACTCCTATAATTTACGGCCAATATGTTAGGCACAAACAAGGAAGCAACCCCGACAAATACCAAAATGACCTCGGTCAACCAACCCACCAAACACATCAACTCTAGGAATTACCAACTCCATCCTCCTTCACCTCATCAAACCATGCCCACATAGAGACATTCTCTCGCATCTGCTGTATCAGCAATAAAAAAGAATTTTATAATTCTTGCCTTTTTTTTCTTTCGCCTTACTGGCAGTACTGTTGCTTCATTTATCTTCCTGTGCTAACATACACATATTTATAACACTAACAGTGAACAAATGCTTAAAATTTATAAAATCAATACAGAATATTGTCTGATATTAGAGATATGCTACATTTTGTTTTTTCAATTTCGTCCCAAACAAGATAATAAAGCTACTAAGACACAAGGGGGTTACAGAGTGTTACAGAATATGAGAGAAAAAAACAGGAATTTAGAAGACAGAAAATAACGATTGACATTGCATTTAAATTTTTGATGATCAAGACTGACTGGAAAGCAAGAAGCTGAATAAAAATTTCCACAAGCAAGAAGTGCAAGAGATAATGCTGTTAGCATTGAACTTACAGTTACATCTAGCT
Organism: Acanthosepion esculentum; assembly: GCA_964036315.1. Classification (NCBI taxonomy): domain Eukaryota; kingdom Metazoa; phylum Mollusca; class Cephalopoda; order Sepiida; family Sepiidae; genus Acanthosepion; species Acanthosepion esculentum. The sequence goes on along the minus strand of OZ038516.1, from coordinate 24,046,046 downwards.
ATTTCAACTGTGAAACGATGAGACCTTGCTGTCAATCTAGTACTGCAGTTAATTCCATAAAGTCTAGGTACCAACAAGGAAAATTCAATAGAACAATTACCATGAAAATATTTACAGAAGAGGCACACAGAATGTTATATTACTAAGACAGAAGTCTGGGAGTGAAAAAGAATGAAAATTTTTTAGAAGGAACTGGAAATCTGATCCTAAACAGGGAACAAGAGATGAACCTCTACTCCTGTTCAGAGGAGTATGAATCAGATGATAGGTGAACCTATCTACTCTATGTCAATGGAAAACATTAGTCCAAGAAGGGGAAATGAGTCACTCTCCTGGAGGTTAGCATCAGCCATGTTGATGGAAGGCAAAAAGGGTTCTCTCAGACAACTAAAAGAGAGCAGTTTAATTTTGGAGGTATTAAGATTAACAAGCCATTCCTTACCCCAAGGTCATTTTTGAGATCAGCTTCCAATTTGACCTTATCAAATCGATCAGACTTACAATAAGACAGGAGTAAATAGTTGTATCATCTGCATAGATATCAAGTTGAGAACTGATGACATAAGTAAGGCCCATTGATGAAAATTAGGAAACAACATAGGTCCAAGGATAGAGCCTGGCAGGGGCGGGGGGGTCACACCTATTTGTTGTTACCGCGGTAAAATAAAACCCGAGAAAGTTTTCTTATCAAGAGAAAGTGTTATGTGCTGAGAGACATTGAAATGAGTAGAGTTAATACCAAAAACCCCTGGGTAAGAATTGAGGATTTAATTCACACATAAACAACTTCAATTGTACATTGAGCAGTTTGAACAATGGAAAAGTCACCCAAACTTACGGGGCAATGTTGATTGACATACAGCTGCAAATACAAGCTGTAAAGTGAAAATTTCATTTCTTTGTAAACAACAAATTTGGAGTTGATTCCCCTGGTCAAAAATTGAATGGAAATACCGTTTAAGCCACCGACACTCGCTGAATGGATTTAGTGAGAGGTAATATGAGAGAGTGGAAGAAGGAATTATCAAATTCTCTTACTTCATCAGTTTAGGCAAATGTCAATAAATATGAATGGGCAAAGTGAATTTGGCAGACGAGTTGCAGAGGAGATAGAGACAAAACCAGATACAGGAGAGAGGCCCACATGATTATACTTCAGCCTTGTGCCAAACTTTACCAACAACAGCAAACCAGATTTTGCCAGGTCAACCATAATATCACTTCCAATTTAGATGTGGGTTGGACTGATAATTAATTGCATGCAAACTCTAATAAACCAATTATTGTACAGAGGATTGATATAAAAACAGTATTTACTTTTGTTCAATTTATTTGAGTGTTATTTATTTTTCCTGTATGTCTTTGCCCTGCTTGGACCAGCCCAACACAAAGATACCTGCAACAATTCGATCTTGGCTGCCTTATGATCAACCTTAAATCACAATGTGGGATAAGGTTAGCTCAAGATTGAAGTGGTCACTTCAGTGACTAGCCACAGTGTTGGAAGTTTTGGACGACCGGTGAGGGTTTTGTATAGTTACACACCTGCATTAATGCAAAAAGATCTAGAAGAATGGCTGTTCAAGACAACTTTCATTTCACCATTTGATAAGATAGATTGAGCCTTTGAGATATCTGAAGCAACAGCCTGAGCTTCACCATTTTTATCTAAAACTTATAATCATTAATGCAGTTGACATAGAGAAGTGAAAGCTATATTACTTATCTGAAAGAAGACACTGTGAGATGAAATACTTAACCAATTCAGTGTTGATTAGAGCCTCTTTAGTACATTGCCAAAAAGTGGTAGAAGGTTAATAGGCCAATAATTAGAAGGATCAGATGGTTTGCCTGAGTTCTTAAAGACTGGAACTACAGAAGAAGATTTCCAACAAACAGGAAAGCAAGAAGTAGCAAATCATTTAGTGTAGAGATTATAGAGAATAGGAGCCAGTTCATGAGAACATTTCTTAAGGGCAATCGCAGGGATACCATCAAACCCACATGCTTTGTGAGGATTCAGTTTAGAGATGATAGCAGAAACCATGGACTGAGTTATGTGCATATATGCATATTATAAAAACTTTAAAGTTTAAATTGTTTCAGTGATTTTATCATTTTACTATCTGAAAGTAACATGGTTTCAATAATTTGAAATTGTCTTTAAAAACCATAAAATATAGTTCAGGATTTATCATTTATTAACATTTTTTTAAAACAAAAAATATGTAATTTACTGAGTGAAATCATACAAAAAAACAATATTTCATTATGCAGCCCCACCACCATCCTGACAAGATATTACACGTCACCTGTGAAAATGTTGTGAATAAAAGGCCCAGACTTAAAGTAAAGCTCTCTCTCTCTCTCTCTCTCTCTCTCTCTCTCACACACACACACACACACACACACACACACACACACACACACACACACACACACACACACACACACACACACACACAACATTCAAGGGACAGATAGTGATCGACAGTTTCGCAAAAAATTTATCCCTCCTTACCTTAAATAAATCAGGTACTGTCATTTAACTTGAGGAAAATTAAGCTAAGCAGTTTTTGTTAGATATAAAAATCATTATTGACTAAAAACTATGTTTTTTCATGTAAAAGGAAAAACAAAGTAAAAAATAATTGCCAAATTAGAAATAAATCTCTATGCAGGTTTTTTTCAGCAATAAACATTCACTTATTTTGTGACTTTTGTTCCACAAAGAAATTTTTTAGCCGCATCGTGATAAAAAATAATTTAATACATTCATAAATTATAAATAAAAAGAATTAGATTTTATAAAAAAAATAGTTACCTGTTCTTTTTTTTTTTTTTTTTTTAATTTTAAACGATTAAAATCTTTAATTTTTCTAATTTTTATTTAATTATGTCATTTAAAACAAAACAAGAAACGCATGCTGAATTTTAATTTATAAAAATAAAATATATTTACCTTCGTTTCGATAAAAATTCGTTGGTTTTATACTTTAAAAGAAAACTGAATTTCAAAGGTAATATTTTTCAGGTCGAGGAAAAGATCTGAAGTTCTACATGTCTGAAAGAAAAAGTCAACTTGCATCGACTAAAAACGCAAGAAGATTCCTTAACAACGAAAAACACTCTTTATGTAATCGATAATTAGTTAATGTTGTATTTGTTGTGGTGCTTCTTGATCATCACGATATGATACCCTCAGATTTTTGTTTGGTGTTTTTCTATAGTTGAGAGGTCAATGTTTGAGTCAATGTTTGAAATAAAAATATATATAAATTATAATAAATAACTGATTTATTTTTCCTCACTAAGAAAGTTAACAATTTCTCCTCTTTTGGCTGTGTGTCACAGCTAAGCTTCATATCAACAGGAGTAAGACAATGCACTTAAAAATCAATCATAGCTCTTACTTGTTTGTTGTCCATAGTTACTCTTGAAAAACTTTCATCATACCAGTTTTCATTGCCTGTAACAACTTGAAGTTATTTTTATGGGTGTGTCTTATAACGGTGTTCAGTAGTTATAGTTTTACTCTTTCGTCTCCGACTGACGCAAACTCAGAATATAAAATTTAAAAAATAGCATTAATTATTAAAATAACAAAAATATGACACAAGCTCAAAAATTGCGAAAGTGAGGTGATACTAGTTTTCATTATCCTGACATTAATCTAATCACAGTCACTGACATAAATGATCTTTCTTCTTTTTTCGTAGGCAATCATGGCTCTCCACAACATCCTGACCATTGTAGCCCTTAATAAATTTTGTCTTTCTGTTATTTCTAAGTCCTGTTCATTCATTCATCCATTTACACACGCTCACTAAGTAGGCCATGCACTGTTTTCCTCTCTCTCTTGCTTTCAATTTGTCCTGTTAGTATCAGATTTTCTAAGCCCTCCCTCAACTGTATCTTCCCCTTTTGTTTCCAGTTTCTCTAAAACTTAATTGTTCAGGATCCCTCTGTAGGACTAGATTTCTGTTACTCCAAGTCTCCCCTTCATCTTGTTCAGCATCCTGTCATACAGGAGGACTGTTATCACATAACAGTTTAGTACTTTTTTCCTTGTTTCTGCTGTGAAAATAGATCTACTGAGATCTTCCTGTATATCACCACTGTTGTAGATTTTATTTATTATATCTGTAATCTTGTCTATGCTGATACAGTTCTGTCTGGCCCTACCACTTTGTTGCTTTTCAATTTGGCCAGTGCGAATTCCACTACAGATTTTAATATTTCCAGTCCACCAGTATTTCTGTATATTGCTGATTGTTCTCTTTTGTCATGGAAGAATTCTCCAGTATATTTGTTCTATCTCTGAGGTATATTTTCTTTCTCTAATATCAGCATTCCATCCTTGGATTTTATGCATCCTGTTGATAGGCATGTTTTTTGTCCTGTTAGTTCTCTTTTTATGCACATCTGCTTTACTTGTGATACTCATTCTTTCTATTTCTGCACATTTTGCCTGCCTGCATTTGTTCCTTATTTCTTTGTGTAGCATCCTATATTTTGTTCTGTGTCTTAGCAGGGGGGGTGGTTGTCTCCTTTTTATCATTTTGTCTGTCATCCATTAATTTTTTTCTTTGTCTAATTTCCTCTGGAATGATCTCGATTACTCAATTAACAATGCTGGATTTAGGATAAATGAAACTGTAGCGGACACCCTGGAGGGGAGGCGCGATGGCCCGAGTTCCCCCTGTGTCGTATATGATGATGTTACAAGGAGCGTGCCACATTTTTACTTTGTGATCTAACCAGGCGAAACAATATGGACAACAGAACAAAGATGTGTATGATTTATGCAGGGTTTATTACATGAAGGAGAATAGTATATATACTGGTAATGCCAACGGTTGGATGTTGAGGTGCTTACATTCCGGTTGAGTCGTTGGTTCGACGTTGCTGATGCGGACGCTTCGGTTGAAGGTTGATGTGTGGCTGCTCCGGTCGTGTCGATGGTTGGAGGTTGTTGAAGTGCGGCTGCTCCGGTCATGTCGACGGTTGGAGATTGATGATGCGGAACCTCCCGAAGTAATCACTAACAATAGTATACTGGAAAGGTTGGTTGGTGCGGATGCTCTGGTCGTGTCGACGGTTGGAGGTTGATGATGCGGATGCTCCGGTCGTGTCGATGGTTGGAGGTGGATGATTGCGGTTGCTCCAGTCGTGTCGACGGTTGGAGGTTGATGATTGCGGATGCTCCGGTCGTGTCGACGGTTGGTGGTTGATGATTGCGGATGCTCCGGTCGTGTCGACGGTTGGAGGTTGATGAAGTGTGGATGCTCCGGTCGAGTCGACGGTTGGAGTCGAAGAACCTTTCGTGATAATTACTAACAATAGTATACGGGAAAGGTTGGTTAGTCATCGCAGGTGGGCTTTGCTGGTCGTCAGGTTTGGTTAGCACTGTTGGTCGGCTGGTCTGGTTATTGCTGCTGGTCGGCGGGTGATCGCTGCTGAGGGTTGCTGGCATTGCGGGTCTGCCGGGTCGAGTCCAATCGAAACCTTCCGTTATAATTACTAACAATAGTGTGTATGGGGAAAGGTTGCGGACGACATGTGGGCAGCCAGTAGGAGTGGCATGCCGAGAGTCAGAAGTATAGATAGAGAGAGATAGTTCCAACTAGCATCCAGTTGGCAGACAAAAAAGAAATGGGAGCGTAACTTAATACAAAGCCCGGGGGCGGCCTCCTGGCCTCAAGGCCAGGGACCTGTGCACCGACCGAGTCAGAGCCGACCGGTCAGTACCGACCTCGAATTCGGCGAGGAGTCGCTGTGTTATGTTCAGAGTGCCTTACGACAGAAAATGGCATTACTAAAATGGCAAAAATCTCTCTAAAAAAATGAGTAGACATTTTCTATGCGAAACTTATGGTGTAAAACGCTTAGAGGCGTATTACGACCAGGTTCGTAAGGATTAGGGTACTGAAAAGGTAATTAGTTCATCTCTCAGCGAAATTCCAAGCGTGTAGGGATCATGATGGAAAGGTCAAGGTTGAAAAATGCCCTGTTTTCGTTCGCTTTAGTGAGCAGCCGAAAGTGGCTGCGATAAAACACTGTGCTAGTTATGTGGCACCTTACTTGGGCCCTGAAGGATGTATAAGGCATGCCGGGCCTACTAGTCAACAGGGCCCCGTGCTTAAGCACACCAAAGGACAATGGTAAATCCATGTTACTAAAGTATCTCTTAAAATGTCCCACTTCGAGTTTCCATTTTCTTTTTGTCCCTCGTATCTACTTCTCAAACTGTCCATATGAATTCAACAGAAACAAAAAGGAGTAAAACTAGCCCTTAGTTGATTGGGTAGTTGGTATAAAGAAAAGGCTGTGGCTTAAAAATGACTTTTAGTATTTTGTCCACAGGAAAAGGCTGTGGTTGACAAGACTTTGATTGTCAACAAAGATTCACTGTCTCTGCTGTGTTGTTGGAGATAATTCATTTGAAGTCACCAACACATGATCGTCAGCAAAGATTTACTGGTTGTCTCTATTGTGTCATTGGAGATAATTCATTTGAAATTGCAAGCATGATCGTCAGTAAAGATTCACTGACCGTCCAAACTGTTGCTACTGTAGTTGATTCATTGGGAGTCACTGACATATGTTTCTTTCAACACACAGTGGGTGGGGGGAGCCAAATAGCCACATTTTCTTTTGTGTTTGAACAGCTTGGAGGCAGTCAATTTTTGCTCTATGAAAGTCGAAATCTGTGGGTTTTTATAGGAATTTTTTTCCCAAAGGCAGCCTTGAGAAAAATAGAGTTTTAGTTTTCTTTGCCTGGTCATATATTTTGCATGGTGATGCTAATTTCTAACCAGTAGACACTTAGATTTAAATGATGTGTTGTATTGTGGGATCTTTTTGGAATATTTGTAAATATTGTCTGTTATTGGATAGAAAATAAAGTTTGGGTACATTTTAATATGGTAAGTATGTGGGTGTGTAATTGTGTTGGCAATAGGGCTTATTTCCTATAATGTCTTCATTCATAACTCTTGCTATTTACAAACTTCATAGTTAATGTTTGTAGTATGCTGTTTCTGGTCTTCACACATGCTACTGTGGCCCTAGTAAGGTCTTGCCAGTCTTTTTGTTAGTGTTGGTTTTTGTTTAACAATATAACACTACTGAAAAATTATATGGTAGTTAAGGTGCAAGAAAATAAAAATAAAATAAAACAAAAGACATTGTCTTTTGTCTCCAAACAAGGCGGGGGGGGGGGGTAATGAAAAACGAAAATACAGAGAACTAAAAAAATAAAAAGGACCAATGTAGATACATTCAAGAAGTGTATCTAACTTTAATTAATACAATTAAAATTAGGTACCATCATGGACTTTCTAAAAACCCGGAAAAACACATTTTAAATATTTTAAATGCTTTCTTTGGACTAAAATTTTTGTTTTATTTGAAAAATAATGGTCTTAAAAGTTAATCCAAATTAAAAGTAAATTTCTGTATATGAATAAACATTTTAGGCATTTCAAAAGCATTTAATAATTTTTATCATCACTCATTAAGCTGCCATTGTATATAAAAAATGTAACCAAGAAATTTAAAATTCTCTTTAAAATTCAATATTTGTGTTAGTAAATTTAAGAATTATTTAACTGGATTTTCTAAAAGTAATGCTTACCTTGTACTTAAAACAGAATGAAAATAGAGTTTTATGTACACTAGACTGTGAGGTCAAAAGACAAAATAGAAATACGGTCAATCTACCCCTGTCCGATGAAATGCTGGTAAAAGTAAAAATAATATCTAAAGAAGACCAGGAGTACAATAATCAAGAATTTGTTATTTATGTTTAAAACTAAATTTTCTTTAACCTTATATGGCCAATAGTTTAAGAATATAATTTTTTATTCTTTATGCTTTTATTTAATTTAGTATAATGAATACTTTTATTACACCAAAAATAATCTAACAGTTACTAAAAAGAAAAAATAAGACAAAATTCTTTTAAAAAACATCACACATAAAAATGACATTAAACTTTACATTTTTTTAAATCTTCAAATATGTCTTTATTTAATAGAATAAACTTTCGTGAAAATCAACAATAGGCTCCATTTCAAAATTGCACTGAAAAAGTATTTTTTAAAATAAATATTAAATTTAGATTAGAATCTGAAAGAAAATAACATGTTTTATTAAATTATGCAAGAACCAATGAATAATTAATGAATAAATTCTGAAAATTTTGTCTGAATTGTATAATTCCCTGGTTTTTGGTAGATATTTTAAACCAGAGGGTCATGATTTTTTACTATTATTGTGGAAAAAAATGTATCCATTTTGGTGGTATCTAATAGAAACAAAACTTATACTGTGCTAACAAGTTTTTTCACAGAATATCAAAGTCCCTAATCAGTTGTGTGATTACTTCATCTTATCTGCTAAGATACTTCTCTTAATATTTGCTCGGTGGCATTGTATAAAACAGTATAAAAGGAAAAGATATAAACTCTCTTTCACTCTTCTAAAATCACCTCCAAAGCAAAAGTAAGACATCTCTAAGGCATCCTGTGGCTAAAAAAAGAGACTTTTATACCCTTGTCTTATATACTGCTTTTTGGTAAAAGTAACTAGTGTTCATCAGCAGAAGTTCTTTAGCATGACCTCCTCCATACTAACATTTGATATAATGTCTATCAGAACAATGGTGAGGTTTAAAAGCAGTCAGTCTTCACCTGAGAGAAGAATATTTTGACATTTGCAATAGAAGAAACACTCACTGCAAAGTAAATGGCATGTTTCTCAATCATTTGATTACATACTTTTCAAAACTGGGAAAGGTTTCCATGATCACTCTGCCTCCTCCAGTAGTCATCTATATCTTGGTTTTACCACTACTACACCAAAGTATATATAGAAAAGTTATGCTTCAGAAATGGGCTGAACATCATTCCAAGCCAAGATCACAAAAGGTAACATCTTTGAGAAAAAAACCCGTGCCCTCCTTAAAACATAAGAAGACAAGTGAATTGAAAAGCAGCAGCACAGTTTTCTTCAGGCTGATTTTTCTCATGCTGTTTAGCTGAAAGGAATTTATATGAATTAATCTTTTTCTCAATAAGATCTCATCACTTTAAACATTAGCTGAGAATGAAAATTAGGGTTAACAGAAGATTGAATCCCATATATTTTGGTAAAAGATGGGTAAAAGTAGTGAGCTTGGTGTGCATGCAAAATGCACTAAATTGCAGTTTTTTGTTCTAAAAGTTATGTGATTATTATTCACTAATTTACTTGGACTAGTGACCTCATCTTGTTGTTTCTAGACTTCCTCAAGTCTCTGTCATAGGAATTTCAAATAGAACCCTATATTCAGGTCATAGTTTAAAATTGCTGATTACATACATGATGATTAACTACAGTAGACACCTGAAGATGGTTGAAGAATGCAATGATTGAAACATTTTGACTACAGCAACCAAAATGAGTAAATAATGTCTGAGAAAATAATGACAGTTCCTCATTCAGGTAAAAAGTCGTATGAAGCTAAAAGTTGGAGTTTCTTCTGAATTAAGCAAGAAAACTGAGAAGAATTAGTAGAGAATACAAATCCAGTTTTTTTTTTATTTTTAGATTTTTGCAGACACTGATCCACATTTTATTTTTATTTACAACCGTTTTCTATAGCATTACCATTACCATTAACATTACCAAATGATTTTCATTGAAATTGATGGATATGTAGGTGAATATTTAACAATGGGTTTTATTAGTTAATGAATAAAACAAGACAAATACATGTGTCACCTTTATTCTCTGAATATGTTGGTGTTTATCCGAGACATAATAGAATATGACATAATAGAAATTGATGTAATATGAGATGATATGATTTCATATTTAAGTATATTCAAAATTAGGGATAATTTAATTACAAAATTTCTTTATAAAAATTCCATTTTTTAACAACATAAACTACCAGTTTTGTAAGTTATGTTACAAACAATTAATTATTCAGTTATTTAATAAAATGCATAATTTTAAAGAATATATTTTATCAATAACATTTTAAAATAATAGATTAATAAAAAAGAAAAATTTAAAACTATGTGCACAATTTTAAATTTTATTATGTTAGTCAATGTTTTCACAATAAAATTAGTATTATACAAACAATGTTAGTAAAATTTTCATGAAATATTTATCTGAGCACTATATATTGTGACTTTTAGTGCTTAATATATATACTTTTTTGAAAAATAAAACATGGATAAGAACTTGTTTGAGGGATCTTGAATTTTATAGCAACATACTAGGCAGCATTCATTTTTATAAATAAATTCAACAGTCAAAGATCACAGAAACACATTTGATTAACAGAATATCCCATATAAATAAAAACATTACTATTATTTTAGGTGCTAAATGGACTCCTTGATATTGCCAGTCTTTCATTGCTTTTGCTATCTTTTTTACTCTTTTGTTCTTTGCAACAGTTTTTATTACTTCAAAGAGATTTTCACTCAAATTTTGTTTGCCATTTTCATATATCTTTTAATTAATGAAAACAGACCGACCAATGCAGTTTTCACTGCCATAGAAATGCCTTCCGTAACTTGTCAGTGATTTGCATGAACTCCTCACAATTAAAGAGAGTATAGCAGATCTTATTATACAGCTGCAAACTTTTCAGAGTTCAATAAGACAACAAAGCGTTAATCAGTCAAATCAAACCAGTAAAACAGAAGAAAATAGAAAAGGAAAAAGGGAACCCTTAAAAATCTATGAAAATTCTCTTTATGAAGAATGTCTTTTCTAAACTTATGATTTCATCTCATTCAAATGTCTTTTCTAAATCTATAAAAGTTTTTTTATATTTGAGAATACATGTTACAAAATTTGAATATTTGTCAAAAGGATCCAGAAAAGGTTCTTCACCTGAGGAAAGTCACCTTTCTCATCTCTTGTCCCATGTGGACCTCCAACAGTGTTTGCGGAACCCACTTGCTCAGTTTGTACGTCTTACCTAGGCGGTGCAGGTGAAGTCTGTTTCATTCGTTGAACTGTCTTGCAAGTTCACCACACGTTAGACTACTGTCCTCTTCAATGGCCGCCTTCAGGACTCCGTCATTCAAGACCTACCAGTTTTGTAAGTTATATTACAAGCAATTAATTATTCAGTTATTTAATAAAATGCATAATTTTAAAGAATATATTTTATCAATAACATTTTAAAATAATAGATTAATAAAGAAGAAAAATTGAAAAACTATGTGCACAATATTAAATTTTATTATTATAAATTTTGTTATGTTTTCACAATAAAATTAGTATTATACAAACAATGTTAGTAAAATTTTCATGAAATATTTATCTGAGCAAGGGTCAAGTGGCAGCCTGTGTATCGCTGTTTTCTCGCCACCATATCACATCCTTATTCAATCGAGTGCTTACCAGTGATGAAAAGTGGGTTCTGTACAAAACTCCCAAGCGTTCCAGACATTGGTTGTCTCCTCAGGATGCTGTTCCTCACACTGAAAGACCGCCTATGCACCCACGCAAGATTATGCTTTGTGTCTGGTGGACAGGTTGTCAAGTGGTTCATTATGAACTGCTACCAATGGGCCAAATAGTCACTGGAGACCTAAACTCACAGCAATTGAAACGTGTGCAACAGGCTGCACCAGAAGGAGCCACCACTGGTGAATTGCAAAGATGTGCTTTTCCTCCATGACAATGCCAGGCCGCATGTCACGTGAGTGGTCAGGGATACCATACAGCAACTTGGGTGAGAGACTTCGTGCCATCCACCTTATTCAACTGACCTAGCGCCATCCAATTACCACCTCTTCCACTCCCTGGATAATCATCTTCGTGGGAAATCCTTCACCAATAAAGCAGACTTGCGCAAAGCCCTCACGGACTTCTTTGCATCAAAACCCACCGAGGACTACCGCAAGGGCATTGAACAGCTGGAGACAAATAGGCAGAAGGTGCTGGATGCCAATGGCGATCACTTCGAAGACTAAATATAAGTTACACATACTGTGAAGCGTTTTCTTTTTTTCCTTTTTCGGACAGAACTTTTTTGGTTACCTTGTATGATGTTTCCGTTAATCCTTGTTGAAGTTCAATATAATCCTCCAATACAATTTGTTAGTGATCACCAGGATGTTGGATGTGCCAGTATTTGTGGTAGACTTCCTTTGACTGTTGGAATTACTAATAATACAACAGTTGTTCTCTCATCAAATATTGCTTAATACTTTGCCAGGCACATTCATATTCGGGGTCACCATTCATGTCGTGAAAAGTTTGATGGTTACCATTTATTTAATGGTGTTGACAGCCCAAATCAAGCCATACAATTTTTTACTCTACGAATATGTTAAGCAAAATGCAAAAACAATAGAAAACAACAAGAAACATTTGTGATAAAAGACAAAAAGCAAATATTTGAATAACAAGTAATTTTCAATATATTTTTGTAATGAAAATATTTTAGAAAAATGTAGTGGAAATCTTGTTAGTTTAATTTATGTTAAACTCAAATTTGGTGAAAAATTAAATTTTGTTAATGAGTTCTGATTTGAAGGGATGTTTGTTAGAATCTGTTATTGAAGATTTTGTAAATTAATTGCAAGAGAAAAATTTACATTTAAGAATTTACTGTTCATGTAAGTAGTAAATGTTTGTAAAGTTGAATGCAATTTTGTGATAAAAAAAAAGTTATCTACCTTTGATTGTTTTGTGTAATACAATGTTCTTGAATGTTGAGAAATAAAGTTGATTTGTTAGCAGGAATTTGTCTAACTTCTGCATAATGAATTTGGTGAGTGACTGGGAATAGAGATCACTGGTGAGTTTTGGTGAGTGAGTGTGAATATCGTTAAGTTTGTATAATGTTCGTATGAACGAAAAACTTAAGATTGTGTGATGTGAAGTTTAGTTGCAATTCGTTTGATGTCACAATGCTCACTGGTGAGTGTGAATGAGTTTTTGTTTTTATTTGCTTTGGGTGGCTCACAGAGACTTGGCGCAAACTTGGATTTCAGTCACAAGCTGTAAAAATTAGTTAAGCATGGATGGATAGTCACACCTATTTATTAACCAATAAGGGCTCGAGATTTTTTTGAAAGTGTATGAAGTTGAAAGTGTTCTGTGATCCACTTTTTGCACAGACTCACTTGACTAAACTATTTTTGGGTATTGGAATAATGTAGAATTTGGGTTCTACACTATCAAGTCTCAGTTGCAGACAAAGATATACAAAACTGCAGTGACCACACCCTTTGGACTCTGAATTTATTAAAATGCCTTTTGATCTATGCAATGCTGCGCAGATGTTTCAATGCTTACTGGACAAAGTTCTGCGCAGATTGCCTTATGTTTACACATATATAGATGATATTCTAATTGCGAGTAGGAACACGGACGAACACAAATAACATCTCCGAGAAGTATTTAAATGTTTGTCGCACTACAGTTTCAACATAAATCTGGAAAAATGTGATTTTGGTGCCTACCGAATCCGCTTTTTGGGACACCATACAGATGCCACAGGAATTATCCCCCTGCCCGATAAAATAGACGCTATGAGCAATTTTCCAACACCCACCTATGTCAAACAGCTCAGGTGTTTTATCGGAATGATAAATTTTTATAGACGATTTATCCCAAGCTGCGTGTCAATTCTCACCCTCTCACTGACCTACTACAGAAGTGCAATAAAGCAATTCTGCTAGAAGGATCGACTTTAGAGGTGTTTCATGCCACCAAAACAGCACTAGTTAATTACTCCAAATTAGCTTATAAAGATAAACTGGACTCAACCATTTTTCTAACTATTGATGCTTCTGAGTCTACTATCGGGGCCGTTACAGAACAACAGAAACCAATCGCATTCTTCTCTGCAAAACTTTCACCCACACAAACCAAGTATAGTACCTATTCGTGAGAGTTGTTGGCTATATTTCGCGCAGTGAAATATTTCTGACATCTATTAGAAGGACACTCTTTCACTATTTTCACGGACCATAAGCCTCTCACAATAGTAATGAACACCAGTTCAGATAAGTACACTGCCAGAGAGATTCAATACTTGGATTTTATTTCCCAGTTTTCAACACATATAAAATATTTTAAAGGGGCAGACAACACTGTAGCTGACACTTTGTCACGTACGGAGTTATTCACCTTGGACACTGATGTTCTGAACCCAGAACTGCTGCCATGGAACAGAGAGCTGACCATTAACCTGTGAGACATATTGTCTAGCACTTCCTTAAATCTCCAGGAATGTCCAGTCACATTTTACAACAGAACCTGTGAGTGTGATAAATCTACAGGTACACCTAGGCCTTACGTCACACCCCTCAATCAGCAGGAAGATTTTTGATAAATTACACAGTTTTTCTCATCCAAGCAAGAGAGCCTCACTTAAATTAAATCTCAGATCGTTTCCCACATTCATCTCGACATCTCCCCCCCCCCATGCCAAGGTTTTCCCCGCTGGCTGCCGATAAAAGACACCTCAGCGACCACTATAGCCAAGAGTACAGTTTTTTTGTTTGGGGGATTGGATTGCATTTTTCAGCACCCCTACACTCATAACTACTGACTGGGGATTACAATTCCAGTCTAGTCTTTATATGCGAATTAGGAGCAAAGCACATTCACACAACCGCCTACCACCCTTGCGCGAATGGGTTGGTAGAGCGCTTTCACAGGACATTAAAAAGTAAAGTGTTATCGACCAAACATGATGCAACCGATAACTGGGTAGACCACCTACCCCTCTAGTCTTTCTGTCTCTTAGGAATACCATGAAGCTAGATTTCTAGTTTTCAGGACAATATTTCTCATCCGCTCCGGAGCCATCGACAGCATCAAATTTCATACAAAAACTCCGAGCAAAAATGTCCGAACTCAGCTATATTCCGCCTAGATATCGTCCTACTGACGTCTACGTGCCACAAACATTACAACAACAGTGTGAATATGTTTTTACAATGACATGGTTAAGCGACCTCTTACTCCAGCATATTCTGACCCTTTGAAGATGTGTAGCCGGGCAGAAAAATTTTACACAGTACAACGTGGAAAAACTACGGATCCGTAGACCGCCTTAAACCTGCTTTTCTGGAACAAGGCCCAACGCCCAAGAGACCTCAAGAAACCTCAGATCCGCAACCTGAATCTACAGCACCGGCTCCTCTTAAACAAAGATTTAAGAAGAGTATGACGTTTTTTTTTTTATTATTCTGGCTCCATGGTTAACTAATTTAGTTTGCTACGTAAAATAAAGTGTTACCTTTAAATTGGACTTACAGTCTCAAATTATTTACCTTTCATAGAGTTAATTTATTTAGCTTTTAATAGCTTTTTTTTTTTTTTATTACTGGTTTTATTTATGGATGGGAAGAGAGGAGGGTGAGTTTTCGCATCGAAGGACTTTGTGAGAAAATTTTATTAGCTTCGGTAGAATTCCGTAGCTGAGATTTGTTTATATTTGAAAAACTTTGAAGAAAAGATTTTGTTAGCTTCAGTAGAATTCCGAAGCTAAAAGAAGTAATTTAATTCCCTATAAGGGGAATTATTGCATTTGATTTTTATTTGTTGACTCGGAGAGTCAACGTTTCTTTTTGTTTGGCAGAGTCGTTCGATGCGGCGAATTTTGCCCCTATTCACATTCTTTACTTTAAAATAAGATTTAAAATATTTTAAAGGATATTCTATTCTTCATGGAATAAGATTTTAAGATCCTAGAGTAGACTAGGTAGGTTAGACTTTGTGTTTTACACTTTCAGCTCCTGAGAAAGTGAAAAAGAGTTTCAAAAGAAGAAAAAGAAATGTATTCGAAGAAAGAATATGAAGAAATTGACTGTTAAATGATTTTATAACAAGATTTTTTTTGTAAAGAAAAAGTTGAAAAAAAAAGATGTTTAAGTTGTCAGCTTTAGAGTACTGACAATATTATTTTTATATGTAAGTAAATATAAATCCTTTTGTTTGTTTATTTTTTTTTGTTACTACTTAGCATATGGAACAATATGCATGTAATTTTTGAATTTTGATTTATTAAAATAAATGTTTATCTGTGAACGGTATATTTTGGGGTTTTTTATCTAATAATTTTAAGATCGTCTGCTTCAGTGAGTAGTTTTTGTTGTTACTTTCCTTTTCCTATGAAGAAGCCGAGAACGAAATCGGCAGTATAGGCCTGTGTATATTTATTTATAATTTAAAATAAATTAATTTAAGATCGTACACGGGTAAAACTTGAATTTAATTTTAAATTTAAATTTGGGTTTTTAACATCCTAGGATATTTTTCTATGTTTCTAAAAATTTAAATTTATATTTTTTATTGATATTGCATTTATTTTCAGTTTTTCTAGTTAAATTGCTCAACTAAAATCCATTATTGTAATTAAATAGGGTATATAAAATTTATAATTTTATGAATACTACCTTATGGAATTGAATTCAGATTCAGGGTGAGGGAGCATGAGACCCTTATACCGGCCCTGACTTACTATTGCCCTTCTCAATTATCACGAATGAATGATTTAAAAAGACTGATACTGAACATTACAAGCTCTGCAAAAGCTTCAGGAATAATTTCTCCTTATTAACTTCTGGGCGACCTTGTGTTTGCAACTTTTGAAGTAAAAAACGAAACCCATAACTTGTATTTGTTTCCATCGTAAATAGTAGCCTCACTGCTATGTATTGACAACATTGATTGAGACATTATTGAACTTGGCAGCAGAATAAAAAAAATATTAATAATATTATCGATAGACGTATCTACAATACATCAATTACTAATTAATCGGCGGCAAACTAAAACGTTTAATTAATAAAGAAAGCCAGTACTCGTACGAAGTTTACCGGAAATGTACGATCGCATGTTTATATTCCAACAAACGAATAAACTACAAATAAGAAAAAAAAATTAATTATTTAAAAAATCTCATATTATTGTTCCTGGGGTGTAATGTCAACGGGTGGTTTTGTTCTCAAAGTCATTGTTTATCAAAGAAAAGAGAAAATTTAAAAATATAAAATTGTTTTGATGCTTGTATTTGTTTTTTTTTTGTTGGTAGTATGATTTTCTTTCATAATGACTATTTTTAAGAAAGAAAAAATAACTTTTCCAACAAAAATTAAAGTGTTAGCACGCTGCTGTAAAAGTTGTCATAGTAACTGTAAGTAACAACTTATTTTGGTAACACTAACAACAACGTAAAAGAACCATTTGTTGAGTTTATTCAGAGTCGGGGGATTTTATTTTTATGAAA
Source organism: Acanthosepion esculentum (assembly GCA_964036315.1). Classification (NCBI taxonomy): domain Eukaryota; kingdom Metazoa; phylum Mollusca; class Cephalopoda; order Sepiida; family Sepiidae; genus Acanthosepion; species Acanthosepion esculentum. The sequence continues at coordinate 24,028,780 of OZ038516.1, read as the reverse complement.
ATTCCGTTGTACCAAATGGTGAGTGATTTAAAAAAGAAAAAAGTACCGTGTCTTCCGAAATATTTCCCTACACTTATTTTTTTTTATTGTGTACATCTATTCAATTATTCTAGTAAATACATTTTTTTTAACATTAAAAAAATTTACTTGAGTCACGTTATGTTTTTTTGACAGGTTACTCGAGCCGTGCTTTCTTTTCCTAACTTCAGTAATTCTCATTATTATTCCTAATCCTATTGTATTTTAATAATTAATTAATTGTAATAATAGTCTTTTGTTATAATTGTCTGTATTTTTACCAGCCTATTTTATAATTTTCTATAGACGCTGTAAATGAAGCGATGTTTTAATTAAATTTTTAGTTAATTAACATAATCATAATTACTAGTAATTTTAAATTACCTTTTGGCATTTATGGTTATGTGAGATTACGAAACAAGTAATCTGTTAAACAACACCGATAAGGTATGTTTGTCCAACTTTCGACTACTAAGTTGTTTGATGTCAGAATTAAAATGGATACATCATTGGCATATGCAGAAACCCTAGCTCGAGCTGTACCAGGGAAAATGGCTATTCCGTATAGGGCTGGACTGCATGCCCCGTCCCTCAACCCGCGAAGGGGAGGCTCCAGCGCCAAAGCCTAAAATAAGGGCGACAGTGGGCAACCCTGTTGGACTGAGTGTGACAGTGCTCAACCACTTCCCATTCACCTGTACCATTGCACTGGAGGAGCGATACAGGAGACCAATCCACTTGCAGAACTCGGGTTCGAATCCGGTGGCCTGCAGGACAGCAGCCAGGTACTGACTGTCTACCTTGTCAAATGCCTTGGATTGATCCAAATTGATCAGTGCGGCTTCCTCGACATCTTTTACTCTCTCTATGATTGTGTGAATCAGATGCAGGTTTCTTTGAATTGTTTGTCCCCTCACAAGTCTGCTTGGGTCCCAACAAACTCACAACAACTGACTGCAAATGCTCCATCAGGATTTTTGCCAAAATCTTTAACTCTGTGTTTAGCAGAGTTATGGGCCTATAATCATCTAAATCCCTCCCGACACCCTTGCCCTTTTTTAATAGCCTGATCACACCCCTGGAAATCCGGTCGGGGATGGACCCCTGCCAGAACCAGTTGTTGAACACCACTGTCAAAATCGGGACAAAGATGTGTGACAACCACAAGTACATTTCGTAGAACAGACCATCAAATCCCGGCAATTTGCCTCTGCCGACCTTCTTCAGTGCCAAGTAGACTTAGCCCTCAGGTAGCTGCTTCAGCCAGGGAAAGTCAGCCAAATAGTTGCAAAATTCATTGCCACTGAGACCTGACTCCTTGCTAAAATGGCTCTTGAAATGTCTCCAAAATGCCTCACATGTCTTTGGTCAACCTCTGAGTACACCCCTCCAGGTAATGACCTCACAAATGTATCAATCGGAACCTTGACGGATCTCCTCGTTGCTGAAAACACTGTTCACAGCAATATCAGCCATGACCAATTGGCCATCCGTGTCCACATGGACAAGGTCCACTCTCGTCCCCAGCGAATGCTTGATTAACAAGGAAACACCTCTAGCCTGCTGGTCCCCGTATGCTGAATAGACGGCAAAGTCATTAGACAGCACACTGGCATTGTGTGTCTCCTGGATCGTGGCCACATCAATACCAAATGACAAGAAATCACGAAGCAGGCAGGCTGCCTTACTCTGATCCCTCAAGCCATTCACATTCAAGCTAGCTAGCTTGATAGACATCTTTTAATTTTCTTAGACACAGACTGGATGGAAATCTATGGCAGTTGGGACACCAACAGTTTGTCCCATACTACCAGTACCAATATTGGTCGTAACTTCAGCCGTCTGAGACAATCCCGCGATGTCCGTTGGGAAGGTTAATTTAATAGCCCTATATAAGGAAGGGTGGAGCAAAACCAGGACCCTCCCAGAGCAAAAATTGGACATTTTTTTCAGTTCTGGTGTTTCCATCTGTACCATTCTGATGTTTGGGAAGGCGCTCTTTGCCTTGTCACCCATATTTCTTATGAGCATAATTACTCCAGAGGCCTTTGTGAAATTGTGTGGGTCCTCCGTGGACTTTCCACCCACCATAGTACACTTAAATGTGGCCTGAAGAGGGCCTTCCTCTGAAAAGAAAGGTCTCTCTTGAGGGCCTGCCTGTCTATTACATATAGTTTTTCCCCTCTGGGAACAGTTTTTTTCTTCTTTTTTTTTCCTCTTTTCTTCACTGTCTTGAGTAGGGTTAGGAGAGGGAGAGGACGGAGCCCTAGAAGGGAGGCTCCAAGCCTTACCTTGGTGGTGTTGCTGTTTTTCAGTTCTTTCTGGTGAAGCAGGAACGGACTGGGTCTCAGCATCTACCAGGACCTTCTCCACCCTACTCCAACCAGAATTCCTCTCCTTTTTGGTGCATTTTGTATCGTCTTCCTCATCATCCCTCCTTCTTTTCAGTGATGAGGATTGTGGTGGAGGCACTTCCTCCACCTCCATGAATAGATCCAGCTGTGATGTCCTCCTGTGGCTGGATCGTCGGCTGCATTGGTTTTCATGGAGCTCCTGCTCCAGTTGCTGTTCTTTCTCCATCTACTGCTTCGGCTCCTGTTGTTGTTGTAGCTGCTGCTTAGGCGGCTGCTGTTTCTTGGCAGCTCCTTTTCCTGGGGCATCCTGCTGTGGAGGTGGAATTGTCGCCTTGGCTCACCTCCTTACCACCTCAGCCCACTCATGGGAGGCCTTATTTGGAACATCTGTCTTGGGTTGCTTGAGGCTGTGGTGCTGGATTTCTGCTCAGACACAACTTTGCCAGGTGACCGACAACTCTACAAACCCAACAGCTTGGATGAGGACATAAATATTCCTGCTGCCACAGGTAATGACGTTGGGAACCTCATTGAATAGATGGGTCAGTGTCATCATGACTTCGTAATCACTGGTAGCAATGCCCGCCTTGTTTCTGATAATCAGAGAAAAAGGCCCCCAGATGGTCCTCAGCGATGTACATGGGTACTCCATGTAAGGTAATCTGGGTCTTTCCTGTTCCCATGTACTCTGTAATCTGAGTGTCTTTGTGGAGAGGACACTGCCAGTAGGATGTCCCACATGGCATTTGACCTGCAGGCCAATACTTGCTGATCAGGAGCAATACAAGCCGTCAACTCACTAACATAGTCCCAGAAAGGGTGCACCAGAGGACAATGATATAAGGCGTGCAAAGCCAATTGATAAAGGATTATTGGAAAGACATACATGACACATGCCTCCACCTTACTCTTGATGGACAACCGCCGTTGAAGCTAAGTCTGTACCGGTGCTTTGACTGTACTTAGGACCAATTCTTCTTCAGCTGGAGACGAGGCCCAAACCACACTCCATGAATGCAGACAGGTCTGTCTGTCCAATTAAAGGACCCTGGAAGCACAAGCCACTTCCAGGCACTTAACTGCAAGACAGTTAACTTGTTGCAGTTAATTTTGGATCACATCATCTTCTCGGACCGCTCAAGCACCTTCTATACTACCCCAAAGTTGCTAAGGCATAACATGAAAATAGATACATCCTCATATATGTAAACCCTGACTTGACTTCCAGGGAGAGTGATTCCATGCCTTGTCTCTTAGCCGGTGAAGGAGAGGTTCCAACACCAAAGTGTAAAGTAAGGGCAACAGCTCTAACAAAATGACTGAGACAGTGCAAAAGCACTTGACTGCTTCCCATTTACCTGTACCACAGCACTGGGGGAGCAATACAGGAGGCTGATCCACTTGCAGAAATTGGGTTTGAATCTGGCAGCCTACAGGACAGCAGCCAGGTACCGATGGTCAACCCTATTGAATGCCTTGGACTGATCCAAATTGATCAGCACAGCTTTCTCGTCACCTTCTACACCCTCTATGATCTGCTCGGGTCCCAACAAGCTCACTACAACTAACTGCAAATGCTATATCAGGACCTTGGCCAAAATCTCTAACTCTGTGTTTAGTAGAGTTATGGGCCTATAGTCATCTAATTCTTTCACAACACCCATAACCTTTTTCAACAGCGTGATCACACCTCTGGAGATCTGATCAGGGATGGACACCTGCCAGAAACCAGTTGTTGAACAAAATCAGAACAAAGATGTGCAACAGCCTCAAGTACAATTTGTAGTGTAGACCATCAAGTCTTGGAGACTTGCCACTGTTGACCCTCTTCAATCCCAAGTGCACAGTGTATCTCACCCTCACTGCTGGCTGCTTAAGTCAGCTCAAACCAAGGAAAGTCAGCCTAACAGCTGTGAAACTCTTCACCACTGAGACCAGGCTCCTTGGTAAACCAGCTCTCAAAATGCCTCACACATGCCCTTTGTTGACCTCAGAGTATGCCCCTCCAAGGTATTGACCTCATGAATGTATCAATTCTTCCTTATGCAATTTTGCGCCCATGTTCACAGCTTCATTAGACATCTTGTTTAACCTATGACTAAATTACCTGACCTTGATAGTGCTTGCTAGCTTCACGCTTCAGAGCCAACTTTTGGGCTTGTTGCTCATCTGCTAACAAGATGTCCTACATGGCATTCAATCTATGGACAAGGACTTTGAGTTTGTTTTGGAGGCTTTTTCAGGCCTCCTCCATGGATTCTCTGATGACACCAATAAACTGTTGTATTGCCACGTTTGTCATCAACTCGGAAATATTTCTTTTTCCTCAAAAGTCTCAAGTAATTTATTGCCCTTGGTGCATACTTTTCTTGGAGCGCACAATAGTCACCAGGACTTTTCTTTTTGGGTCTGCCAGAGCCCCATGCCACTATTCCAGAGGGTGCTGATGCTGGTTACTGAGGGGGAGACTCTGACATAGTCTGAGGGGACAACAAAAACAAAAAGAGTCAGTCAGGCCAGGCACAATAATGGACAAATGAGGAACACTAGTCTGCATTCCCACAATATGAACTATTCAAAACTAGGTCAAGACAACCACCTGTTCGCAAATTACTCTACTTCTGTAAAGAAAAAATCAACACAGAAAACATCCAATGCATGGGAATGATTGCAAAAGTCCCCCCCACCTCTTATAATCAGAAATGCATGCTGGGATATTTTTCTTAGCCAATAAAATGGGATGGCTTGCGTTTTGACGTGACTCAGTCCAGATCTGCAGTTTTGGGTGATTCGGGCTGACTTGTTGAACTCTCTGCCTTCGGACTGAGAGGAACCCAGACAAAGCTATACTGAAGGGCAGAGTCACTGGGAGGTAGACAAGCCTAACTTCGTATATGCTGGGTCTACAGGGAATTTTTGAGGCAAGTTAAATAACCCTACTCCAGATCTGCTGAGTTGTGGCTGGCTTGTCAAACTTTCTGCCTTCAGACAGAGAGGAACTCAGACAACACTATGCTGAAAATCACGTTTGCGTAGGTAGAAAACCCTGACCCCATGTATGTGGGGACTATGGGGGAAATCTTGTTTTACTAAAGTTTGTTCAATAAATTACCCAATTAATTGCAAAAATTTATTTGCTGAGAACCACATTCATTTGTTATAGAATTACTCACATAATTTTTTGTGAATCAAGATTTATTTTATTTTCCAAACATATTCAATAATTTTCATATTAGTTATTTTTATAAAAACATTTTCAAATAAATTGCTAATATTAATTGAATGTATTGTCATGTTATATTGTGAAAACAAATAATTTAATCTTCTGACACTTTAAAAAACAGTTTTCTTGGCATTTTATCTTAGATTGCCAAAACTCATTGAATTTCTTTTCCTTTCAGAGAGACAAAAAAGGAGGTATAGATTTTAATTTTTTCTCTTTCCACGAGGGTGGGCCAAAAAGTACATAGGCTTAATATGAAGGAGATTGTTAAAAGACTGTTGGTCAGAAATGTCATTAACAGTAAATATGACATCATCATCATCACTGTGACACTGGTTCCCAGCAAGTGTTTATTCATGTTGGGGAACAGATGATAGGCAAATCAAGAGACTAGGGAGGGGTGATCAAAAATCAAGAAATCAAGAACTTCTAAAACAAGACCTCTTTTGTCAGTTTTTCTGGGCATTGGATCTTGATAGTCTTTCATAACTGCCCCAGCAAGTTGGTATGGTACTCTCCATTGATGGTGTGGCCATTTTGAAGATAGTCAATAAATACAATGCTTTTGCATCCCAAAAAAACTGAGGCCATCACCTTCCCTGCAGATGAAACAATCTTAGTCTTCTTTGGAGCAGGTGAGGAGGGTTGTTTCCCCTACATGGATTCTTTTTTTGTCTCTGGCTCAAAGTGATAAACCCAACACTCATCCTGGGTTAGGAAACATTCAAGGTAATCTGGCTGAATTTGCCTCAATGTCAAATTTTCCTAAGATGTGATCAGCCTGGTGTACTTTTGATCAGGTGTCAGATGTAGCACTCACCCTTTGTCATGCCAAGTTCATTGTGCAAAGTATTCTCAATTCTCTCACATTACATTCTAATAGCACTGGCTATTTGATTTATAGTCAACCACCTGTCATTCATCACTATCTGGTGAACATGATCAATGTTTTCCTCAGGAATGGCAATTGCAGGACGTCCAAGTCTTGGGTCATCTTCAGGACTCTCCCTTCTCCTACCAAATTCAGCTGCACACTTTTATACTGTTGATAAAGCTGGAGGGTCATCCTCAAATGCAGCAACCATGTCAGCATGAATAATTGATAACATCACAATGCCAAATGTTGACCATTTTCAAGTTGGTACTAGTTACTTTTGATGTCTTTGAACAGTCAGATGTCAGGTTACTTGGAAAGAAACAAGTTATTAAAGTGTTGAAATTAATGCATGAAAGATTTCACAGCTCTAGCATCACTCCTTTATAGCTTATGAAGTTTTCAGCCCACCCTTGTACTTAGTTCAATATAGGGTAACTTTTCAACTATAGATTTTTCCATTTCCAATATATCCATAAATCTCATAAAAAATAAACAACCGTTTTTTTTTTACATCAGTATACAAATACGGAGTGTCCTTGACGTGCCACAGAGTTCTGTTCCTACAACTCAGTGAATAAGCATTTATATAACTCATCTATGCAAACACAATAGTAAAATAGTAATTTAAGGACATAACAACACATTTCTATAACATGTTAACATAATTAGGACTAAAAAAAAGCACATAGAAGTCATTCCTGGCCACAATTCTCTTCATACTTTGGTAGCATCTCTCTGCTATGCCATTTCCTGATGGCACGTACACTCAACGCAGCTGAAAGTGAACTTCCTGCACATGTAAAAACTGCTTGACTTGCCTACTACAGAAAACGGTGTTGTTGTCTGGATAATTTCCTCTGGCAAACCTAGCTCAAAAAATATTGTCCCCAATTGGTGAATGATACTTGAGGTATCTTGTTGAAGTAGTCATCACCAGACTCATCAATTTTGAGTACTGCACACACTGGTATTTCATCCGTGGTGAAGCACACTTCTGTTCAATTAATGTGGACTTTGCTTGACAATTTGATGGTGTCCATCCCCAGAAGAAGGTTGAAATGAAAAGTTTTCCCTCCAATGACCAACACTTTAACTGTAACCATATCCATACCATTTACTCTTAGCTGAACTCTCCATAACTCCACAACATCTCGGGGTCTTTTTGTCTAAAGATGACAAACTTGCTCATGAACATTTGAGAGCAGCCAGTGTCCACCAATGCTGTGCACACCTCTATTATGAGTAGTGTTATATCTTTTGTGGAGAGGAGACTGGCACTGACATCTTGTCCCCTAATCCACTTCCTGAGCAATTCCGGGCCAAGTAATCTAATTGGTTGCATTGATAACATCACAATTGTTCAAGCTTGCTCTGACTGCGATACCTGCTTGTCCCTCCTCACTCAGAGTCTCTCATCAGGTGATTCTGCCCATCTTACCTGAAGCATGAAATTTTTTCTGGGTTATTCTCTATGTGGCATAATTCTTTATCTTTGTACACTGTGTGGCAACTGTTATTGGTTCATCTACCAAAGTTTTGTCTTTCCTGATCCCCCTGGTCCAAACTAGTATTTTTTACTAGCCATTATTTCCATGCAGGAAGATGCGTGAGGGAGCTGCTTTATGAGTTGGCAATCCAGCTGCAAATCCACATTCAAGAGCTCACTCCAGAATGGTGCTGAATAACTGGGATAGCTAGCTCAACTGTGCCAGATACACATCTGTCATCTTGCATTTGTCTAAGCATTGCATATTAAACTTTTCATAGTCTATAAAGGATTCTATTGCAAACACCTCAAGGAGGGCACTCTTTATTTGCTTCATATCTGTCTCAGTCCGTACTTCAGCACCTAACTGTTGGTATACCACAAATGCACCACAAGTAAGTTGTAACAAAAAGAATTGCTTTACTGTTTTCACTAAGTAAAGAACGTACACAAACTTAACTTTCTCAATCCATTCAACTATTGATTGTCCTGTAGCTGAACTGTTGAATTCTGAGATGAGTTTGATGTTGAAAGCTTTGTCGTCCATCTAATAGCTGAAAGAGCTTTTAGCAAAAATATAGCAAACTGTCACAGTTGCAAATCCCCTTTTCCAGCAGTTGACTTGATTTCTCTTCTCTCGTTCACTGCCACTGACTTTATATGCATTCAAAGGCAAGTACACTAATCCATAGGTAGCACATCTAGGCTATTTCATCAACTGTTTTCTGTTATAAATGATGGAATGAGTCTGCCCTGGTTTTTCTTTGTATCATGAAACTAATGGTATTAGCTAGTACACACTTTCAGCCCTTTTGAAGGTAAGTGGATTTCTTCTACACAGGTTAATAAAGAATGAAACAGCAGCAATAGAAGAGAGAAGCCTCAGTAAGCAGTAGCAGTCTCATCAGTGTATACTTGGACATGGTGGAGCAGTACTAAATAATAACTAGATGAGATATCCCTTGATGTAATCAGTGCAATCCTATAGATTAAATAAAGGTTCAGTTAGAAATTTCCTGATGAAGGGGTTGAAACATTGATAATAACAATAATAATGAGGACAATAGTCTTCATGTAAATAAATAATTTTAAGATCAAGTGGTATAATTTAGGAAAATATATACAATTTGTATTTTTTCTATAATGAGAAAGTGGCAACTAAAATAAATGTCTTTTTATGAATTAATTCAGTAACCAAAATTTATTTTCTGATTTAGACTCCGATTGGAATTTGACTCAACACAACTTCTACAGAAAAGTCAATATCTGAACTGTGACACTGAAAAACCTGACCATCAGCTTGTAAAATGTTGGAACAGGAATTTCCTTCATTTTTGATCCCAGAAAAAAATCATCTGAAGTGGAGTGGAACTAAAGAAGAAATAATCATATACCATTTTGAAGAGAATAATCCTTCAGAGTACATTCTTTGGATGCAGGCTGGACAGAAAACCCCACCTCTCCCTCAACATCTGGACCCTAACTATAACAGCAACATATGGCATAACTTTAAAAACCCTCTGGGCTTGAAGCTCTCGGCTAATAATTGTACAATTTCTGAATCAATTGCTATCATGTACCCTCTCACTTTGCCAACATATTCTCAGATGGGGAAGCTTAGTTGGGAGAAATTCCTTGAAGAATCTTCCTACTTGAAAAATTGTAGCTGGAAATCATGGATCTTGAAGAGGCCACCAAGTAATCATAAGCAACTGGCACAGTTGAAGTTACTGAGTGAACTGAGAGACCCACTACAAAATGAAAAGGGTAAGGAAAGTTTTTATACACAAATTTCACAAATCTCATAGTTTGGTCATGATTGTAGCCAGAACTTTGGAATATTTTTAAAAGTACAATCTTCACAAGTGGATGCTGAAAATGTCTTTGCCCAAGCCACAACCCAAAATCCGTATTCTGATGTTTGATCCTTGAAATACTGATTTTGGAAACTAGGCTTTTCAGTAACTCCATATGAATACTTAATATATGTTAGAGAGAATAAACAATATAATATAATGATAATTTCCAGTTGTTGATCCTAACACCAGCTTCTGAACTAATTAACTAAAAATATTAGGAGAATAAGCCAAATAACAAAAATTATTCAAAATTCCATCAAGAATTGCAAAATGAAATTTCAAATGAATTGTCTTAACTTTGACATCTCAGTACAATGAAATTCTGTCTGGAGGAATAAATCATTTGTGCCTTGACGAATCAGATTTTTATTGTCAATATAACCCACCATCTTTAACTGAATTAACAAGAAATGATACAAAAAATAAAGTCTAGCAATAAGTTAATCTGTTTAAATCTAGTTATTTCATTTTTATTTTTGTTAAATTTTTTATAACAGTGCTCACAAATTTTAAGCTCGCTGCATAAATTTGAAATATGGAGTACAAATCATTATTTAATCATAGAACTTCAAGAAACTCTGAGTAAACTTAAATACCATTTATTGGTTTACTTTTGTAATCTAATAAAGAATTGTCTGTGTGGATTCAAAAAATTGGGTTTTCAAGTTCAAATGTCATTGGAATATTATTCTTTATTTTTAATTCATGCTTTTTGCTATTGTAGAATGTAAAATAAAATCCCTGACTATTGCAATAAAAATCTAACAAAAATAATACTAGTGAAAAGTTAACAAAACATTAATAGGAACTAGCACCAACATCACCTCTGAAAAGAGATATAAAAAAGATTGTTTTTATACATTTCTAAATTATGTTTTGCAAGCTGGCAAAGTTTTAATTTAATCAACATTTTTCAAATTGTATTTAATCTCTTGCAATAGTAACCCATATTCACCTTAATAGGCCAATAATATTGTATCACTTATCGTTGAATTTGTAGCAGTTCATGTTTTTATAGCCTAAAAAATAGTCTTTCTTCAACATTTCTTTGATAAAGTTCATATTTTAAGCAGAAATTTTACAGAGGTCAGTCAAAATATAACACCTGTTCATTTTGCACGTATTAGAATTAAATTTTTCTTCTTTTTTTTTCAGTAATTCACCACAGTTTCTAGAAGCTTGAGGGGTAAAAATCTATGGAGTTAAATCCTCTATTCCTACCCATAATCCTCTTTCAAAATGGCTGCTAATCTGGATACATAAAGAAAGCAAGAATTCCTGGTTTTGGCCAGAGAAAGTTCTGCAAACACTTATAAAAGCTGAATGAATATTTATGGAAAACCTACAAAGTGAGGAGATGGGTTAGCAGAGTTAACTGTTATGGTAGAATGAAAAGTAAAATTAACCTTGGTGACAGGATTTGCAGTGGTAGGCCATCTGGTGCTATGGATAAGGCCAAACAAGCTGATTCTCTTATAATGATAAATGAATTACTACTGTAAAACTGTGAAAGTCTCCAGGTGAGCCATGGTAGTACTTGGTTTAAGGCAGTCTCTTTACAACTCAGTGGTTTGTGCAAAGTTTGTTCCCAGAATGCTGAAGGAGCAGAGGGTTCTTGCTGCCCTAAAGTTTCTAGAGGTGCACAATGGATAGCACTTAAAGAAGAGTGGTTCTCCAAGAGGCAAAAGAGGAACCTCACACATAGCTAAGAAAGTAGTCAAGAAGCTTCAAGTTGGATATACATGCTTTGATTCAAAGGTGGCCTAACATGATTGAGAAAGAAAACTATATTGATGATTATTTCTGTGCTCATTTTGCTATACTTTTTGTGATTCTACTATTAAACCTACTGTAATTAAAGAAAAATAAGCATTAGTTTTTGATTGACCCTCATAATATTTTGATTAAATACTACTCATATCATCTAATTTATAATTGCAGGAAATATTTTACCTCACAAGAATTACAAAATTTATCCTTCAAAAATAATTCAACCAGTGCCTACAAGATCATCACCTTTGCCTATATTTGGTGTACCAAGAGATTTATTTGGAAGAAAAATTGAAAAAAAGAAGAAAAAACAATGCACCAAATTGACATCAAAGAAAACAAATATTCCACAAAATCCTGCCTTGACGTGATTCAATTAATCATAAAATCCAGCAAATCAAAATACATTATATTTTATTATACAAGTTAATGTTTTCACAATAATATTAGTATCTTTGCAAAAATTTAATGATATATTTATATGGTAAATATATCATGTTGATTTCAACTAATAATATCTGATTTTATTAGAACTAATTACAATAACTTATTTAGTAGTGTGAGATGTTATACAACACAAAGGTTGGTCCTATTGTTAATATATATATTGAGTGAGAGATAGAGATACATAGTTATCTATCTTATTATAGATGATATCTATTTCGAAATTTCTTATATATAAGTATGAGTTGTAAGTAAGATATAATCTCAAAAGTGAAACCAGATATAGTCAGGTTATTGTGTGATGGGAATGTAAAGTTAGAAATTACAAAAAACTGAAATGCAATCACATGACAAAAAACAAAATTGAAAATATTGGCAAGATGAGAACAAGAAAAACACTGGCTTTAAAATGTTTCAAAAGAGATTTGAAAAAAATTAAAAGAGTATTAAGCAAGAAAAGTTAATTGATCAGCAAGAAAAATAATCTTGGTGTTATGAATGCAAACACAGAAAAATATAGAATATATATAGTCATTGCCACTAGCCTGTGCCCCAGTTGATCAGTGGTCGTCACTACCTGGCGGAATCCTTTGGTCAGGGTACCAAGTGGGATGGTCAGTCGATGCTCACAGCTTCACACCAGCTGCAACCGGCTTGACACCAGCTCTGTCTTCCCAGCTCACTTCCAATGTCTGGTTACTGAAAAATCCCAATGTGGGTAGGTTATACCCACATTGTGATTTTGATCTTAGGTAGATGAGATCAATCAGACATCTGGCTATAGTGTAAAATGAGTCTAACTGGAGGTGATATCACACAAGCATAAACAAAAGATGCAATAAAAAACCCAAGAAGTTCAAGTATGTTGAAAGTAACAAATTAACATTAATCCATCTGTCATATATAGGAGTGTGTGTTTTTCTCCCAACCTGTTTTCTACGGAGTGTGACACTTTTACGCTTCTTAGGCAAGTTCTGGTCTTCTAAGTCAGCTGGTTTAGTTTTTCGGTGCTGGCTTAGCTTCATTCGTCAGTATAACTTGCTATTGGTAAGATAGCTGAAGTTGGAGGTCATGGAATCTCTCAGTCAGCTTCTGTGAGGCAACACTCTGGTTCCTGCCACTCGAACTGCAACTCCAAAGGCTCTGAGTGACTGACTGCCCGAGGGTGTTTGTTTATATGGACACCATCCAAAAACCGGTGTGAGGTTAGACGCAGTCTGGGGTTTTCGGTAAATCACGATTTCTGACAAGAAACCTCTTTGTTATCTGGCCAGGAAAATTGATTACTTCCCATTTTGGAAAATTAATCACTTTCCATTTTGGGGGAATCCCTTCGTCCATGAGGAGAGGTTGTAGGAGAGCTATCCTCCTAAACTCCCCCCTCCTCACATTAATACCTCACACCAAATCCCTTCAGTGGGTGTTAATAATTTCCCCGTCTTTCTCATCAAATTACCTCCACCTATCACCATTGCTACCACTTGACCAATGGCATCCCGGCCATGCAGGCATGGCTAAGCTGGCCTCATTAAAATTATAACCTAGAATTTTTTTTTACAAAATTCTCTTTCCCACTGGCCAAAATTGTTACAAATCACACATGGCCACTTAAAATCTCTCAGATCTTTTGGTCACTTTGCGTCTTCTTTTTACAATTACCATCAATCAATTGTTAAAGTCTGCTATCTGGTCCCTTCATGAAGTTAGCATCTACGGGAACCCTTGGCTTCTTGAGAAAAAAAATAAATTGATAATAAATTTTTTTACCTCCAAATCAGCAATTCTCCTGAGATATTTTTCTCATGCCAAAATTCTATAATCGACATATGGCCACTTAACATGTCAGTATTTAAGATGACATCTTGGAAAAATAAACAAGGGTAATTCTCTCTGCCCGTATCAACAAATACTTCAGAATATTTTCTCATGCCAAAACTTTTATAATTATCATATGGCCTTGCCTTTCCGGCACTTAAGATGATATCTTGTTCTCGGGTTTTTTGTTAATCAGTACTTTTACAAATATCATTAATCAACTGTCAAAAGCTTGCATATGGCCTTTTTGTGAGTCCACTGTTTACGCCAATTTTTGGGTTTTTGAGAAAAGTAACTCAATCTTATTTTTAACGTAAAAATGTTCAGGGTATCTTTTCCATTCTCAGTATTTTCTTGTGTATTTTTTATGGTTAATTAGTTAACTAATTACCATAGCTAAATAGTGTCACAAACATTACGAAGATAAATTAAATTGTAAAGTAAATTGGGAAAATATACATGAAAACTGATTTCTTAAGAGTAATTTTTAGTGATGAATAAAGATCAACATTGGATGTCTAGGCTAGATGTTGGTTCCTTAATGGAATATAGGCAACCAATATGACTTACCAGAGGTAGAGTAATGTTTGGTAGTTAGTATTGATAGGTCGTTTCAAATTTGATGATGGAATCAAGAGAAATGCAGAGAATTATTATAAGTTTTTGGACAGGGCAATTTTTGAGTGGTACAAGCAACAGCATACCTTATGTTTGTGCTTCCTGGAGCAATCATAGAATTTGCTGCTTCTTTAAACAACATTCCAAAACTGGACAGCATCTATTCATTATATCATTTACAGTTGAAATGGCTAGATGTAATCATGAGTTCCATGCTAACAGTTTCTTCTTTGCTGATCCCTTCCTTTATGATGATGGCATTCATAAAGGAAGTGGTCAGCAAAGATGAAATTAAATTCTTGGATACGAGATAAAGTCTCTGATGACTGCTGTCAAAATCAATGATATACTCAGAAAAAGCAATAAAATTAGAAGACAGATATTTTAGATTGAAAAGTGACAAACATTCCAAGAGATGTTCTGTATTCTCATCATGTTTTACAGACTATAAACAATACAAATAAAAAGTTACACTTTATAAGGAAAGATTCCTATTAATACTAAATTCATGCACAAATCTTGCTATTGTCAGAACAGGTCTCCAAATTGTTTTTATAAGATACAACATTTTCTTTCCCATTTCTGAATAAACTTAGAAATACATTACAAAGCCAATTATTCTCTTTATATTATTATTGTTACAATAAATAGTCTCTAAATAAAGACCAGTTTTGTTAATCCTTTCAAATATTATTTGTTTTAACCCCATAATCAACAAAATCAAATTTATTATCAATATTCAGTTTCATAATGTTGCTGTGGGTTTCCCAATGACTGGGATAAGCAGCAGTCAGTCAGCTCTCAACAGAATTAGCCATATTATTGTTTCAAAGTTTTCATGGGACTGCCTGTCCTTGCTAACATGCCAATTCCAATTTTTGTGGCATTTGAGAAATCTGCCGTTCCCACACCTGGGTTGTCTGCCTCACTGTTGTCCACACAGAGTGGATTATCTGCTGAACCACTGTGGCAACTGTACCAGGCCATCTGCTTAATAAAGTCCTTTAAGTAAATTTTTTCCAGATTGTGGCAAGATTTATTTTCACTATAAAAATGCATTTCCACACCTTCACAGTGCTTGATCCCAGATTGGGGGTTAACTATTTGCCCATATCTGGGACCTTAACACGGGCTACCACCCCGGTTCATGGTGGACCTGGGAACAACAACAATTAAGAGGTGGTTCCATGCTGCCAAAAACCTCCAATTTCCTGATAAGAGGCCTTGCTGCCAGATGTAGTTTATCATCATACCCAAGACATTTTCTGGTTAATATTGTAAGAAATCACTGGAACAAAATATTAGTGAAGAAAAGGTTTAATCCCATGAAGGACAGATTAAAAATACAGTAATAGTGAATGCTGTAGTTCATTGTGTTAATGTGTATGACACAAAACTATGACCCACTTCCCACCCCTGTGCCTATGAGATTTATTGCATTGACATACACAATTGACAGAGAGCAGACATTCTACTCATAGCCAAGGATGAATCTATGTTCAACAATTAGTGTAACAAAGGTCAATTGTCTTTCTACACAACACCTCCCCTTTTTAAGATATGCATTCTCTTTTGAATATATATTTTCTTCTTTTGGGGGTCACTTCCTTTAGATTTTCTTTTTCTTTTACTAACACTAGTGTGTTTGAGTATTTATAATTGGAGTTAGCAAGTCAAAAATATCATACAGTACTTTCATAGGTAATTGTTGGATTTCTGTTTCCTTGGCATATCCCAGTTTTAATTGGTTTAAATGCCTTTTATGTCCCCAATTTCAACCGTGTACTATTTTGTAAATCATCTTACCAATTTTACTATTTCACCATTTTCCAAACTTTCCTTTCCTACCTTGTAAATCATGAAGACAACTTTACCTCCAGCTTTGAAAGAGTTTGTAGTTAATTTTGTACTATGACAACTTTTTATTTTTCTCCCAAGTAGTAATTTATCAAACACTGATTTAATTTTCTTAGCAAAGATTAGTTCTGCTGATGACATCCTCAATGAAGTATTAGGGTTAGGGGTCAATTTATAAATACTTAAAAGCTGTTGGAGCATTATTTCTTCCGTCTCCTCCCTATTTGATTTCTTTAATACCATTTGAATGTATCAACAAAATGTTGAGCCTAACCATTCGATCTTGGGTGGTATGGTGGTGGTGTTATATGTTCAACTGCATAGTATTTGCAAAAATTTTGAAATTCACTCAAAGTAAATTATGAGCCATTATCAGACACTATAGTATTTAGAACATAAAATCTCAAAAACAATTCATGAAGAAATGTAGAGTTACAATAGAAATAGGTCTTTTACATTTAAATATTTCAGGCCATTTTGAAATACTGTCAATGACAATCAAGTAATATGCACCATTCAAAAGTCCTGTGTAATCAACATGTAACCTAGACCAAGGTTTATTTAGTATTAGGCAAGGGTTGATAAAATTTCCAGGTAATTTTGCTGCTAGAGCACAACCTCTGCATGACTTTAAATTTTAAATATCCTGGCCCAATTTACTTTTCATAAAGGATTTCATTCTTGACATTCCAGAATGTCCAACAGGAAACTACTTTAAAATTCTTTTTTGCAAGGAAGCAGGAATTACTATTCTTTCCGTATACATTAGTACTTCATCACAAATGGAAAAAGACTTATTTTCTGTAATGCATGTTTTTTTCTTCTAACTTTAATATCATTCATCATTTTCAAAATGTAGTCATCCTTCTTGGAGTGTATTTTAATTTTGTCCAAAGTCACTAGTAGTTCCTTTATTGTGTTACACAAAACACTTTTTCTCTCATTTTCAGAAATTAAAGAAGTAATCACTGTCTCTTCAAAAAGTTCCTTAAATTTTAGGATTAATCAGAGCAAACCATCTAAATGTCTCAATTTCTTTGATAGTAAATACACCATGTTAAAATCATAGTTTAGTAAAATTGTTCCCCAACATTGCAACCTGTTGACAGTATGTGACATTTTATTACCAAAAATAGGCAGTGATCTGTTTGAAGATTAAATTTCCTACTGTGTATCAATTTGTGAAATTTTTCACTGTAAAAATAATAGCTATCACTTATTTTCAATTTAACTATATTTTTTATCAGTTGCTATTAGTGCTCTAGATGCAACTGTTTTTATTTTACCACCCTTGAATTTATGACAAATGACTGCTCCAATGCCATAATCGCTAGCATCTGATATTACTATTATTTCTAAATCAGGATTGAAATGCATTAATGATAATTCAAATGTTTACATGTTCTTTATGATGTCTTCAAAATGTTTTTGATATTCATTGGACCAATTCAACATTTTACAATAATTTATTTAAACGCACTCTCAATGTATGCATGTTTGGCACATAAAGATTGTTATAGTTTGTGAGCTCTAGAAATGATTGTAACGTTGCAATGTTGGAGCAGGTATATTTATAATGACACTCATCCTTGATGGGTCTGGTCTGCACCCATTTGAATCAATTATTTGTCCCACGTATTTTATATTGCTCCTGAAAAATTGGCATTTCTCCTCACTGAGCTTGGATCCATAATCCTCTATTCTGTGGAATACTTTTTGTATGTGTTCTGAATATTGCTATTTAGTTTTGCGCTTGATGAGTATGTCATCCAAATATATAATGGCAAAATTTAATCCAGCTAGCATCATATCCATTACTTGGTGGAAAATGCTAGATGCCAATTTGACCATAGCCTATTAAAACTGTATAGACCATTGTGTGTGTTAAGAATTTTCTACATTTTTCATCCACTTCAATTTGTAAGTATGCATCTGACAAGTCAATTTTTGAAAAAAAATCTTCCCTCATTTGATTTATAAAAAATTTCTTCTGGGGATAGTAACATATGTGTGAGCTAGTAAACACTCATTTAATCCTGTAGAAAAAATTGCGTATACACAAATATTTGTTATATACACTATTTGAACTGCCCACTTAGAATAGTCATGAGCAATGGAATGAGAGCAGTCTACTCCTGTAGACTAAATGAAGGGTTCAGTTCGGAATTTCCTGTAGGTTGCCTAGATCGATATACACCTGAGTAAGGCTGGAGGGCACATCATCCAAATCATTGTGAAAAAATAAAAAGATGAGGACAATAGATTAAATATAAATAGTGTAAATATTTTTCTTCCTCAAAATTCATTACAACAAATGACTTTATATAGACTAAGTTTTTTAATGAAATAATGATTGAAAGCTAAACAGAAAATTTTAAATGACCTCTTTACATTGTGCTAAAAGGAAATTAAGCTTTTTCAAGTACCTTCATACAAGTCTTATGTTAAAAACGTTTTATTTTAAAACAAAATTTATATTTAGCACAAAAGTTCATAGCCTTTTTCAGTAGGTGGCATTTGAATATATGATTGATTTTGTTTTGTATATGACTAAGGTTTATGATGTACATATTCCGAAAGGTGACATTTCAACATCTTTCTATACAGTTCATGGGTGGATTGTGAATTTTAAATGTTTTTATGTTAAAAGTAAAAATGAAGGAAAATGAGATACATCTCTATCATTTGATGCTATTTTATTTCTGCTGTACAAAGAGTCAAAAAATATGTGCCATTTATGAAGATTGTGCTATAGCTGCAAATACTGTTCTTAAGATCAAGGGCATTCCAGCAGGACTGCAGTCATTGATAATGACCAATATGCTGATTCAAAGTAATGCAGGTTATAATCTACATATCTCATATGAACATTGTAAGGCATTTAAATACATGAACCACTATGATGGTTAGGTGCCTTATGATTTAATGGAAAAAAATTGAATGGACAACTGCAATTCTCAGTTAATAAAAACAAAAATTGATGACAGGTAATAAAAACTGGATTGTTCACAATAATGTGGAACAAAAACAAAATGAGCCATTGTAAATCATGCCAAAGAAGGTAATACTGCATCTAAAGAAGTTATATCTGATGTGATTGGAAAGTCATTATGAGCTCCTCCAAAATCAGACATTGAATTCAGAGAAGTACTGCTTCCAATTATACCAATTAAAAGCAGGAATCAATTAAAAGTGTCTGGAATTGGTCAAATGGAACATAATTTTTCATCTGAACAATACCAGACCTCATGTCTCTTTGCAGACCTGGCAGATATTGGTGTACAAAGCTGCCATTATAAGAATTTTAAGCTGTTTGAGTATGTATCATCTGCATTTCTGAGAAAACAGACACTGCATTAGGCTCTTGCTTAAACTTTTGAATTTCAAAAATATTTTTGGTGCATTTCAATTTGTGGGAAAACAGCTGAATTTCTTTTTCATCTAGAACCAATCAAAAGGTTTCCTACCAAATTCTGAGAAGTGAATTTGGAGCCTACCTGGCAGTATTAAAGAGGATTAAATTCAGGGAGTCAACAAACAGCTGCTGTAGGAACCCAGGTCACCCCAGTCCAGGAAGAAAAACAATATAAGACATTTAACAAGCACCAGATGGAAAGTGAAAGAAACATCAAAGTCATTCCCACATCAAATAGAATTCTTTGGCTGGTGTGATTGTTCTATTCTTTGCTGTTATCATGAACTTTGCTTCAAAAATTGTACATATTCTTTGAAAACTATTCAGAGAAGTATTTTCTCCTTTCTTCATTTTAAATATTTTTATATTGTTTACCTTTTCTGAGGATGTTATGCAGCATTGTAATTTTTATTGTAAAAAGGCATATTTCATTTGTATTGATTATTTTTATATACATCTTCTGGCACACAATGAACTTAACTTGTGTAATTATTTCTTTTTTGTGTATTAACAATAAATTTATTGTATCTTTTTTAAACTTGGATCATGTTGTCTGTTTTTGTTGTGTGCCCTTATAAATTAAACATTGCTTCAAACATTTGTTTGAACTATTTTTTCATAGATTTTTTTTACCAAATAATAGATCCTATAGCATACTCAGATTACAACTTATTTTAAATCCCTACAAAATTCTCTTAATAGGAATAACTTCAATTCTCTGGAAGCCTCTAAAACTACTTAGACCATTTCATCACACAGAAAAATGCGATGTTCTGGGAAGATGAAATCATGGAATGGAAAAAGAAAATTGTTGAATAAATCAATGTGCAAATATCTAAATATTGTTGTCTTTGAAATTTATTTAAAAACACTATGAACTTTTGTTCTAACCCAATATTTCATATGAGTATATGGTAATGGTGAAATTTGCTGTTCCTATACAGGAAACATTCAGCATTTATTGACTAAACAAAGAATTATTGTTGGCTGAAATTTATAAAATCTTTTTCTTAAAACAGTTCTTCAGGAAAATAGGCTTCTCAGATTCACTATTATCAAACTTTATGGTATTAATAGGAGTTTCCTGACAAATTCTGTCTAAAGTGTGGAAAGTCAACATCTTGATTACATTATTTTCCCTTCTAGTTATATATACTACCTATTTTCATTTTTGTTGGAAGTCTTCAAGTGATGTGGTGTTTGTTACTTGGTAAAGTTCTTTGTGATTTTGTAGTACCAGTCTATGAGATCTGATGAATAATTGTATTCTTTAAGACCTGAAGGATTTATTCATTTGAAAAATTCATTAACTCAGCATCTGAAATGAAACAATTTTTCTTGGTTGTTTACCTGGCAAGTAATTAAAAGTTAAGGTTTAAAGATCTTTTTTATGCATCCTACCAGTAATATTATTCTACACTGTATAAAGATGTGATAATGGTTACCCAGTTTTCACCATATTTAATAACCAGTTTGTTTCAAGAAAGTGAAGTTGTTGCTGATAGCATTTATTCTTAATTAACCAACCACTTCGTATTGACCAAGTACAGTTTAGATTTTCCATGACTGGTAAAAAACAAGTTTATGTAATTTATTACCTTTTAGAATTAAAAATCTATGAATATTGATACACCTTTTAATGTCATCCTTCAATGATACTGTGATGATTCAATACAGTTTATCAGTTTTTTTTATTATGTAATGAGTTTAATTTTGATAAAGGAATTAGATTTGCTTCTACAAGTACCCAATTTGATTTTTTTTGCTTTCTGTGCAATTGTTAAAATGAAAGCAAAGTAAACATTATAGACTATTAACAGACTATTCTACAGCAATAAATATAACTTAATTCCAAAGTTTTTGTCATCATAGATTCAGAAAAAAAACTGAACAGAGCCTCCAGTGGAACTTGAAAAAAAGACTTATGAAGGTTACTCTTCTAATTTAAACTAACGTTTTCTATATGTACAAGCAACATTTCTCTTTGCCTTGTGCATAATCTAAAACAGAGGTGGCTCTAGAATCAATTAAGTTGAGTAAGTTATATAACTGGAGCCTTAAAGTTTACATCATACAACAGTAGGCCCTATATTTATATGACATTTTAAAGAACTATTTATTCATCATTGTTTACTGGAACCTGTGTTTATTTTGTCATAATCTTAATATTTAAAAATCTCATTTTGTTGAATAAAAATAACTCACAAAACATACAAACATGTTATTTTCCATCTTTGGTGGTGGTGGTGGGATCTGTAACCTTACAGCCTTGAAGCCAAAGCTACCACAGACCATAAACATAAAAAAATTAAAATTAATGAATGAAGTGATTAATCAAGATCCCCAGAAAAAGGATATTAGTTTAGTGAATACAGAAATTGCTCATAAACTGTTGAGGGTGTCAAAGTGGGGATGAATGTTTCTGATTCCTTGCTCTACTTTTGGCCCAGCTTTTGGCAAAGGCCTGATGACTTTTAGTAAAACCATCCTGACATCATTTGGGGACATACATCCCTTGGATGTTTGCTCATTTGATGAACCACTAACAATGGGCTCTTGTACACCAACTGATCTGTCTCTTAAATATTTTGGAAGGAACTTTTCCCATGCCTTGGAGAATAACTGATCAACTTTTAAATTATTTTAAAGAAAAAAAAGTCATGTAGTAAATTGATAACATTGACAGAAAGAAAACTCATAGTTTGTTATCCTGAGACTATTCATTTTATGCTGCATGACTTTTTACCCCCATTAGTGAAGGGAGGGCAGCTTTTTACAAATTTGCTTAAAAATATTAGTCATTTATGGCTTGCAAAAAGCAATAAACAATATAAGTTGTATGATAAGGAAATATTTTACTATTATAAAAAATAAAAATGTATTCATTGTTTATCCAAGTTTTCAAATTCCAGAATTTGAAGAATTTTGTTGGTTTACAACCTGGATCATCCAGCATGGGGGTTGTAATAACTTACTATCCATATGATTCAATTTTTCAGTCCCACTGTTATAAGAGTTCCTTCAAAATGTCTACTTCCATGTGCTAGAGAGGTAAACCCAGTGTGACATTTTACCCTACTCTACTTATGCTACATCATTGCTAATGATTTATAAGCCAGTCTATTTGGTTTTTGCTGTAACCTAGAAAAGGTTACTAAATACGAATAAGCAAAATGAAGGGTGGAAATAACATTAACATACATGACTTGCCAGTGGTGTGTAGTAAGTAATCCACTGCTAGTGGTGAATCCCCCAGTATATTCCACTGTATTTATGAGGATTGGGGCATACCCATTATAGTCCATAGGTCTGGTATAACATCCCCCCCTTTTAGATTTACTCTGCCTAGTCAATAGCTTTTCCTTTTTAGGTTGATTTCTATTCTCTCTATATCTCTTCTTTTCCTCTTACTTTGTCTTTTTTGGACATATATCACAGTAGCTTCCTGAGGAATAGACACATCGAATGTGTCAAAAAGAACTTCCATACGCTCAACCACCACTGGAGTATCGTTCTCATCATTTATATGCCTAAAGCCACTGTAATCAAATATGATTACAGTGCCTTTTGTGCACCATTTCTGGTCCTTTGACTAAATATACTATCCTGCTGATTCTTTGGATGATAGTTCCAACTTTCCAATATCTTTTACCCTTCTGATACATCTGGTAAAAACCTTTTGACCAACTTTGTAAAATTTATTTCCAGCTTTTTGTATCATATCTTCAAGGTTTTCTTATTGGGTATCAGCTTATTTCCCATGCAAACACAATTTCTGCTGAAGTCATGGCCAAAGGTGCATTTTTATTTGGTGTAAGCTGATATACCTGTTGAAATTTTTGCAATGCTGCATCTATGAGTCCACCACTGAATTTTTTTATAACCCTCTTAAAGGTATCCACAAAATTCTCTGCCTGGCCATTACTTCTAGGCTGATAAAGGGCAATAGTTATGTTCTCTACCACAAACATTTTACAAAATTCATTGAATTCTTTCAATCTAAATTGAGTGCCATTAACCGAAACAGTAGAATCTGGAACCTCACGAACATTTTGTGTAGCAACCAATCACTGCTTGTGTGGTTGGTTTATTACATCTCAATATCTATGGCCACTTGGAAAAACTGTCTACAACAATCAGATAATATGACCCATTAAGTAGACCAGCAAAGTCAGTATGCAGACGTGACCATGGGTCGTCAATTTCTGGCCATGGATTGAATTTAATTGGTGGTACTTTAGCTGCCAAAGCACAGCCTTTGCATGACTTTACCAAACATTTGATGTCTATCCATGCTACAACAGTATACATAACTTCTCATTAAGCTTTTCATTCTGGATATACCAGGGTATCCTACGTGGAATTATTTCAGGATTTGTTTCTGTAGTGATGAAGGTACTACCACTCTTTCGCTGTACATGAGAATGTTATTGCAAATTGAATATACCTCGGATTCTGTTTTACTCCTATCTTTTAGTTTTTTCTTCATTTCCACAATAAAATTGTCATCCAATGCTTTACTTTTTTTTCTTTCAAAGTCTCAGGTAGTTCCCACACAGTATTGCATAGTAGATTTTTTATATCTACTTCCACTTGTAGAGAAGCAATGACCTTGTCTTCCAAAAGTTCACTATTTCTTGGAATAAGTCTGAACAATCCATCTATGTGACTCAATTTACTCAATAGCAAGAGTCCCATTCTGAAATTGTAATTTAATAGAATGGTTCCCCATCATTGTAACCTATTAGCTGTATGGGTCAGTAGTCCTCTGTGGACCCATAAATAGCTAACAATGGTCTGTGATCCATTTGTAAGGTAAACCTTCTCCCATGAATGAATCTATGAAAACACAATCCCTAAACTCTCCTTTTCTATCACTGAATAATTCTTTTTGGCTGAAAGAAGTGTCCTGGATGCATGTGCAATAGGTTTAATCGAGCCGTCTTTGAGTTCATGCATAATGCAAGCACCTATTCTGTATGCACTAGCATTGCTTGCTGTGATTATTTCTTCTTTTGGATCATAATGTGTCAAAAACAAGTTTGACATTAGCATTTCTTTAATTTTTTCAAATGTTTCCTGGCACTCTATTGTCCAAACCCATTTAGAGTCTTTTTTTAATAGTTCATTTAACGGTGCTTGCAAACAATACATGTTTGGCACAAATACATTGTAATAACTTGCCAAACCCAGGAAACTTTGTAGGGAACTGGCATTTTCAGGAGCAGACATGTCTTTTATAGTACTAGCTTGTGCTGGATCTGGTCTCCTGCCATTTTTGTCAATTATTTGTCTCAAATATTTGATTTTACCCATAAAAAATTCACACTTTCCATCTTTCAGCTTGAATACATAGTCTGGAATCCTCCTGAAAACCTCAAAAACATTTTTCTTGTGTTCTTCTGGGTTTCCACTTTTCAGCAAAAATAAGATAAGCAACTGCAAAGTCAAATCCACTAAGCATCATATCCATTACTTGCTGAAAAACAGCTCGAGCAACCTTTATTCTGAAAGCCAAACAATTGAATTTATACATTCCTCGATGTGTGTTTATTGTAAGTAATTTTGAACATTCGTCATCCCCTTCAATCTGCAGATACGCATCACTTAGGTCGGTTTTCGAAAATATCCAAACCCCACTAAGTTGCACAAAAACCTCTTCCGGCTCTGGAAGTGGGTAATGATAACTTTTCAGGGCATTGTTTAAGCCTCTGGAGAACTCCACGCTGACACCTATCTCTAGGATTTTTCTTTATATATTAAACATGTTTTGAACATTCAGATAAAAGCAACAAAGAGAAAAAATTGATCTGAATGAATCAATGTAATAAGATGTCATAGAAATTCAGACAAAAGGTACATTCTGTAATTTTGAGATGTCCAGTTTGTCGGGTATGCAGCTTTGACTTGAAATCATTTCAACCTTGACTCCACCCAGCAGAGTTATCCAGCTTCAACTTGAAACATCTCAACCTGAATTCCTCCTAGCTACAAGCCTTCATCAATATCAACCACCCCCACCATCTCAGCCTACCTTGACTCGTTTACAAGGCATTCCCTTCACAGTTGACACCACGACCTCCGTTCAAAACAACAGGTCTACCAATCGACAAAATGACCTACCACTGTGACCTTGATCAACCAAACATGCACTGACCGTATCCTGTGACCTTGGCCAGGCTGGCACAAGAAATGGTCAACTCCCAACACTATGCTTACACCAGATCGCTATTCCTATATTCTCTACTAACAATAAACATTGTTTCAATCTAATACTTGTTATTCCTTTCTCTCACTACCACTCACTGCTTAATATAACATGACTATGTAAAGAGAGAAAAAAGGTATACTAATCCCAAGGGAGCAAAATCAAATTCTTTCTTGTTGTAATGCATTGAAATATGTCTCTCCTCAATGTGTGATGTATTGTACTTGTGTTTTACCCAACTTGGTTTTGCCAAATGGTTATTAGGTGGTGCTGTTTAAGTTCTATAACAAGACAAACATTTCTTTTCTCTTTCTCTTTCTCTTTCTTCCCCTTGTTCCAAGATCTTGCAGTACATAAACGAGGACATTCTTGCTGATGTACATTCATTTTCCTGGTTGACTGATGACTGAACTCTTACACACGTGCATATATCACACACACAAACAAACAAGCACATTCTTAATAGCTAAGTTTTTAATATTTCTTCCTTTCCTTTCAACATTACATTACTGTAATTTCTTTTTTTAATATATGCATTGTTTGTATAAAATCCATGTTTTGTCTTTTATTTTTGCCCAGACTCACATGAGTCCACCAATATAGTTTGCAGGACAAATGTACCAGGAGCCATTAAATATTTACTAAAAAAGTCCACAAAACTATCTGCACCCCCTGCAACAACTATCTGCCCTTTTTTAATTTTTCAGGAATTTGTCAATATACTATAATTTATTAGTACTATGGTTTTCAGTTTGATTATTATAGATAATCTATTATTGACAATTCCTCATCTAAAAAATGGAATACAAAATTATCAAAAGTGATATGAACCCGCCATGATAGCCAAAATTCCAAAACTAACATTGAATATTTTCAATTCCACATTGTGATGCCTTTCTCTTCTTGAGATACATTGAAATGTCAATGTGAGGTCTTTATCTCACATATTTTTTTTAGGATCCAAAAATACACCACTGATGTCCTTCAAGATGGTGGCATAGTAAATATAAGGTTAAACATGCTGTCATCTAAAGGTCATGAGTTCAATCTTTGGATCTGGTTAGTGAAACAACATAAACTGGTTTGGCAGGAATGAACAAAAACTGATATCACAAGGACAAAATAACAATAATCAACAGATATCACATATCAACCAAACAATGGGCATCTCAAGATGACCAGAGGGTACTTGCTTGAAACATGTCTATAATATCCATAATAACCAAGATGAGAACAATAGCTTGAATAAAATATACTGCCTTTCTTTATTAACTGGTGATATATTGAGCATCAGCCTTTCAATTTCACATTGTGATACATTGAATCTGCCTTTCTCTTCTTGAGATACATTGAAATGTCTATGTGATGTCTATCTTTCTCTCACACATTGTTTTTGGTGTATATTAGCCTTGTGTAATGATTAAAGGAAAATACACAGATTGTTGATATATACACAGTAACTATTTACATAACACAATAATACAGAAGGATATGGTTGAAGTTTAAAGTATTTATATGTAAAAGTCTTGGCACATTAGAGAGAGAGAGAGAAAGTGTCCATGTGGAAGTAAATATATATGCATATGCATTCAAATCTAGTAGCTGCTTGGTCACATGGTGAAGGAAAGTATGTTTGTTTTCAATTTAGCAAGGGACAGTTTAGCCATGTAAGTTCACCAGCTAGTTGCGCAAATGACATATTTTGCTTCTGGTTGTGTTACTATGGATGTTATGGCTATTACCGCTGGGTAATTCTTTCACCTAAACATCCAAGACTTGTTGAATTGGGTTTTTTTTGTTGCTGAAATAAATAGACGGAAAGATACAAAGACACTAGAGGGACAGTTTAGGACACTGACTTTATTTCTTCTTTTATCGGATTCCAATGACCTCTTGTTGGGGAATTTCTTCCCGAACAGTTGGCATGTCTTCACCAGTCAAGGTCCAACAGAGAAAGAGATAGATTCTTCTCTTTTATTTTTGGAGCCAGGAAGTCTCTCTTTTTGCACATGCTCTCTTTTGTCTTTCCTGTCCGAGGACTCCTGGGAGATTTTATGTTTATTTTATTTTGTGCTTTTATTTAATTTTGTATTTTTATTTTATTCGATCCCCACATTACAATGACCAGAGCTTTGGAAAATTGACAAAATTAAGTTATCGACTCATTTTGATTTTTGTGTTTCCATCTTGTTATATGCACATCTGTAGATCCATTTTGAAAAAGCTTCTTGCTTCTCTTTTGCTCTTTTTCTGACTGATTAGTCAAACTATTTTTAAAAATGGGGAAATTTTGTTCTTCTTGTTATTTGTTCTTATATCCTGGTTGTGAAAGCTTTCTTATTTGTCAAACTATGGCTTTGTTTGCCTTGTGATTTTTATTATCCCTCCATTTGATAGGAATAGTGAAATTTTGGTCTTCTTGTTATTTATTTCTCTTTCATCTCCCTCTCTCATTTTATGATCCATTAACAGATTTGATTTTCTGTCTCACTTTGAGCATTTGCATTTTTCACTGTGTAGTGAAGTATTTGTTTTTCTCTTGTTGATGAATTACAGTTAAAAGAATGAATATTTTCAACAACATTTGATGAATAAGAAAGGTTTCTTGAAAATTCCATTGGTAAAATTGGTGAGGAATTTTTACATAGTTATCTAGCAATTATTATTATTTTTTTTTTTTTGTTAATGATTTCTATTGAAGCATGAATATTTTTTTTTTCAATTATTTAAAATTTAAGCTTTAAATTAAAGTTTCAAAAATGGATTTCTTAACCTTGAATTTTTTTTTAGCAGACATAAATTTAAATTTTCTTAAGAGTAGTGTAATTAATATGACATTTATGAATTTTTGTTAGCTATAAATAATTGAAAACAGTCAGTATCTCAATTTCCATATAGAAGGTATTTTAAAAATTACAATTGCGTAAGTTCATATTTTATCTTAGAAAAGTAGAATAAAAATCTTGTATTTTCATCAACTTTCATATTCATAATTTTTATTTTTTAATAACTTGAATAGACTTCTTACTTAAACCATCATACTTTCCCTTTTTTTTCTTGTCTTTTTATTCTTTTCTCGGTAGCGAGGAGGAGCAACAATTAGCTAATAAAAAACGTTATCTTTTGATTTGATTTACCTGTCCTTCCATATTTTCTAATTAAGGTAAGGAGGTTATTTATCGTTTAGTTTAGCCTTTTAGGTGTTGGCCTTCTCAACGAAGTTTTTTTTTAACACCTGACTTAAAATATCTTGAAAATGGCGGATATTATCAATACTTACCTAAAAATATGGAATCTTAGTTTGTTTTTTTTTACTTTTGTCATTGAATTCCATGTGAAATAATTAATTTTTTAATAGAAAAATTAATTATTATACTCTAAAAGTGTTTATACGTAAGTAGCCATGTTTAATTTGTTTTATAAAGTTAATGAATTAATTTTTAAATGCTTCTTGACCTTTCGACAAGAGATTTTGTTTTTATAGTAAACACGTTTCTTTTTTTTCTTAAATTTTAGTTGCACAACATCCGTGTCAAAATTTGTATTTAAATGAAAAATATGACTATCGTGTTATTTTTTTTTCTCATGAGCTTATTTTCCCTATTTTCGTCAGTTGCTTCGCATTGCTTCCGGGTTTTTTTTTTTTAAAAAAAAAAGGTTATTCAAAGCAAAAACAATTGAAATATTTTGTTTGCTTATTTGGATGTCTTTAACATTAGTAGTCTATTTTTTTCTTAAAAACGTATCAGAATTTATCTCTCTTGTGTGTCGAGTCAATTTTTTAAAGTATTTTTTTTTTATTTAATCATTATTTACTCGATAAGGTTCTTTTTTCTTAATCCCTTTTTTTACCAATGAAATCTAATGACATCCTTTAACTTAAAAGGATGTCATTAGATGATTTCATCAAAACTTGTACTTTGTTTTATCTTTCACTGATACAAACAATTTATTCTTAAAGTTTAAGAATAAATTGTTTGTATCAGTGAAAGATAAAACAAAGTACAAGTTTTGATAGACAATTTTGTTTAGCCAATTTTACAATAATCCCAAATATGAGCTGGAGATTCAAATGGATCTATATGGTTACGTGGGGCTAGGGTTTAAAAAGGAATAGCTGATTTGCCCACGCCAAGAAGAAAGGATGATAATGATGAGGAAAGGCATGGGTAATTTTAAATTTTAACAAGATAAGGAATTTAATTACGAATTTACATGCTTGAAGTAGTGTCAAGTTAACTCGTTACAGGAAAATAAATTTGAATTCTTAAAGTCTATATATTGGCATGAAAAGGAAATGTTCATACAATAGGTTAAATTATCTGACACAAAAAATATTAGAAAATGTTTGAGACAAACGTAAGCGAATTTGTTTCTCGTCAAAGGGATATATGGCTTTCATGCGTTCAAAAGTAATCTTGAATTATTGAGAGAAAGTTCTTTGAAGCCCCGCATTCTGGTTAGATAATATAACTGGCAAGAACTTCAATGCTGGTCGTAAGCAACTGAGACGAAACCTTTCACATGACTTCAAACACTCTTCTCTGATTAATTTAATTTTTATCCTCATTTTATATAAAAAGGATTTTTGCATAGGCTCACAAATTTATTTCCTTCTTTTTTGGCTGACTGGCTAATTTCATTGGTTTAAAAAAATTTCACATAGGCTCACAAATTACTTTCCTTTTTCCTCAGTCCTCCCAATTTTAAGGCAGTGGGTAAAAGGAGTTGTTATTATTTTGCACTCACTACAGACCCGCCTCTATGTTTTGAATTTCCTTTCTTAAAAGTTACAATCAATTGGACATTGGTTATAGTAGTGTCGCAGTTAGCTCCTCCTCATTTCCTTAACCCTTCAACAGGGGTCTCTCTCTCCCACGAGTATAAATACTGGCTGACCTTTTCGCCTCTTCCTCTTTCCACGGCTTCGCACCCGTGCGGCCAGCTACCTCGCCTCACGCGCAAGGTTGCGGCTCGAGGCAAGGTAAAAAACTTTCTCTTTTTCACTTACACCACTATGTGACCTCTCACACAAACAGTGTTTCCCATATTCTGGGAACACGCTTAAAACTATATACGCGTTCGTACAGACACTCAACACACACACACAATAACTTCTCCATACAAATACTCTGCAACTTTCCATGTCTTCAATGTGTTTGTAACTCGTGTATTAATCTATTTGTTATTAATATATATTTGTTTGCATACATGTATATCGGCCTTGTTTGTTTTCTTTTGCCTTCTTTGGACTCCATTAAAGTCCAACATTCTTATGTAGCTGGACCGGCCAGCAGGCAGTCTTAACCTAGAGATATTTCTCATCTCCCCACGCGGTCCACTACAGTAGCAAATACATAGGATTATTTTAAATTAATTTTTAAATAAACCTTTTCCTCCTTTAATAATGCTTCCTTTTGGTTATGAGGCAAAAATAAGCAAATGTCCAAGTTTGGGCAGGAGTCGGTACCTTCATAATGGGAGTTGAGTTAGGGTCAGACTGATGTTTGAGGCTCCCTAATCAAAAAGTGTCCAGGGAGCTGAGCATATTTTTTTTTTTTTTTTTTTTTTCACCAATTTTCTGTATACATCGGATTCCCCTTTCAAATGCGGCCATGAGTGATATTCTATTTGAATGGGTGTGCAGATAAATACTGTTTGAGGTGTCCCAAAAAAGAAGTGCTGTGTGAACTGGACATGAAAGAAAATTGAATACAATTATATAATTATTTTTATTCTTCATATTATCTTCAACCTTTCTCGTATTTTTCTTTTTTTTTAAACACTAAATCTTTTGCTTATATATTTCCTAGCTTTCCTCAGGTTCAAGTGAGAAATTGCTTTGTGATATTCATGTTTCTTTTTTCATCTCTTTCCACCACAGTCAAATTTACAATTTTTGAAAACTTTATTCTTGCAGGACTTACTTTTTCTTGATTTCTAAAGTAGAAAACTATGAACAAAGTTCTTCAAATGGCCTTATGTTAAACTCCAATATAAGCCAATTTAATTGATAACTGAAATGAGCTGACAAGACTGGTATTCCTTAACAAGGATTTTATTTAACGAAACATTCCCTGACTAAGTAATTCATCAACTGAAGAATGCTAGTAAGGGAGGTAATTACCATAACAAAAACGCCTGGGGCAGATAAGTATAGTACATTCTCCCCTCCTTTTTATTTATTTACAATTCTTGATATCTCTTTGGCTTACAAATTTCTTGTTCAGATCATCTAGGTATCTCGGGATTTCTTAACATTACATGAGGGGGAGTAGTCTTTAGATCACTTGGAGAAGAAGTTGTAATCTCTGGGTTAATGATAGTTTGTAAATCGTTACTATCTACTTCAAGTTTTTCATCTGAATTTTTTTCATTAGTGGATGTAGAATCATCTAAATCTTTCTGGAGGTTATCATCTATGGCTTCCCCACTTTGTAATGAATTCCTTGCTGGTGCTAAGTCACTTACAGATACTGTAGATTTGTGTCCATTGGTGAATCTTATGTGAGCATATTGTGGTTTTGCTTCCAGTAATAGTATTTCATCAACCAATGGTTCATACTTATTGGCTCGGACATGGCGATGCAAAAGAACAGGTCCTGTGTGGGGAAAGTTTGTCCTGGCTTTCCCGCATCCAAGGGTTGAGGTTAAAAAATTGCGACAAAATGCAAGTAAAAAACAGCAAGATTAAAGCAAACAAACTCTCTCTTTTAGGCACGTATGAATAAAGAAAAAACTCCTGCTCAGTGTGTAACAATAAAAGAAGAAAGTGTTTTACATATACAGAAAAAAAAGGGTAAAGGGATAAAGGCAATTAAGAGTGAAAGAAAGGGAAAGAGAAAATGTTCATAAAAGTAAAAAGGCTTGCTCAAAATATTTCTCTGAGCGCCTAAAAAGTTCTTTAAACGAGTAGAATTTTGTTAAGGTTTAGAAACACTCACAGTTCTTGTAGAGTAGGAAAATGTTGATAGATAGAGGAATCTTGCTGTTGAGTGAGTTCGTAGGTTGATGACAGAAGTCCAGTGGGGAAGGGATGCAGCTTTCAATTGGTTTTTAGTAATGGGCTGATGGTCTGTATCTCCAGCCCGGCAGGAATTTCTTCTTTGGTTGAAAGTGGTTCTGAAGTTGACTGGAGCTCCCTATCGTCGACCTCAGACGGTGGACTGAATTCTCACTGTCAAATAGGTGTAGATTCTCCAAATTTATGAAGATTTGGGCGGCTCAGAAAGATCAGGGACTTTTCCCTCCAAAATCGTTGTACAAATTTCTTGGCCCCTCTATTGGTTAGAAAACACATTCTTATCTCTGATAAGAATCAGGGCTCTTGGAGCCAGTTTTGAAAGTAATGAAAACAGGTTGGAGTAAACAAGCTGTGAGGTTTCTGCCAGACTTTATGGTACCATGGAAAGAATAATGGTGGTGGAATTCCTTTTTATATTTTCCAGCTCTCTCGTTAGTCAGAAAATATATTCTTATCTCTGATAAGAATCAAGGCTTTGGGAACCGGTTTTGAAAGTAAAATGAGGTTGGAGTGAGGATAGAAAAAATAGCGAGAATGTGAACTTGTAAAATATTGTTCTCAAATTAAATTCCAACACCTGACATAGATAACCAAGTAGGTAAAGAATGGCCACTGGGAGTTCGCCGTTGGTATGAAGAGTCTTTCATGCAGTGTGGCATTAGCAGTACAAAGGAGAGATCTTATGAAGTGAAATACTTCAGGCAATACTGTTTCCCATTTTGATTCTTTGAGATTTCTTGAGGTTAAGGCCAATGAGATATGTTTCCAGATAATTCCATTATACCATTCACTTTGACCATTTCCTTGAGGGTGATAAGGCAATGTCCGGTTAGTAGTGATTCCAAGATTGGTGAGATATTCGCGTAATTCCCTTGATACGAATGATGTTCCTCTATCTGAATGGATGTAAGAGGGCATGCCAAATACTGTAAATATCTGATTTAGACTCTGTATTA
Source organism: Acanthosepion esculentum (assembly GCA_964036315.1). Classification (NCBI taxonomy): domain Eukaryota; kingdom Metazoa; phylum Mollusca; class Cephalopoda; order Sepiida; family Sepiidae; genus Acanthosepion; species Acanthosepion esculentum. Next base: position 23,994,856 of record OZ038516.1, on the reverse strand, counting down.
TTGAGTTTGTATTTGTGCTTGTACATGCAAAGGAAAAAGGGAAACGCGAGTAGTGATCACTGTAAGTAAGTAGCGGTTTTTCAAAGTTGAAGGAAGTGGGTCCCTTAATGCTGAGTCGTTCTATCAGTAGTGTTGCTTTGACCAGGCACCCTGCTTCTGGTGTATAGAAGCATGGTTTCCATCTAGCACACACTGCACATACTGTGCACACTCTTTTAACATCTTCAATAGAGTATGGAAGATTTCTTACTTTAAAAAATGAGGCAACCTGGTTATACCAGGATGACAAAGATTTTTGTGTATTCCTTATAGTTTTCCTATGTTGGTGAGTGCATTGCACTGGACACATGAGAGCGTATCAGCTGGGATATTGTCAGTACATGATGTCATACTCATAACACCCCCAATTCCATTCTCGATCGTTCGATCTTGCTGTTCTTGATCTTTCCATGCCTTCTTGCATCAAACATGAAATTAACAGCTTGCTGATCTGTGACTATCACAAAATGCCGCGCTGATAAATAATGTGACCACTTTTTGACAGATTCAACTATTGCACAAGCCTCCTTTTCTACAGAAGAATGTTTTTATTCTGTAGTTGAATTTATTCTGTATGTGAAAAGAATGCCACTGGGAGGTTTGCTTCATTCAGAGTGGCCTCAATAGCAGTATCAGAGGCATCTGTTTCTACTATGAGAGGAATGTTTTCATCAACCGAGTATAGTAAGGCCTTTTCAATTTCTTCCTTAAAGTTTTCAAATGTTTTTACCGATTCTGAATCAAGAAGGAATGAATCAGCTGTTATTAAGGGTCTAATTTTGTTAGAGAACTTTGGTATCCACTGAGATTAGTAGGGAATAATCCAAGCACTCAGTGCAGTGAGGTTTTGTTCTGAGGAACAAGTAGTTCTCTTAAAGGTCATAGACTAACTGTATCAGGTGTAAGTAGGATATGTGACATGATGTAGTCGAAAAAATCAATGGATGTTTTATAGAAAACAGATTTACCTTTGTTGAGGGTGAGGTTATACCATGTAGCAATCTTTTAAAATGTTTTGCAAGTTCTTGTCATGTTCTTGCTGATTTTTCCCAACTACAACAATATTGTCTACATAGGCATACACACCCATTAAAATATTTTCCTTAATAATCTTATCCATTATCCCTTGGAAACATGCAACACCATTAGCCACTCTAAAAGGAATTCCAAAAAATTGGTAAAATTTACCATTAGCTTCGAATGCCATGTGGGGCTTATCTTTTTTTATTGGTATCTGGTGATATGCACTCTTCAGATCCAATGAGCTGTAAATTTTATATTTTGCTATTTCTTGAGCCAGATCATCCATTCTTGGTAATGGATAAGCATCTAATCTGGTAAATCTATTAATTGTACTACTGTAATCAACTACAAGTCTCTTTCTTTGACACTTATTTGTTACTATTAAGGCATGAGCCCTCCAAGGGGATGTACTTTCCTCAATTACACTCTCCTGAATCATTTTCTCAATCTCAGTCTGTATGAAACACTTGTCACCTTCTCCAAATCTTTTAGATTTAGTTGTAATAGGTTTACAGTCTGGATCAATGTTGGAGAATAAAGATGGTGTGTCCAGTAACGCAAAGGGTACGCTACAGGAGATAGGATGAGAGATTACGAGATCTTTCTTAGAGCCACCGAATGCAAAAGATATGGTGGAATGTTGTTTCATGAAATCTTGGCCAACAATAATATCTGAGCAGAGGTTGGGTAGGAGTGAAAGTTTTACATTTGGATACCACTTACCTAGTATGTTTAAGTCCACTATACACTGTCCTTTGATAGAGGCATTAAGTGATGATGTCGCCATGGATACTTTGCCAGTAGCAGGTTTCATCTGTAGTCTCTGTTTCCTCACATAACCGTGAGAGATAAAGGATCCTGTGCTCCCCATATCCATTAGGGCAGTACCGGCACAGTATTTTCTGACTAACATATATAATGCAGCCTCTTTTAGGGATCCTAAGGAAGTGGTTGTAATATTTGATCTCATCAACATTGTCGCAAGTCTGTGAGAGCATGTTGCAGCAGATATTATTTTTGGGTTCGAACAGCACATTTTTGAGAAATGGCCTTCTTTTTTACATTTGAAACAAGTAGCATTTCTTGCTGCACGTGTGCTTTTATTATGATGAGATCCTCCACAGAAGAAACGCCTAGACTTGGTATTAGCCGAGACTGCATAACATGTATTAACAGGATCTTTTGACTGGACACTGGTACTGCTTTTTTCCTGAGAAACTGCATCTACAATTGGTGTTTGAGGGTATGTGTATGCTTCTGAATTTTTCTGAGCTGCATGGAGCGCTCTAGCTTGGTCAATGGCTATATTTAAATGCAGTGTCTTATTTTCAAGTAGCCATTGTTGAATAATGTTCAAACATAAACCGTTGATAAATGCATCTCTAGTGCTTTCGCTAGTAACTGTAGTCTTTGTACATATTCATCAATATTTTCCTCCTCTTTTTGGCCACAAGTGGCAAGTAAATGCCGGGCAAAAATTTTGTTCGTAGGTTTTACATACAATTCTTTCAGATGGTTAACAGCAGTACCGAAGTACTATATTCCGCAATGTATTCATATACATCCAAGGAAATACAATTTATCTAGGTCGGCATGGATGTTAGGGTCAATAATTTTGCATAGGAATGATGAGAAGCTCCAAAACCAGTGGTTAAAATTCTTACTTGACGATGGTGTATTAGGAGGGGTGTCCAAATGTTCTGGTTTCAAGTGTTTATCCATACTGTTGAATTTGTTTTGTTAAATAAATTGAAATGAGCTGACAAGACTGGTATTCCTTAACAAGGATTTATTTAATGAAACATTCCCTGACTAAGCAATTCATCAACTAAAGATGCTAGTAAGAGAGGTAATTACCATAACAAAAAAGTCAAGAGCAGATAAGTATAGTACACTAATGTTTTGTTTTTATATAGTGTTAATTAAATCAGCCAGAATTCTTTTCTTAAACAGCACTAACAGCTACAAGTTTCTCTCTTAAAGAAAAAGAATATCATTTTGTATTTTATTTATTTTATAATCAGAACAAGTATGAATAAAAATGAAGGTGGAGAGGTTCTACCAATATAATATACCAAAAGAAAAAAATAATTCCACTAAGATCATAACAGAACAAATAAAACAACCTGTAAAAGTAGTGGTCAATATCAGAATGATACAGACAATTCTAACAGATATTTAATTTAAACAAGTGAAAATGTTGAAATAAACTCAAAACCAAATTGAGGAGGCTAATTAAAATAAGCTGAAAAAAGTTTAATAATAAAAAAAAACTTTTACAAATCTTAAAACAAATCATCAAATATATGCTGGTAATTTAACATGCTAACCCTGAATATTTACAATACATAGAATAAAGAAAATGTGTCTCAAAATTTCAGAAAGTGTTATAGCAGCCAACTTCACTCTTCAAAGACTGGAAATCAAATAAGAAATATAGTTTTTACAAACATACAATTGAAACAGCATGTCCCAGTTGCTTGTATTAGATATAAAAACATTTTCCATCCAATCAAAATACTGCTGAAGACCATTTACACCCAGGAGCCTGTTTGAACCTTTAAATACAATGGGATTTTGCAGATTTCATCAGTAATGACCACAAAACCTTCTCAAATCCTGTATATTAGTACTCAGAATAGACCCAATGGTTAGCATATTGTCACATTATACATTTAAGCTACTCACAGGCAATGCAGCAAGACTACAATACAAATACTTCATGTAGTGAATTCTTCAATATGCATATACACACACATACAACACAATATGAACAGCTAATTACAAGCAAATTTAAGTAAGTAAATATTTATAAATTTCACATTGAATTCTTCAACATTATGTACAAGTAATATTAAATCTTTTGTTATTATTGGTTCATATTCTCATTTGTTTAGTTCTTCACAAGTTCAGCATCACTAAGTTCATTGAATTTCTTTCATCTTTGTCTAGAAACCAATTCCAACATTTATGCTGACTACCAGTCTTAAAAGTGTACTTACTAAACAACCAGTTTTTCAACCTGTTAACTTATCAATAACCACATATCTCAACTTGGTCTGCTTAATTCAATTCTAACTTCATTATCATTATTCACTTTGGTGAATAATCATAATGAATTACAATATTTCTTTAAATACTGAAAATAACTAAAAATAATACTTAAGTTGTGAATGAATCATAATTGCAGAACAACATTACTTGTGTAAATTTGAACATTATTTTCATTTTGAATGTTTTTTTGTGCAGTAACCAACCAAGATTTTTGTAGTTGCTGTGGAGGCTTAAAAATGATCAAATCAAGACTTCTTGAGTGGATAACCAGATTTTGGTGTTTTTTCATTCTGCCCTGCATTCTCTCAGAGCGAATATGTAAGTAATATTCTCTTTATTGATATGTTCTTAAATCACAAACTTTACCCCACTGCCTTGTTTGGATTAATTTCAACTAATTTTTTTCTTTGATTTGTATATAACTCAAGTTTCTTAAATGAGAAATCTAGATTAGATATTATTTTCAGTGAAAAAATGCTAACAAGATTTAACAGTGAACTTGTTATCACATGTGTTTGGTTTTTCATGATATTATGGTACAAATTGCACTATTCTTGTTGAAAAGTATAAAGCTACAATTCTCAGTTAGATATTCCTGAGATAATTCTAAAGGTTAAAATTTGTAACATTCAAAGTATTTAAAATGTTTTGAGGGTTGCAATAATTCAGACCATATTTTGAAAAAAATGCATGTTAGTTTTTGTGTGATTTTTATTTGTCTATTTTTTCTGAGATTGCCTCTGTTTGTAAAAGAAACTTAATTACCTTTGTTTGATCTCAAATTGATCTTTGAATTCAACAGCTCATCACCCAGCCTGTCATTAAATGGATTGAAAGAGCAGAGCTGGTGTGCAATCTGTGCAAGATGAAATGGATTGAGCAAATTTTATAAGTGTTTGATTGGTGGGACATTTATTGCCTATCAACAACTGATCAGTGAGCAGAAAGCAAACATTGTGCAGAAAGTGACCTGCATAGAGCATTTGCAACAGACTCCCTTGTGGCATGCAAACAATGCATAACACAACCCCTATACCAAAGTGAGTCTGTGGATATATACCTTGCTAATCTGTGATGCCCTTCAGTGCTATTTTGGCATGTTTGTTCTATCTTGGCCTGTGTGTTTGGGATAGGGTTGCCAGACTATGTCAAACAACTTTCATGCTTCTGCAAAAATGACTGAAATGACTATAGATCAGCCAGAACCTGGGTAGCAATGAAGGACAATAAGACAGTAGATGTGCTGGTGGTGGTAGCTGCTTCAACAATGGTGCCAAGTGCAGATGCATCCCCTGTCAGTGGACAAGGTAGCAGTGTCATGTTTTATAAGTCTAATGACCCAAACTTCTAAAAAAGAGATTTCATGAGCCTATATGCAAGGGTAAATAATAGTGGTCTTTCACAAAGTGAACATACAGGAGCCTGGTTGTTATGTTTGCACCTCAAGAAACTAGACCACATATCATTGGATTGTGACAAGGGAAAGGAGATCAGTGCCAATCTCTTTTTTAGAACAAATATAAACTTGGCACTAAGGCAATGAACTGTACTTGTTGACTCTGGTTGCTTTTAGTTATTATAATCTTCCTAAAACCAGATCTTCTGATCATGTTACACAAATTTCTGCCACTGGCCAGATGTGAATGTTCCAACCCCAAGACTAAACTAAAATTTTCGTCAACTGTGCATCAGCCCTGCACATAGATCCCATTTTACTTACACACTCAAAGAAAAATACAATCCAAAATTTCCACCCAATAGCACCCACTCCCGCCTAAAGAAACAAAATAAAAATTGGAGCCGATCTGACCTTAAGAAAAGGTCATAAAAGCCCATCAAAGAGACATCTTTGGCAGTTGGATGGCACAACAGCCAGGATTTACAATGCTGGTTGGAACCATCTCCAAAGACAACTCACCAAAGACTGCTGCTGCAGTAAGTCACAACTCATCCTCCCTCTTCTACCATACACCTCTGTAGATGACTTTTACAATCTTTTTCTTTCAACAAGAGACATTTACACTAATTTACCATTTTGTTGTATTTTTACATTAATACAATTGTTTATTTCTTAAACTTCTCTCGTTTCTTCTTTGTTCTGCCACCATATACTTAATGTAACACAGTCATGGAAGAGTGGGTCTGTATACATGATAATCATGGATGGTGAGACCAGTGTATGATGTGGAGTCAAGGGTTAGCTTGTGGAGCACTCTCTCATATATTGCCGACTCTGTCTGATAACAGTGTGAGATTTAAATTTAGTTAATTTTGGTAGTGTGAAATTACAGTAGATACTAGACAATCTCCAGTTTGTGATTGGATTAAGAGATTTAAATTTAGTAAAAAGTCAGTTTTAATTTATGACCAATACTACTGGAAAAAGGATGGAACCAATTTTAAAATCTGTCTGTAATATGATAGCTTGGTAGTAATACTATGTTATGAGTAAGTTAAGGATCTGATTAAGGAATTAATCTTTCTACATCTGTCAACATTATCATTTTGCTAGAGAAGAACTTAGCAATGCTAAATAAAACTTATTTATGTTGTTCTTTACTTCAACTTGAAATAGCATTATTAGAAAACTATAATAATATTTACAGTTGTACAAGTTTAAATTTTTCTGAATATTTTGAATTTGCTTGATTTTTTTTAATAACATTACTTATTTAAACATTTTTCTCTACACTCATAACATACTCTATTTAAAGTAAAATATCTTGTTTTGATAGTTTACTGGTATGAAGGCAGGCATGAAATAAATCAGAAATTGTTTAGTAAATGTCTGTCACCTTTGACCTGAGATTATAAGATGATGTTAGACAAATGTCCACTTGTAAAGATATGGAGATAAACAAAGAAATGATGTCATTGATTTAGACAGGTGAAAGAAGCCTTGAAGCGAACACCATAAGAAGGATTGGTATTAAGTAGTTGATACAGTGACCTAATTTGGAGCATTTTTCTTTCTGCCTGCTGTAAGATAAGTTTAGGCATTTTTGTCTTGCAGTTAGTGGTAGTGTAACATCATTGTACATGTATCTTCAGGATGGAAATTTCCCCTAGGTATTGGTATGCTTTATGTTAAAGAATAGAAATACTATATAAACTTTGTTGAAAGAAGAAAAGTTAAGATGTTCTAAATCTTTATACTTTACAACTACCAAGCCCTTTACAACTTATAATTTGATGTGAGAATTGTATCTTTCACCAAAAAAATAAATTTGTATTAAATGCTACTCATTTCCTCTCCTTAAACTACACCCTGTTTTGAGACCAATCATAACATGATAAAAAGTACCAAAATAAATATATTCATGATATACTACAAATATAATACAGAATTGCAGAACCTGAACACAGAAGTCATTAAACAGTAAATGATGCAAAAACAGATCACACAAGGAATTGTTTATGAAGGAATAGTTAATAATGGTGAATTGAGGTATTAGTTGTTGAATCACCTAAATGGGTGATGGTTATATTATACTTGGTGTTAGGAAGCACAAAGTATCTGATAATAAATATAACAATATTAGTAACTACGCTAATCACAAAAGGGTAGGAATTCTAACAATAACTACAATAATATTAGCAAATACACTGATACCAATATATGCATTAAGCAGTCATCAACCAAATGTCAAGACTTCACACAAAAGCTTTAAAAAATGTTTTTTCTGTGGATTTTGTCAATAAAATTTTGATTATGAATATAATTTATGAAAAAAAAAAAATTTCTACACAATAAAAATGGTAGTGGTAGTATTTTTGGATGAAATGCACAACAAAACAAAGGACCAACCTTATTACATTAAATGCTGTCTTTTTTAAATTTTTTCTCAAATAAATCCATAAAGAAATGAGTTCTAAGTATGGTTTATTATAATTTCATGCTACCAAAATTCTGTATTGATCATGAAGAACCTAGAGAACATTGAAAGAAATAATTAAAAGGTTAGAGATTCTAACAATAAGAAATATAAATGTTAAGTTGCTATAAATTCAGTTATATAATCGAGTTGTTACAGAATTTTTAAAACTGGATTTGACTTAATATTGATTTAACATTTTAATTGATAAAAGATAATATTTTAGCATGATTTTTTTCTTGCTTTCATTAATAGTAAACATGGATGAACTATCAACTTGTGGACAGAAGATTGAGGTATTTGAGACTCCAGTAATTATTAATGCTCGTTCAAGCATTACTCCAAGCAGTCCTTCACCATATTGCCAGGTCATTTTAGAGACTACTTCCAGAGATGGGGCTTATAGATTGCAGATAACCATAAAAAGTGTTGCAATTAAAGACTCAACATTTATGCTTAGGATTTATGATGGTCAAGGTGCTCTCAATCTTCTGGTAAGTTATCTTCTGGTTATTACTATCTTTTACTTATTCTTTTTTGTAAATATTCCACCAGTTTATGCATTATTAAAGCAATCAGAAAATACTGAGTTGATTTTCACTTCATGATGTTGAAATATTCATAAAAATTTTGATATGAAAAAAAAACAAAAAAATACAGCATACTGTTGATAATATATACTGTATTATGTTGATAATTTATATACTATAAAAATAGTGTCATAAAATGGCACTATTTTTATCTATATGTATAAGAGAAAGATTTTGTTTGTAACTATGTTTGTACAATAACCGAGCGCATGTCTTTTTACTAAGAACTACCTTTACCCAATCTCTTCAAATTCTCGTGAGCTGTGAAAAAAGATGGAAATAAATTCACTTGCCTTAGTTAAAAGATAACTTTGGGTTCAAAGAGATTGACTGGTGAGGTAAAAGAAAAGACAAAACAGATTTTGCGACCCTATGTGAAATTTTCTTTGGACCAGTGAAAATGTTGCATATATAAATGATTGTGTATGTATGTATGTACAATGACCGAGCACGTCTTTTTATAGAAAAAATTGTTGGGAACAGTAAATGGTATATTAATAAATTAAAGAAAAGAATCAAAAAATAAAACAAATTAATAAAGGATAAAGTATAATAAAAAAAAAAAATAATGACAAAAACACCCTAAAATCAAATGACCAGTTACCGAAAATCAGCTCTGAATTGTAAAATACAAAACCCAATAAAACTAAGACATTATTGAATTAGAAAAGCTTTTAATTGCTTTTATGAATAATATATGTTAAGATTAAGGATAATATTGTTTGAAGCCAAAAAAATTTTCCAATGAAAAATGAATTTTTAAAAGAATTGTTTTCTTTTATTTTTTCTATTTATGTTGGGAGTGGTTTTATTTGCTTGGATTAATTTATTTTGCCTGTTTTATTTTTATTTTGCTAATTTTTATTTATTCTTTTCAGTTTTTGATTTTTAAGTAAGGTAGTAAAAATTTGTTTTCATGTCTGCATTTTGAGATGAGTTCAGATCATTTATTTAGTAGTTTGTTTTGGTCTGGGATGGCAATAATAGCTATTCCCACCCCCCAGCAAAGTTTGCAGGTTTGGGATTGATTGTTCTAGGCTGATGTTCTTTTCCTTATTTTCCATGATATTTTTGGTGTGATTTTAATTTCCCAGATATATTTAGAAAGCATTGTGCTGTTCGCATATTTATTATTTGTGAAAGATGTTTTGTGTGCATAGTTTCTTTGTTTCCAGGGTCCTTTAGTTACTCCTATATATATTTTTCTTCATTATCTGGTGATTTTACCATGGCTTGGTATATTATGTTGTTGTGTAAGCAATTACCTTTTAAGGGACATTCAGTCTTTATTCTGCAATTACATGTGGGTTTAATTTGTTTGGGTGGTTTCTTGATAGTTTTCCTGTTCTGCATTTTTATTATTTGTGCCATGTTCTCCGAATTCTTCTGTATATAAAGACTTTCTTTTCTACGACTTGCTCAGATGTTGTTTTATTTATATTTGGTGCCGTTTTGTTTACCCAATTGTGCATCTGCATCTGGATTGGTTCGACTTGGCGGAGAGACACCTAGTGAAAACCCACATGGCTTCCTTGAGATCAAATTCACAGCGTGGACAAGGGAGTTCACTGTGGGTGGAGTCTACTCGGAGACCGGCTTCTAGCTACCTGCCTCGTCGCTGTTGACGAAAAATTCATTCCAAGATGAGAGACCTTTGTGGTCTGGTTCTCGGCAGGCCGATCCAGCGCCGTGGGACGGTCACACTCGGAGTACCTTCACATAGATTGGAACTCAAGAGGAGGGTGCCTATAATGCTATTATGGAATCTGGACCCACCAAGACTTTGTAATGACACCAGACTGGTGGGTAAGAAGTTGATGCCACACATAATTGAGGTATCAGTTCTTACTGGGTTAAGATGTCTTTATTCTCAGGATTCCCCTTGTTTCATCAGGGTTAGATATTCCATTCATGTTTAGAAGACTTCAGTTTCCAATACGAGCAAATTTTGCTATGTCTATTAACAAAGCACAATGCCAGACTCTTTCAGTTACTGGACTACAGTTAGAAGAATCCTGTTTCTCTCATGGGAAGTTGTATGTTGGTTGTTCACATGTGGGAAGTAAAATCAATTTGTCTGTTTATGCTCCATAAGGAAAGACAAAGAATATTGTCTACCAAAAAGTATTGTAATGTAAAAACTGTTCAAATGTATTTTTGTGTTTGAATAAATGAATTTGAAGTTATGTTGTTGTTATAGATTTATTTTTAACTTTTAAAATCCTAGACAATGCCAGGTAGCTCTGCTAATAGTGTATAAATTATTTACCTATGTTGAACTATTTTCTGCTTGTTGCATTTTTGTTGAACATTACCATAGCATAGTGGTTTAAGATGTAGCCTTGGAAACAAGTTTATTCTCCCTGTTGAAATTACACAAGACTACTGTTGGCAATATCAATTTTAATGTAAAAAATAAAGAGTTGTTCACATAACTGAACTGATCATTTTGGTCAGTTCTGCATTGGGATTTTCTCAGCATTATAATTGTATCTATAAAAGAGGAACACCTTTTTTTGATAGCATAAACCAATATTGATTTAAGTTCTAAAATAGAAATGTCATATATCTAAAAGCAATATTTGATGGGTAAAAAGATCTAGTCACATTTACTGATCCAACAGTGCATTATTTCATTTAACACAACATTCTTCTACAATTCTCATAGAAAAACCTAATCGTTTAAAAACTTTCTCTATTGTATTCAGATGGGTGTCTCAGGAAGTGATGAAGAAAAGAAAATTTGAAAGTTCTAGGAATTAAATTATTTACTAATTTTAGTCCTCAATTTAAAATTATATGTCAGAAAAACAAAAAACAAGTAGTTGAAAAATTAATTTGGAAGAGTAAAGTATGAAGGACAGTAAAAAAAAAAAAAAAAAAAAAATTGGGGAGTTTTACTGCAAACTTTACAAAAACTGTCTATCCCATTGTCAGAAGACATTGTTTTCTGTCATCTAATGAGGAACACAAAGAAGTAAGTATATTAAATAAAGGAAAGAAAGAATATAAAGCAAACAATGACCATTCATTCCCTAAGTTCAGCAAGAAAAAAAACTTTGTAAACTTTTAGGTTGAGTTTACAGATCAATCTTGTCTGGCAAGATTGTTACTTGCTTTTATTTTCAAGATGCCACTTGGTGTAAGTTTCTCTTACAATGCCTAAGCTCATGACATTCACCTTTTTAATTTGCCAAATTCCATCAAAAAACTTTTCCCTAATTTCTAATTTTCACTTTAAGCTGATGTTTAAATTAAGAGAGCAACTGATCAGAATAAAAGGTCTTAATGCAGTCTTTTTTCTGACTTCATAATTTAAATCATTACTGTAACAATGCATACATTGTCTCCTACATTGAAAGTAGCAACCAGGGCAAAAAAATGTCCAGGGAGTATGTGGACGATGAATGCTTCAATAACCTTTCACTGTGGTCTAGAATATACAAGTGGTGTAATGGACAGCAGCTTGGAATGGGAAGTTGGGAAGTGCCCTATTTGAATTCATGTAGAGTTCATTACATGCATTTACATATAACTACTCTTGGGAAAGGTATGAATACATCTTTTCCCTCCAGCTTGTATCTAGATAAATCACTGTTTTCAAAACAATGTAAATGCAATATTCACTCTCAAAAAAAGAATTATTCTTACAATAAAAAATAAAAGGTTGGTAAACCCTAAAAGCAAATCAATCGATCAACAATCAATCCACAATGGTCTTCCAATCATTGCTGATTTATAAGAAACTACGTGTTCTATGGTTTTGTACAAATCACTGCATATTGAGTGCACACTGATGAATCTGCCAAAGATCTTTTGATCACCCAGAGTGCTTTGTAAATCACTGGTGAAACATGGATAATATCTTCTTGAGCCAACCAGTTGTTGTATACCATTATTAGTTGAACAATAATCATGCCTGACAGCATCATGTACAATTTGTAGGGAGACAATCAATTCTAGAAGATTTCTTTATTATGACAGTCCTTCGCACATCTTAAATTTTCTCTTGTATTAGACACTTGTATCTAGTTATTTCAGTTACTGTAAAAGAAGTTCACCAAATAAGCATCAACTTGAACTGAACTAGGATTCATAGAGAACAATTTCATAAGGTAATCTAAAAATTTTGTAGTCATCATGAATTTGATGATATGCCACTGGCAATGTGTTCATCAGCCTTTTTAACCTCTTTCTACACACAATTCTGGTATCATATCCATTTCAATGTAGTCCTAAGACTCTAATTGTTACTCACATCATTTCAACTTTCTAAATCATGTATTGCTACTAACAATGTTAGTATCAATATGTTCAACTTTGGACCATTTCAATAACTTTGCTTTCAGCTGAACAGATGTTTCAGAAAGTGACCTCCCAGTAGTAATGAGAGTAGGATTCATTTATTCAACAGTTTGCATGTTTTACTTTTTTTTTTTTTTTAAATGAATAATTTCTAACAAATAAGTAATTATCAACATCAACACTGACTATATTTTTTCTTGTCACCTAAAATCATTTCTTTTTTATATGGAATTCTTTCTTTGTGAAATAAAACTAATGAATAGATTTTCAATGATTTTCTCTAGGATAAAAATAAAATAGCTTTCTTAAGCATTTACTTTTCCTCTATATTACTTTCATTTTGCTATTAAAATAATGTTTAACTTTATGATTATACTCCTAATTTTAGTGCATTAATATTTGCTATTTGATTTCTTTATTAAAAAAACTGTTTTTTTTGTATTCTTTGTTTTCTATCGGTTATTTTTTTTTAGCGTCAAATTGGAACCAGTTCTAAAAGCACTGACATTATCTACACCAAGTCAAGTTTTGCCACAATCATACTGACTCAATCAACTAACATAAAATACTCTGAAAATGACTTCACATTAGAAGTGAAAGGATACAGTAAGCATCTTTGTTTTTATTATATAAGAAAAACTTAAAATACTTTACATGTATTTTCAAAAGATTTCATTAATTTTTTTTTACCTTTGGATATGAATTTTATTCTTTATATAATTTAAAGAGCTTCAATAAATTTTAGATACAGGAATCATTTTTTTTTTTTTTTTCACAAATTTTCTCCCAAACTCATATTTAGGTACTGTTTTCCTTGATAGTTCCCAATGAAAATATAACCATTTGCTGTTCATATTATGTTTTTGTTGGATGTTTCAGAACCCTCTTGACACTGTTCATCATCCACAGCAATGTTTTTATTTGTTTCATTCTATAGAGCTATATTTCAAGCTCTTAACAGGGAAAGCTCTTTGTCTTTCTCCTTCTCATATTAATCTCGGTGTCTTATTTGATTTATACTATTCTCATTTTTTTTTTTTTTTATAATTGCTGTATTGTGGCCTCTTTACATTACAAAAGTAGTCCTTTCTGGATTTGACTCCTTATTCTTTTTAGACCATATTTTCTCATTTGTATAATACAACATACTTAAAAAAGCTTTAATTTGCTTTCATGTAATGGGCTAGTCTACCAGCATGTTGTATGGGAGCTTAAAAGCAGTCTCACTAGAAAACTGTTTTCTCATTGTGCTAACAACGTTTTCAAACCCATCTTTACTGTTTGTACAATTCTTTCTACTATTCCATTTGATTGAGAGTGATATAGTGTTTTGTCAGGAATATAGCCTATTTTTTTTAGCTTTGAGCCAAGTTTCTCTGCAAAATTCTAGTGTATTGCCAGATATCAGAATTTTTGGTACTTTCATTTCTAAAAAATATAACCCTTAAAATTTGTTTTGCTGTCAGTCACCCAAAAAGATCACCCTGGAAAAGATTCTGCTAATATTAATAAGAGTTATACCTTGCTGATGTACATATGCTCCATATGATCCTTATGCCAAATTTCTAACTCTTTAGGCCAAGAATGTAGTTTATTTTGTGTAAAGTTTCTTATTTCTTTACTTCTTGGAATCCTTTAACATATTCCTTCACATTTAATCTTTTTCATGTAGCTGTTATTCCACATTGTATATCATCATGAGAATTGTAAAATTTTGTGTTAAATGAAATAATGTACTGTTTGATCATTAAATGTAACTAGATAGGTATCTTTTTATCAGTTAAATATTCATTTTAGTTATGTGACATATCTATTTTAGAACTTATACAATAGTGATTTATGAATATAAATTCTCATGGTCTGTGGTCACATTTCAATAAAAAAAGATTTTTCCAGTTGCAAATTGGTATGATCTTGTGGCTGTCTTCCTGATAGCCAAAACATGTTTCTCTAGATTGAGTAGTTTAACTCAGCAGCTGTCAATCTTCTCAATAGTTACATCATTGGGTTTCCATCTTGTGATAATATTGTGTTAAGTATTGACTATTCTGCTTATGTTTCCTGTACTGCTTTCACTTTCTACTACACACCATGTGCATTGTCTGCAGAATTACTACTGTCCTTTAGCAAGCAATGTAGCCACTTATATAGTAAGCGGCAGGTATTAATACATTTGCATATGTGCGATGTCCATTTCATCAAATGATGGTTGTGGTGCACACATGCCCATAGGCTTTGAACTGGATTTCCTGTTACAGCTGTGGCATATTGAACATGCTTCGTACTAGGTAAGCCATTCCTTGCATTACTACAAATATACCAAATATTTGAATAATCCCTATCATCTGTAGTTAAGGTGATCTTTTTGGAGTCAAAAACTTTTACTGCCAGTTTCTTTGGAAGAATTACCTTTTCACTTTTCAAAAAGATTGTTTTTATTCTTTCAGCTTTAAGCTTACTTTTTAGTTTCTTACATGCTTGTTTCTTCCATATTTACAGAATGAATTTTGTAGGACTGAAGTTAAGAAGTTCATTTCCAACAAGCCTGTAACAATTATGTGAAATCTTTTTTTCCAACTTTAAGAATCCTTCAAAATAGTCAAAGATTTTTATAAACAGTCCATTGAATTGGTGTAATTGCAGATGTATCTTATGCTGTTTTAGTTTTATACATTCTCAAAAAATTCTTGGGATCATTGTAACTTGACTACTCATATCCATCTGCAAGTCCCACTCTATATTGTTGACTTTAACTTTTACAAAATAAACAAAATCATGAATCAAAATTTTTGTTTACAATTAAAGGACGATAACTCACATACATTGTGAAATAAAACATAGTCTGTTTCCAGTTTTTTCAGTATTTTCACTTGTATTATTATTTACTTGAAAATCCTTGTAATGATCATTACTTGTTTTTATTCTCAAAAGTCTATTTTTGAAACCGGAAAACAAAATATGTTTCCTTATTTAGTTCTCATAATATACAACCTGTTGTCAATGTCAGTTGATTTAATAGTTCCTTTAGCATTCCAATATTTTTCTTTATACAATTTTATTCTGACACTATCTCTTTTTAGAATTGGCAAATTTATGACACCATGGAATCTGTTAAAATTCTTTTCCATTTTAGTTTTTGCCAGTTTGTCTCTCTATTGACTCATGTGAAATCAAGCAATCTTGGTAATAGCATTTTAGAGTTGTAAAGGTAATGTGGTTCTTTAATTCTGTGGGACTGACTCCTGTGGCTTGGATTGACATACTCCGGGATGCCATTTATGCCTGAAATGTGATTGTCTCAAAATTCTCTAAGCTATTTTAATAGCACTTTACACTTCTCCAATTGCTTGAGGATAATGTAGACTTGATGTTATGTTTTTAAATCTTATGGATTGCAAAATCTTTGAAAGTGTAACTCGAGAATTGTTTCTTGTTATCATTGACAAGTTTAATAGGAATTCTCCAATGTGAAAAGAAATTCTTTAACTTCCCTATAACGCAATCACTTGTCATTGGGCCGATCTTTGCTATTTCTATATATCTTGAGAAATAACCTATTGCAACAATATATTACTGTCTTTGGTGAGTGAAAATATCTGTACCAATTCTTTGCCATGGACCTTGAGGAAATGGTGTTACTTTTAATTTTTCCTTTCTAGTTATTGGATGGTGTATGTTACAAAACATGTACTTTTTTAGATTCTCCTCCAACTCCTGAAACATTCTAGGTCACCACACTGTTTCTTTGACTTTCTTTCAACATTTGTTTAGTCCCAAGTGACCATTATAAAGTGTCCTTAATATCTCTGGTTTAAGTTTTTTCAGGTATGACAATTCTATCCTGAAACCATAATAAATTGTCATGGACTGACACTTAATTCTGATTTGGAAAAGATGGCCTCATACCTTCTTTTATTCTTCCTTCTTTATGTGTCCATCCATTTAATGTGCGGTGTACTATTTCCTGTAATACTGTATCTTATTTAGTTGCTATTTTTATTTCATTTAATTTCTTATCTGATGCTGGTTTCGTTCTTGCCATGCAATCTGTGTATACTCTAACTTTTTTGCTAGTATTACTATCAGTGTGGGATAAAGGACTTCTTGATAGTTTATCTTGGAACATGTTCTGCTACTGGGTTATATCTTCTCAGATCCATCAGAAGCCTTTAACTTCATATAAATAGTTTGTGGTTCATTAATGATTTAAAGGATTCGAACCCTGCAACATATGTATCAAACTTCTCACATGTCCATACACAACTTAGACACTCTTTCTTAATTTGTGCACATTTCCTGTCCCTGCTATTGAGTGTGCATGAGGCAAATGCTATTATTTTTAAATTGCCATCTATTTCTTGAAATAGAGCTTCTCTGGGACCATAACTGCTATTGTCAGTGCTAATTACTGTAGACTTGGTTGGAGTGTAGCATGATAGAATTGGTGCTTATATTAGTAATTCCTTTTCTCCTTTAAAAGATTTCTCTTGTGAGTAACCCCACACCCATACAGTGTCCTTTTTTTAATGATTCCATTATTGGTTGCATTATTTCAGATAAGTTCAGTAAGAATTTACCTAAGTTCTAACCATGCTGATTATACAACATAGTTCACTTAAATATGTAGGTACAGTCAACTCCTGAAAGACTTTTAGTTATTCCTTGCTGGGTCAAATTCCGTCTCCAGAAATTATCTGCCCCAACTATTTTCACTGGATCTCTGTTCATACAACCACCAATGTCAAATAAAATCAACTGTTGTATTTTGTGTAAGTGTTTAATGACATATGACATATATTGTCCTTACCTTCTTCTGTAGCACTATTAATTTTTCCAGTGCCCTGGACTATTAATCCAGAGTTTGTGAAGCTGCCATTTACTTGTTTTAAAAAAGGTTTTCCCTCAAATTTTCGTATGTTTGGATTGAGATAATGTTTCCTTTGTCAATTTTAAATCTCACCACTGTTTTACAAATATTTAAATTTTTGTACCACAGGTCATTTAGATTTGTTTCTGTTAGCTCTCCTAGGAAATATTTCTTTTCTTCATTTACTGTCTGGGTCATGTTTACAATTGTTTCAGAATGATGTTAGGTTTTGAATTTAGGGAAACCATGTTTTCCAGTTATCAACAAGGAACCATGCTGGTTAGTGGTGGTCTCATAATGGTGTGGGGTATCAGTTGGGTCTGATCATCAGTCTAAACATGTAATTGCTACATTACACTGTTTCATTTGCACCCATTTAGGAGCTCAATGTGCCGTGGCAACAGTAGGTTATTCTTGCAGATAATGCAAGTTGCTTGAGATTGGTTTGAGGAACATTCTGAAGTCTACTAGACAATGGTATGGCCACTACATTCACCTGACATAAGACCACTCGAGTATTTGTAAGATGTAATGGAGATATCTGTTCAAACACAAGATATTGTGCATACAATATTAGGGAAATATGGACAGCATAACTTAAAAGCTGTCCAGTGGTCTTTTGATCTTTTGTGGAATTGTTGCCATGTTGAGTTGTTGAATTTTTCCTACAGGAGGTAGTCATAAACATTCCTAGGCACTTATCCAATGACTTTTGGCATGTCAGTGTATTTTCAAAATAATCTTTGAGTTAAATCGAAAAGCATAAAAATTATAAAAATAACTCCCTAATTTTTTAATTTTTTAGGGGATCCTGATGAGGATGAACCGGTTGTTGGTGGTTCTAAACTGTCACCTGGAGCCATTGTTGGAATTATTCTGGCCATTTTACTGTTGATAGGCTTTGGAACAGTGCTCTGCTATATGTACAACACAGGGATTTTTACCAAAAAACGCAGTGTTTCAAGTCAGTCTGTTGTTGGCTCCAAAGAAAGTCTTAGCAAGACACCATCTAGTATCAGCAGTATCTCAAGTAAAAAAGGTTACTCAGAGAATGAGCATAAAGATTTTCATTCAGCCTTTCTCAGTTCAATATCTATGAAAGTATCTCACAACAGTAATCAGAGTCGATCAGATTCAAGTCACAATCAAAGATCAAGTCATCCAAAAATGCCTCCTTCAAGAGCAGAAGTCAAAACAATTTCAGACAAAGATGTTTATGAAGAACCAATAAGTACTCGACGATTTGGTAAAACAAGCAGTGTTACATTTGACACTCGCCAGCAAGAGCCCCCTTACTTTCAGAGAAGTTATGCAGGTGGTATACAGAATGGACAAAGAAGTCCTAAAAGTTCTTTGGCAAAAAGTAAGTATGGCATACCTGATCGAAGCAGTGGCCATAGTAATGCATCATATGCAGAAATCAAGGATTTACCAGATATGATGTCTAATTTAAAGAGCCAAGAAACATCCCTAAGAGGTTCTTCTCAGACACAAAAAGAACAAAAATTACCAACTGCTCCTAGGCTTGAAACTCAAAACTCCAGATCCAGCCCTAGATCAAGTTTATATTCCTCATCCAGAGATACAGGTAAGAAATTCCTTTATAATTATATTTAGTAATCTCATCAGTAGAAGATAATCCAAACCATCATTTAACTTTATATATAAAAAATGTATCAACTTTAGTTCATTTAAACTAGCAGTAATAATTATCAGTTGTCTATTGAGGGTTATCCTAAATAAGTATCAAGGTTCAGTTTGTTGATTACTGATTTGGTGAGATCATTTTACTTGATTTTTACACTTTTTCATTCAATGTAGAAGGAGTACATTTTCTTTCTTTTTCCCTCTACAGTTTTCATATAGCTTATTTTTGACAAACTGTCCTTCACAGTTTTCTTTAAAACAGAATATCTCTCAAAGTTCAAACTGGACTGCTTGTTTCAATTGTTGAAGATATAGTTTTAAAGTTGCACAAATTGTTTTCTGTGCACAAGTTGATGAGCAACCAAAATTTGTTGAACCATTCATGTTTTTGTTTTTGTTTTTTTTAGAAATATCTTGTGGAAAGAAGAAAATTCTGTTGCCTTTGTTGAAATTGGGCTTCATCTAAATGTCTCTGGTGTTAAACAATGGAGAAATATTGGTGAAAAATTGTGGTAGTCTTGTGGCTTTTCCTTAAGTAGTAAATATTAGTGATAGTGTTGCCAACTCATCATTTAACAAAACTACTACTCAAGGTAGTTGATATCTTGTCCAATGTTTCCTCTTTGCCAGTGTCCTCACACTCCTGCTGAAAGGTTTCAGCAGTTGAAATTTGTTTGGTGGGTGAACTGATGAACTCCAGTTTTTCTGGAAGTTATGTTTAAAAAGATTGAGTTTTATAAAATTTAAGTTAAGTTTTTAAGATTGTCGGATTTCAACTTGGTTTTGATCCTTTTCTTGCACAGATTTTGCCAAGAAATGGAATTACGACTATAGATGATTAATTTTTGGTGAAAATATTTGGTGCCCATTTCCTTCCAAGTTATTGGTGATCCACTTTTATAGTCAGAATATAAAACTAGCAAAACTTTTAAAATGTTTTATTTAAAAAAGATTTTTCATATAAAATATTTTATAAAACACTTTTCAAACACCTTTCATTTTATGTATAGATTCTTATATCTTTAATTTTGTTTCAAATAATTTGCTGAGAATTGGGATTTCAGGTTAGAAATAAAAGAATTTTTCATGGGTATCATAAAAAGGATTTTACTTAGTGTTAGAAGAGATTGTAAAAAGTGTGAGTCAGAGTAATTGTATCTTCTGTATTTCTTGTCACACATCTAAACATATATTATTTTTTTCATATTTAAGTATACAAAAAGAGGGAATGAAAATAATATATAATTTCAGAAATCATGAGCAAGCCTAAAAAATGTAAACATACTTTTAGCTTTTTAAGAATGAAGAATAAAATAAACCAAGTGGCATCTGTTAAAAATATTACATATTTCTACCAGAAAAGAACATTCTTTTTAAATTTACTGAAATTTTGCTTGAAAAAAATAAATCATAAAAGTTAATTGATTTAAGGTATTTATTGTATAATATTAACTGTTTAATATGAAATATTAAAAAGTTAGTTAGGCGAGGTTACCTTCCCTTATCTATATAATATTGCCCTGGTTTATTGTTCCATGCCACAATTAGTAATAAAATGTTGATTAGCATCATTTTTGTTGAATTTTTCCTTTTGGTTCTCATGCAAATGTTTCACCTAATGTTAAAGATTCTTTGATACCTCATTGCAGGCCAATATAATGAAACATCATGTCACCAGTAAAAGAAAATATTCATTAATTCAAAGAAAAGAGAGATTGAAAAATAAGAAAATATATTTAAAAGGAAAAACTCCCCAAAAGATGTCTTTTCAGTAGGTAATGCTAAAGAAACGTGATACCTAAAATTTAAAAAATGAAAAATCTTTCTTGAAACTTTTAGTTTTAATTTCAAGTTTAAGCTAAATGATTAAATTTAATATTCCCAATACTCAAAATACTTTGCTGTATTTCAAAACAAATTTAAATTGATTGGAATGAGTTTTTTAATTGCTAGAAGTAATTGATTCTAGCTCTTTTTTCAATTTTCTCAGCACAACGTATTTCACTTTATTAAAAAGTCTTTCTGAAACTTTGTTTGAGGAAGATTAGCTGGTTTAAAGTTTAATCAATCTGATTTGAAACAGATTACTTACTTTTAGTTTAAAATATCACAGAAAAGAATTAATAAACATACAGATGGGTGTTTTTACGACATGTTTACAGTTCTAAATTTCTCTATATAATAATAAAATTACTTGATGAATTGTAGTAAGCTTTTCCATGTATGATTAGTAAATATAGTTTTTACTTCATATTACCTAACTGCTACAAATTCAAAATTTTAAGATTTAAAACTATAAATTATTCTAATTGAAATTTTACATTCAGAGTAAATTTACTGTAACTGGGGGGGGGGGGGGGTCCTGTTTTACAAAAAAAAAAAAAATGAAAAAATTGGTGATTTAAATTCTCCAAGGAGTTCTGCATATAACTAATATAAAGATTAAGCCATGCAAAAATGAATTTCTCAATTTCATAAATTTAAATAAGAGGGCAGGTGGGATTACAGATATTTGTAAAATAATTTCATTTGTGAATAAGTTGTGACAGTTTCATTAAAATCCAACAATTACTTGATTTTTGTAAGAATTTCCAAATCAATTTCTTTTTCACCTGGAAAAAAGGCACTAAAACATCCTATAGTAACACTGACACAAGGAAAAAATTTTAACCAAAATTTTGAAGAATCAAAAAATATAGTTTAACGATAAAAATATCCTTTGGTCTCTCTTTTTAATAATAACAAAGATTTTGACAATAAAAGTTTGTTTTTATTAAGTTTGATCAACATGGTATGTTAATTTTTTAGCAAACCTTTAAAACTACTTTTCAACTAGCTGAAAATTTTGACTTCATGGTTCCTAAAACATGGCCAATGTGTAAACATTATGGTATTGAGTAGCATCAAGTTTCCAGAAAATGGTAGTTAAATACAGTTATATTTGATGAGCTGTGAATCAGAAAAATATAAATCTGTTTCAAATTTAAGAAGAAAAATTTTGACATGGTTATTACAAAATTTGATGTGTACTTTACACTCTAATGAAATATAATCCATGAGTGGATGAAATTTCATCAAAGAACCAATTACAATATACATCAGATTTCTATACAACTTAGTAGAACATTGTTTGTTTGTAAATAAGGAATTCAGGACAAATTTGCAATTGGCAAAGCAATCTCAGAAAAGCTACACTTAATGCCTGACCTTACTCATAAGAAAGCATTATAAACAGCTAGAACATTCGAGCAAGTTTGAGCCCAAATGATGGAAAAAAGGCCATGAATATCGAGGCTGTAAAAGAAAATTAATATTACCTGAAATGAAAGACAGAAGTTATCAGCAAATTAACAGAACCCATCACCATGTTCATGGTGCAACAGTACACACAGTACAAAGTTGTGTTCTAGCAAAAGGGAAACTAAAAAAAAAATAAATAAATAATTTCTTGTCAAAGTTTCATACATTATAGGAAATTGGTACCACTAATGATACAGCACAGTTTTTAGAATGTAAAAGACAGAATAAAATTGATCTGTATTATGTTACTTTACTGATCTGTTAAAAAGCTATTGTCTTTAACATTTATAGGAGGGCAGATTTTAAGGTTCTGTCCTTGGATATATATATGAATTTATGAAACAAACCAAAATTGTTACTGGCAAAAGGTATATTCCAAAGTCCTAGAGGAATGTTAAATTGTAAAGAGTTTTAATCACACTAAGCTTGTGTTCTTCTCCATGCTGTCAGTGATTATTCATACAGTTGAGAAGATATAACCCCAAAACAGAACATGAACTTGAAAAACAGTTAACAGTTTTGGATACACTATTAAAACATCCAATATAATAAAATTATAGTACTGCAGAAACTGACATGAAATCATATGTGGACAGTATCTTAGAAACAAAACCTGCCTTATATAAAGCGAAATAAATAAAGTTATGGGAGGAGATATGGTGTTAAAAGAAGTAGTGTTTAATACAGAATGAATGGCCAAAAATGAAAAAAAATCATGAGAAGGAATAAAACCTTACTTTAACCATGAAAGTGGAATGTCGTGGATTTAAACATATGCAAAGAAATTCAATATGGTGGCCAGCATCAGACATACAAGAACATATTGCAATGTATACTTTTTGCAGTAGTTATTCCTGCAAACAGTGATACCAAATGGTCTGTAGCAAATGAATGAAGCAGATATACTAAAACATGAAGGCAAATATTACTTAATCATTATAGACTATTTTTCTTGTTTTATAGAGATTATTTATTTAAATCAAATTATCATTTTTAATAAAGCTGAACTTTTAATCGGTCAAGAAAATAAAAACAACACTATCACATGTCACTGGCAAAAACTAGAGCTGAAGTGGCTTAATTTAAAACATCTGAGAGAACCAGAAAGTGCTATAATAAAAGACACTGTGCTAAAAATTTACTCCATTAAAATCAGTGATCCAGCAAGAATGGATGATCAACAAACTTGGACAGACACTGGAATCGCTACCTCAGCAAGTAAGAACAACAGATCATACAATATAGAAACCTAGAATAGGCAAATTCAAAGAAATTGTGAACACTTTTAAAATATGACAGCAGTAAACAAACTTATTTACTAAATAGGGAAGAGAAAATCAAGTATCAAAGAACAAAAAAATGTTAGAAAAAACTTAGACTCATGAATAAATTAAATTTTTTTATAGTTTTGAAAGAAAAATATATTTAATACTAATTAAATATTAAGAAATTAGTTTAATGGGGTTATCTTACCTCATCTACATATTCACCGTTTTATTGTTTTTATTGACAGTAGGTAATTAAACTGTCTTGTTGACAACATGGTGGGGGGAGGGTTAAAGAATTCTTCCTGTTTTGTTCCCATGTAAATGCGCTGTGCCTCATGTTACTTTGTTACAGGCCCACAAAACAAACTAAAAGCTTAAAAATAATAATAATACAACATAATTATTATTAAATAATACAGCATAATTATTGTTTTTCTTACATCTTTCATCTTTAGAAGGAATAATACATAAATTTCTCCCATCATTTTAAATGTTGCCTAGATATTATTTTATATCAAGGTATTGTGCAAAGAAATTTGAAAGATCAGTTTGGCTTTTAACTTTTGACTAGATTTTCTTTCCTACTAATGTTGACCATTAAGTAATCAACATAGAATTAAAAAGATTTGAATTCACATCCTGTAATATTTATGAGCCTCTCTGACAGTGTCTTACTGTTTAGCTACATATGTGAAAGAGTAAATATTATTCAAATTTAGTAATATTGCTATTGGAAATAAAAACTGGTCAAAAATTAATAATAAAATTGATTAAATGTTATCATTTTCTATAGGGGCTTAGTTAAAAAGAATCTGCCATTATTTTGACTTAGTAACAATTCACCAAATCTAAAATTTATTTTTCTGAAGTGTTTGCCTTTTTCTTTAAACTGATTTAAATATTGTAGTGGACCCTCTAGAGTGGGGACGTGATGTTATATGGCCCGAGCGCCCAAATAAATGTGAGGTCACAAGAGGCCCACTAACATTTGTGAAATAAAGACATGAAATCTGACAGGTGAAACAAAATGGACAACAGTATATTAAAAATGAATATAAAATTTATTTACAAATACAGACCAGGGTTGTTGTAGGTTAGGTTAGTATGAGTGTCTGGAGAAAGTGTTGAAGGGACTGGTCAGTTCTGATGTCTATTTGCAGGTGTTGTGCTGATCAAAACCAATGTCCGATGCTGATGTTGTAGCTGGTTAAATCAAATGTCAGTTGCTGGCATTGTGTTGTAACTAGTCGGGGTCCAGTGGTGAACCTCCCATAGAATTATAATCATAGTTTACAGGATAAGTTATTAGAGACTGGAATGATACACATGCCACAAGTAGGGACTGATATGCAGGCAGAAGTTCAGGGCTGTAGTAAGCAGGTCCCTTAACAATCAATCAGGTGATCTAGTTGGCAGACAAAAAGTGCCCTGGGGCCTGTATTTCTCCTCCTCTTTCTCCTCTCTCCAGCTCCTTGAATTTGGTGAGAAGTCATCATCTTGTATGAAGGGAGTGTAACAACAACCACAGGTCTCACAAAATATTAAAATCTCAAGAAAAATAAGCTAAAATGGTCACAAAGTGTATTATGACTAGGTTCATAACACAAAAAGAACTAAACAGTCATTTGGTAAATTATGAAACTAAATGAAATTAAATTACAGAGTGTGTAGGGAATACAATGAAAAGGTCAAGGTCGAAGCATCTGCCTAGGTCAAGTCTACAGAGTAGCCAGGGCTACGATAAGATGCATATTTGTTTATTTGTTAAGATTTTTTAATCAGTTTTCTTGCTTCTGGTTGACAGAGACTAACAACTGCTTATATACAGAAGTTGATGAAAATGAAAAAAATACCACATTGTTTATATTGCTTTGTCTAATATCTGTATTTTCCATGTACAATGTAACTATTTAACTTTAATTTTGTTTTAGGTAATGACCTAACTTCTGAAGATTCCAGTCATCTATCTATTCAAAAAGAAACTGTACAAAAGAAGCAAAAGGCAGCTCTCTTGAAAGAAATAAATGCTCTGAATTCTGGTCAAAAGAGAGAGTTTTCTAATTCTGATGCAGCAGAAAAAGGAAAAACTTGTGGAAAAGCTCAAGAAGTAACCTATAGTATAGTAAACAAGAAACCAAAAACCCAAGCAGAGATGTCAGCAAACCATGTGAACACTCTTGGCAGCCAACAGGATGATAGCTTCCAATCTGAAAATACAAATTTCATAACTGTCCCAGAAGCTGTAATAAACATGCCTTCAAATTTATCACTGAAAAAACAAAGCCACCAGCCTCTTTCTTCAAGTTCAGAGATTTGTGAGGAAGAAAAATTTCCAAAGAATCCAAGTTCTAGTGATAATGATGAAGAGGAAGATGAAAATGATAGAGAAGTAAGGAATATTCATGCCCACACAGCATCTTTATATGATGAAACTTCCAGCTATGATAAAGAGTTAAGCAGCAAACCAGATATGCCAACATTGATGATGAATCCACTGGTAAATAATACTTATATACGACATTCAGTGGATGACCCTTCAGTTCTACAAAAGGATACCAACAACCATAATACCCCAAATAAGAAACACCCTAGTAGAAGAGATCCCCAAAATGGCTTTGAAGTTGATAATAGAAACTCTGAAAGTAATGGCATCACTCCAAATCACCCTCATTATGGCATTCCAGAACTTGTTGAGAAAACACCACAAATCCCCATCAATGATGAAGGTTTCCCTTCTGCATTTAATGCCATTTTATCAAGGACTGTCAGGCCTGACCCTAACAAAACCATAGAATATGGATACCATACACAAACTAATAAGTCCGATGAGTCTGTGAGTGGAAAAGCAGCATGGTACATTGAGTCAGCTCCTACCAAATCAGGTCCCATAAAAACATCAGCCTTTTTCCTACAAACATCTCATCCCACTCAGAAAAATGAATCAGTTTATAAAAATGTACACTACCCCAACAATCAACCCATGACAAATGGTAATCAGTTTGGGCCTGAGCACACATCAACACCTGTTAGTACTTTTCAACCTGGAGGTCATGTCATCAAGCCAAAAGCCAAGCCAAGAAATCGTTCAACTACTGAAAATTCTAAAGATCGTTTTCCACTTTCAATTTCACAGACTGAAGAAGGTCTCAGTAAAGCTGTTCCAGGGCAAAAGTCAGCTGTGGTCAAATCAGGATATGACCCAAGTACTGGCTGTCAGACAACTCAGGTGCTGTGGACAGACAGCATACCTGACCCCACAGATCCTGAACCAGGTGTGGACAACCCATGCATAACAAGAAAAACAATAAACAGAATAACAACTAGAAGTACATATGGAAATCTTCCTGAAAATCCTTTTCCACGTAAGTAATTTTTATTACTTCTTATTGGTTCAAAACAATGAAGTAGACATAATTTCACACTCCTTGAATGCATTAGCAGTGTGCATCCATATATGTAGAGTTTTGCAAATAAATACAATAATAATCTACAATAGAATTCAAACTTAGATAAAATCAATTGTGCCTATTCATTATCCTGCATTGCCATAAACAGATCATTTCATCGCATCAATTTGGTTTTGATATATATTTATTTACAACTTAGCAGTTTAATAATTACTATTATGAACAGATATTTAAAGTAATAAATTACTTCAATTTACTTATTTTTTAATATCATTTTATCATAAATTGATGATCATAATTGATTCTTGTCAAACATTTCTATGTAGTGACATAAAGCTTAGTAGTCTAAAAACAGTAAAGTTAAAAATACTTTTTTATATAAACAGGAGTATATTTATGATTATACTATATATCAGTTTAAAAGTTAGATTATTAAGTGTCAACAAGACAATCCTAATTGTTTACAATTTGTTTCCAGCAAGCATTCGTCAATAAGATAAACACACAAAATAAATATAGTTGTATCGCTATAGTATCTCTACAAGTAGCCATATTTATTTTGTGTGTTTATAAAATTTGAAAATCATGGTAAAAGGTATATTGCCAAATTTTTAAAGAGGTGTCTGCTTTTAGCAGAAAAAAAACTTTGTAAAATTACAACTTTTGAAGCAAGAATATTGAACTCTGTGTGTGCATTTCTTAGAAATCCCAATGTGAATCTTAGTAATACTTTATTTATGACTTATTGCCAAACAAACATTATTGGATAACAACGTAACAACATTTTATAGCCTCATCTTTCAAAACTTGTTGGTATTAATATTTTCATAAATATGTGTAACATCTCTGAAATACTTTTAGAAAATGTATATAGACAATATCAATTAAAAGCAATACAAGCATCTTGAAGATTCTTATATATCTATATAGATTTATTTTTATATAAATGTAATTAAACTAAATAATTACTTTAATCATGTCTACCTACAATTATTACAGTGGTTTTCTGCAGTTCACTATAATTTATTAATTATAGTGATTAGGTTAATTGTGATGGATCCTGTACATCTAAAGTGGATTGGTCTACTTGCTGTATTAATAATTACACTTTTTTTCTGTAACCATTTGCTTTTGATTCTTGAAGAAAGTACATTTATACAGAGAAATTTAAATTTATAATTACTTTTTTAAAATGCATTCATCATTGTTCTTAAGAAGAATAATGAAAGGAAAGTATTTTTTATACCTTATCACATTCCAACATTAAAATGCTAACAATATTTTTTTTTTTTTTTTTTTGATTGACAGTGCTGAATCAGATCCAGATGGAATCAAATGAGCCATCATTCTTGTCACCCTCTGTTGTAAGCCAACACAACATGCTTCCTTCATCAGAGTGGGTATCTGAAATTCCCCATTCAGAGGAAATTTCTTTCTACACTCAGTCTGCAAGCAATAGAACTAAAGTGCCAATCATCCACGAGGCCAATCAAAAACACCACGGCATAAAAGATAGAATAACTATTACTTGAAATTCTTTGGAAAAAATAATTACTTTTTATATAAAAAATTCTGTTTAGTGAGAACTTTCCAACTAACAGAGCATCCATCTATTTTATTTAAAAAAAATTAACCATAAAATCATTTGCTCCCCCTTCCCTTTGTAAAAATTCTTATTTTCTTACTTGCAGCCTCACTGGTTTAAAGACTGGTACCTCTCCCAACTCAAAACACTCTGCAAATATAGAATTTTTTACCTGTTTGGGTTCAATTTATCATTTCTAACCTTTTTAATATCATCATATTTCCTAAATCTTCTTCACAGAAATATTTTCAAAATGTTGAAAACATAATTGATTCATTTGAAATATCTGATATCTTTTTATATTGCTCATATAAATTGAAACACTAAAATTGATAATGAATCATAACACATCACAATAACATATACAAATATTTTATGTTGAGTTACTTTATTAAAAAGAAATTTGGCTTAACATTCGTACCCCCACAAAAAATGGTGTATCAAAAGGACTTGTGCCACTAATACTTTATACTCTCTCAGCAATGTTTATTGTTTTAAAAACTAATGTTTAGGATTTTAATAAAAGCCAAATATATGAAAGTGAATTTATACATTGTATTTGTTCCTGAGAATGAACAACAAAAATATTAAAAAGTATTTATTAGATTAGATTATTTTTTTTACCTGAATACTTTTATATTTACAATTTAATATATGAATCAACTACAATGTTTATCATTTACCATTTTATAAAGAAATAAATATGAAAACAAAGTTATTTATCTATATATAAAATTCTGTGACTTCCATTACTCCATCTGTCCATCACACCATCTAAAATAGCTATACATTGACTGATCCAAACAAAATTTTGGGGAGAAGTGCAAATAGGTAAGGGGTACAAAGTACAGTTGGTTTTACTAGGGTACATAGCTTAGTACAATAAATTTTCATTAATTTTTCAAAAAACATTAATGAAAATTAAAAAAATGATTGGTTTGTGAAATTGAACAAATCATACAGTTTGTAAATCTTGACAAAAAAAATGTTATCAATAACTTCAATATTAAATACTGTAGGGATTTCAACATGCTGATGCATGTAGAAAAAAAGTCTAGTTTATAAAAATTTGCAAAATTATAAAAATAAATGATCCAACTATAATGAATTATTTATTATTTACCATTTTATAAAGAAATAAATATGAAAAGAAATTTTTTAATTCATGAATTTATAAAAATGTGAACAAGAAAATTAAAGATGACAAAAAACTAATTATAAACTTTTTTAAAAAAATGCATTTCTTGGCATTTCTTTCACTTGACAATTTTTGAATAAAAAGATTTGTTTTCATATTTATTTCTTTATAAAATGGTAAATAATAAACATTGCATTGTAGTTCACATGTTTTTATAATGTAAATAAACTATAATGATAATTTAATCTTGTAAATAAACAATCTAACAACTGCTGTATATACCCAAGTGTGAGTTTTTATGATCAGTTATTTTTTTACACAAAAAATGTTAGGGAGGGGGTTGCACTATATACTGGTAATTTTTTGAAGAGGTTAAAAATCATGCATTTTAACTGGTTGCACTATACACAGGTAAATTTAGTCTGGTGGGATTAAAATTCATGCAAAAAAATTCAGGGTATCACACAATACATGAAGTTTGCATAAACACAAGTACATACATTAAATAGTATGTAACATTTTTGTTATTAAAATACCAAAAATTACACTGCACTTAAAGGCACTGCTAATTTGTTTAAATAATGCACTGACTATTATTTGCATAGTATGGCAATAATTGTAAGTAAAATGGTGCACTAAAATAAGTAACCAAGTAATCATTCATTGCTGAGGGAGTTGAAGGCGTATATAGTAATGATATGAAGAGAAAAACCGCCCTTTTGGCACACTTTCCTACATGCAAACCACTAGTGACCTGCTGATAATCCTCCGATGACAATAGCAACAGTCCTCTGGTGGGCTGCTGGCAGGCCACCAGTGGGCTTCTAGCAATCCACCAGTAATAACATTGCCGAGATAAATGGTAAACACTAGTGGCATGCAACTCAGTGACAGATTGGGGGCTTGTGTGTAGTGTTTTTTTTATATTTACGTTAAACTTTGCCAAAAATTCTATAATTTCAATATAATACCCACTTTATCAACACTTCTTAATCTAATTTTCTATTTTTTCACTTAGAAATTTGCTTAAGTAAAATCATAGTTTCACAGTCTGTCTTGTTCTTCCTATAAAAAAATTCAAAATATTTAAAGTGGTGAAATTCTCTCTGAGATAAAAATACTATTTATATTGTGTCCACACACACACACAAAGTAATAAAATTCAAATTATAACAAATATAAATGAATAATTTTGCACCATTTTCATTCTAAGGGTTAATGATATATCGTACCTTCACCTACTAAGGCACAGTGGATAGCTGCTTGGATTGAGGAATCAGAGCCGAGTTCAAATTCCAGTCGAAACCATTACATTCACTTATGTGCTAATACCTTTGGGAAATGTATTAGTCCTCTTCTTCTCCCCCCAGCTATGGGTAAATAGTAGGACAGACCGGGTTCTATAGCCTTGGATGGCAACTGGTCTATTGCAGAAAGAAATGGCAAAACTACTGCAGGAAAAAATCTGCCTCATCAGTCATGTTTCAAAAGATACATGATTGCCTAATTGGGTATCACACACGGCACATAACTGACTGATTGAATGATTTACCAACTGATCAAAGAGATATTAACCTTAACATTTTGAGCAGAAAGTTTTGAAAGAAGCAAAAGATAATGAAATACTTAAAAATTCTCTTGATAAAAAAAACATCTTTATTTTAGTAGCTGTTAGAATTTTGATAAATTTTAAGATTTTTGCTCAATTATTTTTGTCAACTTTTTAAGAATAATTTTGTAAATATTTTCCCTAAAGTTTTTCCTACTTTAAGTTTATTTATTCATATAAATATCACAATTCATTTTAATCATGTCAAAAACTGTACTCAGTTCACTGTTCATGAACTATAATTAAATAGTTCTCTAATTTTATCTCACAACACTTTCATTATTTTAAATACTGAATAAAATTTTTATGATGTCTTCAATTTTAGGCCTTTCATTTAAAATTATTCTATCAAATGTAAATCATTTTATATTTTTTACAAATTTATTTTAATGATTTTATACATTTATAATTATCATTTTAATACATATCAATCCATGTTTTTTTAAATTCTTCTTTGCTATCAAATTGATATCAGGAGATGTGATTGACTTTGTTAATAGAACACATTTTCTGATTGTATATCTGGTGGCAGTTGGCAGCTGATTAAAAAAGGTAGACTGATAGTCATAATATATTTTCAAAGTTATAAATTTTCATATAAAATATGCTATGAGTGTTGTATATTTCTTAAAACACACACGCATATATATATATATATATATATCTGAGAGTTAGACCAATTTTATTCCATTTTCTTTTTTGTAAAGATGAGAACAATAGTTCAAATAAACCAATGTATAATAACAATTCCTCATCTCGAAAACAATTATCAGTGTGGTACAAACACGCCATGATAACAAAATGTTAATTCATCTGACATTGCATTTAAGACTAAAACTACACCATCTAATGTCCTTTTCGGCAGTGGTGTAATTGGTTAAAAAGCACTATAGCCACTTTGCAGCTGTAAATTCAATTCATGGATCAGTTAATGAAATCCATTTACTCTGGCTAAGCAGAATATACAAGGAACAAGATCATAAGGACAAAACAAACTCAGAATCATTTTATACAAGAAAATCTCTGTTATCAGCTAAAAATGGACATCAGAGAGAATTCATACCTACAATGTTTTGTTTTTCTTTCTGTGAAAAAAATGAGAACAATAGTCTGAATTAAGCAATGTATGATACCAATTTTATCATCTATTCACCATAACTTTCCAATTAACAATTCCTTTTGAATGTTTATTTTTTATTAAAATTCTTTGCAACAAGGTCATAAAAACATTTCTATTTTGGACTGATTTCTTCCACTCACAAGTGTTTCATAATTACTGTGGTTGAAAAAAAAGAAAATGATTGTTTTTAAAAGATGGGTCACAATATTTCGAGTTTTGCCTTTTGCAGTTTGTTTTTTCTAATTTTTATGAATATCATAAAAACAAAAAAAGGATTCTGTATAGTACAGAAAAATGTCAAATTTTTGTTTATTGAGAGAAAATATTAATAGACTAAATAGTAAAACTTACTTCAGGATGACATGGTATTGGAAGTTGTTGCAAATGTTTCCAGTAAAAATCGCCAGCACAGAGTTTGCATGATATGACTTTTTAGTAGTAACTTGTAAGTAATATGTTTAGTTTCAAATAACATTTAAAATGAATACAACACTCAATACATGTATGCACATGAGTATACAGCCTACTTTTTATAACAAATGAACAAAGTTTACTGTTTTTCTAAACAATAGTTAATGTTTGTAATTAACTTCAATGGTGCTAGTTGAGTATTATTTTATTTTATTTTTTGATGAATAGATTTAAACAAAAAAAATCTTTTCTGGCTAATTTCATGATTTCTTCATAAAATGATATTTCTTTTATAACAAATAGTCTATGTTGCTATTAATTTGAAAATATCACATCATTATGAGGCATACAGGAAATGTAGTGGTTATATTCTTAATACATATTATATGGGACTATTTTGATATTTAATTTTTAAATTATTTTTCCATTATTTATCTCCAGACAATAGATAATCATCTAATAGTATATAATTTATGTGATTAAAAAAAATAAAATGCTATATTTTTCAAATAAAATATATAGTCTCCATCTTTGAAATTCAATAAATGGAAAAATTGATTTTGGATATTACTTTCTTTTTTTTTTTTTCCAAGTATTAAACTTTTTAATGAAAACAATTCCATTTCAGTTTAGCTGTTTGTGGCTGTAACATATTTGAACTAATTCATAAATCATAACTATTGATAGTATTGAAATAAGAATTTTATTACAGAACATTAATGTTAATGCTTCTAATGAATTTGATTTGAGAGAATTTCATGCTAAATATTGATACACTACACTTTTTCTGAATGTTGTCTTCTGAATTAAAATATACCTTGTATTCATAAT
This sequence comes from Acanthosepion esculentum, assembly GCA_964036315.1. NCBI lineage: Eukaryota > Metazoa > Mollusca > Cephalopoda > Sepiida > Sepiidae > Acanthosepion > Acanthosepion esculentum. Next base: position 23,960,787 of record OZ038516.1, on the reverse strand, counting down.
TTTGTATATTATTTTTCTCACTTTTCATAAAATAAAATTTAATAATTATATCATTTTTTAATTTTTTATTATGTGAGGTAAATTTTTTAAATCACAGTATGAACTGTCAAAATGTATTAATATTTATTTTTTAATGGTTTTAAATTTTAATCATGAAACCAATTGGACTCGGTTCTTTTCTCAATTTCTCATATGATTTTTTTTTTCTAGGACAAACGTAACACTATTTTGGTTGCTTTTGAATATCATACAAAAACAATATACTGATAAATAAACTACCATGAAAAAGGTTAATGGATATCAAGAACAATAGACTGATAAACAATTTATTCCCAGGGAACTGAAAATTCTAAAATGAACCAAATGGCCAGCTAAGAACAATACTTAATTGTATGATAGGTGAGGTATTGACAATTGGTTGTTAACACCTGAAGTGTGTACATGGAATCAAGATGAGGAGAATCTGATAAAATTTTAAATGCCAGCTAGCAGTAAAAAGGTTACTTAAGGAATGTTTCTAATGCAAACCAAAAGACATGAGAGCCAGGTGTCCAGTGTCTGATTTCGGACGGAAAGGAAATATAAAACTGACTTGTCGAATCTTTCTACAGAGGTGTGAAGATTGAAAACAATAACTATCTGACTTTTTAATAAAAACACATGGTGATATCTTGACATTCAGCCAACCTAATGATTGTCACTATAATGTAAGTTGCAAGACTTTCCCTGGGAAAGTGTCTCTGGGTTGAAGGGGAGAAGGCCAATTGTTTATATAACTTTCAAACCAGAAAAAAGTCAACACTGGTATCAATTCACTTATGAGGTGATAGCATTTGGAATAATAAATTTTTTTAAAAAATTAGTCTTCACTGAATGGTTGAGATGACAGGTACAAAAGAGAGATCAAGGAAGAGGGAGGAGCTGCCCACATCCACTGAAGGATAGCAGGCACAGACGAGACACCAAGGAGAGTAAAGAAGCTACCCATGCCCATTAAGGAGTATTAGTGAGAGATGCTAAGAAGAGGAACACCTTGTGGGCAGAATAATGCCTACAACCATCACCTGAGAAAAGTGGGGGGAGACTTCCAAATTGGGAAATAATTAATTTCTCAGGACCAAAATCAATGAAGATGACAGGTGGATGAAATACCAATTCCCCAACTGCTTTCCCCCCCACACACACATCAAGTTTTTGGCAGACATCAATAAATATGAATGTGATTTCAAGAGACAAGAGATCACCCCAAGACTCCGTTCCAGCCACCAAGCATGAGACAATGCACGTCACTATCTGCCGACATGAACCCCTGACTTGAGCCTTGAGCCAAACTTACCAAATCACCTAAACAAACTTCACTAAGTCTGCAAACCAAACCTTACCAGCTTAACCATGTGTTGCATCTGATTTAGGAAAGGGTTGGTCGACAATGCTAACACCTAGACCCAAACAACTATTAACAAACCATTGTACGCAGTACTCAATATAAAAAGAGTAAATGTATTTTTTTTATATTACTTCAAGTTGTTTTTCTCCTGTTTTACTGTACATCTTTGCTCTGCTTGCACCAGTCCACTACAAAGATACCGACGACAAATCGATCTTGGCCTCCTTATGATCAACCAATCACAATGTGGATAAGTCAGGTTACGATCAAAGAAATCACTCCATCGATCAGTCGCAGTATTTAGATGTCTTGGATGACCAGGGAGGGTATAGAGTTACAATTGGCTCCTGTGAACCATAAGCCTGACTCTGAAGGCATTACACAAGTATTCTCATATATTTGTATTCATTTTAATAAAAATAAACTTCAGGAAGGTCTGAATCTTTCTCTTCTTCTTCTGGCTATAGATTAAAACTAAAGCAGACAACTTTGAATCCCAAACTGGTTGAGTATGTATCTAGTAATTTCATACCATTAAAAAAAAAAGTATACCATTAAAAAAACAGTAGGCATGGAGGCTATGGTCCTAAACTTAACAGGTAGTCTCCAGGTGTTACATACATATTCTAATGTTTGTTTGTTTTTTTTTCTTACACAATTTGAGCTAGTATTTTCTCTCTCTCTAATACCAATTGATAATTGGTAGGGATAATTCAAAGGAGGACATTAATCCAAAGAGAGCTTAAGTAACAGAGCAATATAATAATAAAGAAAATCCTTAAAAGTCCATTTTGGTTATAATTTATTTCATGAATATATTTAAATATTCATCTCTTCAGACCAAAGTTTGTTTTTTTTAGAAATTAAATCAATTTGTCCAGACAAAAAGAAAAGGGAGAGGAAAGAAAAAGGAAAGATTTTTATTATAAATAAAGGAAAAAAAAATTCAATGTAAATATTTTTTTTAATTTTAGGGAAGAAAGAAAGAGAGGGGGAGGAAAAGAAAGAAGAATTAAAGATGATCTGATAGGTTGACCAAGAAACAAATTTTTCCTTGAAGGGCTGAACAAGTTAATATACTGGGTAAGGGAGAGGGTGATCAGAATTCAGAGTTACAGTAAAAGGCCTAATAGTCATCTTGTTCAACCCTTAAAGGAAAAATTTGTTTCTAGGTCAAACTATCAGCTCATATTTAATTAAAGAATTAAAGATGAGCCGATAGGTTCACCTTTCCTTTCCTTTCTTTCCCTCCCCCTCTCTCACTTTCTTAAATTTAAAAAAAAAATTTATATTAAATTTTTCTTTTCCATTCTTCCTTTTTATTATAAAAATTTTGTTTTCCTTTTTCTTTTCCTTTTCCTTTTGTCTGGACAAATTGATTTCATTTCTAAAAAATCTTTGGTCTGAAGAGATGAACATTTAAATATATTCATGAAATAAATTATAACCAAAATGGATTTTTAAGGACTTTCATTACTTATATATATATATATATATATATATATATATATGCCTCAAATCTCTACATACAATGTATGAAAGTATGTGCAATACCCTGCTATCAACCAGGGGAAGTAACACAGTTTCAGTGGCTAAGGTGGTACTGCCACCCCTGGTGCCACCAGCAGCTTTTGCCAGTGGACAGGATATTGTTTTTGCATACGTGTCAGACTCTTGTGATTTCTTTTTACAACTGCAACTGAAATTTTTCAATGTGTTTAAATATACAATGCACTCATAGCGACTATATTAATGACATAGAATGGAAGGTAAAACAGATGAGTTCCACGTCGGAAGGAGCACTGTGTTGCAAGCATGGTTTTATTTAACTTTATTTATTTTGGATCTTGACCAGATCCAACTCAGTGCCTATTGAGCTGTGGTCTGGAGATGATGTGTTCCGGCCATTGATGCCCACATTTAAAAGGAAGGGAACAATTGACAAGGAATCCATGGCATCTGACCTCAATGGGTAGCACATGACATCCATCATGTCCATCACTTTTCCACACAGATCGCAGCAATTCGTAGCAGTTTTTCTTTTGTTTGTGCGCCTCCTCCCTGTTCTCTTCCCGTAGTACTGTTAATTCTACTAGGAGGACACACTTCTTTGAATCACACCATGCTACAATGTCAGGGCGAGTGTCTGTCTGAATGATGTGTACCAGAAATTGCAGAGATCAATGAACACCCTCTATTCATGTGCTCCATTCAGTAGTGTCATGTTGGGATTTATGATGCCATGTGTACATCTGCGGTGATTGTGGGCCTGTATAGAGCAAGTGACGTAAAGTGCCTTGATCACTTTAACATAATGCGCATACATCGGTGTCAGTGTACCTCCACAGTTTGAGTTTGGTCACATTTGGCCATAGGTAGATTACAGGAGGAATGATATTGCTTATGGCTCCATTGCAATCATTGGATCAATATCATTCCATGTCATACAAGTTCATTGTTTGGACTGAGAAACAGCAGTAGCTGTTTGCTGCTCTTCCTTAAAATTCCTTAATTCATCAATCACCATTTGGACCCTGTTTGGAGAAAAACTGTTTACTCATGCTGCCCAGGCCAGCTCAATTGTTTTGGGTCACTGCCATAATCTCCTTGGTTTGCAGGCTGGATTCTGCTTCTTGGGTGGCCTCTACTGCCAAGTCATTTGGTGCCAGTTTTGATATACATAATGTATGTGTGATAAATTGAAATTTTGAGCAGAAATCTTTTTTGGGGAGGTGGAGAAGAGGCAAAGAGAGCACATCAAATCTCTTATCGGCTTCTGCAGATATTATGAAAGGTGCAAATGAAAAATAAAGACTTACTTTGATGTGAAATTTGAAAGAAATTTACATTTATTAAATGGCATAAAAAATAATAATAGTATAACAAAAAAATTACAAAATCAAACTTACACAAAATTTTCCTTTATGCTCACACAGGCAAGATAACAATTTATAACTAATTACAGTTCTGTTGTTCTCTTAAAAACAATTATAATTATTATCATCCAGATGTTCACTTAATTTGATTCATTCAACTGTCGAAAGGAGTGGAAGGGTAGTGATTCGCAATCCTTGCTGTGTTTCTTTTAGACAATAGTTCATTTTTTTAAACTGAGGTTCAAAATCAGGGTATTTATCATGAAGTTTCTGATACTTTCATAAACAATTATAGAAAGATAATGGTATATCTCTCTAAATTTGTAAAATTTTCTTTCAGTTTCTTTTTTTCTTCTATTACTTCCTTTACGCCAGTGTCATTGTTAGTAACTTTTAGTTTTTTTCTTTCATTTAGATCCCAGAACCAGTTGACATCTTCCTTGTGAATATCAAAACCCTTGTGCTTTCTGCTTTCTTTTTCTTCATCTAAGTTCAGCTCCCAGAACCAATTCCTTGTGAATGCTGGAACTCTTTTGCCTGCCTGATAAACCAAACTTAAATAGCCATAAATCAGTTCTGAATTAAATCAGAAATTTAATAGCATGGGTTTATAACTTACTTTCCCCATTGGTTAACAAATCACAAATATACCTCTTTAAACCATGCCTGTTTGCAAAATTTAGGTGAATTTTGAGATCAAAGATTTGAGCCTCTGTTTTTACATGTCTTTGTAAACCAAATTTTATACATGTAACATTTTTTTAAACTGTCACGTTTAGTGTTAGTAAGTTCTACCACTCCGTCCCTTCAGCCCCTCAACCTCCGGCGTCTTCCTCTTTGGGTTGAGGCGCCCACTCGGTCTGAACCGGACTCAGGGGTAGCTGGCCGCACGCTCCCTGAGTACCCGTAGATTGTTCGACCGGTCACTGGCCAAGTTCCGCCTGCTGCCATGTTGTGTTAAATTTTAGATCCAGTAGGCGGGGGGTATTGTCCATATGCTCACAGTCGATTGGGGATGTAGGCACGGCTGTGAGGGTGGGCGGCAGGAAAATTAGAATGTGGCGAAAAAAGGAAATAATATCTGCAGAAGCCGAACAACAATGGGTAAAATATTGATGTCTTTTATATAAGGAAACAACAACAGTAGAAAACATTACAGAAAGGATAGAAAAGCAATTAACATAAGAAAAGAGGACTACTCCTCTACCAATTTTCCAACAGAGAGAGAGGTGTGTGTGTGATTAACTTGTCCCAAATTGACTTGGCTCATAATTCCAGCCCTACGTGGAAGTGTAGCTTTTCAGTTTGTTGTCGTAAGTGACAAACGTTAAGTTTCAGCGGCTTTTCAATGTGACTGCTACAACGACGATGATATTTCTTGAAGTCCTTATCTCTGACTCGTCACTGGACCAACTCACTGCAATGACAGTCTCTCTACCCCGACTCTGCTTCACCAACGTAACTCCCAGCGGAACTCTCCAACTCAGCATAACTCGCGTTTATATAGCAACCGAAGGTTATAATCCAGGTTGTTCACACGCTTAACACGGGTGTCGCCATAATCACGTGTATTTGCAAAGTTTCTGTTGCTTACTCAATTCTATTTCAAATCTCTTAGTGGATAAAATTAATTCGTTCATTCCAATTCTCTTTTCGATGACAAATTCAGCGGATACAACTTATGTTTAGATCAGATTTCGCTAGCGGTAAACATACACTGATCTTACCTCCCCAGTCCAATTTACTTCAATATGTTTTTATCAAAAATATTATTTTCATCTATTTCTATTTTTTTTAATGACCCAAATTAAACATCGTCTCCTGCCCTTTGCATTTGTTTATAAACAAGTCTTCGCCAACCCGATTTGAAATTCACTCTTTATCCATCAGCCGTCTTAGGTTTCACGTATCATTGTTCTAGATTCTTTCCTATTAATAGCGCTGACACAGTTTGTAACTTCACGGAAGATCGTGTTTTCCATTTTCAACCAATAAACGTTATATTTGCGTGTGTGCATTCATGTGGGTGTGTGCGTCAACCTCTCTCTGTTACAAGTTTCTTCTTTTGATAAATGTATTTTTTAAAATACTCTCCTCAAAATAAAGTGAAACAAACAAATTAATTTTATATTTACCCCACAATTATTTTTATATAGTTTTACATTTTTTTTATTGTATAAATTTTTATATTATTTCACAATATTTAATAAACTCTTGTCCTTTTCTTTGTGTTGTGTCTATCATCATCTCTAGATATTTGAACTTCTTTCTGCTAATCTATCCTCCTTGTAAGGGTGTATGACACTGCTTTTCCATTTAAGCAGTCTCTGTCCATCAGTCTTAAAAGAAATGCTTTTATTTTCATTTGTTTTCTTTATTTGTTTTCTCTTTTATTTTGTCTTTTCATCTTGTATGTTTTCCTGTTTTCATTTTTGTAAATATTTTCCATTTTTATAATATTTTTTGATCTGTTGCATTATTTGCAGCCCATGTAATTTATCCAATTTGAAAACCACATATCAAATCTATAACTGTAAAAAGTAATAAATTCATAAGCATTAATTTTTTTCTAATCTTGTTTTAAATGCTATATCTCATGAGGACGTAGACAATGTTGGCTTTCCACAGATTCCATTTTTTATTATCTGGGAATTGCCATAACTACATGGAAAAGGTAATAGAGTGGTCTCCCATCATCTATTCAATTGTTCTGAATTCAAAGTTGTTCTTCCAGACAAAGTAGACAAGGCTAGAAATCTAGTCTATTTTATTATTTACTTTATAGTTGGCACAAGAGATAGATTCATGCCTTTTCCAAAAAGTTTAAAGTGAATGAAATCATGTCATTTATTTTGTAATTGTTAATTTTTCAATTTTTTCTGTAAAAATTACAAATGATTTCTGTCTTTAATAATAGCATAAATATGTAAAGTTTCAAATGAATAGCAAAATAGTTTACCTTGAAATGTTGTTTATTCCATATCAGGTAAGTAAGAAATTGTTTTGTGTGCTTTTCCTAATTATTTTCTCTAATTAAATAGCTTTTCCATTTCTTTGGTTCATGAGAAAGTAACTTAGAACATTAAAGACTTTAGATTTTATCAGTTATAAGTTTTCATTATATCATTTTATGGTTGAACTTGGCTATCTTCAAAATATTTTTTTAACCAATATTTGTAATTTTCTTGTATTATATAGTAATTTAGTCAAATAGAGGCTTATGGTTTCTGAAAATAACAATTATAATCTACATTAAGGTATAACAAATAGGATATATTCTCTGCAATTTATGAAACTAACATATATTATTCAAAGTTCTTAGTTAATTTAACTTGTGAATAATTAAACTTGGTTTGTAGTCTTGTTTTGGGGATCCTCAAGACATGCAATTTTTGCTCAACTTTAACCTTCATACTCACAAAAACGGTATGTCAAAAGGACATTTTTTCCTTTAAACCACTATTATTTTGTACTACCTGAGGCAATATCTATTTACAAGATTATAAAATATGTGAAATAAGTACAATGCAATATTGTCTATCTTTTATAAAGATTTATTATTTACCATTTTATAAAGAAATAAATGTGAAAAGAAATGTTTCTATTTAAAAAATTTCAAAATTATCAAATATAAACCATCTACAATGCAATATTTATTATTTACCATTTTATAAATAACTATGAAAACAAGTTTTTATTCATAATTTTATAATAATATCAATGAATTATATAAAAAATATTTGTTTCTTTATAAATTCATAAATGATAAACATTGCATTGGGTTAGTTGGTTTGCATTTTTAGAATGTTGTTAATATAAAATTATTCTTGTAAATAAACAATCTAATAAATAAATAGTGTTTCATATTTTTGTTGTAAATTCCTAAAGAACAAAATGTATAAATTCAATTTCATATGTTTGAGTTTTATTAAAATTCTAATTGCTTTTTAAAACAACAAATATTGCCGTGAGAGTGAAGGTAATTAAAATAATAGTAGTGTCAAGGGAAAAACCATCCTTTTGATTCACCATTTTATTGTGCGCATAAAAGCTAAAGATTGTCCAATTCTTTTTCTTTTAAACATTCTCTGCAAAGATATTTTCAAAATACTTTTTATATTTGCAATATGGTCATATAGAATTACTTGTGCAGAATTTTTATAGTTTAAATTATAACAGTTATTTGAAGAGTATAGTCAATTTTATAATTAACTGATGATAAATGTTTTGTATAGATAAATACATTTGTAAATATTTACTTATTACTTTCCATAATGGTTGTTAAAGCAACTATTCATAACCCAGTTTTGTAGATAAAGTAGCATCTACATCTACAAAAGGAAATTAGAGATCACACACCCATAGAAAAAGATTAAAAGTTTTATAGAGTCAATAAGTGTTACAATTTTATAAAAGAGAAATATTGCAATTTGTACAAGAGAAGAATTTATATTTGTGTTTAGCAGTTATTTTCAAAAGTGCATTTTTCCTTGACTAACAAAAAAACAAGCTATACCAAATGTAACACTATTTAGAAACGGCAGGTTAATTAACCAATTAATTAACCACAGAAGTTAATTACGGGGATTACTTAAACCGATAGATATAACGAAAGACATACTGAGCGATATTCTTTTTGTTTTGTTATTTTCAAGTGCGAATCAAGATAATCATTTTTACTTTCTCGCTGAAGTTTGATGCTGAGATATGCCAAATTCTCTGCGAGGACAAAGGAAGGAAAAAGAGAAAGAAAAGAAAGAAACAGAGGGACAAGACTTAACAACTTAGATGATAAAAGAAGGAAAAAGACCACCCACAAAAGCGATGTTGTTTTGGGTAGTGGAATGGCGAAAATTCTGATGGTCATTGTCGTAAAAATTAGTTGATGAATCCCAGAGCTTTTGGGCAGATAAAACATTAACTGTGTCATGGTGGCCAAGACTTGTGTTATCGGGAAATGATTTAATGGGTCATCTGCCGACCGCACACAGAGTCCGGCCCTGGATTGAAGAGATGTCGGCTGGACAGGACATCTGTGTTCTGTTGAAATTCGTTTGTGATAACAAAAGCCATGTTATTGTGTCTTTCTTAATTAACCCAATTTTCGCCAAAATTCCGTCCACTTAATGTTGGCGAAAAACTTGATTGAGGAATTCCATATGCCGAGAAGTTGGATAAAAATTGAGATTATCATTTGACGCCTATTGGCCGAATAGCCAGGCAGAGGTGATCATGTGACGCAGGGAGGAGGCCTGCCACCGCCCATTGAGAGGATAGGTATGAGATGTTACTGCGAGGAAGTGGGAAAACCGTTGATGCCCTCTAAAGTATGGTGAGATACCCATATGAGAGCAGAAGAGGGTGGGAGTGGAAGAAGATTTCCAAAAATGGAAAATGATAAATATTTCTGACCGAAAACAAAGGAAATCCTTATTGGGGATTTGAAATCAACGTGGTGGCCACACCATGTCCAACCCCACGCCAGGTTTTGATCGGCGTCCATATAAGCAAACGTCTTCAGGTGTTTTAGACAGTGAGAGAGAGTACAGTCAGTACAGTAAGAGAGAGCAGTGCAGTGCAGTGCAGTTCGCAGAGAGATCCAGTCGAGCCCAAGACACAGGACTCGGAGGATAACGCCTCGCACAGGTGACCACACGATTCCATGCCTTCCGACTTAGACTTCTAACCAAGAACAAACTCGTTGAAGTCCGACTTTAGATTTCCCACCAAAGCAAGTTTCCGACTTAGACTTCTAACCAAGAACAAATTATAGAAGCCTGACTTATATTCTCCACCAGAGACGACTTTATTGAAAAACAACCCAGATATCTAGAAGTAGCTAAGAACGCAAAAAGTGTTACAATCCACATTTTTTTTCTTTGGGCTGGGAGAGAAAGAGAGAGACGCACTCCTGTAACTCAACAAACCGACATAAAATTAATCACTATTCCTAACCAGTCGCTCGCCTTGAAGTTGTTGTTTGTGCTTTTGTTTTTTTTGTCTACATTTATTGTGCAGTATCACCTTGACCCGGATTCGACTGGCACTACGGCCCGACGTCTGATTGATCTCGTCAACCTAAGATCAAATCACAACGTGGGTAGGTTGAATCGAGATCAAAGCAGTTGATTCGGTGACCAGGCATTGGAAGTGAGCCGAGTATGACAAGTTGGTACTAGAACCCAACAAGACTTCAACCGATGTCCCAGGGTTAGCCCGTCACAAAGGACCGACGTCACATTTGGCGTCGTGACTGAAAGAAGGTTGGGTGTCACACAAATAGTTTTATGACATTTATACAAAAAAAATGTCAGTGCATGATAAACTATTGATTAAGAACTGCCATATTTATCAAATTATTTAACAAGCTATAATTATATAATTTATTGACTTTCTATTAAGAACAGTAATAATACCGTATATACTCGCGGATAGGTCGCCCCCACCAGATAGGTTGCACCCCTACTTTATGGCTTAATAATGGATGATTTACTGTTGACTCGCAGATAGGTCACACTATAATATGGAGAGTTACACAGCCCTTTTTAAACATAAGAATTATCAGATATCTACCTTTTATTTCAAAACTTACAATAATTAATACACTTTTGCAGTTAAAATACATTTTGCCAATCATTGTAGAATTAGATTTCTACATTCTCAGTTTTAAACCCATTAAAAGAGGATCACAGCTAAGTATTCTCAGTTTGTGCTGAACCCATTAAAATCAGCTCCTGAGTTCAGTACGAAGCAATGCTTTCTGATTGGTCCATAAATAATAATGTCATGTTTTTGCCTACTGCATGGTTGACCTCGAGTTGACCTGTTCAGAGTTCAACATGCCAAAAATTGGTAAACATTCTTTCTAGCCTCCCACATGATCAAGAAACTTCAACACAACTCAGTAAGTTCTTAAAATAATCAACTCGCCACATGAATTCATGAAACTCAACTTCCTCACTAAAAGTTAATTTTTATTAACATCAACCTGGCTTATGGAATTCATCTAAGATGAGATTCACAAACCAACTCACTCAATATCTTAACAACATAAAGGAAATTGTAACTATATCAGTCGAAGTGAGACGACTCTGCAGTAAGTCAAGTAATCTCTTTCATTCAATTTCACCATCAATATAAACTGTTTAATTCCTTACCAGATCTATATCATAACACCCTTTATATTACTCTTGGTCACACAACCAAGAACTCTAGTGTTTTAAAAACTTTATTATATCATGTGTACTTGTTATATAAAAATATTTTCTGTTGAAACAAATATCTGCCTATTTGATTATTTCTCTTGTTGTTGTTGTCTTTGTTGCATTTGATTTTAGTAAAAATAGTAGAGGGTCAGTTTAATTTGTATTTGTCACCGATACAGATTGACTAACCCACTACATCATCATGTAAACAAAAAGAAGTAACTGTTTTACTGGTATTTTTATATTTACTGCATATTATTTTAATTTAAAACCTGCTTCATAACTCTTTCTTTTACTCATGATTAGGGTTGGCAACAATTAAAATTATAAACTATAAATTTGGCTACCAACTATATCACTATGGAATGCAAAATAGTACAAACGTTTTGGGTACTAAATTCATGCACATTGTTAATTGTAAAGAACACTTAAGAACATCTATTAATGTTATATGAAACAACCATTAAAGAAAATTATCTCAAAAAGAATATCTTTCATTTCTTTAAGTCATATTTTCCAATGTATTTTTGATTTTTTGACAAAATATATATATTTTGCAGAATGAATCGTGGGGCTATTTGTTCTTTGTCAATGAACATCTATACGTGGTTCCTTAACTTATATATACATGTTCAGAGTTTTCTATATCAATCTAGTGTGAGTGCCCCAACCAAACAGTGACTGATGGATCAATGAATATTTTATGATTTTATTTATTGTGATGGATATGTGAATCTAGCAGCATGAGTTAAATTTAAAGCAGTGAGTCAATTTATATGATAGATAAACTGTTTCTATATGGAGAATATATTTGCAGTCACTCTCTCACAGACATGCTGTTGCTTCCCTCTGTCTTTTCTACAAATACTTTCATGGTAACTGCTCCAATGAGCTACTTTCGCTCGTTCTAAAACTGCATGAATTTAAACATATTACTAGGTTGGCATCTCAGTCCCACCCTTTCACTGTTGAAACGGTTAAATGTAGCCATCTTTTCTACTCCAATAGCTTCATGTCTCGCACTTTCAGTCTGTGGAACTCCCTTCCTCTTACTTGCTTCCTTGATAGCTATAATCCCCAAATATTCAAATGCAATGTCAATCACCATCTCCAGATGCCTTGAACTATTCCCTGTCCTTCTCTTCATCCTTTCCTCTATCATGCCTCTTTACTCTTGCTCCCACTCTCTGTAACTCCATATGTGCTAGTGGCACTCCCACCTTTCTTAGGGTGAAATGCTTAAAAAAAAAAAAAAAATACATAGCTTTAGTGTTTATGAATATCATTTCCGATTTCTCAGAAATCATGGTGACAAGGTAGTGTTGTTTTACATTTATGTTGAGCGGATAGGTTGCACCCCTAATGTTTTGTGAAATTTTTGGTAAAAAAAAGTGTGATCTATCCACGAGTATATACAGTATATACATTTATTACTTTTAATAGATTTATACCATTTTATTTTTTAAGAACTAAATAAAAACAGTTTATAAGACAATACCAAACTTTACTTTTAATAAAACTAAAAAAAAATTAAATTTTATTCTGGACAAAACCATTTTTTAATGCAAATTTTTGACCACCTATACATAGAATTTTGTTCATTTGATGTTTGCAGACGGCATATAATTGAATGAAATGTTTGAGTAATGGCAGTGGAATACATAGCATTTTTGCCAACCTCTAAAACCACATTCTAAAACTGGGCAACCTCTTGTAAAATATAAAGATTACAATTACAGTCATTTATTGTTTTGAATGCTGCCAAACAAAAAAAATAATTAAAAACAAAAAATGGTAACAACACAATAACTGGAAAAACATATTTAAAAATAATTGCAAAGAAAATGTTTTTCATAAATAACCATGTTTTAGGATAAAATTTAATTACATTAACAATATAAGCAGTATGAAAAAAAAATTTCCTCACAGTAAGTGATTTGTAGTGTAAACCTTAAAGTAAATGTTCAATGTATTACTTAATCATAAATTAAATTTAGATAAAAATGGCATTAGTGGAACTGGAGGGAAAAATGGCACACCTGATTTTGTATTCTATTTATTCATACTAATTCAGTTTAATGCCGTCCAGTGTAGACTGCTCCCTCTTGCTCTCCTCTTCATCCACAATGCATAATGGCTACTTTGAAAAATCAATATATTGGTCACTTTTCAATTTAAGTTTGTATATAGAATTCCTCATATGTGAGCTGAAAAGCTAAAATTAATCTTTTTATAGTTAAATTTTAATGAGAAAAAAAATAAAGCTAGTAATTTAATACATTGATCATTGAGAGGTGAGCTTTTATAGAAGGAGCTCTGATTGACTTGCTCAGATGTTCACCTAGAAAGAAATTCACATATGTAACAACTGTATGTTTTTTTATGTTTGGTTGTTTGTGTTTTTCTTTTTCAAATATTGAAGACAACATGGAGTTGAAATGCAATATGCAAATCACTAGATATTGTCGTAGACAATATTGTAAACCAGTCAGAAGAACTGATGGCTGCTAACATTGTTGTTTATGGCTGTAAGATCCAAGTCGTGTCAGCTGAAAAAGTGTTAAGAAAAAGAAGAATTCTACACAGGATTAAGTAAACTTTGTCTATTAGAAAGAAAAAAAAAACATAAAATGTTCATTAATGGGGATTTAATTTTGAATGTCACGTCTCCTTTGATGGTAAGAAGACATCACCCTTTCAAATGGAAGCCTCAAACAACAATGGCGAACTCATGTTAAACTTTTGTTATTCAAAAAGACAGTCCATCCTTAATACAGGGTTCAATCATCCCATGAAATACTGCATCTCATGGCATAGTCCAGGTAATGTAACAAAAAATATTATTGGCTTCAGCATTTCAGACTCTTGGATTAGGTAGTTTGTGACAGCTGTTAGAGTATATGACTCCTACTTTGAATCTGATCAAATACTACTTGTAATCAACCTGACACCAGCCAACAAAACAGCTAGCTTCTGCACACATAAACCACAAAAAACACAGGTATAATATCTAAACACTTAAAAATTGAAGGGGTAAATTGATGTCAATAAATTTTGATCAAAACATCATAGAGGAATCAAATAATGCTATCATATCTTCATTAGCTGAAGTTCTTGGCAAAGACCACACTTGAGGACTGGCACTACAGAAATGCAAACAAAGAACTGTACCAAATAACAGAAACCATATCACTTGAGGACTTTCAACAGCAGCAACAGCTAAAATTGATATCACATGTAACTTGAAGAGAAAATGACATAATCAAGATGTTGACATTCCATACAACTTCAAATAAAAGATCATGAAGGAAACTCCCATCAATACTGGAAAGAGTGATAACAGCTATTTAACTTGAGAAACCTGTTTTCCTGAAAAATTGTTTTAATAGAAAAAATTTATAAATTTCAGTCAACAGTAGTACTAGCTGCCTGGTCAAAGAATGTTTCTTTATAAGAATATGGTTAATTTCAAAAATACAAATAATAATCTGAGCATTGTTAAAAAATAAACAATGTCATATTTTCTCTGTAGTAAAATATCTTTTTTTTAACTAAATTATGAGTATATTAGTTTATTTGCCTGAGAAATATATAATCCATTACAGATTTTATAAATTTTAATTTATATATAAAGGTTAAAATAGAAAAATTATCATCTTATACAATCAATCAGCTATGCTGTCCAGGGATGATGTACTAAACAAAGCAGGAAATTGTTGTTATTGACATACTTCTACTCTAACCATCTTCACTGTTTGCGTGTTTTCAGCTAGTTGGTCTCATACTACTCATAACTTTCTAAGAGTCATTTGATAAATACTCACTTGGGACTTGTCTCACTTGGGACACCTTTACTCTATAATCACTGTGTCTATAATTGGCAACTGAACAACAAGAACACTGTGTAATTAGGTGAAAGATTACATTTGAAGATGGTTTAAATAATGACTTGTTAGGACAGTGTAGAATTAACCAAGATGAACTGTGTATAGCCTCTTGGACATGATATAGGTAGCAAAGCTGATATCCTCAAAATGTTATGCACAACAGGTTGGGAGATTTAAAAATAGAAAGGAACACGCAAGCTTTTATTAGAACTATAATTAATAATGCAACAACATATATGTGACATGAGAATACAGTTTTATTGCTAATATATAAATTATTAGTACATAAATTGTCAACTAAATTTGATATAACCATATTAGCTAAAAATAATGTTTTGGTGGTAAATTTACATGAATAGAAAGCTTAAGGCATAATGTACAAATGTACTGAACAAATAATTTTAATCTTACATATAAAAATCAATGTGTCTGTTTTTCTCTTATATTCTTATTTCTGTAGTTTTTACAAAGCTTAGCTTACTTTGACAAGAGAGCATTCAGTGAGGATCAGACTCAATATACTAGTAGTTTTAATACCAGTCTTTACTATTTTTACTATCGGTCCTTCACTTACATTACCATTGTTAAGCTTCAATTATTGAACATAAAGAAATTCAAAGTTTTCACTTAATCAAATAGAAAAAAAGAAATTTCTAAATTGACATTTAGCAATAGTTTACAAAATTACTCAACAAATGACAACTGAATAGGAGATCATTTATTGTTTTTAATAAATGATCTCCTATTCAGTTGTCATTTGTTGAGTAATTTTGTTAACTATTGCTAGTCAGCTCATTCTTCCCTGGGTGATCCATAAACTTAGCCTTGTGTCTGATTTATCTTATTTTATCACATACCTAATTAAAAAAACAAAACAACAACAGAAAATCCGTTGCCTTAAATCATTCCTATTATTGTCAAATGATATATTTCTTTTCAATTCAAAAGCATAAAATAAGCATAATGTTTTTGAAATGTAAAAACTGGATTTTACGTTTAAAATGATAGTTTTCGAGCATTTAAATTTTTGGAGTATCTCATTAAATTATGGCTACCACGATATTAATATTCAACATTTTGGTTAATACTAAGGATAGGGGATCATGTTTTTACAAATTCTTTTATGATTATTTAAGGGAATATTTACAGCCCAAAATTGTCAATGCACTGTGTTCACCACATTGATGACTAAAAATCAAATATCCAATGCTATTAGCATATTCCGTGAAAGAGTTGAGAATATTCTGCACAATAAACTTGATATAGGAAAGATTTCTGCTCAATGGATGTCACTCTTCTGACAGCTGATCAAAAGTGCACCAGGCTTATCAGATCATGATAAGCCTGGTGCAGCTTGTTGCAGATCCAGCTTGTTACCTTGAATGTTTCCTAACCAAGGATGAGTGTTGACTTCATCATTTTGAGCCAAAGATAAAAACAATCCATGAAGTGGACACAACCCTCGTCACCTGCTTCAAAGAAGCCCAAAGTCATTTCATCTTCAGGAAAGGCAACGGCCTTAATTTTTTTTTGATGCAATAGGCATTGTGTTCATTGACTATCTTCAAAAGGGCTACACATCATCAATGGAGAATACTATATCAACTTGCTGAGGCAATTACAAAAGACTATCAAGACCAAATGCTCAGGAAAACTGATGAAAGGTGTCTTATTTCATCAGGACAATGCTCCAGTGCACAAGTCCTTGGATTCAATGGCTTCTGTATGTGACTGTGGCTATGAACTGGTTGATCACCCCACTATCATCTTTGTCAAAACATATAAAAAACACTTGGTTGGGAACCAGTATCACTATGATGATGACATCATTTTTGCTTTTGATTTCTTCTTTTTTTTTTTTGCCAGCAGGATGGAAGCTTCTTTACCAATGGGATCCAAGTACTGCAACACCAATAGAAGAAGTGTGTGGACCGCAAGTGTGTGTGTGTGTGTGGGGGGGGGCTATGTTGAAAAATAAACCTTGTTTGGTCACATTCTACGAGAGTATCTTGGTCAGCCTATGAACTTTTCAACTGACCCTTATATATATATATATATATTATATATATATATATATATATATATATTTTTATATGTACATGTGTGTGTGTGGAGAGAGTTGATGGAGTAATGGATAAGGAATCAGATTGAATCAGAGAGCTGAGTTTGAATTCCAGTCAAGTCCATTACATTCACTTATATGCTAAATACCCTTGGGAAACGTATGAATCCATCTCTTCTCCCCACAGCTATAGGTAAATAGCAGGACAGACTGGGTCCTATAAGCTCAGGTGATAACTCCTGGGAGAAGGACTAACTCTGAATTCAAAACCTGAAGAGAGTTGTTTGGAGACCTTGTGGCCTCCTGTGGAGTGGTTCTCTGTATTCAGCTCTTCCAAAAATATGTCAGTTCTGCACTTGTCTTCACCACCATAATCAAATCATATGTGCAGGTAAACTGGCTGCTTGGTTCTAAGAACTCAGCTGTTGGACTCTCATATGCCAAAAAATGACAGGAGAATCTGCCATATATATGTTTACCTTGAAGAAGTCCAACAGAAGACGAAATATGTCAGCTAAGTTTTCTTTCTGTCTTTATTCATATATATATATATATATATATATATGAATGTGAGAGAGAGAGGGAGAGATGATACAAAAGCAATTTTAACTTATTACTTTTTATTCTGCTCAAAAGTTAAGGCCAATATTTGATAAACAGGGTGTTTTGAATTGAGCCCTACTTCATGACAACTATGATGTTATCCAAAGTATCAGGACATGTGAGTAGAAGGTTAATGCTTTTACTAGATGAAATGGTACAAACATTTTTAAATTCAAATAAGGCATGTATTGCTTGAATTGGGGTAATTCTTTTACAAGTTCCTACTGACACTTATTAAGTCCTTAGCAGTCACTGAATCCAAGATACTAAAGTGTATAAATACATTTTCTGAGTAATATATGCTAAAAGAAATATTTAGATATACTATCACAAAAAGTAGGTATTCATATATTTTAGTTCTGGAAATAAAATTTGCTTAAAAATTATTTATGACAACTGAATGAAATATATAAAAAAATCATTAATAGTACTTTAAAATAAAATCATTGAAAAAATGATCCTGAAAATTCATCTGAAAAAATATATGGTATTTTTGTATGTGTATGTGAACAACATTAAATTCTGACCATTTTTAACATAACATAAATGGGTGAAGAAAGTATCTTGCAATATTTACAAAGAAACAATAACATTATCTTTAAAAGAATCTACACAGAACATGAATTCTTTCATAATTCAAGGTTAAGTAACCAACTAAATTTTATGTTAAAATCTCAAAGCAAGTAAAAAATAAGAATTAGTATAATTTGAAATTCTAATCAAGTTTTTTTATAAAGATTTCCTTTGATTTGATGCATAGAAAAAATTATGGAAATATATGTTTAGAAAAAATTCTATTTCATTATAGTAAATGAGTATTGATTTATAATTAAGAATGATTAATAAGTTTCAAATGTTTCTTCAAATGAATCCAGTTTCAATATTTAAGATTTTACTGCATCAATACAATTTGATCATTTCTTTCCTATTTCAAGTTCAAAGGTTTTAAAATTTCCCATAATGTTAATTGCCTTTTCTAATCAAAATAAATAAATTTTATATTAATATAAGAAAACAGAAAAATTAGTTTCTGTTGAGAGATATGTTGTAAGCATGTTCAATAAGATACAAAAAAAGGAAATTTGAAATATGAAAGACAACAAAAACACATTGTAACTACATTGACCCTGTTTTACTATCACTTACATCAAAATGTTTCTGTATGTATGTGTGTGATAAAAGTAGGAAAAAAAGTAATTCCTACCTGTCTTGCATTACCAAATTTGGTTGAGGGCCAAAGGGATGAGTGTTTTTAAATTTGACACTTCCTCTATTTTCTTTGGTGTTCACATTTACCATTTATTTGTTACATTGCTAAGTTACAGTGATGAATGACTCTGTTCCTTGTCATTGGAAGCTTCTCGTATTTGTTTAACTGTTTTTCTTTTATTGTTTTATAATTTTTAAGCAGTGTTCATCATGTTTTTATTTTTGGATGATATATTTGTTGTGTTACATTCTTTGCTGAGGAGAAAAACATTGTTTCTTTAACTCCTCAGCTGCAGCCTTTGTAAATAACAAAAAACAAACACAAAACTAATCTGCACAAAAAAGGAGCAAAAACATGAAATATTGAATAGATAATCATGTTTAATATTTAAATCGGTTGAGTCTACATCAATTGCAGACAATTCAATGTATTTAATTTGTCATTTCTACTTAATAAAGAATGCCTTGTCCTGTTTAACACAAAAACTTATCTTTAATACTGAAATTTATTTTACATGATTTGGAATCAGTAAAGCTTTCAGAAGATGTGGGGATAGCTTAATGGCTATTGAAGAATTAGTATGTCAGGTTCAAATTCTAATTTAGTCTGTTGCATTTATATTGAGAAAAGTATAAATCTATTTCTTCCACTCCCAGCTATATGTTAAATAGCAAAGTAGAGCAGGCTCTCCAGCCTCAGATGGCAGCTAATCAAGGAAAATAACTATTCTGAATTCAAATCCATAGCAATGGTAATTGGAAACCACTCCACTATTTTTATATATTAAACAAAACAATTCTGTGGAAAGCTATGATTGCTTATGTTTTGAAGGGAGATAGCATTAATGGGTATTATCAATTACAGGATAAATCTAATTTTATTAACCTGAACACAGTTTTTGTAAATCCCCAAATGTACAATAAAATATAATTTCTTTTGTGTTAAAATATATTTTTATTGTTTTTTTCTAAAAATGCCTGTTTTCAATTTCTTTTACTTCTTATTTCTATTTTGTTTTATTACAGATTATAAAAATTTTATTCATTTATAAATAAGTAATTTACATTTCAAGTTCCATCAGATTTCATTGACTTCAAATTATTTTGCTGCCTCATTTATTTGATTTGATAGTATCTTAAATTTGTATTCAGTTAAAAAAAAATGTATTTGTTATTTTTGTAATAAAAATGTTATTTTCTATAAAAGCAGTAAACAAAAAATACTTATCTCTTCTATTCCAGACACAGATTTGCTTATCCACTTTGCTTAGCTGTTCTCATTTCACTTAACTTACTATATTTCTTGGTTTAATTGATATGTTTGTATTAATGTTATAACTATAGCATTTTCCAATAATATATTATCAACTGATTCACAGTAGCATAGTTTTTTTTGCTATAAAAATATATCTATTCTTTCAAAAGATGAATTAAAAATATAATTAAGAACTTGTAAGAAGATAGTATTTTCACCAGTCAAACTTAAACGAATGTAACTTTCTTTCTAGCAAAGATAAAAATAAGCCTACCTATTATTCATACAAGTAACAAAGACAAAAATGAAGAAAAAATGTGTAGGTCTGCTTTCCTTGTAGACTTAATAAGACAGTCAAGTTGAGACATTCACTAATTGCTATAGGCTATATACTTACCCATAACTAATGCACCATCATTATTTTCAAATTAAAGGTAACTCTATTTTTAGTAATTATTTGTAATTAAGGATTTCTTTATTTTTTTATCATTTTAGACTTCTATCCTTGTTTGCATTTTGAGGCAACTACTGCAAAGGAATTGATCACAAGTACTTAACTGTTAAGTAAATTATATTACTACATTTACATATACTAGTTTCTTCTTATTTTAGGGGAAAATTATGAATCTATTTACATATCCATGTTCATGATAAATGGCATATTATGCCGAAATATTGACTCACAGCCAGTTTAAAAAATACAAAAAGTGAAATATCCCAAAACGAACTTGATAAATAGGAATAGATTTAAATAGATAGTATACTTAACTGCAGGTACAGTTAATAAATATTGTGGTATTGTTTTAAAATTTACAAATATGATTTGTATTTCCCAGTTGCTTTCATAATCACCACCAATCTCATGATTGAGTGTGGTTTGGCTGAGCACCTAATAAGCTCCCTCCATATATGTTGGTTGCATGTCCATGTCTAGGTTCCTGTGAATGATCTTCCAGTCCACTCAGTGATGCTGTCATCCAGTTTTACCCTCTTCTTTTTTGGCATAAGGTGGTAGTATGTAGGATGGCAGTAGAAAGATTGTTGACACATGATGTGTTCATGCTAATTCAACTCTCTTTTTAACATGAGGTTTTGAGACTTTGAAAATACAGAAAAATAAATAAATATATTTGCAAATTCTCAATGGCTACTAGATTTTCATGAAGTCTAAAAATAACATGTAAAAGCAGACTTGGTGTCTCCCCCATGTGGATGTCATAGCAAGCATAGAGAGATCGATCGTCAAATTAATCGAATGCACCCCCAACCTCTTCAGATATTAGATGTATATGAAAATGGAAAACAATAGAACATCTCAGAGAAGCAATAAAAACTGTCACAAGTAATGTTGAAGATTGGTGAAATTTATAGAATATCAAGGATACTATATCAACATGTAAAATAATAAAATAATAATTATTTAGGGCATATAGAATATTGTGTTAATCAAATATGTTTCTCTGGAACTATTTCTTTTGGATTTAATCTTAGATAAATGATTATATTGTACTTAGTCTGTTTGCATATTAAAACCTGACACCCACATGATTTATTTAAAATAAGTATAGATATTATTAACTGAAATTACATGGTACATTTATACATAGATCCTGGTATTTTATCACTATCTTTTGGTCAATATTTCTGTGGGTTTTTGGCGTAAATATTAGTAATTTTTAGCCTGTAATTATGTTAAATAAAGTGTTAAAGATTTTAGCCAAGATTTGAGCAAACTAATTGCAGGATGTACTGGATCATCTAATAACTGCAAACAGGCATATTGTGAAGAGTAGGGCAATCCTAGATATCCTGCATTTGGTACACATGATTGTGATGAAACTGCACTGATCAATTTAAATTGTTCCAGGGCCTTTGATAGAATTGATCATCATTCTTAATTAGCCTGATTTAGCCCACACTTTCACTCCTGGATTTGCCACTTGCTGTGACACCTGGAGCTATAATAGAAGTGAACAGTGTAAAATCAAAATGTTGTCAAGATCTGTTCACAAAGACTGGTCCTGCATGGAATCACTTTAACTGGCCTGATCAAGTACTCTGTATATACTGACCATGTCTCCAGAAATTGAGAAGGTTGGCAAAGAAGTCTGGTTAGATGAGATGGTAACGTTGGCAAAAATTAACTGTGAGGAGTCTGTTATGCAGTTGTACTTGTGAAGATATTTTCCTCTTTCCAGCCCCTTCAGTTAGATGGATGGGCAGTGTAAGATACTCAATGTCTGGTTTGGAGTCAAAAATAATTTTCTGCTATTACATATAAAATGTCATGTGATAAGCCTGCATAAGCAAGAAAATAAAGCCAGTCCCAAGATTCAATTCCTGACTAGCAACTTACATATCTTACAGACCGAGAGATATGGCTATCTTTGAAACATTTTGACATTCAAGAGGATTTTTCGTTTCCTTATCAGCATCCTTCCTTACTTATCACTTCCATTTACTTCAAGAGTTTGACATGTTTGTATCTTTGTCTATAAATATTGTATTCTACTCTTAATGAAGTCATACCATTCTATTTCAGTGTTTGTTTAGTTAACCATCTCTACAAACAACAGCTGTGGAATAGTTATTTACCCACAATCTTTATACGTTCACCTTTAGCGAGGATCAGTACTTCCAATCACATAAAACCAAACTAGGTGAGATTTAGAGAGCATGGAGATCAAAGAGCTACACAGTGCACTATGTGATCTGTTGACACCAATGCTTCAATAATAAAGAGGCTGGCATATTGAAAGATTTGCATTAATCATGGGCAATTATTTTCCCATTAGAAAGCCGAAGAAAATAATTGCCCATGATTAATGCAAATCTTTCAATATGCCAGCCTCTTTATTATTGAATCCCCCATTTGCAGCAATGGGGGATTCATCATTTGACAAGAAGAAACAGAAGATGTGAATGATAAATAAGGTGACATGGATGAAAAATGTCCACAGCAATTTGTAGCTTTTCCACTATAATCATGTTGATTAATTTTGGTTTATGGATAAGAACAAGGTGGAAAAGAAGAGCCTACTTTAGTTGGACATGTGGAAGGTTAGTGAATATAATGCAAGTTCAATGGTAAGTAAATGACATGGGTGGTATACAAATAAGAGGAGGGAGTAGGAAGTGAAGATGATGGAGATAAAAAGCATAGATAATGCTTGATACAGGGCTTGTAGTGAGTAAGTTTGTAGTGTTTGGAGAAGCATCCATGCAGGAATCTAGTCCACAAAGCAGTAGTTCTTGTGAAGAAGGACTAGGAAGTAAAGGTGAAGAAGATAATAACGATAGATAATGCTTGACACTGGGCTTGGAGTGATTAATTTTATAGTGTTTGAGGAAGCATCCATGCAGGAGTCTATTCCACAAAGTAGTAGTTCATGGCAAGAAGGATTAGGAAGTGAAGATGATGATGACAAAACGGATAAATAATGCTTGACCATGGGCTTGGAGCGATTAAGTTTGTAGCCTTTGGGAAAGCATCCATGCAGGAGTCTATACCACAGTGTAATGGTTCTTGGGAAGAACCTTTCTTCGTGGAACTTCCTTCTTACAAATGCAATATGATTAGAATGACAGTGATGTGATCATGTGTGTATATAGCATTGGTAGTTTTGGGCTGTAAACCTGAATTAGTAGAACCAAAGAAGGCAGCTCCTTATACCATTTGCCATAGAAACAGCAATAGAGTTATAATAGCTGTGCAATGTTATGCCTATGCAAAAGGGGTGGTGAGTTGCAAAATAGGTCATTTCCCACATGGGTGGATCAAGGATTTTGAATTCTGTTCAGGCTGGAAGGTGATGATTGGCAAGTCCAGCCCAGGAGATGTAGAAGTAATTCTCCATTACTTGTCTGACGTGACTCTTGTAAATGAAATGTCCAGTATGAGGAGAGTCGGATACTTCCTGGAGTAGTTGAAGGATATGACCATTTTCCCATCATCTCTAGTGATGGTTTCTCTATATGAGATTCACTTATGGTCTTTGTTGAACTTGAATCACAAAAGAAATTCAAAGCAAAGTGCAAAGGAAATTAAAAGTGCAACCATTCTTCACGACTGGAAAAAATTCAATGTCTGCTCAGTGATGATGAAACGTTACCAGCTTGATTTTTGTGGTACTGGAAGTTACAAGCCAATTTTCATCCAACTTGAGCTAGAGGAAAGATCTCTTGCTCTGATCAACTTGACTTTTGGTGGTCTGTGTATAAACTATGGTCAGGAGTTTGTTTTCCTGGAAATCTTGTTATTGCAGTTAATAGGTTTGGTGGGCTTTTGAAGCCCTGTTGTGGTTGGTCCTTTAGCATTTTTGTGGATGCTTCAGGTGCCTAGTTTTTGCCGTTTCATTTTTCATCTGTTTGTATAGGTGTGTGGAGTGATTAATTTTCTTCAGATCCCATCATGGTTAGGATTGCAGTGGGTGAGGTTTTAATACTAACAGATGTTTTATTTGATTTTGTCAATATGTTATATCCTTGTATATAAACATTGGGGACATTTTTAGATGTTGTTATTCTTTTCAACCCCTTTCCCATGAAAAACTGTACATATGGGACTAGTTAGAACTTCATAGAGAAAGTGCGGTAAGAATGTGCTGTGTAATTGAAATGTTTTGGTGAAAGGGTAAGCATACCAGCGAATGGGTCAGTGATAATGTCTAGCTAAGTTAGTGATAGGACTTCTCTGTTCCCCATTTTTGCACCTTGTGGTAGAATTGTACTTTTATGTACAATAAATATTTTTGAAGTTGAAAGATTGGTGCAGCACATTCTGTCTGTCTTCTACAAGATTAAATTTAATCAAACTTTGTACATAATCTAATAAGCTCTTCCTATTTTTTAAAAAACAGCAGAAATTTTTTAATTCAAATTTAAAAAATTACTGAGTTCATTCTTTTTGCTTGGTATATTGTAAAATACCTATGAGATAACTTTTATATTTAATTCTATAAATTCTACTCAGTCAAAATAGAAAATTGATATTTTGAAATACGAAGAAGCATATTTTCATTAATTACTAGTTGATAAATATCAACATTCAGTTGGAGTGTGTTGAGGGTGCAAAGAAGTCCCTCAGACAAATAATAAAAGGAAAATACACTACAAATAAAGCAAAATAAACTTTTGTTTATTTTCGTAAAAAAAGATATAAGAATAATTTTTTTTGTACAAAAATGAAATTGTCCGTAAAGCAGTGGAAGAAAAGGAGAAAGAAAGGCACTGGGATGGTGAGAGGGAAAAGGTAGGACAATGTGTAGCGAGCGAGATGAAAGAAAGAGAGGGTGAAGGAATGTTCACTGATACGCGATACTGCCTGTTGTGTGAACTGTTGAAATGTGTGTGTGTGTGTGTGTGTGTGTGTGTTCGAAGCTGTCCGTGTCGCTTTGATGTCGGCTTGTCGCTGTTCTCCCTCTGGTCTGATGAGAGTTTCTACCTTCCTTATATCTGAATGATGAGGCTCCGGGGAGATTAAGAAATGGGTTTCTTATGTCGAGCCCTGATTGGTCAATAAATCATATTTTTTTACCACGTGGTGTGCTTTTCACTACGTCCAAACTTTTGGGTGCGCCGTTCTTGTTTTTGACCCCACAGGGTATGGTGAGGAGTGAATTCCCGCGCAGTTGTATTTTTTTTATACCCGTGGTGTGAATTAATTTTTATTGTGTGTATGGAAAATAAAATAAGGAACAGCACAAGTGGTACTCAAATCAATTAACGATAGTGTCTCAAATAATTGTAATGACAAACAAAAAAAATGGGTCGAAATTGAAAGTTTATCTTTTTTTTTAGTCTTAGAAAACAATAGGGATTCTAGATTTTAGATTCCCTTATGTGAAACGACATACAAATAACTGAAAGTTTAAATTATGAAATTTAAAATAAATGATTAAACATTTGTTTTGTTTCATATGCCTGTCGGAAATGCAAAAATGGCACGAAGAAAAGAAAACTATGATTCATAACTCAACGAATTTTGTACGTGAGACAGACTTTAAATCCAAATTGTTTAATTTAATTGATATTCTTCTATTTTTCAATTAAAAGTATCCCCCATAAACTGTTTAGAGAGATTATCAGTTGAATATAAGTTTTAAAAAAAAAAATTTAAATCAGTCGTTCTCATAAGTGTTGACGAATATACCTGTGACTCGACTAGTCATTGTACCTTTAGTTTTACCTGTGGAAAAGTGTCATTCGACCAGTTGTGTCTGATCGCACAAGTGAGATAAATTACTTCAACATGGCGAAGAAAGAATACCACCGATAAATTAAGGTAAGTACAAGTGAAGCATAATAATATTAATAACAAAAAAGATATTTATTTATGATGGAAATTTTCATGCAGAATGTCTTTTTCTTTATCAATGATCTGCTTTTTTGGTCGTGTTGTTTATTCACCTTTTAGAATTAAAAGTATTTTGTTAAGTTTGTAAGGAAGAAGTTGATTCAGACTGGGGGGGGGGGTTAATACTCCTTGCTTGATCATTATTATTATTTTTTTTAATGTTGCAAAAGAAAAATGAAATGCACCAATTCCTTTTTTTTGTGTGTTGTCTATGAAAGCTTTCTCCCAACGACCTGACTAGATTGCATTTTATTTGCTTGCTTTATAAAATGTTCATAAATGATCTACAAGTTACAAAAAAAATGTTATTTTCTTCTTTTGAAGACTTCCTGTATACTTTATTTCCAACCAAAATATATCTTTAAATTTATGTTTTTAGTGAGTCCAATGTATCTCATTTCACTGTAATTTTCACTGTTGTATCATTACTTTTGAAAAGGTCCGTGTATTTTTGGCACCAGTATTGTATTCTTGTCCGAACGTAACAAACTTAAAATCTGTTGAAAATTTCTTAACTAAAATCATTTTAGTTAGTAATTTTAGTAAAATAATGGCATAACCGATTTTTTAAAGCAACCATTTTTTTATGATCATTTCTTTGTTGTGTTTTTTTATCATCAAATAAGTGAGAGATAAAATTAAAAAGTAAAGTCAAGTAAAGAGAAAGACTAAAGAAAGACGTTAACAACTTTAGTTAGAAAGTTAGTCTTTTTACTCATTTCCATGCAAAAAAGCACTCGATCCTACCAGGATTCCCCACCACGACGATCTTCTCCAGAAAAACACACACACACACACAACAAAACAAAGAAATTCTGTTTGGAGAGATTGTTTTGGGAAAGTGGGTTGGGCCGAGAACTTTTCCATATCTGCTCGGACGAACAGGTTTTTTTCTTGAAGTAGGAGATACAGTCTTTCGTGCAAGAAATAATTTAATTGAAATTGAATAAAAGTAAAAAAAAAACAAAAAAAAACTCATGCTTACAAATTTGTAACCTACTTATATATACTTAAGTTGCGTAAGTCCACTTGGAATTTACCAATTGTGCCACTTTAGTTACTGTTGCCAAAACTGATCGAGCCAAGAAAATTCGTGAGAATTTCCGATGAGTATTTAAGAAAAAACGTAAAATTTATTGATAGTTTTCAAAAGATTAAATTTTTAGTTAGAGAACTTTTAAAGTTATTTATTTATGATTTTAGAACGAATCAAATGTTTCATTTAAATTTTAAAAACTTCTTTTTTTTTTTTGGTCACAAACTCGTTCTACATTTTTTTTGTTGCTGTTTTCATTATATTGGGTTCAGTGTATTTTCCGTGTTTTAACATGATTAACATTAGGATTTCTCGAAAGAGATAAATTTATTTGAAATGAAAAAAAAAAAATTTGCAATAAAAAAACTTTAGTTTAACAACAAAAATCCAACTTTTTGTGGGCAGAATAATAAACTATTGACAAGGGCTTCGAATTTAAATTTATCATTTCTCATAATCTCACCATACTTCAAGCGAATCACAAATTGTCTGTGTCTAGTGAGTCCTAGGCATCCGGAAATAACATCTGAATGTAGAAAAAATTAGTTAAAAAAAAAATGTAGTTTTAGTGCAACTTCTTTAAAACAACATTAAAAAAAATTGATTTGTCCAATGGAAGTGGATGAAAGATGCTGTGAAACTGAAAGTTTATGTCAAAAAGACTTAGTTTGGCATGACTTTTTAAATCGGTAAGATATTTTTTAATTTAAAAAGGTTTAAAAATTTTAAATCTTTCGTGTTAAAAATTAAATTTGACTTGTTTCGTTAGTTCTTATTTGAAAGTTCTTGGATTGTGACTAAAATGTTTAAAAGTAAAACATTTTAATTAGAAATATCAAATAATCCTTTTTTGGATAAGGTGATTATGGCATAAAAACATCATCTACTACTTCATCTGTAATAGTTTTAGTTTTAAAATAAATCATAAATCATTTATCAGTTACAATTCAATGAGCTTCCTTCCTGTTGATAAATATTTATAATTCTCAGTAAATAATTATAACCACTCGAACATAAAAATAATCATAAAAATGAGAAACAGAAAGACGTGGAAACAAAAGTTTCTCATTCCACGTCTTTCTGTTTCTCATTTTTATGATTATTTTTATGTTCGAGTGGTTATAATTATAATTTGTTACAAAACAAATATTATTTATTCAGGTCGTTATGTGATGTTGGATTGATAGTAATATTGGGTAAAAGAGTTCGGGGGTCAAATGTATGGATCGGAATACGACAAAAGGATAAGATACAAAATAAGCAAAGTTTGTACACTACAGTTTTTCCTGTATGTCTTTTTATAGATACGTGTGAGTGTTCAGATAATTTATTTGGATAGATACAAGTGTCTGGGGTTTTCTTACTTTGAATTGTTGTTTAGTGCTGTTATGTCATGAAAAAGTAAAAAGAGCAGAAATTTTCGTTGACACATGTATTGACGGCATGTTTGATTATTGAGAATGTTACGTGATTGTGTGTGAGTGGGGTTCACATTGGTTTAGAAAGAGTGATTTGATAATTATAATTGTTATGATTATTATGCTTATTTTTGACACTAATTTTTATTTATTTACTTTTTTATGGATATGACAAAGTGACAGTGTAATTATTTTTTTATATATGTATTTTTTATGGACATGGCAATCTGTACTTATTAAAAATAATAAACATTTTTTTTATATCAATCATTACTTCATTACACCAATTTTGGTACTCTCCTCTTATTTTCATACTTGTCATTAGTTTCATATTGGTGAATATACTGTAGTAATTTTGTTGTGTATCTTCCACTAATGACACTAATCAATGTTTAAACCCTAGTAAACACCAGGATGTTCTCCACTTGAAATGTTGTTACAACAAAATCTTCTTCATTTTATATTTTGCCAGTATATCTAGTAGATTTTTGGAATCTAGAGTATTTTTTCAAAAGTCACCAGAATTTGTGGTGATATACACTGTGGAGTAGAATGGCATATTGTTAAAATGAAGTTTTATTTTGGTTGAATAAAGCCTTAACAAAAGGTATCACTTTATTTTTCACTTCAGTTTGATTGACAAAATAAAAATATGGAATGTTTACTGAAATCTGTGAGATTAAATTTGGAGCCTTGTTCCAGAATCATTGTCCAAAATTGGAAACCTTGATTTTTGGACATTCAAGACATTTTTAGGAGCCTTCAGGGGAATCTGGACAGGCTGGAAATCTTGTTTCATCCCAAATCTATGAGATGATTTCAGAATGTATTACTTACAAGGATGCTCTTGGTCTGCTGAAATTGTAGTACAGTGTAACCCGGATATAAGAGAAACTCAGATATAAGATAGATGTTCTCTGGTCCCAAATTAGAGCCTGTGTTAATAAAACAAAATAGACCAAACCCGGATATAAGAGAAACCCGGATATAAGAGACTTCTTCTCCGGTCTCGACAACTCTCTTATATCCGGGTTACACTGTATGTCAAACCTACTAACGAGGTTTTTGCTTGTCACTGCCTTGCAACTCTACGTCAGGAAGTTGGCACTTCTCTTGATGAATGCTCTCTGTCTTTGAAGATGTCAAGTAAAGATTACAAGTTCCAGGCAGTATTATGAGGAATTTATCAGGGATGTATTTATTACTTGCCTGCAGTTGTTGTTGTTGTTGATGAAGCAGCATTTATTAGAAAATAGAACCTTGGATTTGTTCATCATGTTTGACAAAGTGACAGCTTTGAATTCAGCTCAGAGGAATTATTAGCTGTACACAACTACCCAATTTCAGGTAGTAAATGCTTCAACTCCTAACCAGAATATTAATGAAAATACTACTGTAGTACCTATTCCTGTGATGGCTGCTGTGGAAGCCAATTGTGGCTTTTGTGGTTTTCATGGCATTCTCATCCAAAATACCCAGCACTTCGATCAATAAGTCATCAATGTCGGAAGAAGGGATACTTTCCTAGGGTGTGTCATGTTAAATTACCAATGGCAGCTGGAACTTCTACAGATCCAAATGATCAAGCAATATTGGCTGCAGTGACTTTGGCAGTTGTGTCGGTTTTCCTAAGAAAAGCAGTAGTGAAAATATTTGTCAAAGGAGTAGTGGATGGTCCCATTTATAGTTGGAGATCTGAGAGATTCATTCATTCAGACTTAGTTGAGTGCCACTTGGACATCCATTATTTGTCAGGAGCTGTTTTCATGGCTTCAACCTCTCTCTCTGTCCAGGCATCTGGGTTTTGTTTGGTGGACCTCAGAGTTGATGGCCAAGATTATTAGGTAGTGTGTCTAGACATTTTGCTACAATTGTGCTTCAATGTAGTTCTTGGATGGGACTTCCAGAGGATGCATGATAGTGTTCCTCTGAAATATGTAGGACTACCACCTCTTGTTATCTGTGGCCTCAGCACCTCGGAGGTGAACTCACTTAAACCCTTTGCCAACTTTACAACCGATTGATTGTCATCTTTTATCAGCTAAATCCCACTGGTATCCATATGAGGATAGGATGTTTACTGCAAAATAAACCGGGAGGCTGTTGAAGGAGGGAATAACAGAACCGAGTAATTCCCCTTGGTGGGCACAAGTTGTTGTAATCAAAGAAGATAACAAGTGATGTTTTGCCACTGGTAACTCTGAAACTATTAACAAGTCCACACTTCTAGATGCTTACCTTCTGCTCCATGTCTATGACACGGTAAACAAAATTGCACAGTACCATGGTTTTATTACTATTGACCCGTGAAGTGCCTTATTATCAAGTCCCTGGTGATAACCTCTACACAGAATTTGAAACTGTTGGTAACTTATATCAGTTTACCAGGGTACATTTGGTGTTACAAATGGAGTGGCTTGCTTCTAAAGGATCATATGCCTACTTAGATAATAGTACAACTTGTGGCCTGACTCAGGAGGAACATGATTTTAACTAACAGATTCCTTAAGGCTGAAAAAGAAAATGTAGAGAAATGTACTTTTTCAATAAAACGGGCTTAGTATACTTGGTTATGTGGTAGAGAGTGGACCTGGAATGACTTTGCCCTTTACCTGAACTTCCATTACCTCAAGACAAAAATCACTCCACCACATTTTATGCTTTTTTGCAGCAATATACAATTATTCAAGGAAGAGCCATCCTTTAAGTGCTACTACTACATTTTCTATAACAAAAGAAGCAGAAACAGATTTCTATGCCACAAAGGAAGATGTTGAAAATTGTTATTCAGGTGATTGAGGAGTCCTTACCATTTGAAGTGGAAACTGATGCATCTGAAGCTGCTATAGCATTGATTTTCTCTCAGGCTGGACATCCAGTAGCTTTTTTTCTCAAGTGCTTTACAGAAGAAGAAGCCCAAGCAATAATTGAGGCTGTTTGTCACTGGAGGCATTACTTGACCAGAAGACATTTTACAGTAGAAGCTGACCAGTGATCCATGAGGTACATGTTTGATAAAAGGTACAAAAGTAAGATAAAGAACAACAAAATATGCTGGAGGATGGAGTTGTCTGGCTACAATTTTGTTATCTACGCTGGGGGAACATTTTTTTCTAACATATTCTCTAGGTCTGACAATCTCCAGTGAATCTCCAAGTTTTGTGTCACTCTGTAGGCGCTTGAAAGTGGTTTTGTTTTTGGTAAACAGAAGCCAACAAATTATTTTAGTTGAATAAAGCCTTAATAAAAGGCCTCTCTTTATTTTTCCCTTCAACATTTTTCTTTATAAAAAAACTCAAAACTTTATTTCCACTGATATTTAATTTTACATTTTCACATGACAAGAAAAAGACAACTGGTAGTAAAATGAACACACATTACTCTTAGAAATGTTTGTTCCATAATCTTTCTGATAGTTTTGCTCAACATTAATGTAATATTTATAACTATCTTAATTTTACTTTTTAAAAACTTAAAAAAAGATTGGGATATTTAATATTTAACAATAGTAAGATATTGACAATAATTTAAATCTGAAATCATTTCGACTGAAATAATGGATTCCTTTACAACAGTAAGTCCATTGAATAATTTAATCACCCATATTATTTTCTTTAGTATTGCCACACTATTTTTTTAATTTTAAGGTTAAAATATACCTGATTTGGCTTCAAAATTAAAATTAATTTGTAGCAAAATTGTAAATATTTAAAATTATTTCGTTTTTCTTGAAACAAAAAATGAATGGTAGTGTTGCACTACAGAAAAATAATTATCCTTTGAAAAAGGTTTTTTTAAATTTAGAGCTAATTATTATTTCATTGACTTGTTTTTTTCTTAGTTTTACTTTCTTTTCTTTTTTTTTTTTACTGTAAGACATCAGCTTCACTAAAAAATATTTTAGAATATTTTTTTATAAATATATTCTGTTAGTATAAAATAACTATATACTGTAAGAATTATAAGTTTAAAAAGGTTTTCCTTCCAACACAAAATTAGCTTTCTACTGAAGTTTTTCTTTAAAATAATTTACTGGGAACAAGAATCAGAAATTTTGTTTACAATGTCATCAAATTCTGACTGAAGCTGGTTATTGTATTTACATCATATTTAGGAAAAGCATAAACCCATTTTATATCACTCCCACAATGATTTAAATCTTATCTGTTCCATGTTCCTTCAAGATGTGGGTGATCATAGCTTTTGACAACTTCCTATTTTTTTGTAGCACTTAGAAATGTTTGTGATTTTACTATTCCTCCCACCCACTGTTCTGTCATCTATTTACACTAGCTGTTCAGGTAGGTTCCTTACTGTTTCTCTTGTCCCACTTGTCTTTGATATGTCTCGTGAGTATTAGATTTTCCAAGCTCCCTTTCCTCATTATGTGTCTCAAAAATTTCAATTCTTTCTGTTTCTAAGTATAATTGACCTTTTTACTTCCAATGTTATTAAAACTTCTTTGTTGCTTTTATGCTCTGCCAATTGTATACTTAGCATCCTTCTTTAGAATCACATTGTTATTGCCTTGATTCTTCTCCTCATCTGTAAGGAAATTGTCCAGCATCCACTGCCATATTGGAGGATTGATATTACATGGCAGTTCAGCACTCTTTTCTTTTGTTTCTAAGAAAATTTTCCTGGTTTTTAGTATTTTATTTAGTTTTTGGAAGGCATTTTTTGCTATTCCAATGCACCTTTAGATTTTGGTGTTATATTTTCTGTCTTCTGTTAAAACATTCCATGATATTTGAGCTTCTGTACTTGTTTGATTTCGACATCTCTATTTTGTAGTTTGTATCTTGGGATTGCTGACAACCATACATTCCTTTTCTTACAATTAACTGTCTTTTCTTTTTGCTTTCCTTTACTATCTTGTATAGGAGGTACTGTAGTTTTCTTCCTATAGTTCATCATCTGTGTATTTTACATTCAGATTATAGCCACCAATAGTAAATCTTGAAATTCTTCTCATACTCTGAAAATTCATATTATGAATTTTATAAGTACAAAACAAAAAAGGATTAATCTTTTTCCCCAATGTTAGTGTCATTTCTGAACTAGATTCAGAAACATTGCAGACTAGTATTGTTATTAACCTATGTATTATAAGTTTTCCAGTTTATATTTCTTTCATTTTAAAAAATTTGAAGTGAATGCTGTATAGCATTTTGGTATTATCTACTAGTATTTATTTGATGTTGATAGTTGGATTTTGGTCTCTAATGTAACTGGGTAAACAAAGTTAGTACAAGTATCTTGTAAAGATGGTAGATGGCCTTCATGTATAAAATATTTAATATTTTCCTATTACATTGCTTCTTGCTTTGTCATTTTGTCAGGTGTGTCATCCTTTTTTGGTCCACTGAATGTTTTTTGCTGTAATTTCTTTAACAATTTTCATTCTCATTCAGAAATTGTAAACTATAAAATATGCACATTCTACATTTTGTACTTGTTGCACCTACAAAAATAAATGGCTTCATTACCATTCTTGATTGCTTTGGCATTTCTTCTAAAACAAATTTCTAAAAGAATGGATAAAACTGAGTTTAAGCCTTTGTTAGATATAGTGAATCAATGATGACCAAGCAAAATGTTACTTTGGTTTGTTCATGTAGTCAAGGAAATTATAAATATTGTTGATGTTTTTGGTTTTCAAGATTTGATTCACATAAACAGATGCTTTAATTATGAATGATCTAATTAACTGAAATCTACTGCATTTAGAAAAATTAGGTTTTTTGTCTATTACAAATTTTATAAATATATTTTATAATTAATATTCCAAATTATAAAATGTCATAAATATATACTCTGTAACTGTGTCTATTATTGACATATAGACTAAATTGTATATTTTATTACAAATAAACTTTTTCATAACAAATTCAATTTTTGAAATAAAATTTGTAATTGCTATAAATTCAGACTAGTGCTATAAAATCTCATACATTACAATTGATTAAAATAGAAAATTGTTATTTTTTTTTATTTTTAGTTCTTTTAGATTTTCATCACTAATAAAATTGCAATTTATATTTCTGTGTGAAACTACACCTATAAGTGAACATCTTTGAAAAAAGGGGGTAAAGATTTAGATAACTTGTATGAGTAAATTCCTCAGTGGTAAGTGTAATATTTCCACATGGGGTGTTTCAGCATGAAAAACAAAGCATTTGAAGTTGTTTATCCCAAGTTCAAATCATCACCATCAAGGTGACTGTACAGATATTTGTAGTAATGAAGCATATATATGTGGTTAGAAACAGGTACACAAGAGAGACAAAAGAAAAGTGAGAGCAAAATATCTACTTATGTGTAGTAACACATGTGGGGGGGGGGAGAAGAGTTTCTACAGAGAAAAAAATAAGTTCACTGAATGGTTTATAAATCTAACCTGTTCTGTGGTTTTTAACTTACAACTCTGGACTGTTTCCATTTTTTGTTATTACTGGAGTCTGTTCACCTGGTGCTGTTTCAGGTACTACTTGCTGATTTTGATTTTAATTGTTATTGTCCATGTCTGGTAGCCGTGGAAACCACAGAGTTATCATTTGAATATCATTTGTTTATTTTTAATCTTTTCTGGGTTTATTTTTTTTTTTTTTTTTAACACCTGAACTCCCCATCAGTCAAAGTAATATTTTTGTCTGGCCCTTACATGGACCTTTGCCTTCCACTCGGTGCTTATTTTTTGCTTCCTGTTGTGGGTAGGTTACTTCTTAGCTTTCTCCCCATCAACATTTTTGCTGGTGATGATCCATCTTCATTTGGTGTGCTGCAGTGGATTTGAAGTCCAAGCAATGGGTCCCCACATTTCTTTAGAATGTTTTATGGTTTTCACTATATTTGTTTTTTCAGCAAGGCCATTCACTTGTGGTTAGTGTCGTGACAATGTTATGATTTTGAAGTATCACTTTATTGCAAAGTGTTGGAGTTCTGCTGCCATGAAACATAAGCCATTGTCCATAAATACTTCTTGTGGAACTCTGAATCTGCTTCAATGTTCTGTGATGGTAATTGGTATGTGTGGTGTGGTATCCATTGGTCTCTGGAGACCATGAATCTGCATGCAAAAAGTTATGCCTCAGCTGCTAATGGCAGCACAGGCCCACACTGGAGTGACAGTCTCAATTGCAATGAATGCATGTGAAGATGCTCTCTCCCAGATGCCACTGTGTTGTTTTCTTTCTTTTGAGCATACTTTACGCCATCAGCAGGCCTCCATTTCTTTTCATCTTACATCAAGTGTAAATTGTGTCTCCAGCATGAACAATCATTGGTGACATCTCCATATCTATCAATGTCTATGTTCATCACCCTCCTATCTGCTTGCTGGTGGCCAGTTCCCCATACAGAAGAGCCTTTGGAATATTCCCATCAGTAGATT
>OZ038516.1:23899101-23909101 GCA_964036315.1 Acanthosepion esculentum | reverse complement strand
ATTTACTTTTTTTAGAGAAGTGTTTGTTAATTAGATTTAAGAATTTGTGCCCTAATTTGGTACGGACTAACTTGATGAAGGGAGGTGTATACCAAATTATTCTCCTTCCTCTATTGTTTTTTTTAGAGTAATTACAGTTTTCTCTATATTCTATTTCGGAAGATCTGTAACCACTGTCGGTAAGGATTTTGTTATAGATAATTTTGTGTTTATCGAATATTTCTTTGCTAGAAGAGTGCTTGTTTATACGGCGTTCAACAGATGATGGAATATGTTTAATAACTGGCGCTGGGTGATTGGAATTAGGGTTTATATAAATGGAGTTAGCATTATTCTTTAAGAAGGGTTGGAAATTATTTAAGTGTAAGTTTAAGGTTACATCTAAGAAGTCTACTTGTTTTATATTAGAATTAATTTTCACCTTGAGGTGTAAAGATTTAAACACTCTATATATATACATATATATATATATATATATATATATATATATATATATATATATATATATATATGTGTGTGTGTGTGTGTAACCCGGATATAAGAGAGTTGTCGGGACCGGAGAATAAGTCTCTTATATCCGGGTTTGTTGTATTTTGTTTAGGTAAGTATGGGAACACTTCATATAACACTTTTTACGTACAGAACACTAGTTTATTTAACAGTTATAGACATAAAAAACACAAACAAAAATACATTTTCAATCAGTTTTCACAAATAATTAAATCAAAAATTACTTTTTCTTAAAAAAGTCAGTCATTTTTGATTGTACAGAAATCTTTGTTAACATCATGAACACTTTCATACAGTCCGTAAATCATTTTCAATGCGCCATCAGGATTACTGCTTTTTGCTTCAAAGTAGGCTGTCAGAGTTTCAAGTGCATTCAATGCAGCCAGAGAATTTGGCACTGGTTTGTCACTTTCAGAAATTTCAGAACTTACACTTTCAGCATCATCATCTTCGTCAAAATCTTGATCATCTGATTTCATACCACGTGTGATGTCCGTGTCAGTCAGTTCTCCATAACATTGTGTACGGTTGTCGAAGGTGATAAATTTGGCAAAATCTGTTTGCTCCATGCCCGATGGTGGAGAAACTTGATCATTTTCGTCGAGTATTTCTTCCACTTCAGCCTGTGATTCAATAACAAAGCCGGCCTTTTTAAAACAATTTTGAATTGTTGACGGTTTGACCATGAAAAGTGCTCGTTTCATCATGTGCATGGCCTTCAAAACAGTTATCTGCTTGGCCACTTCGGACAGCGACACTGATGGTGTAGCATCGATCGCTGCGATTTGCATTTGAACAAGTTCCCGATGATAATACGCTTTGAATGAACGAATGATGCCTTGATCCAAAGGTTGAATGAGACTGGTGGGGTTTGGTGGCATGAACGACAATTTGATGTTTGACAGATTTGTACCCGGCAGTAAGTTATGACAAGTTGTATTGTCCAAAAACAGAATAATCTTTCGATTTTGAGCAATCATTTTTCGATCAAGCGTTTTCATAACGTCAGTAAATAGCTGACTAGTCATCCAGGCTTTACGATTAGCGAAGTAAGAAAATGGCAGAGTTTTGACACTTTTAAAGCAGTGTGGTTTTGCCGACTTACCAACAACTACAGCTTGCTTTTCACTGCCGTCCATGTTTCTGAACTGAAGCATCGTGAGTCTGTCTTTGGGAACTTTTGTCCCATTTGACTGTTCGTCGCCGGCAAAGATCCAGACAGCATGGCTTTGTAGAAAATTCCCGTTTCATCACAGTTCCAAACATCTTTTGGATCATATCCACGAAAAAGTTGTGGCAAAACGTTTGTCACCCATTCGTTGGCAGGACCGTGATCTGCTGACGTTGATTCGCTGTGAAATTTTTTGAACGAAACGTTATTGGCCTGCTTCCAGCGCATGAGCCAGCCATTGCTCGGTTCAAAATCAATTTCAAGATTTACGGCCAGTTGTGATGCTTTCTGCCTGATGACGTGATCGGTGACGGTAGCTCCATGAGCACATGCTTGCGTAAACCATTGTGTAAGTGCTTCGTTAACGTCCTTGTGCACAGATTGGCACTTTCGTTTGCGATTAGTGTTTCCGTTCATTTGCATGCAAGATCTGAGATCTTCTTTCTTGAGAATCTTTGCTGCTGTTGAATAACCGATTCCGTACTTTTTGGCTGCAGCGGCCAGTTTGAATTTCTTCACTTTGACATCGTCGATGAGCTCCAACTGTTCAGAAATGCTCAGAGTTTTTCGTTCAGACGCCGACGCCGACATCACTAATCGCAATGATCGGAAGCAAACGGTTTTCAGTGGCAAAATTAACAAACAGACAAACTTCTGACTCAACAGAACAGTGGGTAAAGTGAAAGTGCTGTCCAGTAAATGCAACGACAAGCAAAGTCGGCAAAAAAGCGGGCGGCGCTACTCTTAGACACTCAAAGCAAAATCATAAGGTAGAAGGTGTCTCCTACAGACACAGATTGGACACACCGTGTCTCTAGACTAGTCAAGATTAAGTCATTGAACTTCACTCTCTCTCTAACTGACCTCTGTTTGACCGATTTACGACATCACACTGTCACTCAAAACGAACTCTCTTATATGGGGGAGGACGGAACCAGAGAAAATCTCTCTTATATCCGGGTCTCTTATATCCGGGTTACACTATATATATATATATATATATATATATATATATGTATAATTAACATAAATTTTGTCACTTAGCTGATTGGTGTTACCTTCAACATCCCAATTTCAGTGTTTCATAGATGAACCCTCCAGCAATCACTCTGATCACTCGTCAGGGGAGATACATGTGCATTACATGGATGCTTTTTCTTTTCCATTACTTCAGAGGACCATTTTATTATGTTGGCCACTAGCAACATATTTTTAGTAGAAAATATAAAGCAAATACACAGGCTTATTATTTCACACACTATTGATAGAAGTAATTTGACAAAGCTGTTGAAGTATTTTAGTCTTCTGTTGGCAATATTGAATTTTCTTTAACATTATTAGTGAATTGTCTTCTTTCTTTCTTTTTTTTCTCTTTTTTTTTAGAGATCTTAAGGCAGTGTGCTTGTCAGATCAGAACAACAAACCATGGAATGAGATGGATGGACAGCAATTATAAGTAATAACTTTTGTTTGATGGCTGGTTCAACAAAGATGCCTGAATTTAGCATGGTGACAAGAAGGAACATATACTGGTTTTGTTTCCCATTTGTGGTATCAAGACACCTATCATTTGTCATTGTAACTGCACTTTTACTATTTGGTACCCATACTTCAGGTATCTCAACACATTGTAAGTATATTTGTACATGCATTTGTAAAAAAGTTATCGGAAGAATATATTATTTACTTGAAGTTGTTGTTTGTTTGTCCATGACCAGTAATTATGGATTTGCTTAATATAAAGTCTAGGCTGCTCGTGATAGTAGTGTTGATTGTATGTTGCTTTTGAAAGATACTGAAATTGAACTTTCTGAAACCTAGACTGGCTGATAACAATAAATCTATACAGAGTACTCTGGGTACCTAATACAATTGTTTGTTGTTAGTCAATAGGCAAGTCACAATAAACAGTGCAGGTTGGGCTTTAATAAAGAGTTGTTCAGATTTTAAAGGGCCAAGAAGTATGAAATTAATAAACAGGGTGATTTTAATAAGCTATGAGTAGACAAAGAAAATTTCCTCAAAAATAATGTTCCTCACCTCTGTCTTAGGTCTCTAAAGGTAATATATTAGAGAAATATGATCTAATCATCAGCTTGATGCTGCTGTTATTTTTGTATGTCTGTTAATTTTTTTCTTTGATTAACTTTATTACACATGGTAATCCTTCCAAAAGGATGCATTCAGTTAATTCATATGCTAGTATGTAGGTTACACTAAATTTCAGAATTTGACTTATCTATTGGAGCAATTGAAGGACAAAAGTGTATTGTTAATCCTACAGTTTTTACTCTGAAATTTAATTTTTATATTCTTTGGAAAAAAAGATAATGCATAGGTTTTTTTTTTTTCTCTCTTTCATGGCATTATCATTTGTATCTTTCTTTTTACAAAGGAAATTTTTTTCTATTCTTTTCTATCTCAGATTACATGGACAATAAACTTGACTGCAGCATGCAAGGCTTCATTGATATTCCATCTGATGTGCGTATAGTTGTCACTCTCAGGAGTAGCGCACAAAAGGTATTTGATGCACAGCGCTGTGAACTGCGATTTCAGGCCCAAAACAAAAGAGAATTCATCAAAGTTGAATTTGAGAAATTCTACATAAGCAGCTGCAGAGTTACATTTAGTGTCAATCGTGTAAGTATCATTTTGTAATTGAGAAGCAGGATGAGATGAGAAGCAAAATCCTAATAATTGGTTTGGGTTATCATTTACCATTTTGAGTGTTAGATCTATATAGAAGCTAATTGCAGGATGCTTGGCACTCCTGCTAGTTAAAAGTTGTTCAATCTTGGAGCTGTATTTAAGTTCTGTCAATTTCTTTGTTAGTTTTTGTAGCAGGTGCCTGGTCAAGCCTTGTCACTTTGAACAAGATATTACTGTTGCTATTTTCATCTTTTGGATTTTCTATCTATTCTTACAGTTGGTGGCAGAACATAATTATGGCCACTAAATGTAACCTGAAAATCCCTCCATAGCTTGACAAGCACATAACAGATTATGAGGTTTGGAAAAAAGATTTGGAATTGTGGATTTTCTCTACAGATATAGTAAAAAGTAAATGGGCAATGCACTTGAATTTATCAGAGAACAACAGGGCCAGATTGGCCATATCTGAATTAACTGTGCAGGAGATGAACTCAGATAATGGAATTGAACTGCTGGTCTATAAATTGGATTGTATATTTCTACAGGATAACAATTGGTGCTGTTTTAATGCATATTTATTATTCAAAAATTTAAAACACATACCTAATGGAAGTATTGATGAATACTTCAGTGTCTTTGACAGCAAATTATATGAACTTGAAGAGATGGAAATTAAACTGTCAGATGCATTTCTTGCATGCAGATGAAATGAAATTCCCTTCCAGTTAGCTCTATTCACCACACAAGAAATGACCTTTAATAATATGAGACACACTTTAAAAAAATTATTTACTGAAAGTGGTAGCATATTGCCTACATTTGGTAGTGAAAGTATGATGAACCCTATAAAAGAAGAGCCAGTTAACAAGGGTGAAGCATTTTACAACAGATGTAGGAGTGGCTGATACAGAGGTTGGAAACCTCATAGAAATAGATATGGAGGAAAAAGCAATCTCAGGGGTTTAGACAGTAAAATTACCTAATGTTTTGTTTGTGGTTTCCAGAAACACTGAGCTCATAATTGCCCTGATGGTAACAGTTGTAAAACAGGAGGGGTTGCCTGTAGTGTTGTCCTTGAAGGAAACACAAAATAATTGTGTGCAAACAATTTCTTACAGTGATGTACAATCTGAATCTGGTATCAATAGAAAGGATGTTAGCTGACTTATTTCTCAGGAAAAAGCAAATTACAAATTTTTTAACAAAAGCTGCTCCACAACAGTGTGTGGTGTAGATTAGCTAACAAAATATTTGGAAGAATTATGAGCGTTTCAACAATGAGGGAGACAACCTCACTTTCAACTTTTACCTTTGGAAAGAGTTACCTTTCCCTGTTTTATTGGAAGCTAAAATTACAACTGATGTGCTGGATTGTAAGATCCCCTTATTGTTGAATAAGGAATTTATGAAAAAAAAAAACAAGCATTGTTAAATTTCAGTAATGATATCACGACAATAGGGAATTTAAAAAAAAAGTTACCCTTATTAATTACCTATTTCACTATGGCTGAATCAGCAACCAGCAAGATGGAACATTTTCATGAATCTAAAATTTTTGAATCCAAAGAGACCTGCCCTTAAACTTCACAAACAATTTGGTCATTTAAATTAATTACCCTAATTAGAAATGCTTGTGTTGATAAACCTGAAATGAAAAATGCCATTGTTGAGATATCTAAGTCATGTGAAATATGCTGTAGGTTCAAGAGAACTTCTTCCTAGCTTGTTGCTAGTATCCCCATGGCATCAACGTTTAATGAGTCTATTTCCATGGACTTGAACGTTTGGGGTAAGTGTTATTCCTTAGCAATAAGTGACTTAGCAACATGATATTGTATGGCAATTGTGATTTATGATAAGTCTGTTTCAGCAATAGTAAAAAGTATTTCTTTCTTAGATTAAACAGTTTGGAGCTCCAGCAAAGAATTTAACTGATAATGTGAATTTAGTAGCAATGAAATGTGTGAGCTTGGTGGATACTTTTAATATTAAGATAATGACAACAGCTGCTGAAAGTTCATGGAGTAATGGAGTGCGTAAGCAGTTAATGCTGTGATTGAAAAACATGTTTGTATTTTAAAGGTGGATTTTAAATGTGATATAGAATTTTCTATAGATGGAACAATAGCTGCAAGAAATGCTCTGATTAATAACTCTGATTTTTCTCCTAACCAACCTGTGTTTGGACACAATCTTGCTTTACCAAATGTATTTGAAAATGGTCCCACTGCATTGGAACCAATGACAGCATTGTCTTGCAAAATTGTGAAGGACACCTTGCAAACAATTAATTCTGTGAGGCAAGAATTCATTAGAGCAGAGTCTTGTGAATGACTGAAACAGGCCCTCTATCAAAATATCCAGGCCTGCAAGGGGAGCAATATTCAAGGTTGAGATGCAGTATTTTACAAAAGAAACAAGTTATCAGTGGCATGAACCAGGTATGGTAATAGACCACGATGGAAAGCAATTTTTAGTAAGGTATGGAAACATTTATGTGCAAATACCTGAATGCTTGTTTGGCATTTGCACCAGTTTGGAATGGTAACCTAGACACAAAAGATAAACATGAAAAACAATAAAGAATCTCACAGTGCATCCACTACACTGTGTAACATGATTTTTGTTCTTGGGTAGCAACTGTTATTTCATATTGAATGTGAACATTCTTGTTCATGCAACATAGGACCAGAACAACATATGATTCAAAAGTAGCATTTATTTATTCCAGGATAACACAAGACCACAAAAACTTTTAACATGTGTAGTGTTTCCTGTTTTATGATTATACTGTAAATTCACAAATCAGCTCCCAAATATAGTCTCCCATCATGTTTATGTTATATGATCCTTGATAGTGGTATTCAAAGTCCTGTATATCCTGGTGGAAGCACTCACTTTGCTCTTCTGAGTATGCCCACATGCTCTTGAATGATATGGACTTTGAGGGACATCCTGCAGCCTGTTTTTCCATAGTTCTTCACCAGGGTTAAAACAAGCTTCATATAGTTTTCGGCCTTGTAATTCTCCTGGAAGCCCTGAATCACTATGACAAAGTTGTTCCGTGTGCTTTCGTATCCTAGTGAACTTTTTGGGGAATTCCTTGCACTCAGTGCCGGATTTTCCATTGTGCTTAAGCACAGGGCCTTGTTGGACAGGGTGGGGGCATCTTCCATCCATGCCTGTGTAGAAATTTAAGAAATTCCATTGCTTGAGTTTCAACATCAAAAGCTCAGCATTGGACTTTTCAAGACCATGATCAGGGCCCAAGTAAGGGGCCCTCATA
Source organism: Acanthosepion esculentum (assembly GCA_964036315.1). Taxonomy (NCBI): domain Eukaryota; kingdom Metazoa; phylum Mollusca; class Cephalopoda; order Sepiida; family Sepiidae; genus Acanthosepion; species Acanthosepion esculentum. The sequence goes on along the minus strand of OZ038516.1, from coordinate 23,901,479 downwards.
ACTTTACTAGCACAGGGCCTCATTTTTCCTAGAGCTGGCACTGCTTACACTTTATGATCTTTATTTGTAGTATACAAAAGACACTGGCTTTGATTTTTACTGCAGAGAGCTTAGGGTACAAGTCTTGAAGGAACTTGAAGGCAGCAGATTACTTACCTAGATCTATGACATTGTTTCATAAGGCCCAGTTTTAAGTACAGTGGAGGAAACCATACTTTCTGGGGGAACAACAGAGGATCCCATTTGACATTGGCCACAGTGGACAGAGTTCAGTGTGAGGAGGAACAATCTCTCATGCGGCATGTGCTGTGGTGTTCCTGCTGTCCCAAAGGCAACGATAACACAGACACTTGTTAAAGCTGCCTTGAAGACCTATCAGGAAGGCCACTATTTTGAAGTCTGCTATAAACTCACAACTATACTATCCATATTTCAAGGCATCTAGCAAGATCTTAACACTGTTGTTTTCATTTTTGAGATGCACCAAGTGATCCAGGGTAGATATGGATACATGTTCTTATTATAAAGTAGCAGCAAGTGATTCAATCTCAAACAGACCAGTCACATTGTGGCAGAAACAAAGCCTATTTTGACAAGAGAAAAATCTTGAAAAACACTGAAGTTTTCTCTGACCTGTGACTTGCATACTTTCATTTAAGAAATTCCATTGCTTGAGTTTCAATATCAAAAGCTCAGCAGTGGACTTTTCAAGACAATGATCTCCAATCAGATTGTTTAGGTCTTTTTTTGGTTGGGGTAGTATGGGTTTCTCTCTCCCCAGCTGCGCTTCTGTAATCTGGAACAATGACTTCATTCTCTTCTGAATTGCTGTTCTCTTCTAAAGATGGCTGCTCGCTCTTTCAAGGAGTGGATATGGGGAGCTCAGGTAAAGGTGGCATTGGGGTGATGAATGAGAGAAGGTCTGGGTATATGATAGCAGGTGCATTCTTGCCAGCTTAATGTTTGGAAGGGTTCACTATGCAGAAGAAACAATTGCTTGTGTGATCAGTTGGTTCCTTCCAAATTCATGGGATTGTGAATTTCATGGATCTATTTCCTCTATGTACCATCCTGCAAAATAGCCAAATAAAAATATGTATATAAAAATACAAATATATTTCATCCAGTGTTATTGAAAAATTCTAAAAAATTACACTTTTGATTTTTGAAATTTCTAATACTTCTTCACTGGATATGTAAAATTCTGACTTTTGACCTCATTTAATGTAAAAAATGCCACAAAAATATCCGACCTTGAATACTGAACATCCATAATATTCCGTATTTTTATGACTCTTACCAGTGATCCATGATACTGTGGACATTATTTAATACATATTTTGAATAACACTGCTTTAAAAAGTTAAAAGTAAAAATTATTTAAATTAAAAAAATTCCAAAACTTTTACACTAAAAAGTTCTACTATTCAAATAAGCAAAACTTTCCATTTTAGAGTTCTTTTGCAGAGTTTGCAGGAGAAATGAGGTGCCCAGGGTTTGTCTTGATCCACAAAAAGGCATGTTTAAAATATGCCTTTTAGCAGATGTTGCCACAGAATACTTTTTCATTCTTGTCATGATAAATTCACTATAGATAAAGCAAAATGCCTGTCTGATGCTTAAACCTCTTGATGCCATCTGTGATGAATGCATCTATCAATGATGACTGCACTTGGACAGCTAGAAGTAAACTGAAATGTTGAACTTGCATTCCCTGTATTTAGACTGCCATCTTTGTTGCCAGAATGTACTATAAATTCTTGAAACTTTTAGAAACTTCTTGAAAGTTTTTGAAAATTCTACTTCAGTAACTAATGGCTGTGTGGTATTATGTTGATAGATGGTTTGTAGATGTCTGTTTACGGCTGCGTGAATAACATGACCACACAATTTTTATTTTATACCACAAAACATGAAATACAAGAAGGAACAAAAATGGTTTTAAAAACATAACATTTGTATTTATTTCTGTATATTGATGTACATGTGTAGAAGTTAAAGATCTGTGGGTGTTATGTCTCTTAGACTGTGAATATTTTTATCTGAACTCACAAAAGTTGAATTAATTACAAAGCTGAGAAATGATGAATAAACTGTAGCTTTAGAAGAATGTTTCAAAGAGAAAAGTTCTTGTTGCTTGTTTGGAAATGTTCTGTATGTTTGTAATGTAGTTTGGAAAAGTTTGTATGTACGTGTGTGTGTGAATATGCTTTTAACGTCTGACTGCTCATTATCGAGACGAGAATCTTTTTGAGACTACATCTTGCAGCAAGAAGAGAGAGAAAAAAGAGAATGAGGCAAGAAGTCACCCAGTATTTATAGTATAAGAAGAGGGACTCTTAGTGAACAATTAGGGAATTAAGGAGGAGCTGACTCTG
>OZ038516.1:23789600-23892100 GCA_964036315.1 Acanthosepion esculentum | reverse complement strand
ATGGTACTTTATTGATATCAATTTAAAATCCATTGATTATACACTTTATATTAGACTAAAACACTTTTCATAGAAATTAAATGAAATGAACTCAGCATTGTCACATTTTACCTACTTTTAATTCAATAAGTTTTAATAAAATTTACACGTTACTGTACTGTAAAGTACAGGTACTGTGTTCATTACTGTACATAAATTTTTGCACATTATAATTTTTTTTTCACATACACTGATATAATCATAAATATGTATACACTACAAATGTTTATTCTTTGAGGTAACAAAGAGGACTGAGGATGATGCAATGCTCGTAGCATCACACTACATCTAATGTGATGGAATGGTAGAAATATATACTGTATAATAATATAATACAGTACTGTATCTTATATATAAAGTACAGTGTTTGTATGTGTGTCCGAGCAAATTCTCCACTACCACTGTTCCAATTTCATAGCTCATTCAAAAGTCCTAGAGTTCGGCGCAGGGAACGATTTTTATTGAACTCAGATCCAGAGTCGCCAGATTATGCGAGGTTAAAAATATATATTAATATATTATACTAGCCATTATTGCTGCTTTCATGGTTCAAGGGGAGTAGCTCTTATTTTCTTTTGTATCCAAAATTGCAGCTAGCTAAAATTTTAAGCTAGCTTAAAAGCTGCCCTATTGGGCGGAATTTAAGCTAGCTCCTGTGGAGGACTCTTGGTTTGGCCATTATCACAATAGCTAGGGAGGAGTAGTTGCTGTGAATTAAATAAGTGACTCCAACAAGACTTGTGTGTAGAGAGAGAGAATTTATTTTGCGACCTTCCAACACCACGTGGTGGTAACCAACTGTCCCCACCCCTGTGTTTCCGCCTCAATCGTACCTCACTCATGGAGAAGGTACAAGGGGAACAACTTCACGTTGATTGACAATTCTTCCCCTTTTTTCTTTTCTTTCTTCTTTCAGATGACCATCTGAAAAAGAGATTAAAAAATTTTGAATTTATTAAACAGATGATTCCTTGGGCTCTGATATAAAGCCAAGGATTTTAAATGATGGTACTCCTTTCTTTGTCAAGGAGTCTGCAACTTGTTCATCAATTGGTATCCAAGAAAACTCTGCAATTTCCTTTCTGTCCAACATTTCTCTCAAAATGGCCATCTCAATGCGAAGTCTCTTATCCAAAATCTGTGTTGATGAATGTACTGAGTCATAGAGACAGGAATTGTCAGTTTTGCATATGATCTTAATGTTCTCAGTTTCATCTTTTAGATGCAGTAGTTCCAATAATAGTTTTCTGTAAAACAGGCAGGCTTCTGACATATCAACCATGGCTAGAGTTTCAGCAGCCAGTGTACTTTTGACCACCCTTCTAATGCGTTTGGATTGCCATGCAATGGGCATAAATTTATTATTATTCCCTACCAAAAAGAGTATATAGCCTCCCTGTGATCCTCCATCTGTCAAATTTGCAAAAGAAGCATCACTATATGCAACAATTTTTAAATGCTTAAGGTTTCCTAAGTCAGGGATGTCTATCTGTGATTTTTCCTTTTTTGCTTTCTTAACTATTCTATTGGCTTGTTTTATACATTCTACATTTTGTTGTTTTAGAATGGAGCTTAATGCACTAACATCATAACTTAGATCCGGTCTGGTTTGGGTGGCCAGCCAGTTAAGTTGACCAATAACTTGCCTGATTTCAGTAATTTCTGTTGTGGAAATTGTGTCTTTAGGGTTCCTGCCTGCTTCTACCGGAATATATTTTAATTTCTTTACATACTCATTTTGTCCAAGTTTGATATTCTCATTATTCTTTTTTATATCTAATCCTATGTATTGGAACTCAGCAGTTTCTTCGGTTTTAACTGCAAATACATGACGAAGCCTGTCTATAACTCTGCTTTGAAAGATCTATGACCCTGCAAAGCAAAAATCATCAACATGAGCAGCAATTATACCTTGCAGTTTGTTTCCAAAATGCCATGTAAATATTGCTTGATCATATTTTGAAGCTATTGCTCCTGACTTCATTAATTCTTCCTTGAGTGTTAAGTACCAGGACCTAGAAGCATCAGTCAAGCCATACACACATTTTGAGAGTTTCCAGATATGGCCCTGAGGTACATTGGCTTCTTTAGGAGGATCCAGATAAACCAGTCGATCCAACTGCTTGCTCTGCAGGAATGCGGTCTTTATGTCCATTGATTTACACATCCACTGGTTAGCTACCATTATTGCCAGTGCTATGCGTAAACCTTCTTTAGAGCATGTGGGAGAATCATTCCTTATGTTGTTAGTGTCTCTATCCTGGAAGCCTCTTGCCACAAGTCTGGCTTTATAGGTTTGCCTGCCATTGGAATTTTTATTTGTGTAAATCCATCTTGTGGAAATTTTTGGTTGACCTTGGTCAGGTACTTGGATGTACACTTTATTTTCAACCCTGCTTTGGAGCTCTTTCTTTCTTGCCTCTTCCAGTTCCAGGTCATCATTAGAGGAGGAAATCATTACATTTTCCTCGTCACAAGAAGTGTGTTCAAGTTCAGTTTCCTCAACCTTACTTGTTTGCCACTCTGATACCCCATGCTCAAAGTCCAGCCAAAAAGGTTCACCCTGTTCTATAACCACGTTCATCAAATGCTTGTTTTTGCCTGTTGCTTTGCCTGCCCTATTTATGACATTTAATTTTTTCCATTCTGGATCTGTCATTGGCAAGCTTGCATTTAATAGTTTGTCCTGGTTTAGGAAGCTCAATTTTCTTCGGAGTGAAGTCCTGTTTATGTGGTCTATCTCTTGCTTCTACAGTCTGATGTTGCTCGACATTGTTGTTTGTGGTTCCCAAATCTTCATTCATATCAAACTCTTCAGAAATTGGTACTTCTGGAGATTCTTCGAGCCTATTCTGTGAGGCACTAGGTTCCTTGATGCTGTCCTTGGAAGAGCTTCGATATGTCTCAGGGTAGGGTGTTAAGCGAGATGGATGTACCCTTACATATGTGCCACCATGTTTGACAAGCACCTGCTTATGTTCCCACCCTATAACAGTTCCTGGACCAAGCCATCTGTCACATAGGTTTCTTTTATAAAGGACGGCATCACCATTTTTGTAGGCTTGTGCTATACCTGTCCTAACTTGGTGACGAAGTGCACGTCTTAGTTTCTCCGAGGACTCACATGCAATGAATTTTTTCCTTGCAGCATGCATAGCATTTAGGTTATCTGCAACAACTTCACTGGTGCAAACACCTTCTAATGCAGGAAGTTTGTCATTTAGAAAAGCAGGTAGGTTGGGATTTTTGCCAAAAACAAGTTGATTGGGACTGTATCCGTGAACACTGTGAAGTGTGTTTTTGGCACTTATGGCCCATGCAAGTGCTACCTCGAAACAACAGTTGGTATCTTCTATGGTTTTCTTTACCATTTCTCCCAATATCCCATTGTGTCTTTCATTTAACCCATTGCTCCAAGGACTTTCAGCAGCAGTGGTACGTACCACAATGTTTAAATTTTGTGCCATATCTCTAAATGACTGAACTCTCTGCCATTGTCAGTGAGAATAAATCCCGGGGTTCCAAAATATGCAACCCAGTGCTTGAAGATGGCATTAATGATGTCAGAACTTTCCTTACTAGGAATCCTGACTCCAACACTGTATCTTGTACCATGGTCAATTAGGTGCAGTACCTTATTGCCGTTAATTTCTTTGATGTCCATGGCAATGCTCTCATTGAAATAGGTTCCTAATGAGAATCCAACAATGGGTCTAGGTTCAGCCCTTTTGTACCTCATGCAAATTTCACATGAATTAGGAAGTTCCTGTAAAATTTTAATAAATTCAGAATCTCTCATTCCAGCATTTTTCACTAAATCACATAGCTTTTTGCTGCTGGGGTGATTGAATTGTCTATGCAACTTTGTGGCAATTTTAATTTTCTCTAGTCTATTTTTACTAGCAATTTCTTTAATAAATAAAACTTGCTTGAACTTACCTCGGTCTGGTAGAGGTCTGCTAATAGGGATGTGGTAGTGACCAGATGAAGTACACTGCATTGGGACTTTTCTCCCCAGCATGGTAACAGTGTCATTCTCAAAATTGAGGCATGTCCTGGCTCTTTTCATGGAATTTTTGCTCAACAGAAGTGATATGTCAGAGTCCACAACGTCAGTTACGATACTAACTTCAACATCGGCAATGACACACGGTAGAGTGACTGTGCAGATGGATTTGAGTTTGTTTCCATCACCAAACTTATATGTTCTCACTCTGTCTCAAATTTTTATATTTTTTTTTTGTTTTTCTGGTATGGTTTCAAGAAAACACTCATACCATTTCTTTCCACAAACAGTCCCAGAGGCACCAGAATCCAAGACGGCCGAGCCTAGTGTTTCACCCAAAAACGTGTTAGCGCCATCTTCCCCTTTTTGCTGACTCATCAGCATGAGGTTGGAGACGAGTATGTTTTCATTGTCTTCCTTTTTATGCGAAGTATCTTCTGTGTATGGACATTCGCGAGCCCAGTGGAATTTGCATCCACATGTGAAACATTTAGTGGTGTTTTTTTCAGGTCCTAGTGGGTTTAGATTTTTATCAGTGGAGCGTGTTGAATTTCTGTTACGACCCCTCCTCGCCGACCAGAAAAGCGAGTAGTAGTTCTATTTGAACGATTGTAAAATGTCCCACTAGATTGCTCCTCCTGATTATCCATGCTGAAGGCAACATCCATTTCATTTTTCACCACGACTGGAGGAGTGGTGGGTGATGAAGCGTCGCAATATTGTCTATGCAGAATCTTCTTCAATTGTTTAGACATTTCGTTAAGACTAAGTTCCTTAACTGTGGCTTTCACCAACCGTTCATTCTCTGGGGTGAGATTTGCGCTTTTTAATGCCCTATACGCGAGAACCAGTTCGGGCAGCGATATTTTGTGTTCCTTTAATTTTGCAATGTTACGATCGAAGCAGATAAGAAAATCATCAATTGAATCAGTGCTCTGTCGTGTGTATCGCTCAAAGGATTCATACGCTGTAAAAGCCGCCTGGTTTGCGTCTTCCAAGAAATGTGTGTCCAGTTTTTCGTATAACTTTTCCATGCCATCATCGGCATTTAGGGTGGCAATGTCCAATTCTAGTACAGCTTCCCTGGCCTTTCCTTCCAAGGATAGAAGTACCACTGGGGCGCATCTATGTATCTCTAAGCTGGTGGCAAGTTCCCACACTTGCATTTCTTTTTTCCAAGTATTGTATTTGTCCGTGTTTAAGGCAGGTGGGGAAATAAACTTCGAAGCCATTTCTTTTTTTTAGGATCTAGATGCTCTGCTACCAATGTGAATTAAATAAGTGACTCCAACAAGACTTGTGTGTAGAGAGAGAGAATTTATTTTGCGACCTTCCAACACCACGTGGTGGTAACCAACTGTCCCCACCCCTGTGTTTCCGCCTCAATCGTACCTCACTCATGGAGAAGGTACAAGGGGAACAACTTCACGTTGATTAACAGTTGCAATAGGCATCAATAAACTACAGAAGAACTCGAAATTGATTGCTGCATTTAAGTATTGAATTAATGTTTAGGCTTACCTTTTAAAAATTCAATGATAATTCTTCTGCTGCCACTTAATTTAAAGATGATTTGAAGTATGTAGATCCTTATTTTCTCAGGGGCTTCTGTCAAAGGACAGAGGGGAGTCTGGGAAAATCATACTGAGAGGTGCCCGGCCCTGGAGAACAGCTGCCCAAGGCCATACCCTCCGATTGCAATAGAGGGAGGGACCAGTGCTTTTTTTTGTTCCTGTCCTGGGTGTACGCGCTTGGGTCCCCACCTAAAAATAGACCTTTTGTCACATCTCTTCCTAGTGGGGGGACAGAGTAAATACTGTGTGTAAATTAATCTTTTGAGTAATTTCTAACACATTGCCTATCATCTCTCAGTTGCATCTCTGTCTGTGCACTCAGGGACGACTCTGTCAAGGGACAATAGGATTTGCTGTTGCAAAGTTTTTGGAACAAGGTGAGTTTCCCTAAGGAGTAGATCTGATTTAAACATAAGTTGATTCCTTATATTTGAATAAGGTTTTATTATGCTTGTTTTTAGCCACACATTGTTCTTTACACATCTAAAAAAGATTTTTCAGTAGTGGTATCTGCCAGAAAATGCTGAGTGACTTCTGATAGATACAATTTTTGGAATAGTATAAGCAATTATATGGTTTAAATACATTTCTAAAGAATCACTGTTATTTGCATCTTCTTTATTAATTTAAACTGGTTTAATAGATAGTATGTCTGCATGGTTCAAGTGTCCAGGAATGTGTTTGATTGTAAAGGAGTAACTGTAATCCCCATCTTAAAATACAGGGCGATGGTATCCTGAATGATGGTACAAAATTTTCAAATATTCATGGTCTGACAATATTTCAAATTGACAACCAAACAGATATAAGTGGTATCTTTCACAGTCCCAAGCAACAGCTAAAGCCTCTCTTTCAGTTTGACTGTAATAGCGTTCCTGTTGAGTGAAAGTTCTACTAGCATAAACCACAGGATGCATGCTATCATTCATTTGTCTTTGGGCTAGAATGGCCCCAAGACCTATTGATGCAGCATCTACAGTTAAGATAGTCTTAAGGTCTAGAATAAAATGAGCTATCACAGTATCATTTGTAACAGCATTTTTTTTTCATTTAATAAATGCTTAAATGGGCATGAACTGATGCTGAAAACAGTGTCAGTTCATACCCATTTAACTCCATTCTGTAGCAACTTTCTAATTACTTCCAATTTTAGATGATAAATTCTTTATCAATTTACCTAAATAATTTATTCATTCAAGAAAACTATAAAGTTCTTTAGTTGAACTAAGTTCCTTGAATTCTTTCATTGCTCAAATTTTATTCTCAGCAGGTTGAATACCCTGATTAGAAATAATATGCCTAAAAAATTGTAACATTAAACTCACATTTCACAAAGTTTTCCATGAGATTATTTTCTTGCAAAACTCTCAAACAGCCTTTCAAATTTCAATCATGATCATCTTGATTTACACCACCAATTAAAATATCATCTGAAATATTATTCACTTTTTGGAGATATTTAAACAATTCATTTATGCAGTTTTCATATTCTTCAAATGTCAAGATAGCTCCTTGTACCAACCTTTTTTATAATGGAACAAACCAATATGAGTAATAAAGGTAGTAATATAACAAGATGTTTCATCCAATTCAATCTGATGATATCCATGTTTCAAGTCAAGTTTTTTTAAATATTGTATAACCATTGTACTTTTCACAAAACTCCTCGAGTGTGGGTACAGAGTAGTAATTTCTTTTTATGGCTGTGTTAGCTTTTCACATATCAACTACTAATCTAACATCATTGCCCTATTATTGGTAAAACCCATGAGGTGGGTTCCATAACTGGTTCAATGATGTCTAAGTCAAGCAATTCTTTCAACTTATTTTCAACCTTGTTTTCGAACATGGAAAGTAATACGGCACAAATGTTGGGACACTGGTTATATTGTTTGATAAGCATTTAATTTGATTTTAACATTTTCCAGTCTGCCCAGTCCTTTAAATACTAAAGCAAATTTGATGAGAATAGGCTCTCATGCTGAAGAGATATTATTCACTGCAGTAACAGTGCCTGGCATAGATAAAAGTCCTAATTGTGTGGCAGTTTTCTTACTTTGGATGTTGCCTCTATTACATGTACAGACAACAATAAAATCTGAAATGTTATGTGTAGACCCTACAGAGACATTTGAAACAAAAGCACCCTATATTTGTAAGGGAAATCTTGAATGATACATAAATATTTTCTTTTCACAATTTTTTAATTTAATATTTATATACTTTTAAAAATATTCATATATATTCCAGTTAATTAGATTGACACTTCTACCAATCAGAACCAAAATAGTCTGACCGTCTAAGCAAATAACAGATTTGTGTCCCTTTGTCATCAGTACATAATCATTCGAATTAGATTCCATTTGCACTACTTCACTCTTGATGATAGGTTTTTGTGTCTTTTTCTTTATAAAGCACATCTGTTCAAAGTGGTTTGAGCTTATGACAAAATGTGCATTGTTTTCCTCTAGCTGGGACATTTTGTAGTGCAAGTCACAACCATAACATTCTTGATACGTTTCAGAATTTGAGGAGGGGCTGCTCATAGTTTTCTGTCATTTTATTTTTTTCAAAGTATTTATTTCTTCTCTTGAGATGGATTTCTTTTTTAGTAGTTTGTAAATTTCAACATTTTGTTTTTTAATTTATTTGGCCTGTTCTACCAATGTTGCTAGTTGAACATTGTGTAATAATGTTAATTTTTTCTTCCTCAAGAGCAGATAATTTCCTTTTATACACCACATCAGACCAGGGATCAATGCTTAGGCTAGGTTATTATCCTATAGGACAATTTTCTCTAGTGAATTTGAACCTTAAACCTAAACTGCCTGCTAATTATTTCTACTTGCTAAGACATTGAAATTATTTTCAGTAACATTGACAACATGTGTAGTATTTGACAACTGTTTTAGTGATGGAAAAATTATCCACAATAGTTTATTCTCTTGATATATTCACCATAATTGATTATACAAATATTAAAAACCAATAAAATGTTCCTATAGCTTATTTTTGCCAGCAATGAAACATTAAAGTTTTTCTATATAACTTTTTTAATCAATTGTTTACTCTCATTTTTGTGTTTCTTTTTTTTTTTTCCTTCTAGAATTCTTTTACCTGTGGACAGTCCAAACCACCTACAAAATTATTAGATAGCAGACAAGTTTCTTTGGTTCTTGTGAGAGATCTGGATGACAATCAGTATAATGCTGATATTATTGTAGCTACATACTCTAAAGGTGAGCTATTTACCTATTATCATCATTAACTCTGTAATAATAGTCTTTAAGAATTGTTATCCTAACCTGTTCTCTCTAAATTCTACAATCATTGCCTTATTGTTTCTTGCTTTCCTGTATATTTGCAAATCCTCTTCAGTAGTTTTAAGAAATTAGGTGAACCATCTTCTACTGGCCAACTAGCCTTCTACCTCTTTTTGGCAAAGTACTAGAGGCTCTAATCAATGCTGAATTGGTTAAGCATCTCATTTCACAGGGTCTTCTTTCAGACCAGCAATGTATCTTTTGCTTCTCTAGGTCAACTGCTGATGTGTTAACAGTTATTGCTGAAAGAGTCTATCAAGCTTTAGTTAAGAATGGCTGTTGCTTTGGATATCTTGAAGGCATTTGACATTCTGGTCTTCTTCACAAGTTGAAAGGTTATAGCATTTTTGGATTAATTTTTTGATCTGATTCAGTCTGTCTTATCAAATTGTTAAATAAAAATTGCATTGAATGGCCATTTTTCTAGATTTTTATTTTTTATTTTATTTAATGTGGCTGTCCCCCAGGGCTCTATCCTTGGAGCTATGTTGTTCCTAATGACCTTCCTGGTGTCACCCCTTCTCAACTCTGTATCTGTGTCATCAACACACAATTAAGACAAGAGTAAATAGTTAAGTCTGATTTGTTCGATAAGTTCAAATTAGCATCTGATCTCCAAAATGACCTACAATTTGTTGTTAACTGGGCATGTTAATATTAACACCTAGAATGAAACTAATCTCTTTTAATAATTTTATAGAACCTTTAGGAGAGTGACACATTTCATCTCAGGTTAATGTTTTCTGCTTACATGAACTGGAAAGATTATATTGCATCAATTGCTAGGAAAGTTGGTTCACTGTATTGTGCAAGATAATTTTTCTCACCTGGATCTATCTTAGACATTTATAAGTCTACCATTCATCCATACATTGAATATTGCTGCCACATCTGGATTGATGTTTCTGCTATGTATTGATAAAATCTAAAGAAGAATCTGCAATGTTAATGATCCTGACCTGGTATCTTGGCTTCAGTCATTTTCCCACCACCGTAATGTAGCTTCCTTGTTCCTTTTCTATTTTCATGGTAATTGCTCTGATGAGCTTTCCTCTTTGGTACCTTGACTCTATGAATTTATTTGATGTACTAGATTGGCAACTAGGTCTCATAATTTTACCATTGAAATTACTAGATGTAACCATAAGTTCTTTGCTAACAGTTTCTTTTCTTGCACTTCTCACTTGTGGAACTCTTCTGGTTTCTTTCTTTCCAGTCAACTTTGATTTTCAAAAATTTAAATGCAATGTCAATTGCTATCTTGTTTTCTTAATTTCTCTTTCTTGTTCTCTCTCCCTAATGTTTTTCTTTTCTGTCATTCTTTGGTACTCAGTAACCTCTTGTCTTAGTGGCTTTATTGCTTTGCTTGGAGGGAAGTGATTAACAAAACAAAACAAAAAAAACTCTTCTTCTAGCATTACTTTTCATGTTGGTGCTATTGACTGAAGTGTGTTTGTCTTTACAATGCTCAACTTAAATTAGATGACAGATGTTAAAGTTTGGTACCAAAAATATTCATAATGATAATTCTGAAGCAAGTATATATATAAAATAAACTGTCACAATCATTCTTTACAATATATTAGGGAAACTTGCAGAAAATTAAAAATCATATCTATGAACACAAACAACTTAGCTTACATGCAACAATTTATCAAATGCATTAGTCATACGCAGAAATAAGTTCAACCATAACTTTGATCTAAAGAATACTACATTTATTAAAAGAGAAAATAAGTTATTAGATAGAAAGTTTTTGAGAGTTTTTCTATCAAATATTGATTAAATGTTAATCTGCACCCTGGAATGTTTCAAATAGAACCTTTCCTAAAAGAAATAGTGCTTTCCCAAGTCTATATACATGAGCATAAAACTTTTTTTTAAAAACTGAAAGAAAATTATTAAATCAAAATCTTCAGTTATTTAAAATAAATAAATTATTTATCAAATTAAAATAATAAATAATAATTACATTAATAAATAAAAAATAAATATATATAAACAAATAAAGAAATAAAAAAATTCAACAACAATAACATTTATTCTCTTTCATTTATTAGGCATTAAATTACATCACTTAGCATCCCCCATAGTTTATTTTGAATTTCACAGTTAGCCATAAGAATATTTTTGAGCATTCTTGAATTCAAAAATTTTTGAAACCTAATATTTTTTAATTCTGTTTATAAATACATGCTGCAAAATAAAATCCTTACTTCTGCCTTGATAAAGTTCATCAGAATGTGTTGGTAAAGAAAAATTTCCCTTTTCTCTTTATTTATATCATCTTTTTACATATATATATTATTTATATCAAAATTTTTTACACGCATGTGTAAGGTATATTTAGGCAGCAAGAATTCATCCTAACAAATTTTATTCAATTTTGCCAGCAAGGCATATCTATTCTTCAATTTCAATTTGTACATTAGGATTGAATTTATGAATATATAGTTCAGGGTTTTTTGTTTTTTTTTTTATAATTGGGAAGAACTGGGTATTATCAGTATGGTGAGCAAGATTTTTTTTCCTATTAAATTTTGGAATTGGAATCAGTTCAGAGTGACATGTTAAACAGGAATTTTGTTTTTTCTGATACATGCATGAATTGAACTAAGTTTTGACAAGTAACAATAAAAACCAAATTGACTACATAACTATCAACAAAAGATTCAGGAATGCACTAGTTCACTGCAAAACCTACTCAAGTGCCAAGTGCAGAAGCGATCATTGTCCTGTTATATGTAAACTAAGATTGAAACTACAGAAACTGAAGAAGCCTAACACAACACCCAAATTGCAATACAACAAGCTCCTGAGTGACCCGTACCTGAAATATTCCTTGTCCCAATGTCTTTAATGCTCAGAATGTTATCATAAAGAGAAATACAAATGCAGAAGGACATGAATCTGTGTTTTATAGACTATGCAAAGACGTTTGACAAAGTACATCACAAAGATCTGTTGGAACTGCTCAGTAACCTTGATATATTTAGGAAAGATATTAGAATAAGCAAAAACCTATACTGGCAGCAAATGGCCTGCATGCGGATAGAGAATGAGTGCAGCAGATATACAGAAATAGGGGCATAAGGCAAGGATGTGTCTTTTCACTGGACTTATTCAACGTATACAGTGAGGCAATTCTGAGAGAACTGGAAATCCTACCAGGATTCATCATTGTCGGCCATGATCTTAACAACATAAAATACGCAGATGACACAGTACTGATAGCAGACACGGAAAAGAAATTACAAAACCACCTACAGAAGGTAGAGAAGGAGAGTGTGAAGAAGGGACTAAGCAGACAGAATGCAAGAATGCAAACTACAAGAAGACAGAATGCATGGTCATCAGTAAAAGGATGAGCCCAAAATGCAATTTACAGGTCGGGGACACTAAAATCAAGCAGATGCGGAAGTTTAAATATCTGGGAAGTGTTCTGACAGAGGACGGTAAGTGCGACACTGAGATCCAAAGATGTATTGGGATGGCCAAAGACGCATTCCAAAAGCTAGGCAGAGTATTATGAGACAGGAGGGTCTCGTTGGTAACAAAGAAAAGAGTACTGAACTGCTATGTGATACCTGTCCTCCTTTACAGCAGCAAATGTTGGATGGTCTCCTCAAAGATGATGAAGAGGCAACGGACATATGGTCCTACAGAAAAATGCTAAGGATATCATGGATCGAACATGTGAGCAACAATGAGGTTTTGGAGAGGATGCAAACAAAGAGGAAGCTTATACTTAACATCAGGAAGAGGCAGCTGAAATTTCTGGGATGAGAAAGTGGTGCGAAGAGACGGAAAAAGAGACAAGGGAGAGCAAGTGGATTAAGTGGGCTTAAGCAAGTGGATGACAGAACAG
This sequence comes from Acanthosepion esculentum, assembly GCA_964036315.1. NCBI lineage: Eukaryota > Metazoa > Mollusca > Cephalopoda > Sepiida > Sepiidae > Acanthosepion > Acanthosepion esculentum. The sequence continues at coordinate 23,879,290 of OZ038516.1, read as the reverse complement.
GATCTGGGAGAAGTAGCAAAATGACAAAACTTATTGAGAGCTACAAGGGATATGGGGAAGTGGAGAGCCATGATTGCCTATGACCTGAAGGGATACAACACATAAAGATATAATGATCACATGCTCTCACCTAATATTATACCAACAATTATATGCAAACTTCTATTTTGCATGGCACAAGTCTTTTTTTTTTTTATGATGATTATGTTAACATTTACACACAAGCTGGTGACAACTCTGGGCTTACTTCTTGGTTTCACTTTATCCAATTTCTATATGGCCCATGTAGAAAACAAAATCTTTAATAATTAGACCAAACCTTCCATATATATTAACAAAAACAGAGACAAAATAAAAACCTTAAAGAAACTTTTTTTAGAATAACTGTTCTACAATTCACTTATGAACTCAACATTAATAATAGAATACCTTTCCTTGACATTCTAGTAGATGATGATGATAATAGTGATGATTTTATTACTTCACGATATAAGAAATCCACAAGCAAAAGTTTGTGTCTTAATTATAAAGTGAGTGTCCTTACAGATATAAATTAGGAGTTATAAAAAACATTGACTGTGCTAAAATGATTTCTTCTTTGGACACATTATTTTATAAAGAATTAAACAACATAAAAACAAACAATAATTTCCCAAACCATGTTGTTTATAAAAAAATAAAATTGGCTTACCATATATTTATGTGTACAAGATGACATTAAAATCCTAAAAATCACCCTTAGGGTCATCTTAAGTCTAAAAAGAAATCTTAAATTTTGAGTGATATTTATCAGTAGGTCAACCTTGGCCTTGCTGTGATAATCAATAACATACATGAAAAGATTCATTTGTACCTGATATATTACTGGCATAACTTCATTAATATAATTGCCTATTTGAAAAATGATTCTGTATCAATGAAATCAACTTGTATCCATGCAAGCTCAGCTGAGAAAATGTAAACATCGAGTTATGATTGCATTCGCAGCAATGGAATGTACATTATCATACTGTTATTTGCTGTATTTTGTAATTGTTGATGAATTATAAGTAAATGGCCATGAATACACCAGGCTGTAACTGTTTAGATATAAGAAAAGGAAGAAGAATCAGTATTTGCAAGATATCACGTGATGAAATGTAAACAAAACAATGGTTTCCCTTTTAGAGGATGTGTGTAGGAAAAACATGATGTAGAATCAGTTTTGTTATTTCGTTTATTTTGAATTACTAAGGATACAGTAAGTAAAAACATTTCTAATAACATCTTTCTATAATCAATAAGCAGTCTTCTTATACTACAGGTATAGGATAAATTCATGAAACATGCTGTATCTTTTTATCTTGTCTTATCTAAAGGTTGCCTTACATGGGAAATATGTGGTATGTACTTCTATACTTTTCAAAACGAGTTTTTTTCTTAGTAAATTGTGTCATTTTAACCCCCCCATACCAAATCATTTTTTTTTTCAATCTTCATCCCCTTTTTATTTAACTCTCTCATATATATAGTAGACTTCTATAACATTTGTTTGACATTTAGTTTAGATAGATTTATATCTGAATTTGCAGTGCAAAGATTGAAAAGTGGCTAGTACTTTAACCTTTATAGTAATTTTGATGAGATGTTGAGTTTTTTGCAAATATATTTTAATGGTTAATTTATTTGAAGATTAGTAATTAAAATATGTTAAAAAATAATGAAAATCAAAATTATAAAATCTAAATTTCATATCTGACATATGCATAAAAATTTGTAATTTTGTTATTTCAGATTATGGTGGTGTTCAAGATGACACATCTAATCCAACTCTCATTGGAATTATTGTTGGAGTTGTATGTGGAATTATTGTCATCATTCTTATTATTGCAATTACTGGTCATTGCTATTATAAATCAATGAGAAAAAAGCATACTGGAAACTATGATGAAAATGGACCTCTGGATGACTGTGAACAGTCAAGCATTGGCTATATTAATGATGGGGTGAAAAATGGGGGTATCATAAAGAACAACAACTCTCCTAAAAATAATGATAGATCTTTGTTGTCACCTGATGATGAAGTGAAACAATTCTATGATTATACTAAAGAAAACAAGAAACACACAGTACCTAATATCAATATTTTGGCAAACAGTTCCACAAAATCAACAGACTTTGATAACGATCCTGCCAGAATGGGTCAGATGAATTCAAATGCAACCCCCAAATCACCTGTGCTCAGTGCACTCCACAGCAGTCCAAAATTTCAAGCTTCTTTCAAATCTACAGATGCTGAAGCCGAAGAAAGAGCAAAACGATTCTCTCAAGGTAGCACCTCACCTTCAACTCCACCACCCTTGCCAACAGTTCCAACCAGTTCTCAAATGCAATGTTCCCAAACAAACACTAACCATGCTGGAATCAGACGTGTACCTAAGAGTTCTGCTTCATCTGAAGACTTAGAGCATTTGGAAAAAGAACTTAATACAATGGCAGTGGAAAACCAAGGAAACCAGATGCTGTCAAATCCCCCTCTTTTCTTATCAAATGTTATTCCAATCTCAACTAACATGCAGCCTCAATCGGTTCCTCAGTCATTATTGGAGCAACCTGCAAGTGAGCAACCTATTCTGACACTAGCATCATCAAAGGATAATAATAGCAATCAGCATACACTGCGTCCTTCTAGAACACAGGATAAAAAGAAGCAAGCAGACATAACTGATGGTCAGCCACAAAAGACCTATAAAGAAAAAAACAGTACAAATAGCCTACGTAAGCGTGGTCACAAGATTCCAAAATTTACTAAGGGCAAACCATTTCTATCTGATGCAGAGTGTAACCCTATATATGGAGATGAAGAAACCCATCATTCTGATACACCTTTGAGTGAGGTCAGCTCTCGAATGGCAAGAACTGATGATAATGAAAGTCTACCACGTAAGTAAATATGAATATATGAATTGAATACTGAAGTAATCAAAAAAAAAAAATTTTTTTAAAATTACTTCATGATGTGCATTAATATATTCCTTCCCCACCCCACTTTTTTTCATGTATATCATTGTCAGTACTGTTGAAACTCTGCTTAATTGTGTTCCCATCCACTGTTTTTGCTTAAGGCTGCATCATGTTCAAAACATCAGTTCTCATGTGATCACCAAAGTTAAGCATTGTCAAGCCTGGTCAGTACCTGGATGGATGACCAGGTGCTGTACGCTTGAATTTGTAGTTAGTGTAAGGGATAATGATTCAGAATTGTTAATCAGAGAGCTGAGTTCCAATTCCAGTTGGTTTTGTTGTATTCACTTACATACAAATACCCTTGGGAAAGGTATGAATCCACCTCTTCTACCTCGAGCTATGGGTTAATTAGTAAGTTTTGTATCACTAAACCATTATCTAAAAAATAAAATACAATTGTACGCAAAATATTCAGATTTTGGCATTAAATAACCCATAGAGATTGATATGTTGCTAAACAAGCAACTGTTTGGGTAACAAATATTTAGGAAGTATTGATCAATATCTATGAGTACAATTTTTTCTTACATAGAGGAATTTGGTACTATACCTCTGCTATTTTGTTCAGACTGTACTTAGGCGAGAAAAATGAGTAATTATTAGCATAAAATAGGAGGCATTACTTTTGTAGTAACACTTATATAATCTGAAATATACTAATAATAGTATTGAACCAAAGTCATCATTATTTACATGTGGACTTTTGTCCTCATTTTTGTTGTTATTATCACAGTGTTTCAACTGTTTTGCTCTTACGTTTTCATCACTCCTGATTATATCAAGATGTACACTTATTAAAATTCAAGCAGGAATTTCTGTAAGGTTTTGCATGTAAAATTTATTTTAAGGATATTTTTTTCTTTTCATTTTCTTTTCAGCTCTTCAGCGTACAGCATCCAAACAGTCACTGTTTGCTTCAAGAACATCATTGTATGCTCGCCGAGGTAAGAGAGAACGGCGCTCATCCATCTCAGAGTCTGTAACATCATATGCACATGATGACCTTGATATGTATGTACCATCTAGACAGCCAGATCCAATGGACAGAAGAGATGCCCGTGTATTCAAATCTCTTGGAGATATCACTAAAACTTCAAAAGATAGCTCCTGCCAAGAACAAAACAAGAAACTTGCTTCAAAAAGAAATGGACACAAAAAACCTGCAAATACACGAAAGTCTTCATCATCTACACAGACTATTGAGCAAAAGGGAACCCAAACTGAACCATCTCAGAAGAAAACCTCTCATGGCAAGGAAACGATAGCCAGCAATACTTGGGGAAAATCAACCTCCAATGTTAAAGGGGATGTTATCAACACTGTGCAAACTACTGAAATGTCAAAGTCCCAATTCCAGCCAATTTCAAAAGCCAGTGATATTCAGAGCTCTGCTTTTGCTGGTAATCAGTATCTAGACAGTGTTCCCGTATCTGTAGAAGGTGCAGAGTTGACAAAGCCAACAAAATCTCCTTGGGAACTGCTTTGTGAGCTTACTGATGCAGAAATAAAAATGCGAAATGGTTCTATGCCTTCTGGGAATGCACTATACAATTCAGACTTTCCCTCTAGTGTGGGTGGACAATCCAGACCTAGCATGGACAATCTTCCATCTGTTTATCACCCATCTATTAGTTCTCAGGTTTCTGAAAAAGAATCCTATGTTTCTGCTTATTCACCCAGCACTGTCCCTATCACCTACCCACCATCTGTAGCCTCTAATGTTCCCAACAATCTTTATCCTCGAAAATCTTCCTGGGAAGCACTCAAAGAACTTACAGATGCCCAGCTCTCTTATAATTCACAAGGAGCTTCAGAGAGCATTGTTTGAATTTTAAATACTGATAATAATTATCCAGTCAGCTACTTTGTTTTTTGCTATGTTTTTTGTTGGGAATATATAGACTTTCTCAGTATTTTTAAGGTATATTTTTGTCATTGAGAACATAAACATTTTTTTTATTGAATGAACTATGATACATTTTTTAATCAAACAGAAAAGATACATTTTATCTAATATTTTTGAAACAAGATGAGGATGTAATCAGTTCCTTTCATAATGTAAATTAGAGATGGTATGATGGGTGATGCTGCTATAGTAAAATGTTTCTTTTAAAATTTAAATAAAAAAAACATTTATCCATTAAAAATACTGAATTTTAAAAAAGTCTGAATTCATATGAATAATATTTTCAAAACATGTAGTCCCAATTCAAAATCTTGACTTTTCTTATAACTCAATTTTTTTCTTTTTAATATTGAAGCAAATCTCTGCTAACTTTTGAGCTTGTTCAAACATTTACTTTGCTTATGCCTTGATTAAATGATTTTGAAGAAAAAAACTTTTAACTCCATTTTTCTGAGGGTTGGGTTGATGAACTTCACCTTTTTTGTTTAAGATACAGTCCTTGTAAATTTTGATAAATTTCATCATCTTCAAATATATGCTCACATACAAAAATAATTATTTGAATTAAATCTGAATCTATTGTGAGATTTTCAAAGATTCTCAAATTAAATTTGTGCAACACAAAGAATTAGAGCAGCAGATTTTAACAGAATTATTCAATCAGTTGAAATTCATTTTGTTTACCCATCTATTACAGTTCATTACTTGATATTCCTCTAAGTTTTTTTGTTTTAGTCATTTAATTTTTTTATTTTTAGTTTATGCATTATCAGTAAATTTCTCATTTTAAAATGTCCAATGATTGTTTAGAAATTGTATTTTCAAGGAAATAAAAATGAATGCAAATGTAATGAAATTTTATTTTATTAGAGACATCATCATCAATATTTACTATTACAATTAAGTAGCCCAAGGCAGTCTTTCATTTTCTGCCTTTAAAATTCAAGTAGTTATGTGAAAAGCGAGCTGTTGTTAAGTGTATTTGCTATATTGATTGGCTTTTTTGTCAATATGTTTAGCAATATGTTTGCACATGTATCATTAGCTTTAACTATTGTTATGATTCTAATGAAAATAATTTCTTGATTTTTAATTGATTGAAAAGCAAACTTAAGTATTCAGATTAAAAATATGGTAGTTAATGAAAAAGTTAATGCATCAACTAATGAAAACTTCTACCGGGTTATAATCTTAGTTATACATTTTGTATCATAGCCTCTTGAAAGGTGAGAATTCATCAAATACATCACTTTTTCCTCGAGCGTAATCTACAGTTTTTAGGTTCTGTTTACAAATGCCTTCAAATACAAATGCCTTCCTTAAAATTCTCCCTTCAACTTTTGGAATTTTCCTGCATTTGAACTTCAATTCCCACTATTAATGAACTACCTTCTTCTGAAAGAAATTTTGAGGTTGTAGTAACTTTCTTTCCACAGCCCTTCAATAACAACACATATAGGGTTTGTAATAATAATGATTGGTAGCCCTTGAGGAACTCTCTGGTGAATGAAGGTTACTGGCCTTTAAGGAGCTCTCCTGGACTACAACACACTCCCTGCAGGCCCTGAGGAAACAAAGTCACTAAAAGTAGCCTGTAAAATTAGTTTATTAAAGCTTCTTAAGTTGTAATAATTATTGATCATTTTCATTATAATTTAATAAACTAATTTTATCGTATTATTCTGTTGATATTGTCTCATACCTGTCAATTTGGGAAAAATGTTTAAACTGTGACACTGTTTGGTAAAGTGAGAAAAAGGCTTTCAAAATAAACTGAAAAACAAGAAAGATGTTTTTCAATAGACTGAAAGTATACTGATAACAAAAACCAGAAAGATGTTTTTCAATAGACTGAAAGTATACTGATAACAAAAACCAGAAGAATGAAAGAAAAGGATATTTGTTTTCTTTTCTCTCCCCACCCCGGGGTTCAAATTCCAATGACGCCTAGTGTAGACGCCATCTGTTTTTGGTCAACTTAATCTTAAGTGATGGTATTTTATTAAGTGTCCATTTCACCCTGCGTGGAACAATAGATTACATTTTAACAACTTCAAGTGTCAACGAGGGAAGAAAATGAGAGCATCAGTAGGTTGCTTGTTGAATGAAGTGGGTAAGGAGGGGGGCACTCACAACGACTAGAAATGAGTCTCTAGACAAAATTCGGTCAGTTGATAAGACATGGAAACTGAAGACCAACTCATTTCTAACAGAAAGACAGAAATGAAATTGTGGTTATATTTTTTGTTCTAAGATGCAATAAAATTTATTAAAACAAAGGAATTGTCTCTTTTTGTTGCTTGTTGACCAAAGAGCTGGCGAGAGAAGGCAACAGATGAGGGATCTCAGATACAACCAACCCCCAGGGCACAATAAGAATTTCCTGCTGATGGAAATATTGGATGATAATTTAATAATTTGGGCTAGACTATGCCTAGCCTCTGGGAACAGGTTTGATCAGATGGAGAGAGGTGGTGGCCCAGGTAGAATTTCAAGGAAGGCGGAGGAATCACCTGCATCCTTTGGCAGTGATAGTAAGAGGTACACACATGAGATGGAAGGAGTTGAGCGGATTGATATTCTGCCACCACCACTCTTTGGAGGAGAGATCTTCCCAAATCTGATCAGGCAATCAATTTTCCAAGACCAGACAATGAAAGGCTTTGTATAGATGTTGAGGTTTCTTTGGGAGCCCTCAATCACTTCATGCCATGCCCTGTGCTGGGTTTGTGCAAGAGTCCATAAATACAGATGCAGGAACCAGACAGTTTGAGCTGCTGTTTGTGAGAGAGTCACGTTGCCAGTTGGTCCAAGGCCTGCTATGCCAAAACCCACACAACTTCTGCAGAAAGAACTTAGACTCCAGCCTTGTTCCAGGCTACCAATTACAACTGAAGGGTCACCTGCCTTGCGATCTAAAACAAACACAATTTGGGCAGGGTGGGTGTTATGTTTGCGTGAGTTCTGAGGACCGAGCAATGCATTTGTTGATTGGAAATAATTACCAAGAACGTTTTTAGGTTTACAGCATTTTATTAATCACTAGATAAACTGAGTTAATACTACTCTACAAAAGAATTAGTGAATTATGGAGAGACGTTTGCCACACGTGTGTCAATGTAGTCCGCCATCTTGGATCTCTCTCTGTATTGCCACACGTGGCGTCTGACGTCACGATGTCCAAAGCAAGTGGGATAACTCTTACAATACTTTGAAGTTATCTCCCTTTATGTTTCCTTCCAACACCTCCCTTTGAAGTATGATAGTCGTAGGATGATTGTTGAGGATCTACTTGTAAGGATGAGGTTGGTTTGCCCTTACGCTGCGTTTTTCTGGTTGGTAAGTTCTTTTGAGACTTACTTTCTTTACTACATTTTGTTTTAACACTTTGGGGTAATTCAAATGTGTCCAGTAAAACGTTTAAGGGAATGACTGTGTCATTAGATTGTCTTTCAGGAAGGTATGAATGACGTAGCTGATTCGCATGTCTGACCCAAGTAGTGGATTGTACATCTACATCATAGATTACATTACCAGAACGGCGTATTATATAACCTTGGGTCCATTTTTCTTTACCATTGCGGTAATCTTTTGCCCACACAGGTTGTCCAGGTAGAAATTGACGTGACACTGCTCCATGGCGGTGGTTGAATTGTCTTTCCATGGTTTTATTTCTCTTGAGAGAATTGCTTGGCGATGGACGAATAATATCAATTGGTAGCCGTATTTTTCTATTCATCAAGGCTTCTGCAGGTGACTTTCCATTCGGACAGTTTGGATTTGGGGTAGCTCTATAGCTACTTAGGAATATGTCTATTATTTCTCGTGTAGATCCTTCCCCTTTTAATTTTAAGAGTGCTCTCTTAAACGTGTCGACGAAGCGTTCGGCTTGACCATTTGATTGTGGGTGGAAGGGTGGTGATCTGAGGTGTTAAATACTGTTCTTTTTACTGAATTCTGAAAATTCTGCTGAAGTAAATGCCGTACCGTTGTCAGAAACCAAGATTTCCGGAGTACCAAATCTGCTGAAGATCTCCTGTAATTTTCTTACAGTTTCAGTGGATGTAGGGTGATTCATGTGAAAGACCTCCGGCCATTTGCTGTAAGCATCCACCAATATTAGGTAATGTTGTCCATTTATTGGTCCAGCAAAATCAATATGGAGTCGTGACCAAGGAGATTCTGGAGTAGGCCATGAAACAGTGTTGTTTTCCGAGGAGACTTTGCAACCAGTTGGCATTTGGTACAACTCTTAACAAGTTCCTCTAGTTGTTTGTCCATGTTTGGCCAGTACACGTATCCGCGTGCTAAAGCTTTCATCCGATTAATCCCTTGATGTCCATAGTGAAACTGTTTGAGAACTCTGTTTTGAAGTTCAAATGGAACAACAACGCGTTCAGCAAAAAGTAGAATCCCATCGATTTCAGATAAGGATGATCTCCGCTGAAAAAATGGTTGAAGTTTCTGGTCAGTGCATATATTTGGCCAGCTCGTGGAGTGAAAATGTAGGGCTTTCTGCAGTATTGGGTCTGCGGCTGTAGCTTCTTGAATCATCTCTGATGTGACAGGTAGTGCTCTAACTGGAAACAAGTCCCGAGACAACTTCAGGTTCTACTGATATAGCTGCGATGACTCTGTCCTCCGGTACTTTTTGATTCGAAGAGATGAGTCTGGACAACGCATCTGCTTGACCAATTTTGCTGCCTGGTTGGTATTTTATTGAAAAATTGTAGTCAAGGAGCATAGTGGCCCATCTTTGCAACCGGTTAGCTGTATAAACAGGGATTCCTTTCTTGGAACCAAATATACTGATCAATGGCTTGTGATCTGTGATCAGGGTAAAATGACGACCATATAACATTTTGTGAAATTTCTTCACAGCGAAAATAATTGCCAGAGCTTCTTTCTCAATTTGACTATATTTGCGTTCGGTGGGTGTCAAAGACTTGGATGAGTGCGCGATAGCTTTTTCGCTTCCGCCAGGAAAAATGTGTGATATCACAGCTCCGACTCCGTAATCTGAGGCATCAGACACCACAGTAATGTCTACGGATGGGTCATAGTGAGTCAGTAATAGGTCCGAACTGAGAAGGGATTTTATCTTCTCAAACGATTCTTTACATATATTTGACCAGTTCCATTTAGTATCTTTTTGCAAAAGATTATTAAGAGGTCCACGGAACTTGTGCAGTTCTGGTAAAAAAGAACTATAATGACTTACGAGGCCCAGAAAAGAACGTAAAGTCGATACATCCGTTGGTGCTGCCATTTGCTTAATCGCATGGATATTTTCTGGATCCGGTCTACGGCCATTTTGTCAAATATAAATCCAAGGTATTTAACTGAAGTTTGGAAAAAATTGCATTTGTCTGACATTAAGTGAAATCCATATTGTTGAATTCGATCCAGCACAGAAGTTAAGTGATGTAGAAGTTCCTCTGGGGTTGTGCCTGTAATAATGATGTCATCAATGTAGGCAGAAACTCCTGGTAAACCTGTGAGCATTGTATCCATTGTTTGCTGGAAAATTGCTGGTGCTATCTTGACACCAAATGGAAGGCGACAAAATTGGAATAAACCCTTGTGTGTGTTAATCGTGAGAAGATTTTTGGAATCTTCATCCACTTCTATTTGAAAATATGCATCTGCAAGGTCCAATTTTGCAAAACAAGTTCCATCGTTTAGTTTTGTGAACAAGACTTCCGGTGCAGGTAGTGGATACTGATGTATATCCAGTGCATCATTTAGTCCTGTGGAGAAATCTGCACATAGACGTACCTTGCCGTTTGTCTTTTTCACCATGACAATGGGTGCTGCCCAGGATGAGTAGTGTGTAGGCTGGATAACTCCTGCTTGTTGGAGGCGGTTTAGTACCTCTTCCGCTGTAGCTAAAGCTGCATATGGTACCGGACGCTTGGGTCTGAAAATTGGTTTTGCGTCGGATTTCAGTTTTAACGTGGCTTTAACTTTTGTGCAACATCCGAGACCCTCTTGGAAAACATTGTTAAATTTAGCTTTCAGCATGCTCTTAAAATGTTTTTCTGTGTCTGCTGCAGAATTAACTTGGCAGGTATTGAAAATGGTGTTCAAGGGAACCTTGAAAAGGTCAAGTTCCTCAATAAAATCAAGGCCAAGAAGATTCATGTTTGAAGAGTCCGTAATGTAGCACACACCTGAAAAATGTTTGTCTTTGAAAGAGACATCACAAATTAATTCCCCATTTAATCTTATTTTATTCCCGGAAGCACTACACGCAACATGCGTTGTGTCTTTCAGGGGTGGTTTTCCCAGTGACTCCCATGTTGTACGTGAAATCTAAGTGATATCTGAAGCAGTATCGAACTGAAACTTTATCGGTCTTTTGTTTATGGATACCACTATGTATTTCCTGCGAGCTTCAAAATTTACATTAAACGTAGCAAAAATCGAATTTGAAAACGACTTACGGGAATATCCTGTCTTTTTGTGATGACGTTTTTCTCTTACAGGTGTATTATTCTTTTTCGTAGCTTTGTTATCTTTGCGTTCACAGAATCCGTCCTTATGCCCACCACGTGAACAGAGTTGACACGTGTGTTTTTTGTATGGGCAAAATCGAGCATAATGCCAATCTCCACATGACCAGCAAGATGTTGGGGGTGTTTTCCTTTTAGTCGGGGATTTTTCCGTCGTTGTTACACGGTTGGAAATGGATGATTTAATAGGCTCCTGCTGTATCATTTCGTTGTCGCGTTTCAGTTTAATCAGTCGCTGACATTCCGTAGTCAATGTTTGTACTGATATGTCTTTAGAATTCCTCAACTACTTTTTCTTCAATGTCGATTTTCGTGCAAAAAAGTGGATCACAGCTTCATACATTTTTTCTGAAAACCTTAGCTTCTCATTGGACAATAAACATTAAAATTATCTCGCTTATCTTCACATACATTTGTTCTGAATGAGAGAAACAAAACATATCAGGCTCCAGACTGAGTTTTGTAAAGCGCTCCCTGAGTGGTTAACAAATATTAAAAAAACAATTTACCTGCTCACCACTACGTCCGAATAGCATCAACCTAGTTTTTGACCTGACGAAAAAACAATGCTTCTTGGAGCCAATCACGTGATAACCAAACATATAAATTGAATGTACGAGCGAACCCAACCAGTGAGAATTTACGACGACTAGCATTTGCTAAACTAGTTCACGACGATTGTAACTTTACTGCAGCGAAGTACAAAGTTAGAATCTCAAATTCTTTAACATGAAATAACTTCACTGTAACTCAAGCTAAATTTTCAGCTCACTCAAAAACTTCTTTTGCAACTTACAAAAAATAATTCAATCACGCTATTGAATCTTACGAGACGAAATTACAAACATTTAAGAACAATACATTCAACTACTACGAGCAACGAAAACAAATTGAGCATTCACGGAACATTCACTTCTCCGACTTCTTTAAAGCTAAAAGTTTATTCAACATATTTTCAGCTTTACAGGACTTTTTAATTATTCTTCCAACGAACATTTTGAGCAAAAAGTTAATTCAACTTTTTGTGAGCTCAGGTAAAAAAATATAACCAGTAATAAAAATCTTTAACCAGTTAAAGGGAAGCAACTCATGTTAATAATTCATGTAAAAAATCTGTTGACATTATATAAATTTTGTACCTATCATGAAATGTTATTTTCTTGTGTTTTTTCTCTTGTTTGCTTTTTGTTTGCATGAACATTCGTAAAGTAAAAAATGTGCGGGTTAATTTGCGCTGACAATACCGCTATATATCTCTGTCTTGATCGAGCATAGATAAAAGACGTGTACGAATGTCTGCGTCGTTTGGGGATTGTAGACCAGCGACAAAAATAAGGCATTTGAATTGATCTTCGGTCAGCGATTTCAGCTGAAAATTTTCGCATTGTGAATTCACTTTCCTAGCGTATGCAAAAAAATCTTCGTTATCATCTTTTAGAATTCCTCAACTACTTTTTCTTCAATGTCGATTTTCGTGCAAAAAAGTGGATCACAGCTTCATACATTTTTTTCTGAAAACCTTAGCTTCTCATTGGACAATAAACATTAAAATTATTTCGCTTATCTTCACGTACATTTGTTCCCAATGAGCGAAACAAAACATATCAGGCTCCAGACTGAGTTTTGTAAAGCGCTCAGCTGAGTGGTTAACAAATATTAAAAAAACAATTTACCTGCTCACCACTACGTCCGAATAGCATCAACCTAGTTTTTGACCTGACGAAAAAACAATGCTTCTTGGAGCCAATCACGTGATAACCAAACATATAAATTGAATGTACGAGCGAACCCAACCAGTGAGAATTTACGACGACTAGCATTTGCTAAACTAATTCACTACAATCTCTCTTCAGCTTTAAGCAATTATAGCGGGTGTTAAATAAAGAGGATAACTCGCCGAAAATGTTTGTTAACTGTGCAAATGTGAAGTCTCCCGGTTGTTTAGGTAATATATACTGTTTATAACGTAGGTGTTCCCGACACCCAAGCTTCCGTAGTAGGAGGCGTAACTTCCATTCATCGCCCTGCATGTGAAATTCATGTCGAAAGATGTCTTCCCAACGACTAAACCATGCTATAAATGTCTGCTTCGTCTCCGGTTCGAATTGAAACTCGGTTATTGAGTTCGCTATGCTATCCGCAGAATTCGCATTTTTCTTGTCTGTTGTCAGTTGTGTTTGAAACTGTTGCGTTAACGTTTCAATTAGACGGTTCTGTGCCTGTAGAAACAGTTCCTGTTGCCTTCTAAGAATTCTTTCCAACGATGCAGGGTCCATGACGAAGAAAGGATATTTTACTTTTTTTTTTTTAAGAATTTTTTTCTTACGAAAATATCTTTTATGTGACTGGCAGCACCAAAAAAAAAAAAGTTCATTAAAAAAGAATGTACGTTTAAATTCGTTTACCTTTGGGTTTTTTTTTCTTTTCAAGAGGTATATAAAATGGAGAAAGGTAATCTCATTTCGTCGCCAAATCTGTTATGTTTGCGTGAGTTCTGAGGACCGAGCAATGCATTTGTTGATTGGAAATAATTACCAAGAACGTTTTTAGGTTTACAGCATTTTATTAATCACTAGATAAACTGAGTTAATACGACTCTACAAAATAATTAGTGAATTATGGAGAGACGTTTGCCAAATTAAGGTTGTTCATTAGCTGCATTTCGTTTGGTGTTTATAAATGTAGAGAGAGCTGTAATGCGTACGAGAAAGGGATTTAAAAACCTAAAAATACTATACATTAAGACACCAAACAAAATTTTTGCCAGGCATATTCTAGCTACTCGTCGACAGAAATCAAGTGAATCTCTAGACGAATTCCTGCAGGAAATTCATAAACTAAGCAAAAACTCTGCTTTCAAAATGGTGACAGTACTGTAAAGAATTTATAAGAGATGCATATATTAATGGTCTAGCTTCGCCTATAATACACCAGAGACTTTCGAGAATGGTACCCTGGATTTGCAGGCTGCCTACAGACAAGGCTTTCTCCCAAGACTTGGTGCAGAAAAACTCAGACTATGTCACTGCTGCTACTACAGAGCCTGAAGAAATTCAAAGGGAAGAAAGCGTAAGTAGACACATTTCTGCATCATTGAGTAAAGGAAGGTCGCTTTGTAGTTTTAATAAAAAGAACTGTTTTTGGCAGTGAACTGCTACACCATAGAGATGTATGTCTGACTAGAGAGTCCATCTGTCACACTTTAAAAAACAAATTAAAAAAAGACATTATTCAAAAGTGTAAATCTAAAAGTAGAAACGTAACCACTGCGCTATGGATGCAATGAAATTATACATCATAGCAGCGTCAGTTCCAGAAAGTCTACGGTTAATGGTCGCAGGTTATATGTGTTACTAGACTTGGGCAGCCCAGAAAGTTTCATTAATGAGAAGGTTACTTTGAAATTTGAATTTGAAATCAGGCCATTCAACAACAAAATTTCCATGGCTCTGATCACAATGAACACTCAGACTTGTGGCTTTTGTGTTGTCGACACACTATAAGTCTGTCATTCTCAAAGTTTTAAAGAACTTGTATAGTAACTTGATACTTGGACAGGGTTTTCAGAAACAGCATAAGTCTCTTCAGATCAGATATGGGGGCTCTATACCGGATCTTATTATACCCAACTATGGACCAGTTTGTGCTCTTTCTGCTGTTTTTGTTAGTGAACCCATGCTTTTTTCAAACTTGTCTCCTAATTGTAAACCAATCACAAAATCATGACAGTTTGTGAAGGATGACATGGAATTCATCAGAAATGAAATTGAGAAGCTACTACAAAAAGGCATAATTGAACCAAATCCATCCCCCTGAAGGGCCCAGGTAATGGCTGTTAAGGACACTAATAATAAACATAAGAGTTTGTGCATTGATTATTCACAGACTATCAACCAACTTACATAACTCGATGTTTATCCTCTTCCACGTATTGTAAACAAACTAGCTGAATACAGTTTTTTCTACTTTTGATTAGGAAAATGCCTACCACCAAATTCCCCTATGGCAAAATGGAAAAGAAATTACTGCTTTTGAAGCTACTGTCAGTACTGTAGAGTGCCATTTTTCAGTGGGAAATGGACAAACTTATCCAAAAACAAATGTTAAAAGACACCTTCCTTTATCTTGACAACATAAATGTCGCAGGGAGAAACCAAAACGAACATGATCGGAATATTAAAAGATACTTAATAGCCATCAGAGCTAAAAATCTTACACTGAATGAGACAAAAACAGTATCACTTGTATCCTCACTTAATATCCTTGTCTACTGGGTATGTAAGATGATAATTAAACCTGAATCAGAAAAGTTTTTCCCACTCAAAGACTTACCCATACCAACAACCTTGAATTCCTTAAGAAGAGCTGTTGGTATGTTTGCATACTATGCTAAATGGATACCAAAGTTCTCTTACATAATCCAACCACTGATTAAAAACAAGGTTTTTCCACTGAATGCAACTGCTATTAAAGCGTTTAAAAGTCTAAAGAAACAGCTGGAGAATGCCACGATGCAAAATATAGATAAAAACTTACCCTTTGTTGTTGAGTGTGATGCTTCAGATATAGCAGTGGCAGCTACTTTAAATCAGAGAAGTAGGCCAGTGGCTTTTATGTCACAAACCCTGCAGGGGAGCGAACTGCACTATCTTTCCATAGAAAAAGCAGCAACAGCAATAATCGAGGCTGTTAGGAAATGGAATCATCTTGCAAGACACCCTTTTACCTTGATTACAGATCAATGTTCAATGGCATTCATGCTCAATAACTGCAAGAGGACAAAAATGAAAAATAATAAAATTTTAGAATGGCGAATTGAGCTGTCTTTTTAGCTACTCAATAAGATATCAGCCTGGAAAAGACGATGTTACCCCTGACACACTTACTAGAGAATTTTGTGCTTCAGTGTCTTTATCAACCCTTAGTGATCTGCATTAAAGACTATGCTGTCCTGGAACTACACAAATGCCCCATTTTGTATAGACTAAGAACTTATCCTTCTCAACAGAAGTAGTAAAGGAAATAAGCCATGGAAGAGAGAACTCTAATTAAAGCTACCCAAGTATGGATTTTAAATGTTTCCTACCTTCAACTTTGGGTAATGTTTATATCCTCCCAACTGTGAATGAACATTCCCAATCTCCATTTGCTATTCCCTGCCCAAATAGGCATTCATTGATGGTAATAAAATGTCTGGATCCGTTATTTGCACAAACTGGCTTTCCAGGTTATATCCACTCTGATAAAGGAAACGCAGGCCTATCTATTAAATAAGGACATTGCTGCAAGTAAGACAACACCCTACTACCCCAGTGCTAATGGACTGGTAAAGAGATACAATGGTATCATCTGGAAAGCAATTAAACTTGTCCTTAATTAAAAAAAACTGGATGATCGTCATTGGGAATCTACTCCCCAACACACTACACTACATTAGATATCTCCTGTCAACTGTGACCAATGCCACTCTACATGAACGGCTCTTCTTTTGGTATGTCTCTGTCAACTTTTGTTACGTGTTGATAATTGTAACAAAGGAAAAAGAATGATTTGCCAAAACACAGAGCTAAATCACAAAAAATATTTAATTTACTGAAAAAACACAAAATAAAATATATACAAGATATACAATTGGCTAAATAAACTGAAAACACAGAGTTACTGGCAAAGAGTTATGAGGGAAAAGGGAGGAGAGTCAAGTGTCTTTACTATGTTAGGGCTAGCGAAGTAATCTAAGTACAAATGTGTGTAAATAAAGATTAATCTTTAGTTTGGTCAATGAAAATTAGTCAAAATTCTATTTACCAGATTTGTTCCATGAAATTCTCTTTTGGGTTTTTGTTGGTCGGCAACTTTTAATAGAGATTCTTTTGGCTGGATATAATAATCCTCAAATCAAAAGCCGGAGTTGATACTGATAGCAATTCCTTTTACCCAACAATATTTACTACTGTAAAATACAGCAAATGTGGCACAAGACCGAAAAAGGGGGTGGGAAGAAAGACAGTCATCATTTGTCTTAATTTAAAACTTAGCTAGCCACAACATACATACAAAACAATATTCCTACCACCAAAATAATACATTTATACTTACCTTTCATACTACATCCACCAAAATACTTCATTGTCTCAATGAAAATCCTAAATAGTCCACATATGTACAAATCGTTGTTTGTGAGGGAAGGGAAATAAAAACAACAAGCTAAAAACACCCCAATGATATATATACAATAAGCTTATAAACTATTTACAAGAAACTAAACAAAATCATGTTAGTAATAAATAAAACCCACAAACCTTAAATGTGGCAGAAATATCAGTTAACTGGACGAAATCGATGCGGGACTATAAAAATATAGAAAAACATTCATCCATCCCAAGCCCTCACACAGACATGCACTCATTCTGACACAACAACAAATACGAAAAACATACGCGAAACGAAAGGCGCCCCGCATCCACCAGAGAACTGACATCACTGACCACCTAACGAGGGAGGGATGGAGAGTTAAACTAAAGGAAAAAAGGGACAGAAATAAAAGGGGCCAATGAGCAAACACACCCTAGCTAAGTTTACTCAAAAGGAAAGAAAAACTAAAGAATCAAATACCAAAAACCTACACTAACCTAAATCCAGGAATGGGTTGCGCAAGTTCAACCTAGGAAAACAATATCCTGATGCCTAACCGGCATTAAAATACCACTCTAGGTCAGCCCCTTTTACTCGGCACAAACGCGCAAGATTCACTCACCTTTTGCCAAATTATGAGGTGAGCCGCCGCCTTTCCGTCCTAATCTTGACTTTCAGCTGATGCTTAAAGAACAAGATCAGTTGGGAAGAAGTGAACTCCTCGCCCTCATAGAATCCCTTCTGACGCGTCGTCCAAATCACGACTCTCATAACACCTAGTAAGCAACAGAACACATAATGTTCAGCCTTCGTTATCTGCGACACCACATTTCTACAAACAGAACTGGCCTCAAGGACAAAGAACTTTCCCTGCAGCATGCGGACCATGAGGCCTTCAACAAACTTGCACAACAGCACTATAACCCTGCAATGAAAGAAGGCGTGACCAATGGTCTCGACTTCCCCAATACAGCGACGGCAGTTTGGAGATTTCTCCAAGCCGGCTGAACAAAGTCTTTTGGCGACTCAGAGGGTCCCACGAATCACCAGCCAGGTGAGTGATGCCTCATCGTTATTGAGGCATTTCAACCCAGGCGCCCAAGGCCATATTGAGCGAGCCTCCTGCTTCGTAAGACCGAGCTTGTCAATCAGATCATCCTGATACAATGCCCTACGAGACAGGCCATAAGAGGCGATTCAGAGCACGACGACATTCGCGGTAGAAGGAGTATTCGGTTCAGGGTGCGGCCGGCCTCCTCCTCGCACGAGTGCACACTTCTCAGGGATGGGAAGTTTCTACGGACGTCTTCCTTCCAGAAATCGACCAACTCATCCGATTCGCGACACATTCGGTCTAGGAAGGCGATGTGAAGCATATATTGACAAATCTCAATGCTAGGCATACCCAGATCGCCTTCAGAAAGACTCTGGCGGCCTTGCTTCCCCACAAGAAGGAGAACAAAAGCCTCACTAACGCCAATAAAGTGCCAGACGGAAGTGGAAGCACAGAGAGTCGGTAAAGGAGAATCGGGTAGATGTGTGAAACGCATGCTTCCGCCCTCCCCTTTAAGGAAAGATTCCTCCGAGACCACAAATTAATTGCTATCTCGGCCTTCCCTTGCACTTCCGACCAATTCATATCCAACTGGAGATCAGGACCTAACCAGACGCCGAGAATGTTGACCGGCCCATCCGTCCAGGGAAAGGTCCGGGAAGATAAACTCCCTTCCACGCACCCAACCGCAAGCCAACAGACTTATCGCCGTTGATCTTGGCCCCTGTCACCATCTTATAACCACTGATCTCTTTGCTGACTTCGTCAATCTGGGCTCTGGCTGAGGTGGTAGCCCCAGACAGGGAAATTCCGCGCAGGACTGGATTCGCCTTTAACTTGCGAAGACGAAAGTGGACAACCTTGACGAATGGAGAGAGACAATACGAAAGGCTCCGATCTTGACCCATTCATCCCCAACAGCGCACCAGGGGTCGCATACAAAAGTCGGATCCAGGAGCGAAAGTAGTCTCCGAAAACGGCCGCCGAAAGGACAGCGTCCAGAAACTGATGGTGAACCCTATCGAATGCTTTGGACTGATCTAAATTGATCAGCGCGGCTTCACTGTCGACTTGTTCTAAGATCAAGCGTACCATATACATGTTATCCTGAATAGTCCTGCCCTTCACAGCACAAGTCTGTTCGGAGCCAATCAGACTAGACAGGACAAGCTGCAGACGGTTGGCTAAGATCTTCGCCAAAATCTTTAACTCTGTGTTTACATGGTTAAAGGGTGAAAGTATTTAACCCATCCCCACCGTTCTTGTCCTTACGCAGTTACTTGAGCACACCCCTGGTGAAGCGTTGATGTATAGACCCCTGCTTCATCCAGTGGTTGAAAATCAGTTCCAGCAAAGGAACAAAAACGGGCGACTGCCTCAAGTAAACGTTGTAGGGAAGACCATCTAGTCCCGGAGATTTTTGCAGGCCAACTTGTTTCAGCGCTTTCCAGCTTTCCGATTCTGTGATAGGACCCTCGCACCCAGCCGCTTCAGCTGCCTCGAGGCAGGTAAAGTCGGATAAATAGGCGTCGAACTGAGCAGGGCTCAGACCGGGCTCACTAGTGAAAAGTTCCTGAAAGTAATCCCGAAAGGCCTCGCATATGCTCGCGTTTGTAGTCACGGTCCGCTTATACAGCAATGTGACGCACGCGATATGTCGCCGAGCTGCGCTCCGATTTTCCTCTGCACGCAATTTAGTGGCCATATTCGTCGCCTTAGAGGACATTATTTTTACCCTAGCCCTAACTACCAGAGCTTGATCCTTCTTGATAAGCAAGGAGGACAACTCTGCCTTAGCTAAGGCTATTTCTCCACTATTATGGTATTTCACTGCCCGATCAACTTTTTGTTCTAAAGCCGTTTGCGCTGCTAATCTATCTAGATTGAGTCGACGGCCAAATTCGGCAGCAAACGTTCTAATTTTCGATTTTAATTTATGCCACCAGGCGTTCCTAACAATAAGACGCAGAGGGGTGTGAGAGGATGTTTTTTTTTCATGGGGGAAGGACTGGGTGTGTGGAGAGGGGTGTAAAATGATTTGTGTTTATAAGAGCTGGGATCTCTACTGGGAGGAAGGGATTTGGATGGTGTTGTCAGGCGGGAAGGTCATTTCTTAGGTGAAGGGGAGGACCGATAGAGGATGTTGAAGGAATAGGGTTTTGTTGTTGAGTTTGTTTTTGCTTGTCTAAATTCTTTTTGAGTTCCTTGATTTTTTCCGTTTTTCGGGGTCAAATTTCTTTTGTTTTTCTTTTAGTTGAGAGGCCGGGGCATCGCCCTTAACGTTGCCAGAGGGAGTGGGGCTGTAAGTGCCTTTCGTCCTTGGGGCTTCAGGGGACTGAGGACCCGCTGTCTGGCGCTTCCCTCTGGCCTTACCAGCAACTAGCCATTCCCCTTCCCCTTTCTCCGCAACTGCACTAGCAGCGGGCGAAGGCTCTTAGTAGAATGTGGCCTTTTGGCCAACCGGAGGATTATCCGTACCAGTCCCAGAAGCTGGCATATCCATTACATGCGAGGCGGTAGGTAAAGACGCTGTCAGAGAGGGATTTTGGTCAACAGGAAATTGAATACCAGAGGCCTTCTTCTCTGGGCAGGAAGAGGAGAGGTGACCAGTCTCTCCACACTTCCAGCATATCGGTTTACGACCTGTCACAATGACCGGCAACTTCAATTTCCCTACTTCCAGACAGTTGGGGATGGAGAAGAAGGCTTGTCGATCTAGTCGTATCTCAAAACTCCACCCACCCCCGTTCAGATTATCGTAGGAAGCGCCCAGTATTTCGCCGAACTGGGTCAGGTACGCCGCGAGATGTTCCCCTAGAACCTGAGGAGGTACCTCCTATATTTTGACATGGTTCTTCTTCGGCCTTTGTATTCTGTGTGGAGGATCAGATCTTTTGTGATCAAATCTCCGCTCGAATCCGCAACGCAATCGTCCGGCGTGGGTAACAATACGTCCCACATGAAAAAGCCGGCTCCTTTAACAATTCTGAGGGGCTCGCTCCAAGAACTCCGCAACATTGATTATACAACAAGAGGGCGATTCCCCGGCCTCTGAATTTTCCAAAATCTTGTCATTATTTGAGGCACTATTGGCCTCCATACTATTTTCATTGTTCATTTTTGGTCTCCATAATTTTAGAGCTTTGGCCATTATTGGCCTCCATATTTTTAGTGTTTTTGCCATTATTGTCTTTAGTAGATTTGGGGGGTATTATTCACGACTTTATTTGGAGAAGTATCTGGTAGCACAGGATACTCCTCCGTATCATCTTTGTCGGGTTTTTTTTTCATGATTGAAAATAAATGTTTTTTAACTGACCTTCATAGTTCAGGGATGACGGGTTTTTTTCTTTTTAATGAGAAATGACGAAGAATTTTTTTCTTCTCATTTTTTTTTAAAATACAAAGGGAAGGGAAGTGTAGGAGAGGGACTGTAAAAAAACAACAACAACAACAAAAACAAAACAAATAAAGTCCGCCTATAGGCGGTGTGTGCGGGGGAGGGGGGGACCTAAATAAGTAAAGTTCGCCTAGTAGCGAAAAAAATAGCAGTTAGACAGAAAAAAACTCGCCCGAAAGTGAGGCAGGAAAAATAAATTCAAGAAACAAAGAAACGATAAATAAAAAGTTTTACAACGATAAATGATAAAGGACAACAATTAAAACAAAAGGCAAGACAAAAATACAGACTAAAAAAATGAAAGTACAAAATTCGCCTAAAGGCGAAACAAATAAATTTAAGACACAAAATACGAAATAAACAATAAAACGCTAGGCAAAGGAAAACAAAAAATACGAAACTTTGAAAAATAGCCGGAGCTAGTTACAAAAACAAAATGTCTGATTAAGAAAACGAGCCAAACAAATAAAAGAAAATAAATAGACAAGTTAGACAATACAAAGATTAGAATAAATTTCACACAGAAAAATAATTAAATACACGAGAAAAACTTAACGGATATTAAAAGGAAGGAATTAAAGAAATAACGAGAAATTAAAGTTAGTCAGAAACTAAATATAAACAGGGGTTACAAAAAAAAAACAAACAAAAAAAAACGAAGATTTATTTAAAAGAGAAAATATAGAGAAAGAAAATGAAAATCAAAAAGGAAAACTAGAATAAAAGAGAAAGAGCAAAAATTAAGGGGGTAAAAATAAAAAATGAGGAGGGGAAAATAAAGGAAAATCAAAAAATATTTTCTAAACAGTCGTGAAAAAAAGCGGTAGTAATAAAAAAAAGTAACAAACTCAACCAAAAATAACGTTCAACGCAGAAAGGGTAAAATCCAAAAATAACAGTCGGCAGCAGTCAGAAAAGGACAAAAAATTGACAACGTCAATTACTTTGCCCAACAATATTTATTACTGTAAAACCATTCTGGGGTCGTCTCGACCAATAATAAGCCGAGTTTCGCAATGTGTGGTGTTGATTGGTCGAAACTAGCTCTTATGGAATAGTCTATCTTTTAACGGGGTGAGTGGAAAAATATGGACGATTCCACAATCCCTTACTAAAATTTTAACCTTATTATAGACTTTCTTTTTTATAGAAATGCATCCTCGTAACACTTGGGTAACAAGTCCTGGACCAATACTCCTTCATCGGTTTGTCAGAAACAACAACAATCTTCTGGTTGAGCTTGAGCTGATAGATGCGAATCCATCCTACTCTACTGTTAAGTTAGATGGATGAGAATCAACAGTATCATTAAGGGATCTAGTACCATGTCCAGTATCAGAGGCAGAAAACTCTGGTGTGATAAAGGAAAACTCTGAGGTCCTTTCAGCACAGAGAGAAAGAACTGATTGCATTGAAAATGAAGATACCAATATTAATTAATTGTTCAGTTGACATCTTAGCTGAACTTGATGTGCCCACACCTTCTAATGAAGGTGTGGGCACATGTGGGCGCATCAAGCCGACTGTTCGTAGGTCTGTTGCGGGGCCAATAAGGATGTCGCCCTCGCAAGCTTATTGAAGAAAGGATGAAAAACAGCTAAGACAATGAGAGGACAAAGGCGGAGGTCTATGAAACAATAAACGTCGAATTTATTTATCCAAAGTGTACAAGAGTGTACTCTGGAGAAGTGTGTTTGTATCGGTGTCGGGTCCGGTATGACTGGTTTGTTTCGGGGGAAGTTGATTCAGTTGCATCGGCGAAACGAGTGTAGAGTTGGTCGGCGGCGGTAGATGGTCGACTGACGGATCGGAGAATTGGCAGTAGCTGGTTGGTTGAAGACGCACGGAGTTTTCGTTGGATCGGTTAGGACGAGTCCCCAAACAGGGCCGAGTCAGAATAGTGTTACGCCTTCCAAGGCGGATCAATCGCGGAAACGGGATCGCGCCGAAGGGTAGCACTTGAAGCTGTGTCAAAGAGGCGACACGTCTTCCAGGGCGGATCGACCGTGGAAACGGGATCACGCCGAAGAGTATTCTCTCGACGAAGGCACCGGGATCACAAAAGTAGCGTACTACACTTTGATCCTGGTATTTATTTGACCCCCCCCCCACTGAGTCAGGTTGTGACACAAGGTCGGTTTTTAACGTGGTGACCCGAGTATTAATAATCATAACCGTAGTGCACGGGAAAGGTTACGGACGACGTGCGGGAAGCCAGTAGGGACGGAATGCCGAAAGTCGAACATGAGCAAGGAGCCAGTAGTAAGAAGGCGAAGTAAAGAGAGGTAGGCGTCTGGGCACCGACCGTTGGTGACGTTCCGTAGAATCCCTTGACCGATTCCATCATCGCTTAGCTTCATCACGTCGAAACGTTACCACTTGTTGCGGGGCCAATAAGGATGTCGCCCCCGCAAGCTGTTTCTCACCTTTATTCAATAAGCTTACGGGGGCGACATCCTTATTGGCCCTGCAACAGGTCTTCAAGGTAATATCCGCCTAATCCTTGAGTGTGGGCATGAGTGTTCCTTTAAATACTGCAATATTGAACTATGTTCAGCCAAATGAAAGTGTAAGCTTTTTTGTTAGCATAATGACAAGTTTATAAATATTCCCAACTATGAACTAACAAACCATCAAAAAGAATTACTCAACCATGGACCCAACTGTTACCTCAACAAAAAATCTAGTAGACTGGATAAGAAAAAAAACTGAAATAGAAATGCTGTACCAAAACATACAAATATGTGAGGAGCAGCAAGTGATAAATACACAACTAGAAATCCGGGACCTACTCAAGGCTGAGGCGTTGAAAGATAGGCATGACAGAGCAAAAAAACACCCAGTATTATCTGTCCATATTTCTGAGATGAGGTATTATGTACATTATTTACATTATTCGGACTTAATTTTTCCCTCTGAAAGTTCTCCACTGCCTTAACCGGGTATTGAACTCACACTCTTTGGGTCCTGTCACTGGATCTAACCAACGCCTTTATCCTCTGTGCCATGTGTTCATCTGTGTTAAAATTTCTAATGTCTTCCGCAACCATTTTTACCAGTTCTCATATTGGAATTTTTTCTGTTATCATTGCAGTTTTTACCAGAGCTCATATTACAACTTTGTTGTTATTATCGCTTTTCTCTGGCACTCCTTATTACTGGTTCCCATATTGTATTCATTTCTATGCTTGGTCGGCTCAGTATATGAAGGTGTCATCTACGTACCATAACCATATAGTTGGCTTTAGAGATATAGATTCTAATGCCATTTCCTCAAAGTATTCCATGTATATATTCACCATTGCTGGTGATAATGGCGAGCCCATTGCTAAGCCCTCATCCTGTCGATATATGTGTGATCCCATTCCGAAGTGTGTTGTTTGTGTACAGAAAGTCAACATCTCCATCAGATTATCTATTGGAATACTGATCCGTTCTTCTAGGGATGAGTCAGAAGCCAATCTCTCTCTGACTACTGAGAGTGCCTCCTCCGTGTGTACCTTGGTGAACAAACTCACCACGTCCAAGCTCACCATCTGGTTGGATAGGATGGGAGCATCTTTGATTATTTCCACGAAGTGGGCTGAGTTTCGGACATATGAAGGAGACTTTCCGATCAATGGGTCAATTATATCTACAAGGAAGCGACTCAGAGGGTGGCACAAAGAGTCTTAGCAACTAACAATCGGCCGGAGCGGAATACCGTCTTTGTGAATCTTAGGGAGACCGTATATGTGAGGTAGCTTGGTGTAACGCTGCGATAACTGCCTATACGTCTTAGGTGAGAAGTTGTCCTTGTTCTTGATTAGTATCTGTGACAGTTTGCGTTCCGTTTTCATAGTAGGATCCTTTTTTACCTTGCTGTAGCTACCGTTGTTAATGAGGTCTTCCAGCTTTCTTGTATAATCTGATTTGTCCATCACTACAGTCACATTGCCTTTGTCAGCCTGTAGTATGATGATGTTTTCGTTCCTCTGTAGGGATCCAATCGCCAGCCTCTCCAGTTTTGTTATGTTAGACCTGGGCGGTTTGGCACTCTCCAAGGTCGGTCACATCGTCCATCTCAGTTCATCCGCCTGAGCCTGAGGGATGTTCAAGGCCACCTCCTCGACCCTGGTAATGATGTCCAAGTGTGGCACTCACCTGATGGTTGTGGCGAAGTTGAGATCCTTATTCAATAATGACTCCTCAGAGGCCCTCAACTGATATTGGTTGATGTTGACTACTGCTTTCACTGGTGGGTGATGGACCTTGTACGTCACCTTCTGATCTTTCAATCTGTTTCATTTTTGTACTTGGCGAGCCTTGACTACATCGAATTCATGTCTGAAGGATTTATCCAGATCATTTTGGATCCTTCTCTGGTCTTCTTCATTAGTAATTCTGTTGAAGAAATCCTCGAGCCTCTGGAAGATATGAGCTTATAGTCTCTGTTTTATTCAACGATTATACTGGATTCTCTCTCGGACAAGGGCGTGTCCCGCTTTCTCTGCGAACAGACGGGCTCTCCTTGAATTGACGGGAAGTCTTGGTGCCAAGCCGGAAGGGATGAGTTGTAGGTTCTCTGCATCGCTGTAGGGTTGTCAGATGGTTCGCTATTCGTGCCAGTTTCTGGTAGGATTTTTCAATTTGTCTCCATATTTTTGGTATATCGGGTCCGTACCGATCCTTCAGTATCTGTCTATATTTCTGAGATGCTGAAGACATTAGGTTTATAATACCCAGAAATTCATGCACAGATGTCCTCATGGCAGAGTGGATAAAGGCGTTGGTTAGATCCAGTGACAGGACCCAAAGAGTGTGAGTTCAATACCCGGTTAAGGCAGTGGAGAACTTTCAGAGGGAAAAATTAACAGGAGATAACTGATAACTGACATCCATCAAAAACATGGCACGTGGAACTAGAACAGTCTACCCCAGTGAGCGAAATAAAGGGTTCAGTTCGACATTCCAACCACCTGAAGCCAAAACATTGTAATAAATATGGCAACAAAGATGAGGACAATAGTTCGATTAATGTAAATAATGTACATCCAGTATTCTATCAAAACAATAAAGAACCACAGCTAAAGAACTATTTAACCACAACAATACTTAAAAAAGCAGATAAAAGCAATATCTTTGTCATATTTGTTGTGGTCTGGGGTATGCATTCCAGAAATAAACATGTGTGTCTTCTGAAATGCCCACAACATAGCAGACTCGGGATGTGACTCCACGTAAAGAAATGTAGGAAACAACAAGAACTGATATGTATGTACGAACAAATGATAATGTATTAACAACAAAGGGTTACAAGTGAAAGAGACAATAATGTATGTAACAAATGAATGTGTAAACTTTTTGGTCCAAAGTATGTGAAATGAGTGAATGCGCGTATATATGTGTGCGTATGTATTGTTCATACGCTTCCCAAAAATGGAACTTGTTATAATCATGTTTTTCTGCGAGAACTTTACATGTTAAGAAGAGGGCGAGAAAAGATATCGCTGAGTATTTATAGACCGAAAAGCGTCCCCTCGGAAAATTAGGAGTTAAACCGATAGTACATTAGCAAGAAAGCTATACATTTTAATTATTTTTTTAAGCAAGGGAGCTAGTTCACCAATAGTCATATTGTTTGAGCAGTCAAACTCACATATCCGATGAATCTCCAACCCTTGCGTCTCAAACTGCTACATCAACCCTATTTCCCACTTCTTCTTCTCTTCTCTTGCATGGTTTTTTCTTCTTTTCATTTGGGCCTGATACATCCATGTTTTCCGTTTACTTTTTGGCGGAATGTGTTGTCATTAGTTGATTTTTTAAGGTTGTTCACTGACCCACATAAGCTATGTCTGGATTCTATCAGTTACCAAGGATAGGAACAATAGAAGGAAGGAAAGGAAATATGTGTAATAGGGAAGAGAGTGAGTTTTCTTTGTCACTCTCTTAGTGAAAAGGAAATTGTTCATTTCTATATGGTGTTACTACGACCTAATCCTATTACACAGTCCTCCTTCAGACATGAATAAAATTTTGGTACGATTCTGTCCTACTACTATAATTGGTAACTTTTCTGTTTCTTTTTTTTTTTTTTACTTAAGTTTTACTTCAAACAGTTTTTTTTCCATGTGACACATCTACCTGCATTAGATGTGTACGATTTGGTATTACTGCTTGTACTATTTTCATCAAACATACTGGTAGTAAAATTTTCTCACTGTGTATTTATTTGATTTTGCCTGTAATTTGGCACTATTTTTACGTCCTTGTGCAGATGGCTCTGTATTTGGTTTAGTCTGTTGATTGATACTTGTGTACGTCATTATTTAAATCTATTAAGATGCTTTGGCAAATGTTGTAAAACTTTGTAAGGGCCTGTATAAAGTGCTTCCAAAGGTTTTTGTACTCGATTTACTCAAAGCCATACTTTATCGCAAGTATGTAAAGAATTTGGTATGAAAGTGTTTGTTTGTGTTAGATGATGTTTTTTGTCATCATTTAACATGTCTAATTGCGACATAGATTTACATAAATCTTTTATATACTCTTCCTGTACAGGGGCAATATCTTTAATATTTGCATTGATAACTAATTGTTAAGGGATCAGTATCGGTGCTCCAGTAACTGCTGTAAATGGTACAAAATTAGATTCATTTGGAGTACTACGAATTCCTAAAAGTACAATGGGTGAGGCGGTTACCCAAGATTCCTTTTGAGCTATTATTGCTGTTTTTAATGTGTGATGCATTCTTTCTGTCAATCTATTACTTTGTGGATGATATGCTGTTGTTTAAATCTATAGAATCCTACTACTTTTGCTAATTCTTGGAATAATTCACTTTCAAACTCATATCCATGCAGCAATGAAAGCTTGGGCAACTGATTTTTGCAGTGATCTCTATCATCGGTTGGACTTCAATCCAGCATGTCACATGATCTATACAAGTAAGTAAATATCGATAAGAGCTGATATACTGTTCTGATTCCTTTCGTGTTCGCAGTAATGGCTCGACAATGTCGATATTTAGAGTCTGGATTGCTTTGTTTTGATGTAGATGGCCTCCAATATCTCCAATCAGGGGCGTACCAAAGCAAAGTGCCACCCGGGGACCGAATTCATAATGGTGCCCTCTTTTGGAGGAAAAATATAAATGAAATATCCTTAATGGCATTGATTAGTACTTGAAAATCAAGAGATTCAAAAATTAGCTGCACAAACGTTATCATATTTTAACCTTTCGAGCATTTGCAGAAGCAAAGTTACTAATCAAAATCTTGGTCAAAATCTATCTTTCCACAGTTTCATGTTCAATTGAAATGAGGGACAAATTGGATAAGCGATTTTGCAACATACTCGATCTCAAGTGACTTTTAATGAGTTTTGAGATGCTTTTCTCTGCAATAGCAACAGAAACTGTGAGTATCAAAAACAGCCGTGGAGCAGTCACAATATTTGGTACTGTTTCTTGAACTTGCCATCGATAAATCCATCTCAGCCATTCGATAGCCTATGATTTGTTTCACTTTGGAAGCTGCCACTAAAAAATCCCAAAATCAGAGAACCTCCAAAGGTAGCTTAGATATGTCTAAGTCAGCACCGTATTCTCTACTGAGAGTTTAAAATTTTCGCTCCAACTCGCATTCAGTATCTTCCAGGATTGCTTGCGATGATAATCCAGTGAAGACAGTTTGCAGATGAGACATGGAGTCAAATCATGCTTCCAGTTAATTTACAAGTCGTCATGACATTCGTAGAGATTTATGTTTACTTACTGCACAAGTGTTTGACATGCATCAACTTCCTTTTCCGCAGGTAGCTTTCTCTTTCTTCTAATCTGTTTTTCTATTTCCTCACACTTTGCTTTACTCTGATTGACTGATTCAGACACTCCAAAACAGGGATAAGTCTGGTGTTAAAGAACATTTTGGTCACATCCATGTGGGTTACACACACACATCCAAACCAATACCATGTTGTTGAAGATTCTTTTGGATGAGATTTATTTATCTCAGAATTTCTTCTCAGTAAAACAAATGTGACATGAAGTTTTCAAATGAAAGCAAAATGATTTGTGCATCCCATCTCGTTTGAAGATTTTCTGAAGCTGAGGTTAATGAAATGAGTATCTGAATCACACTTTGAAATTCCGTTTTCACTGCACGAATAGTTTCGTAACGTGTACTCCAATGGGTGGTCATGAAACACTTCATCATAGCCTTCCCATGCGAAGATAAAACTTTCCACCGGTGATTGAAATAGTGTGAAAATTTATAATGAAGAAGGACTGGGAGATTATCGCCCTTTGGGGTTTTCCGGGCCTGTCACTGATAGCAGCAGCAGCAGCAGCAGCAAGTGGCAGGGGAGAAAGGTGTATATAAACGCCGATCTAAACGACTTCGGGCTCTCTTTTTGATACCACCTGTTGGGTGTCAGACCTTCATTTTAGGCAGTGTGACTGCTTAAAAAAGTTACGGGGTCCGGTGAAGTGGCGAGTTTCTGACAGATAGAGCCTCTTTGCCGAGGGAGCAGTAAATTTAGAACCGAGGAATAAGCGAGTCTGTTTATTTCCTTAGTAAGGTTCTGTATTCAAAGAAGAACTTTAAGGAATTGTTCCTTAGAAAGAAGATATCTGACGAGTCGGCGAGAGGCGGTTGAAAGAAGAAATTTCCGGGAAGACCCAGTCGTGATTGAAGTCCTGAGGAAGAAATTTTCAAAGAAGCTCCCAGTCCTTCTTCGACTCCTAGAACTGTTTTGTACTCCCACGAGGGAATACTAGATTTATATAGGCCGCGAGTTAACGAGGCCATTTTAACAAGAACTTTGTTTTTACTCCCACGAGGGAGACCCTGAATTATATTGACCACGTGTTTGAGTGGCCATTTTTGGCAAAGGAAAAAGTGGGTAATTTTTTTTATTTTTACTTGATTTTTGTACTCTACTTTTGATTTGTTGTCATTTTTTTATTGTTACTACAGGGAATTTCCAACTCCCTAGCAAGGGGAATATCTTGCAAGAAAAGGTTACTATTTATACCCCTCTAATAAAAATATATGTAGACCTACAGTTGTGTGCGTAGTTGTATTTCGAAGTTACATTTTTTTTACGTCGGACCCCGGTTAATATACCGGTAATAGGTTTTATTCTTTAGGTACGGACCTAAAGTCAATAAAATTCCGACAATAGTAGAAAAATGTATAAAGTCTCTCAATCACCCCAAAAAATATAATAGCACTTACATTCACAGCTGAGGCATGAACACTGCATAAATTCAGACTATGATTAGAATATGGCACAAATTTAGCTTTCTTATTTATGTTTCATAGACATTGAACACCATCATGAACTCCAGCCATACTAGTCGCATTGTCAAATCTTATCCCTCTACATTTTTTAAAATCAATTTTCTCTTTCTCAGTCGATCCAAAATCATCTTCTTGATATCATAAGCTTTCTTCCCATGCTCAGTGATAAAACCAAGAAATGATTCCCACATCTCCACTTCTTTGTCTTCAACGACACATCGACAAATGAAACTCATCTGATCAGTATGAGAAATGCCCGGCGTGCTGTCTAGTATGAAATAATTGGCTTTTCAAATTTGATACAATATATTTTCCTTTACGTGGTTCCCCAAGATATGAATGAATTCATTTTGGATTTTCGGTGACAAGTACCGCTGGTTATCATTTACTTCTTTCAAGTAATGTTTTCCAAGAACAGGATCATTCTTGCTCATAAGTTCAACAAGTTCTATAAAGTTACCTTTTGGAACCATATACATCTTCTCAATGACCTCTAAAAAGCAGGTTCTGTTTAGTCAGAATTTTTATGTTCAGGCATTTTTTAATTAAGCTTCCAGAACTTTTGAAATCCTGGACTTCTTGCTAGGCTTGACTTGACTTTACTGTCTTCAGGAAGAGGCGACAGTAGAAACAATAAAGAGATTTGTTCAACTTTGAGTACAGCAACCATTATCTCAAAACAGTTTTTCCATTATCCATAGTTTTGTAAAATCAGTGTTGTAGCATTATCCTCGGACTATAATTTCGCCAGTCTTACAGTCGGTGCAAACTGTTCATCCTCGTATTTGCATTTTGCTTTAGCTAGATATTTCTTCCGTAGGAAAACATGTAAAGATGCAGCACATCTTTCCTCGTTTTCACTGGTAGCTTTCAACTTTCAGTAAGCCGCACATAGTTTTGCCGTTTACTCATTCTAATTGATGAAAAAATAGAAAAAGAAACAAATAGGAAAAAACAAAAAGTATACACAACGGCATAGGGAAATTTTATTTATCGTATTGTAGTATCATATGCAAATTAGATACACAAGTATAAATAGAGAACTAGAGAACTACTGGCAAATATAGGGGTGGGGCTATGCCTTGCAAACCCGGTTGCTATTCAGTACATGGAGAACTGTACTACGACTACTACTACGCAGAGAAAATATGCAAAACATAACAATGGCTTTTGCAGCATTTGCAAGAATGAAAAAATTAAGAAACGCAATGACTGACAGGGGAGAGAACGAGATAACAGATTTATTTCTTATTTTGCTGGGTGTGAAGCTGTGAAGAAAATTTTGATAAAATATTACCCAAGCGAATTAGAAGAAATGACATTTGAAGAAATTATTAAAATTATAAAAAAAGAACATAATATCAAAAAAAGATTGGTCATCGCCGAAAGAACCAAGTTTTTAGAGCCAAGACAAACACCCAATGAGTCCATTATTCAATACTTAGATAAATTGAAAGAACAAGCCAAGTATTGTGAATTTGAAAAATTGGGAGAACAGGAAATGACTTCAGAAGATGAATTAATCCTTCTCAGAATAACTGAAGTCTTGCAAGACCAAAACCACAAACGAAAAATACTAGAATGTCTTCAGAATAATAGCATGAGTTTGGAAGCTAGCATCAAGTTTTTACAACAATTAGAGTTGATAAAAGAATTTAATAAGTCAAAAGAAGAATTCAAGACATACAGGACGAGTATGAGCAAATCCATAATTAAATGCAGATATTGTGGAAAAAATCACGAGAGACAAGTACAAATGTCCAGCTCTAGGAACAATATGCTCAAATTGCAAAAAAAGAGACAATTTTCAGAACGTATGCAAATACGAAAAGAAAATAGAAAGTGTACAAATGGTACAACCACCCACCCCCTCTGAAGAAGAAGAAGAAGAAGAAATATTTACAATGGATACACAAAAAAGAACTAGAGAAAAATAAGGATAAATGGCCAATGTATTTAGCATACAAGTTGATACAGGCAGTGACGCCACATTGATATCGCAAACTTTCTGGATAAAATTAGGATGAATTAAATTTAAAAAAGCAGCATCCTATTAAAACAATTTGATTGAATGACTATAAAAATAATGGGTACATTTCAAGGCAATTTTGAAACCGACAAGTGTTTTGAAATAATTCCCATTACAGTTGAAAAGATCACGGATTACTAAGAATTGATGTGTTAAAAGATTGATGTGTTAAAAAATTGATGTATACAGCAAGACTAATCAATTCCATGGAAGCAGAAGAAAATGAAATAGGATTATTGAAAGGCTGTAAAGAATTCGACTAAAAGAAAATTATCACCCAAAATATATAGTCAAGAAAAGTTCCAATTCATATCCTACCTTTGGTAGTAGCCAAATGAAATGATACAACAATGCATACTAGAAAGAGTAACTCAAGGTTGTAGCAACTGGGTGTCACCGATAGTAGCAATAAAGAAACCTGACTGAGATTTAAGGATTTGTGGTGATTACAAGATAGGGATAAATAACCAGATATGCTCAGACTCTTTTTCTTTGCTAAATATCAAAACTGCTAGCCATGAGTTAGCAAGAAATGGAACACTTTGCAAAAATTGATCTCAAGGCAGCATACAACCAAATACAAATTGACGAGAAATTCAAGGAAATCACCACGATAAACACCCCTATAGGCTTACTAAGATGGACTCGTCTACCATTTGGGATAAAGACGGGAAGTCATATTTTTCAAAAAGCAATTGAAAAAATCTTATTACGAAAAATAAGAAATATAATAATATACCAGGATGATATATGTGTAGAGGCAAGAACTAAAGAAGAATTAAAATAAAAAACAGCAAATTTTTTGTGAGATTAAAAAAGGCAGGCATGACTGTAAACAAAGACAAGTGTAATGTTGACTGTAATAAGATATCATATTTAGGAAATCAAATATCAAATGAAGGCATATCGCCCAACAATAGACTAATGAAAAAGAAAAGAGAAATAGCTGCTCCAATAAATAAAAAAGAGTTAGAATCCTTTTTGGGGCTAATAAATTTTTATCGTAAATACATACGAAAAAAATATAAATATAGCGACAGACATAATAGAACCATTTGCAAAATTATGCCCCCCCAACGAATTTAACTGGACACAAAAGCAAACTATCGCTTTTGAAACACTAATGAAAACACTGAGGAACAAACCAATAATAAAAGTTTTTGATTCACAAAAAGAAGTAATGTTAACCATATGAAAAGAAGTAACGTTAACCAGTGAAAAGGCGATTGCTGCTATCCTATCACAAGAAGAACACACAATCATGTACATATCAAGAAGGTTAACGTCAGCAGAAACTAACTATTCGAATATTGAGAAAGAAGCACTAGCAATTGTATGGAGCATGGAAAGGGCATGAAACTTTTTGATAGGAAAAAATTCTTATTAAAATCAGACTACAAAACCATTAGAATTCTTATTTAACCAGCGAAAAGAACTGCCAAAATCACATCGTCAAGAATTTTAAGATGGACTGTAAAAATCATGGCATTCGATTTTGACATAGTATATGTAAAAGGGAACACTATCGTAGACGTTTTACAGTTCAAGAGTGAAACAGATGAAAAACAGGAAAATACTGGGTAGAAATGGATGTTCTTCCTCTAAATAGACCCAAAATAGAAACAAAGCAAGACCCAATATTAAGCAGAATAATATATGGAGTAATTGTTCGATGGCAGAGTGACCCTTTAAAGAAACGAAGCACCTATAGAAAATGGCATAATATGCAGTGGGGATATAACAGTAGCTCCACAAATACTGAGAAGGGACATATTAAAAGGAGTACATGATGATGTGCATTGTGGCATAACAGCAACACAAAAAAGACTAAAGTTACAAGCCTGGTGGCCAAGATATTCAAAAGATGTAGAGGAATACATTAAGAGATGCCCAAAATGTGCAGAAATAAAAAAACTTCAAGTAAGCAAAATTTCACTCATGGCCCACAGAAGCAGAGCCATGGGTTAGGGTCCACAGGGATCACGCACATATCAAAGATAGGGGAGTGTTCTTAGTATTAGTGAACTCATATTCAGGATGGCCAGAGGTTGTCAAAGTAAAAGACAGAAAAGCCACCACAATAAAACAAGTACTAAGAAATATATTTTCAAGGAATGGAGAAAATAGTCACTGACAATGCACCCCGATTTTGCGATGAGAACTTATGTGCGTGGTTAAAACAGACTGGATGCATCCCATATAAGACACCACCATATCACCCACAATCTAATGGCATTGCG
This sequence comes from Acanthosepion esculentum, assembly GCA_964036315.1. Lineage (NCBI taxonomy): Eukaryota > Metazoa > Mollusca > Cephalopoda > Sepiida > Sepiidae > Acanthosepion > Acanthosepion esculentum. Next base: position 23,843,720 of record OZ038516.1, on the reverse strand, counting down.
GAAAGAATAGTACAAATGGTAAAAATGGGAATAAAAGCATTCTCACCACTTAATGAAAGCATAGAAGCGTATCTACCAAAAATGCTCCTCGGTTACAGATCCATTCCACATGCGAGAAGAAAACTGAGTCTTTCGGTATTAATGGGAAGACAAATCAGAGCCCCCATAAATGAAAGAAAAGGTATCTTATAGAAAGAATAAAGAGGCCAATTCAAAAGAACCAAATTTCTTGATACAAAGAGGACACAACACAGCTATTATAGGATACAAATCCTATATTATTCCAACAAATAACTGAAAAACACAAAGTAGATTTGCACACCCGCAAAATTGGATCAAAACGACTAAAAACAGATTTCGCAATAAGGTGTGAAATTAATTTTCTGACCAATGAAAGGAGGCGATTTGCTAAACTGAGAAAAAATAACGATCCAGTGTGAAAAAAAAGTCAGCCATAAATAGAGAGACTCAAGTCAATCACGAACAGAAGGGCGCAGAAATCAAAGAGGACAGAGGACTGACAATCAGGTCCGTCACTGACTCAACCCGACACTAAGAGCAGAAAGTGGGGTAGGAAAGGAAAACAACAACAACAACAACAAATTTACAACTGACTCCAAAACAATTCAACCTGATAAGTACATTTTCCTCTTATCTTTTATTTGTCATTCACATTCTTTTTCAACTCAAATTGATCGCCCCTTTTTCCTTTCCACCTACTCGGCGGATACAACAAAAACAAAAGAAACAGACATTACTCTACTACTCCGTTGAAAGACAGCGAACACATAGACATTTTTTGTTCAAATCACATTTGCTTAAACGAACTAAAAAGCATTAATCTTTTTTACTCTATTCAAACAAGATATAAAAATATACAAATTTGTTTATTCTGCATGAATGTCATTAAATATACAATATTCTATTTTTCTACAAACATTCCTTATCGTGTTGTCTTTTCTTGAAATGTGCGTTGTATTTTGTGGACAGTGTATCCCGCATTAAATTCTCCTTTTAATCCGGGTATGCTGTACCCCACACTATACTTGAAAAAAGGGGCAACATACTGGCACATGCAGTTCAGTTCAGAAGCAGAAACGAACTGAATGACATAGAAATGGAAGATCAAGAGCAAGAAGAGACAGAAAGTTACAAAAGTAGAACAGAACCGGAAATGTAAGAAAGTGTGAATGAAAAGACAGACGAACATGAGGAAGAAAATGAAGAGAGACCGAGATCACCATTAAAGAGAAAACAAGAAAGACAAGAGGAAAGACAACACAATACGAAAATAATCAGGAATAGTAAAAGAAAAAGCAGGGTATACGACTTCTCTGATTCAGGGAGGTGTAGTATTGTATGCAAATTAGATAAACACGTATAAATAGAGAACAACTGGTGAACATTGGGGGGTGGGCTATATGCCTAGCAAACCCGGTTGCTATACAGGACATGGATAACTGTACTACAACTACTACTACGCAAAGAGATATGGAAAACATATACTACAATACAATTTGGCACAAGACTGAAAGTGGGGTTGTAATAGAAATTGGGGCTGAAAGTGGGGATGGGATAGTTAAAAAATTATCAACCTTTTTTGGTTGATAATTTTTTAACTATTCCAAACTTAGCTAGACACATTCGTGACCCATTTGCATATTATAATGGCATAGGGAAGTGTTGCTTAAAATAGAAGTAAATAATTACAGAAGTTTATCCTATACAGCCAATGATTGTTTAAATCTTTTCTTAAATTCAATTTTTAAAATTTACTATCCTTTTTTTCTTATACATTTTTCTTATCCCTTTTATTTCATTCTTATAGTCAATATAATAATTTAAAATTTAATCCATAGTAATGGTTGTAATAAAAATAGCTGAACATTTGTATTAAAAATCATTAAAATTTTATAAAAAATGTTCACCTCTGATAGTTGCATTAAACATTAACTTATTCTCCAGATAACTGACTGACAATTAATTTTTTAGGCAAAGTAACTACCACCTCATTATTTTGCCAGTGTATACTTTTTTTTAACCTTACAGTGTTATGAAAGTTGGTAATGAAACTAAGCTAATAAGGACAGAAATATTTAATAACAATTTATTTATTTCCAACTGTTCAGTTGGTTATTTAAAAAATATTCGTGTTTTAAAATAAAGTTTTTAAAACAATAAATATTAAAAAGTAAATATTATATAATTACACTTCTGACTTAACTTTGTTTCTGCCTTTTTTTAGAGAAACAAATCTTTAATTTTTTTGTGTTTCTGCTACTCGATGAATCTCTTTCCCCCAGATGTGCTAGTATTCTACAGCTGATCCTAAATGAATATTTAAAAATATTTTAAAAATCGAAACGATTTTTAAAATATTTTTAAGACTTTAAAGTGTAATATTTGAAATCTCACTCCTACCAACTCCTTGTGCCAGACACAATTTAGTTGGCAGAAGAAACGATAGCTGCCGTTAGTAAGCGCGAGTTAAAGATACAAGACAAACCACTGCGTAAAATTTAAAAAACAGGAAAAAACATTTATTGTACAATTATTTTACAATAATCACAATGGTACAGACAAGAACAAGAAAGGTTGCACAAAAATTTCCTTCTGTGCGCCTAACACGGCAGGATAACAATATTTTCCTGGGGTTTCTAAAAAGGAAATACCCACAGAAACAAGCTATGAAATTAATTGTTTAGTCCAACTCTGTTTTTTTTTTAATTTTAGACCCTTTAAAAATACAAAAGGATAAAGTTTTAGACCCTTTACAAAAATACAAAAAAAGGGATAAAGTTTTTTTTTTAAAAAAGACCACCACTTAGAAGAACTCACAAAAGGCACCCACCTCCTTTGAAGAATTTTCGTTGACAGCAGGCCGGATTGGTTTTGGAAAAGGTTGTTTTTTTGGTAGTTGAAGAAAGGCTGATTTATGGCCCACTTGCCGGTCAATGTAGAGAGAGGGTGTTAAGTGGTCTGCCAACTGCGTGTCGTCTCAGATCTCTGCTTCGGCTCCCTTTCGTTATTTTTTCGTTTCTATTCTTTCGTTTCTTAAAGCCCTCTCTTTTATTTGAAAAAGTCGGCTCCACTTGGGGCCAACCGGAATTTCTACGGGTCTCGAAAACTTAATTTTCATTGGCCAATATATAAAAAAAGGCCCTTCAAAAATTTTGCTTCTGGCGGCTATTCCTGATCCGAAAGGGTCATAAAAATTGCACGATTTCACAGAAGAAAATCAGAGTTTGGCAAACAATTTTGGCGGCAAATTCCTGATCCGAAAGGGTCATAAAAATCGAACAGCTTTTTTTTTTTAACGCACAACGTCCGGCTTACAAAAAACACACCTCTCTCAAAAGACGTGTAAATAAACAAAAAAAAAAACAACACCTAGACGGTTTTACATTTAATTTGACATTTTTTTTTAATTCTTTTTTTAAATAGAAATAAAATTTTTATAATAAATAAACTTACCTTTTTTATATTACAAACTTAAGATTCTTAGTTAAGTAAGTTAATCCTGCGCTAGATTTGATTTTTCTGAAAATGTTTACTACTTTAAAACTCTCTAAAAAATTTAATGTAGAATATTGTTATTTTCACATAAAAATTTTAAAATAGTGATTTTTATGGAAAATCTATTGAAATCTCTGAAGAGCATGATATTTATACAGTTTTTGAGCTTTAAAAATTGCAAGTTTAGTAAAAACTTTAAATCGCGTATATTTCTGGTTCTACTGTACTACAAATGTTTTTCTTTGTTTAAAAAAAATCTCCAATCTTTTTCTACTAAAAGAACCAATTGAAAAGAAAAAAAATTTAATTTATTTTTAACAAGTTTCAAAGATCTACAGTTGATCAGTCTGGAAGGAGATTCTACAGTTGCGTTAATTTGGGGTGGAAATTTTACTGTTGATAAGTCTGGGGGGATTCTTCAACTGATCCAATGTTTTATATCAACGTTTTCTAATAAAGAAGCAAATAACTGGTTATCTTCAAGATACGCACTCCCAAATTTTTCAGCTTTTTTTTAAGGAGTCAGCCTCGTACACTCTTTTGGTCTGCTTTATTTTTCGGGAAAATAAACTTGTGTTTCATCTGAATTCTTAAATAATTTTCTTTTACAATAAATTAATTTGGCCATTTTTCAGTAAATATATATCAATGAATTTTCTTTAATAATAAAATTGGAAAACTTTTTTTAACAATGAATTGAAAATAAATCAAACATTATTCCAGAATTTCCCGAAAAAAGCAGATCAAAATAGCATATGGGGCTGGCTCTTGCTGCTACTATAAAGAGAGCATTCCTTAAAAAATAAGCTGAAAATTTTGAGATTGCGTATCTGTTTATTCTTGAAATCTGTTTTTTTATTAAGTATTTTCATTTAATTTTCATGGGTAAAACATAAAAAGAAAGGATGTTTGTCATTGCAAAATTCCTATTTGTTAATTTACCCAAAAAATTATATTTGCAAAGCAATAACAAAGTAAGACCAGAATGATTGATATATTTTTTAAGCATTATATCCCAAGCAAAGTGGGAGTGCCACTAGTCCCAGAGAGTGAAAGGAAGAGAAAAGACTGGGTATAGGGGTAAGGAAAGGATAAAAAGAAGAACAGGGATCAAGGCATCAGAAGATGACGATTGATGTTGCATTTAAATTTTTGAAGATTGTAGTTATCAGGGAAGCAAGTAAAAGGAAGGGACTTCCACTGTCGGGAAGAGCGAGAAAAGCCGTTGGAGTAGAAATCGTGGTTACATTTAACTGTTGCAATAGTAAAAGGGTGGGACCTAGATGACAACCTAGTAGCATGCTTAAATTCATGTAGTCAAGGCACCAGGGAAAATAGCTCATCAGAGTAGTTACTATAAAAATATTTGTAGAAAAGACAGAGGGAATTCACATAATGTCTGTGAGAAAGTGTCTAAAGTCAAGATACCAAGTCAGGACTGATTACATTGCAGTTCCTTCATTGGATTTTGTCGAGGACCTCGAGATGAACAGTACGGGCACCGGACCATATATGGCAAAAGTATTCAATGCAGGGACGTATGGTAAACGTGTAAGATGGACTCAAACAAGAAAAACCTTCTGGCACAACACAGAGTACCAACTTTTCTTGCAATAGAAGCAATTTCTGATTCAATGTAGTTGTTCCACCTAAAGTCAGTGGAAAACATGAGGCCAAGAAGGCGCAGTAGGACGCTCTCGCGGAGTCAAGCATCAACCATAGGAGACAGGGAAGTTTTTCTATGGTGGTTAAATTAAAAAAATGTGATAAAAAAGAAAAATCAAGTCCTGAAAAGTCAAACTTTATTGCACTTAAGAGACATAATACAGCTTTAACAGCAACAAATGGACAGAATTTATTGGCTCATTCTGATCAAATAAGTCTTAGAATTGTTGATGAAGAAGGCGAGAGAGAAAAGGAGGAGGAGGAGCCTGAAAGAGAAGAAAACATGAGTGCTTCTGATGGAAAGAGCAAACATTGTAGTAAAGAAACTATTTGCATGTATCTGACATGATGTTGGAAGATCAGAATGAAGATGAGCCCAGACCTAGATCCCCAACAAAAAAAACTAGGTACCTACCTCGTACTATTGTTTGGAGAAGTCAAAGATCAGCGACGGGTAAAAAAACTCTTCATTTCCAGGTGTAGTGACATATCAAAATGGACTATTTACTATGAGTAACTACTAATTACTTATTAGTAGTCACCCGATTCTATACACAACATTATCAAAAAATAAGAGTGATGACTCTAGTAAATTTAAAGTCAACATTTCTAAAATTAGATAATGGAGAATATTTTCCAACATTTTTAATATTACTGAGCACTTAAAAATTCTCATCCATCATTTTCTTAAATTATGTTTTAACAGATAAAGTCTCTGTAGAACAATAATAAAGGTGTCAGAAACTTTATCAGCACTTTTCATTGCTTGTCAATCATGGCTACTGTTAAAAACACAACTACTGTTTATTTTAAAAGGCATTTCTGTATTATTTTTAACTTAAAGTAAATAATAAATTTTTTTCGAATCAGATTAATTATACTAATACAGCTAATATTCCTAAGTTTCAGAAAAGTATATTTTTTAAAGATTTTTTCAAAAAGAATTACATTGCAATGAAAGATGATTAAAACAGGGTGCTGATCAGCTATTGTAGAAAAAGGGGAAAAAAACCCTCTTTCCAGTCAATTTGAAATACATAAAATTAATTAAATATTTGGAAATATTAAATATAATGAATTAGCTTGAAATTAAAACTAAAATAAAAGCTTCAAGAAAGATTTTTCATTTCTTAAAATTCATTTTAAACTTTAGGCATCATGTTTTTAGTGGAGGGCCCTATATATATATATGATGAAAATGTGGAAAAGACAAAGCAAAATCCGAATATGTGAGTTTACTGTTTTTTATTTTGTTTTTTGTTTTTTTGTCGACGTCAGACGTTTCGGTCAAATAGACCTTCTTCAGGAAAATGCGAGATTTTAAGGACCTCCCTGTCTCGCCTACATAACTCAAGTTGCAGTCTCTGCACGGTACCTGATAGACGCAAGCATCAGATGTAATATGCTGTCTGCTGGTATTATTTAATATACTGCGGATAGTTTTAGTGGGTAATGTAGTAGTTTTAATTTTTAGCGCGTTTAGATTGTTGGAGATGTGTTCGGTCAGAGTGTTATTCGGTAGAAAGATGCGGCCAATAGGATTATCAGGGGCAGCTGAAAGTGTGCCTCTCCCTACCTTAGATGTAGTAGTAGTAGTCGGGGTGTCATTTTGCACTGATGAACGAACTTTGTGAATTTTCAAGGCTTTATGCTTAGCGCCGAGTATTAATTGTCTCGGATACGAAAGGCTTGAGAAGGCATCCTCGATATAACTAAATTCGTCATCTAAATACTTTGCTGAACAGATTCGAAGAGCTCTCAAGTAAAATCCAATAATAATCTCGCATAAAATAATAAAATAAATAATAAAATCTCGCATTTCCGAACATAAACGAGATATTCGCCTCGGTAATTTAAGTAGTGCTTTGTTTGTACACATAGCCAAATCTGATCACAATTTTGATTTCGACTCTGTGAAGATTTTAAAATATATCCACAATAAAAACCTTAGGCAGATTTACGAGGCTGGCATGATATCCACCTCACGTACAATAAACACCAGACAGGGTTTCTTTAATATATCAACATTCCTAGCAAGATTAATGCTTGACAAACGTACAGATAAGCTATAGTTTTAAATAGGTACCCCCCTTTCCACTTAGGATAAAAATCTCTTCCCTGGGAGCAGGTTTTCGCAGCGCCGCCTACGCGGCGCCAGCGTATCCGAATCCAAGAAAGAATACTCTGACTTTAGAATTTCAGTTTTTCTGTTTCTGACTCGTCCTGTATATATCGTCTCTTCATTTAACTTAAATTTAATATAAATATGTCTCCATTAACCATATCCTGAAGACGGTATATTTGACCGAAACGTCTGACGTCGACAGAAAAACAAAATAAAAAACAGTAAACTCACATATTCGGATTTTGCTTTGTCTTTTCCACATTTTCATCATACCGTCGGATCTACATCCACATATTTGCTTACACACACACACACACACACACACACACACACACACACACACATATATATATATATATTGTACCTGTGCTGTCAAAATTGATGGCAAAAAGGAATGTATTATAAGTAATTTTAGTTTAATCTGTGTACAATTTTGTAATTTAAAATATTTCGTTGTTAATGTTAATAATTGAACAGTGTACAATTTATAAACACCTCAGGAAAGATATCCGTATTTTATCTTCATAAATATTAATTATTTACAAACCATTTTTTTTTACTGCAAAAGTACCCAAAGCACAATAACGTAAAGCTTGTTCATCTTTCTACTCGGGTTTTTGTTAAATGTCAAAATTCTGAGATTTGATACAATTTAGCTCTTACTGTGAACTGTGTCCCCCTAGGGAGAGGTTCTCTTTGTAGATCACTGCACCCTCCCTTGCCAACTCACACAAAGAGAGAGGGAAAGAAGCGGTTGCATTTGCAGTTTGTCAGTGAGTTTGCTTTTTTGTGTAGATGTGAATGGGGTCTTTTGCACACTTCTCCTCAATTGTTACACACACAAAACAAAACATATATATATATATATATATATATATATATATATATATATGTGTGTGTGTGTGTGTGTGTGTGCGTGTGTGTGTGTGTGGTATTATATTTAAAGATATATATCTTCACACCAACATATATTATGCACTCACTCACATATCTGTACATACACGGACATTTGTTTTCCTCTACTTATTTCTCTATACTTTTTTCAAAGCCTCTTTAACACTTCTAAGAACACCTTTTCTCGTTTACTTAATTATTACTATTGTTGTTATTAAATGTATTAAAAAAATCCACAATACTGTTTTATTCTTCATTTCGGGCATGTGAAGGATTTGTCGGTCTTGCTGTCGGCCAAAACATTACGTCCCCTTTCTCCTAAAGATGATAGCTAGCTAAACACTGTTGTGGGTGGTATATTGGCTCACAAACAAATATTGAATGAGAAAAAACAAAAACAAAGACATAAGTAAAAAATATATATTGCCAAGTTTATTGTCGTTAAAGAAAATACATTGACAAAATATGATGACAATTCACTTTGCATATTCATGTAGAAGAGTGTTGTCCTGAAAAAGGCAGTTTTTGTAGCCTGTGCTCTTCATGAGTGTTGTCTTGAAAAGGACAGTATATTGTATATTGTTGCTGCTGATGAGAATTGGCTGGAGCTGTTGCTAGAGAGGGCTGGCTGGAACATGCATCTTGGCTGCGACAGGAAACGGATTGTTTTTGTTTGGTTTTACAGCAATTGGGTCATTTAATGCCGAAATTTATTTTTTTTTCTAAATAAAATCTTGCTATATAAACAGTCAAATATGTTATTATATAAGACTGCAGATATTTATGGTTATATATATTTTTAAAATTATATTTTTGAAATCAGTTTAATTTCTTCTAGTAAATTGAATCAGTATTTTGAAAAAGTTCTTTTATGTTTGCTACTATTTTAAGCAGATTGAATTAAAATTGATACAGTTTGTCAGTATGTGTTTTATGGTGATGGCTCTTGGCATGCCATATATACCTTCCTTTTTAGGTTGTACGAATGGATTATGGTAGCATATCTGTTATACTCCGTCACAATTAGATCTCTTTCCGATTCATTCTGTATGCTGTATGTGAATGCCATGAAGGCAGAGAATGAAATAAAAGTAGTTTTCTGTACATTAGGCTCCACACATCACGTTTGGTCCATGAAGTGAGCTCCGGCAGTGGCCAATCACGAACATTCCCACCAAAGAGAGAGATATTCCTGGGGACTACCACCATTGCCTTCATCGTCACCACTCAACATTACCACTCCCAGGCTCGACCAACCACCTCGACTATCCTGCCTCGACACCATCCAGCTACAAAGCTTCATTGTCGACGACGATGTCACCTCGGCAAGTATCAACCAACAGAAATCAGCCTTCTACCGTAACTTTGATCAGCAGCCCCGTTCAACAGAGCACACCTACAAACAATAGACCATCACCAACAACACCTTGTCACCTGGGTAGCTCACTAATGTCAGTTCGGCCTACCTCGACTCGTTTACAAGGCATCCCTTTTGCAGTCAACACAGCAACTTCCGTTCCATAAAACAGGCCTACAACTCTCCACCGTCACCTCTGCCTACCTTGATTCGTTTACAAGGCATTCTCTTCACAGTCGACACTGCTACCTCCGTTCCACGGAACAGGCCTACCTAAACCACACCAATCTGATGTCACCCTGGTTCAACACAGCAGGTCTATCAACAAAAACGACCTACCACCATGACCCTGATCAACCAAATGTGCACTGACCATATCTTGTGACCTTGGCCAGGCCAGCACAAGAAATAGATCAACTCACAACGCTAAGCTTACACCAGATCGCTATCCTGATGATTTCTCACTGAAACTGACATTTCACCTGGCTTCAGCATATCTATACAATATACTACCCTCCACCATGAGCTCCATCAACCAACATGGGCACTGACCGTATTCTGTGACCTCACACCAAACCCACACAAGAATTAGGTCAACTCCCGGAGATGCCCTTAAACCCGACCGCCATCCTGACGAGTGGCCACTGAAACAGATATTCCACACATCTTTCAATGTCTCTATACTCTCTACCAACAATAAACGCTGTTCAAAATTTAATCCTTGTTATTCCTTTCTCTCACCATTAAATGCTTAATATAGCATGTCCAATATGGAGCCTGGACATAATTGTGATACTGTACAAATGCTAATAATTTGAAGAAAGAAAAAGGCTTAAATTGAAAATGAACAAAAAAAAAGAAGGTAGGAGATAGATTGAAGGACAGGCTGAAAACAAAAGAAAATATACTTTTATTTTGTCTTTCATTTCAGGAATAAGGACCTCACTAGAAGATAGGGTGAAATCCACTTAAGCATCTGGTCAAAGTGAAGCCCAGGGGACGATGTGAGGGGAGTGCAACTTTGGACAGAGAGCACCAAGCTAGTCACAGATAATAATTTTATGGCTACAAGTAGGTGAAGAAAAGGTAAAGAAATGATTCTATGTCACTTGTTGATAGGGGTGGAAGGTGCATGTATCGCTAAAGGAACAAGATTTTCTCATGCTGGAAAATGTCTATCAAGTGGCAAAAAGAGGAAGAGTTACAGACAAATGTGATAATTGGGAATAGAGAAATGCAGATAATAATTTAACGATGACATTAAAAGTAACATCTGTTTTATGTCAGGCGTTCATGGCTCGGGTGGAACACCTATTCCTTGGATCGCAGCAGTATTAGGAGCTGATTTTGGAGGTTGGACTCCATAAATAGCCATGCAGAGATCCTATGAGCGATAATAGAGACAGAGAGAGCAGCAGTTGAGGCAGAGACGATCGCTTCACTGATTCCCATGTGATTTGCTGCCACAAAGAACTCCTGACTCATGTTTTGATAAATTGAGCAAAGTGTCCTGCTGATGAAATTACAACGTGAAAGAATTGAAAGTCTCTATATAACGACACAGAGAGAGAGAGAGAGAGAGAGAGAGAGAGAGAGAGAGAGAGAGAGAGAGAGAGAGAAGGGGGGTAGATGAGTGCTTCTTCAGCATTCCATAATTTTCTGCCTGAAGAAGTCTAAGTTTGAAACCTCAACTCTAACTTAGAACAAAGTGTCACAAAATTAAACTATGAGGGAATGGTTGTTAACCTTCATGCTTGTAGATTATTATACGAAAAAGTAGTCATGTATAAACCTCAGTTATATAAAACTTGATTTAAACAACTCTTTTTATTTTTGTCCCACTTGAACAATACCAATCTAGCAATATCTGGCGACGATTTGATCCTTGTCTGCCTTGTGATTAAAACAAACACAACGTGGGGCGGTAAGAGGTTTGGATCAAAGTGACCAACTTCACAGTTAACCTCAAGATTCAATCACGGACACACTGGTGAACAGGACAGGACGGCGTTATCATGTAGCACAGGGGCCAGGACGCCCCACAGCGTTATATAATCACTTCTCTTTGAGTTTGCCATTTCTGATGGTTTAACTTTGAACAGTTTATTGTTTGGACAAGAGTTCCATAGGTTCGACCATTCCTCTCTAATATATTTATTCATTGTTGGTTTCAGGTCTTTACTTCAAATCGTGGCTTTGCGTAGGATTTCAAGTATTCTTTAAATATTAATCCCAAGCCACAGGAAGCCTTCCATCCAAACAGTACTTCTTCGGGAAAAGGTTTGGTTTATTGCTCAGTGCCTGAGATGTCACCATAATGGGAAGTGTTGAGGAGCTTGGGCAATTTTTGCATGCTATTGTCGTTAAACCGACTTTACCCATCACTTTCTTCCCATTCCTCAACCCCACTTTGTAGAGAGAAGTCCTTACCTGCCACTCCATCCACATCTTTTCCCCATCCCTCAACCCCTCTCAGTAGAGACCCCAGCTCTTTTAGGCAAACTTATACACCCCGCCACACCCCTAGTCCGTCTCCCATTAAAACCCAAGAAATGCCCCTCCCCAAAACAAAAGGCTTAGAAGCCCCACACAGGACTTAACCAGTCATAGAAAAAAAAAAACATTTATTTAACCCAGGTGAAAACGTTTGTAGAATATCCCCTGTACAAGCAGAAAAAGCCCGTGACTACGGAAACAGAATAAAGGACCTCAAATACCACTTATCAATGAAGCAGTTCGCTGATAAAAATATTGAGGAACTAAAAAACTTTCTCAATGCGGAAAGGGTTCTGACTGTCATAAGAACTGGAACGGGGGCGAAGCAGGCTTGGGCTATGCTAGACGAAGCAATAGCCTTTTTCAAAATGTCCCCACCTATCGCAATTGTCCAAAATGACAACCCGAAAAAAATTAAGCAATTTTGTGCTGGGAGGGTCCCGGTTTTTAAAATTGGCGGCCTCTCCCAAAACGGCTCCATCAAGACTGAAATGGGCCACGGGTCGGTATCCTTACCCCGTCCATGTGCAATTCAGGAAAGCAACCCTAATCGGTTAGATTAATGTCTCTCTTGTTAGCTAGTATAAATGTCCGAGGCCTGAGGTCGGAGTCTCGCAGGGCGAGGCTCTCTCGCGATCTTCAGCGTCTCGAGATGAATGTTTGTTGTGTGCAAGAGACCCGGTTTTCTTCTCATGACCGTTAGGGCATACTGTCTAAGGGGTTCTCCCTTTATTTAGCATGTTTTGATGGTCGTTCGAGAGGTGTCTCTTGGCTGGTGAGCAAGTCTTTGAAGGCTGCGTGTACTCTTGTCTTCACAGATCCAGCGGGCAGACTTTGCGTGCTGGATGTTACCATAAAGGATAAGGCTCTGCGTATCATTGGGTTTATGCGCCCAATCTCCATCGTGAGTGGCCTGCTTTGTTTCGACAGATCGAGCCGTTCTTGACGAAACATCTCGTCGGGTAGTTTTAGAATGCCGTCCTTGACCCCGATATAAATCGTATATGGCAAAATCTGGGTGCTAACAACCGGGACGTGAAACCATTTCAGGACTTTATCGACACGTTTGATCTTGTCGATAAGTACCGGAATGAGCACCCTCGGGAGGTAGCTTGGACTTGGATAAATAGTGGCAACTCGACGTTTGCTAGCTACCTCAACCGAGTTTAGTTAGGAGAGTCGATGTAGAGCTCTTAGGGTGTCCAAGTTTTCATTATATAGTTTATTCGGATCATAGGCTTGTCCGGGTCCGTGTAAACTTAGATAAGCCCAAGGTTAGGTTGGCTGGCTACTGGAAATTAAACTGTTCATTATTTGGTGAGCAGGATTTCCGAGACCAGCTGCTACTAATGATACAGAGGGAATTGACGGGGCGATTTTAGGGAACGCCTGGTGGGATAAATAAAAATCCAAAATTAGAACGTTTGCTGTTGATTTTAGTCGTCGACTCTATCTAGATAGATTAGCGGCGCAAACGGCTTGAGAACAAAAAGTTGATCGGACAGTGAAATCCCGTGATAGTGGGGAAATAGCCTTAGCTAAGGCAGATTTGTCCTCCTTGCTTATCAAGAAGGATCAAGCTCTGGTAGTTAGGGCTAGGTTAAAAAGAATGTCCTCTGAGGCGACGAATATGGCCGCTGAATTGCGTGCAGAGGAGAATCAGAGCGCGTCTCAGCGACACATCGCATGCGTCACATTGCTGGATAAGCGGACCATGACTACAAGCGCGGGCATATGTGAGGCCTTTCAGCATTACTTTCAGGAACTTTTCACCAGAGAGACTGGTCTGAGCCCTGCTGGGTTCGACACCTATTTAGCCGACTTTCTCTGCCTTGAGGCAGCTGAAGCGGCTGGATGCGAGGGTCCCATCACAGAATCGGAAATCTGGGAAGCGCTGAAACAGGTTGGCCTGCATAAATCTCCGGGACTAGATGGTCTTCCCTACGAAGTTTACTCGGGGCAGTCACCCGTTTTTGTTCCTTTGCTGGAACTGATTTTCAACAACTGGATGAAGCAGGAGTCTATACCACAACGCTTCATCAGGAGTGTGATCAAGTTGCTGCGTAAGGACAAAAACGGTGAGGATGGGGTAGATAAACACAGAGTTGAAGATTTTGGCGAAGATCTTAGCCAACCGTTTGCAGCTTGTCCTGTCTAGTCTGATTGGCTCGGAACAGACTTGTGCTGTGAAGGGCAGGATTATTCACGACAACCTTCATATGGTACGCTTGATCTTAGAACAAGTCGACAGTGAAGCCGCGCTGATCAATTTAGATCAGTCCAAGGCCTTCGATAGGGTTGACCATCGTTTTCTGGAGGCTGTCTTTTCGGCGGCCGGACTTTCGCTCCTGGATCCGACTTTTGTATGCGACTCCCGGTGCGCTGGTGGAAGTGAATGGAGTAAGAGCAGAACCTTTTGTATTGTCTCGCTCCATTCGTCAGGGTTGTCCGCTGTCGCCTTTGCTTTATTTTCTCGCGTTGGAACCTTTCCTTCGGAAGTTAAAGGCGAATCCAGTCCTGCGCGGAATTTATCTGTCTGGGGCTACCACCTCGGCCAGGTATTCTGCCTATGCTGATGACGTTTCGGTTCTTGTGTCGAGCAGAACCGAGATTGACGAAGTCAGCAAAGAGATCAGTGGTTATGAGATGGTGACAGGGGCCAAGATCAACCGCGATAAGTTTGTTGGCTTGCGGTTGGGTGCGTAGAAGGGAGTTTCTCTTCCCAGACCTTTCCTCTGGACAGATGGGCCGTTTAAGATACTCGACGTCTGGTTCGGTCCTGATCTCCAGTTGGAAATGAATTGGTCGGAGGTACAAGGGAAGGCCGAAATCGCAATTAATTTGTGGTCTCGGAGGAGGCTTTCCTTAAAGAGGTGGACGGAAGTATGTGTTTCACACATCTACCCGACATTCTCCTTTACCGACTCTCTGTACTTCCACTTCCTTATGCCACATTCCGTATGTCATTAGTAAAGTTCTTGTTCTCTTTCTTGTGGAGAGGCAAAGCCGCTATGGTATCTCAGGATGTCTGTTGCCTTGTCGGAATTTTATTAACTTTAGGTCCGTAAATTAAAAATAAAATCCACTACCGGTATATTAACCGGGGACCGACGTAAGAAAAAAAAACTCCGAAATACAACTACGTACACTACTGCAGGTCCAAATATATTTTTATTAATAGGGGTAAAAATTTAACAAAAGTAACTTTCCTTGCAAGATATTCCCCTTGCTAGGGAGTTTGAAATTCCCTGTTGTATCAATAAAAAAAATGGCACAACAATACAAAAGTAGAGTACAAAAAAAAATTAAAATAATAAAAGAATTACCCACTTTTTCCTTTGCCAAAATGGCCACGATAACACGTGGTCTATATAATTCTAGGACTCCCTCGTGGGAGTACAAACAAAGTTCTTGTTAAAATGGCCTCGTTAACTGGAAGCCTATATAATTCTAGTATTCCCTCGTGGGAGTACAAAACAAAGTTCTTGGTGTCGAAGAAGGACTAGGAGCTTCTTTGAAAATTTCTTCCTCTGCAAATCTTTCACGACTGGGTCTTCCTGGAAATTTCTTTTTTCAGCAGCCTCTCGTCAACTCGTCCGAAATCTTCTTTATAAGGAACAATTCCTAAAAGTTCTTCTTCGGATATAGAACCTTACTCAGGAAATAAACTGACTCGCTTATTCCTTGGTTCTAAAATTACTGCTCTCTCGGCTAATGGCACTATCTGACAGAAATTCGCCACTTCACCGGACCTCCCATAACTTGTTAAGCAGTGGAGCTGCTTAAAACGAAGGTCTGACTCCCAAAAGGAGGTAGCAAAAAGAGGCGGAAGTCGTTTAGACGAGCGCTTATATACGCCTTCTTCCCCTACCACTCGCCGCGCTGTTACTGCTATCAGCGACAGGCCCGGAAAACCCCAAAGGGCGATAATCTCCCAGTCCTTCTTCATTATAAATTTTCACACTCTCCCGAACAAAAGAAAAAAAAAGTTGGGCAGAGACCCAAGGGCTACACCCTCAAAGGGTCAATAGTTAAAGTACAATTTTTAAAATACCAATGACAAAGGAAAATACATGCCCACATTAAGGCGTGGTAATTAAAAAAAAATTTCAATGTAAAAAATCATGCCGCTGTGTTAGCGGGAAAAAAAGCAATATACAAAATGGAAAAGGGCCGCTTACAAAGCGGTAAAAAATTGCTGTTTACAAAATGGCAAAAGACCGCCTACAAAGCGGTAAAATTTACAAAGAAAAAAGGTATGCAGTGAAATACACCAGATGTTGAGACAACACAACTACCAAATACAAAAGTAAAATTCTCACCTCCATGGCGAGACCAATAGCGTAAGCTTGAACAATCCCAAGTAAAGGATTACAATTCCTGCCGGGAGAAAAGACAATTCCATTAATCTGTAAGGTCCCACACAATGTAACTAGTACCACAGAAAATCATCATCTCCTCGGCGCATCTTTCTGACAGATCTTGTAGGACGAGAAGGAGTCAACACTCCCGATACACTAGCTTCTTCAGGTGGATTTTCTGCCTGGTGAGAATGGGTGATTGATAACTCTAGCGGATATAGGTGCTTTATAGAATATTCCTGTTCTCTTCCATCTGGTCTCCTGATCTTAGCAGATCTAACCAGGGCATCATCACTTGGGTTAACTTCCATTACCCTCCCCAAAGACCAATAAGGTCGAGACTTAATGGGATTCTTGACCACAACAACATCGCCTACTCTAATGATATTATGGTATTCTACCTGAAAGAGATCCCTAGACTGCTCTCTAATGCTCAACAGGTATTCTTCATACCACAAATCATGGAAACCCTTTAGGTAGATATCCCTAAATTCTAAACTTCCAAAAAGATCTTCTCTGGAAGGAGGAGTCAACTCCTGAACAACCGCCTGATCTCTCAAGAAAAGGGAGGTGTTGAAGTGAGGATGAAGAAAAGCATTGGGCGTTATGACGTCCAACCCAGCATCTTCCGAACAGCGATAGGTAAGGGGTCTAGAGTTGATGGCATTCTGCACATCAGACAATACAGTTAAAACTTCAAAATACTCTAAACTTTTTCTACCCACCAGCTTAAACAAACAACTCTTAACTGTCTTAATAAGCCTTTCCCAGACACTACCAAACCAAGCCGAATACAAAGGAATGGTCAGATGCTTAATGTTGAAGGTACTAAATTTTCCCACAAACTCATCAGACACAAAAACTTGTTTAACCAAGTCACAACCAGCAACAAAGGAACGCGCATTATCCGAATAAATGTGTGTAGGCACTCCATACAGATTGAAGAACCGCACCATAGCAAGTACCACTGAATGAGTGGACATGTCATTGACCAACTCCAAGTGAACTGCTCTGATGTTGAGGCACGTGAACAACAAAATGTACATTTTTCACCTCTCTCCCTCCACCTGTATCCACAAATGACCAGTGAAATCAATTCCAGTGTGTAGGTAGGGTCTCACAAAATTTACCCTATGTTGAGGTAAATTGGTTACCTTAGGAAACTTAAAGGAAATGGCGTTATACTTCTTACACAAGCTACAAGAGGATATAACTGCTTTAATCCTCTGTCTGGCTTTATGAACCCAGAATCCAGACAATCGGAATTTACACAGGGTTGCTGCGATGCCCAGATGCTTGTATTTTACATGATAGTCCATGATGATCAGGGCTGTTAGATGAGAAAACCAGGGTAATAAAACAGGAAACAAAATATCCGGCGAATGGAATTCGGATTTATCTATTCTACCCCTAGAGCGAATAAGTCCTGTCTCATCCAAGAAGAGGTTGAGACGAGCAACCAAATGGGGGATGCTGCCACTGGTAGGGTTTAACAGGAACAACCTTTCCCTAGTCAGATACAATGACTGATCCACCTGCAACAAATGCAACCTGGCCATCAAAACCGGATCGGATGACCCCCCCTTAATTTAAATATGAAACGAAAAACATACGTAAGTACCCTCAGTAATTTATCCAGGGACGAGAACCGTTCCAATTCAACAACAGTAGTGCTAGTTGAACCTACCGGAGAAATAATTACTGCGTTGTTCAATACTAACCTACGACTGTCCGCACTGAGGCAGCCCAGCTCACTGGCGGGCCATTGAATGGCCTCGCCTACCAACCATGAAGGACCAGGAAGCCAAAATAGGAGTTGTGTCTCAAACTTATCAATAGACACTCCTCTAGTGATTAAATCGGCAGGATTATCATTAGTATTCACATACTTAAAACTAACATGAACACCATCATTTCTCAACTTAGCAATCCCCGCATGGATGTCCTTCAGCCTATTCCCAACAAATACATTCTTGGTCTTGATGTCATTCGTCAATAACCAAGACAAAGCTACCTGCGCGTCCACCGCAACAACTATGTCACAAATGCTACTATCTGGAAGAGCCCTTAACATATTAGGTACACACTTAAATGCAAGGAATACGGACAATAGCTCCAGGGTAGGAAGTGTTCTCTTGACAAGAGGCGCCACCTTAGCCTTAGCGAAAATTAATTTTGCACACCCCTTCTGCCATACATATGCTGCAAATCCGAACGCCAGTTGGGAAGCATCGCAGAAAATAATCAGTTTAGCAGGAACTGATTCATCCAGCACAAATCTGGGGAACTTTACACGATTTGTTCCAATCCCCCTGAATATCAGGTGGGATTTTCTCATCCCAAGGCAATTCCCGCTTCCATAGATCACTGAGGAGTATCCTCCCCTTGATCGTCACAGGCAGACATAGGGACAGGGGATCAAATAAGCTGGAATTTTGAGACAAGATACCTCTCTTAGTAGTGGCAGGCACCCTAGAAGACATTTGCGAAAGCTGAATTATATCCGACTGAGGGTCATAGAGGTAGCCCAAAACTTTATCATGGGTTGAACAACAAAATTTCCATCTTCAATTATATGCGTCCTAACAACTTCACTATTAGAATTGCAGGACCTTAGGGTGAAATTACCCTCCTGCATAATTTCCACTGCTTCCCTGTACAAGGACACCACAGTTTCAGCAGAGTTATGTGTCTTAACCAAATTATCCACATAAAGGTGAGTTAATAGCATATCTGTACAAGGATTTACACAATATTTCTGGACATGATATTTGATTATAAAATTAAGAATAAAGGGGCTGGCTACGAATCCAAAAATAAGAGTCCGATAGCGAAAACATACTAACTTCTCCTTTATCTTAACGAAGAAGCAAAAACAATTCCTGTCTCGCTCCTTGTTTAAACCGATCATCAGAAAGGCCTTCCTGACATCTGCCAGCAGGACATAACGATTGCATCTAAATCGCAACAAAAGTTCCCACATATCTGTAAAGAGATTTATACCGGGATACACGCAATCATTAAGAGACGGCTTGCCTCCAGTTCTCAAAGAACAATTAAATACCGGCCTAATCTTGGTTGTACTAATAGGATCCTTCTTTATCACAGGCCTATGAGGAACCCATATATATTTCTTAAAATCATCAGGAGAGACATTTATCCTCTCGATAATGCCTTCAGATTCCTGATCGAAAAAGACTTTACAATAGTCATCATAAAGCTTTTGTTTCTCCAGTTTAGTCACAACACGATCCAAAACACTCAAGGCCACTTGGTGGTTAGAAGGGACTTCCGATAACTTATTCTCATTCCAAGGAAGATCCACGAAATAACACCCATCTCTAAAAGTTATAGAGCTGCGGAAAGCATCAATCTTTACACGATCATAATCGCTGACCGAGTCTTCCAAAATTCCTACAGTCTCCAAGCTGAAAATCTTTTCAACAGTCCTCTCTACAGAGGACTCTGCGAAGCATTCCAAGGGGTCCAGATACTTGGACTGGGGATCCAGCACAAAATATATGTGGGTAACAGGGCAATCTGAATACTGGGAGATGACCTGACTGTAATTTACACCACAAATCTGAGTATCATGTTGGGATTTCTGTAAGGGCAGGAAATTGTCTATGCTACCAAATGGAACAAATCCCTGGGGCAATTCATAAAACGGGACAGCTACATGGGAGCCAGGTAATTTAACACATCGACACCCAAAAGACCGCTCACAGAGACAGAGTCTTCATGGACACCCGAAAAATCAGCTGCCAGCTTATAACCACTGGCACGCATGTTAAGGACTGCATTACTGAGCTCCTTTATTTTAAAGGTGAGGTCCATATCGCTATCCACTAGGAAAGGAATAGAACCGTCAGCATTAGACAACTTCAATGATAATTCTATCTCCCTCAGACGCTTCCGAGCAGACCCCAAGAAAGTTTTCATCACAAATTCTCGGGTAGGCAAGGTATTAGCTCCACAAGTCAAGACGTGCAGAAGAGATTCCTTTAAATAGGAGCGCTCACTACCGGAATCTATCAGGGCATTGAACCTGTATTCGGCTCCTCCATATTTGACTACTACCTCCATAATGAGCAACAAATTGCTACCACCAATATCGTGATAACAAGCATTAGTTTCCAATGAAGGTTTAACCCCACCAGGACATAAAGCACCCACATGAGATCGACTTTTACAATCCCAGCAAGGGTTGAGCAACAGTTGGCTTCTGAATGATATGGCTCTGTACACAGCGCACACAGCCCAAGGTCCTTACAACTATCTAATCTCTCCTTAAAGGAAGCGTATTTCTTACACCTATATGCAGAATGCGTGTCAACACGACAGAAACTACATCTAAACTTATTTCTTCTAGTTATAACGCTAAAATTCTCTAAAGTAGCCGTTTTTTTACTAGATACTGGAGACTTAGATTTTCTATGGCTAAAACTACCCCCTTTATAGTTATGGCTCTCTGTACTACTAACTTTGGTATTAGTCAATTCCATAACTCGAAGCACATTTGAGTAGGAGTCAAATAATTCTCCTAACGAAGGATAAGTGTTACCTATAACTCCAAAAATTTCCTTTTTAAAATATGTTGGCAACTTGTGTACCAACACATGGCTAAAGTAGCGGTTGCCCTGTGTGCCATCTTCCAAGAAGTCCAACGAAAATGAAAGACAAAACAAAGATTTAATCTCAGCAAAAAATCCCTAATTGAAGAATAATGATGGTCCCGTGCAGGCTTAGCAGCGTCTATCGTCAAGAATATCTGCTCAACCATGTGTCCCTCGTCCAGATATTCACTGCTGAGAATCTCCAAGGCTATGTCAAAACTTTCCGCCGAAATAGAGAGGTGGCTAACAATCTTCAGGGCGTGACCCCTGAGATGGTTCTTTAAAATAAGCAACTTAAGTGCTTTATCATGCATGCCCAGCACACAATTCTCAAATTGCACTAAAAAAATTTTATAGGCTAACTTATCCCCCACCAGACTACTTGGGTCGAACACCGGACACTTTAATTTAGGAGCCATGTCGTACTGAAGAAAAGGCCTCCTATCCTGAGACGGTAACTCATTACTACTACTATACTTATCCTCACATACTGTGAGGTCTTTGAGAATGCGAAGATTATACAAAGACGCTTCATCACTCTCATTATCTAAAACCTCTGCAGCGACTTCATTCTCAATAAATGAGTCCAAGATTTGCTCATTTAAATGAGTTACGGTAGCAAGCCATTCCTTAATTAGTTCCTTCTGGGCAAGGAAGGTACTTTTTATCAACCCTTCCCCTGACGTTATAAAATTCACGGCAGTGGTTATCTTCCTCTTATAAATGTCTCTCTTTTTAATAAGAGTAGCCACTGTTGGCGAGACAGACATTTTGGGAAGAAATCTCTCACAAACTACTTAATTATTTTTCACGAAGTATCTCAACTGAAAAAGATGCAAAAACAAGCTCAATACAAAAATGGAATGTTTTCTGTAAATACACAACCCAAATAAAAAATTTATAACAGGGACCTTGCTGCCTTTAGGTAAATCAATTCTCTCAACAAAAAGTGCAACTCACATACATAAACGCATACGCCGAAAAGAATATGCACAATAAAATTTCGCAAAAATCAGCGGTAAAATACACAACAGCAAAAAGGGAGCAAAAAATATCAAGTAATGCTCCTCAAAAAATGGTTACACAGGTCAACGTTAATCGGGGGAAAAATGCTTGCAAGGTAACTAAAGCTAATATAGAATGTTTGTTCGGAACCCAAAATATAAGTAGGCCTACAGCACTCAATAATTATGAAATGTACCCAGTAAATTTATAAATTAATTTACAAGGCTATATCTCCGTAAGTTATACAGAAATTATTTCTTTTCTTTATTTAAAAATATCTGCAAAGTATAGTTTCTCCACCGAGGTCAATTCCGTAGAATGGTAGAAAAAAAGAAGCAAGTGATTAAATTTTGATAATTCACTTGTTAGGGTAACAAATAACCACCACAGAAAAGCCCTAAGAGAAAATACCCCTATACTAGAGAAAAATTTGGTACGTAGTATATCTTAATTCTTCATCCAAGAATAACAACAATAATTCTTGAATAAAAGTTGCAATATGATGTTTAATTTTTCTTAATACACCAAATAAGGAAACCTATCTTGCAAAGTGTCGGAATTTTATTAACTTTAGGTCCGTACCTTAAAAATAAAATCCACTACCGGTATATTAACCGGAGACCGACGTAAGAAAAAAAAACTCCGAAATACAACTACGTACACTACTGCAGGTCCAAATATATTTTTATTAATAGGGATAAAAAAAAAGTAACTTTCCTTGCAAGATATTCCCCTTGCTAGGGAGTTTGAAATTCCCTGTTGTATCAATAAAAAAATGACACAAAAATACAAAAGTAGAGTACAAAAAAAAATTAAAATAATAAAAGAATTACCCACTTTTTCCTTTGCCAAAATGGCCACGATAACACGTGGTCTATATAATTCTAGGACTCCCTCGTGGGAGTACAAACAAAGTTCTTGTTAAAATGGCCTCGTTAACTGGAAGCCTGTATAATTCTAGTATTCCCTCGTGGGAGTACAAAACAAAGTTCTTGGAGTCGAAGAAGGACTAGGAGCTTCTTTGAAAATTTCTTCCTCTGCAAATCTTTCACGACTGGGTCTTCCTGGAAATTTCTTTTTTCTGCAGCTTCTCGTCGACTCGTCCGAAATCTTCTTTATAAGGAACAATTCCTAAAAGTTCTTCTTCGGATATAGAACCTTACTCAGGAAATAAACTGACTCGCTTATTCCTTGGTTCTAAAATTACTGCTCTCTCGGCTAATGGCACTATCTGACAGAAATTCGCCACTTCACCGGACCTCCCATAACTTGTTAAGCAGTGGAGCTGCTTAAAACGAAGGTCTGACTCCCAAAAGGAGGTAGCAAAAAGAGGCGGAAGTCGTTTAGACGAGCGCTTATATACGCCTTCTTCCCCTACCACTCACCGCGCTGCTGCTGCTATCAGCGACAGGCCCCGAAATCCCCAAAGGGCTATAATCTCCCAGTCCTTCTTCATTATAAATTTTCACAGCCTTCATCCATCTGAGGGTGGTCTGGGTATGCCTAGCATTGAGATTCGTAAACATATGCTTCGTATCGCCTTCCTAGACCGAATGTGTCGCGAATCGGATGAGGAGGGCGCCTTCTGGAAGGAAGACGATCGTAGAAACTTCCCATCTCTGAGAAGTGTGCACTCGAGCGAGGAGGAAACCGGCCGTACACCCCGAACCGAATGCTCCTTCTACCGCGAATGTCGTCGTGCTCTGAAACCCCTCTTATAGGTGTCGGATGGCCTCTCCAACATCCAGGTGTTGTCTCGTAGGGCATTGTATCGAGTATTAGTCAGGGGGTCCGTTCATGATGAGCTGATTGACGAGTTCGGTCTTACGAAGCAGGAGGTTCGCTCAATATGGCCTTGGGCGCCTGGGTTGAAATGCCTCAATAACGATGAGGCATCACTCACCTGCCGACGCTGTATTGGGGAAGTCGAGACCATGGGTCACGCCTTCTCACATTGCAAAGTGGTAGCGCCGTTGTGCAAGTTTGTTGAAGGCCTCATGGTCCGCATGCTGCGGGGAAAGTTCTTTGTTTTGAGGCCAGTTTTGTTTGTACCAATGTGGTACCGCAGATGACGAAGGCTGAACATTATGTGTGTTGTTGCTTACTAGGTGTTATGAGAGTCGTGATTTGGACGACGCGTCAGAAGGAATTCTATGACAGCGAGAAGTTCACTTCTTCCCACCTGATCTTGTACTTTAAGCATCAGCTTAGTCAAGATTAGGACGGAAAAGCGGCGGCTCACCTTGTAGCGGTATTGTCGGCGTAAATCAACCCGCACATTTATTACTTTACGAATGTTCAAGCAAGCAAAAAGCAAACAAGAGAAAAAACATAAGAAAATAACATTTCATAATAGGTACAAAATTTATATAATGTCAACAGATTTATTACATGAATTATTAACATGAGTTGCTTCCCTTTAACTGGTTAAAGATTTTTACTACTGAATATTTTTACCTGAGCTCACAAAAAGTTGAATTAACTTCTCGCTCAAAATATTCGGTGAAAGAAAAATTAGAAAGTCCTGTAAAGCTGAAAATATGTCGAATAAACTTTTAGCTTTAAAGAAGTCGGAGAAGTGAATGTTCCGTGAATGCTCAATTTGTTTTCGTTGCTCGTAGTAGTTGAATGTATTGTTCGTAAATGTTTGTAATTTCGTCTCGTAAGATTCAATAGCGTGATTGAATTATTTTTTGTAAGTTGCAAAAGAAGTTGGTGAGTGAGTTGAAAATTTAGCTTGAATTACAGTGAAGTTATTTCATGTTAAAGAATTTGAGATTCTAACTTTGTACTTCGCTGCAGTAAAGTTACAAGCGTCGTGAACTAGTTTAGCAAATGCTAGTCGTCGTAAATTCTCACTGCCTGGGTTCGCTCGTACATTCAATTTATATGTTTTTTTATCACGTGGTTGGCTCCCAGAAGCATTGTTTTTTTCGTCAGGTCAAAAACTAGGTTGATGCTATTCGGACGTAGTGGTGAGCAGGTAAATTGTTTTTTTAATATTTGTTAACCACTCAGCTGAGCGCTTTACAAAACTCAGTCTGGAGCCTGATATGTTTTGTTTCGCTCATTGAGAACAAATGTACGTGAAGATAAGCGAGATAATTTTAATGTTTATTGTCCAATGAGAAGCTAAGGTTTTCAGAAAAAATGTATGAAGCTGTGATCCACTTTTTTGCACGAACTACCTGGGTTCGCTCGTACATTCAATTTATATGTTTTTTTATCACGTGGTTGGCTCCCAGAAGCATTGTTTTTTCGTCAGGTCAAAAACTAGGTTGATGCTATTCGGACGTAGTGGTGAGCAGGTAAATTGTTTTTTTAATATTTGTTAACCACTCAGCTGAGCGCTTTACAAAACTCAGTCTGGAGCCTGATATGTTTTGTTTCGCTCATTGAGAACAAATGTACGTGAAGATAAGCGAGATAATTTTAATGTTTATTGTCCAATGAGAAGCTAAGGTTTGAGAAAAAATGTATGAAGCTGTGATCCACTTTTTTGCACGAACTACCTGGGTTCGCTCGTACATTCAATTTATATGTTTTTTTATCACGTGGTTGGCTCCCAGAAGCATTGTTTTTTCGTCAGGTCAAAAACTAGGTTGATGCTATTCGGACGTAGTGGTGAGCAGGTAAATTGTTTTTTTAATATTTGTTAACCACTCAGCTGAGCGCTTTACAAAACTCAGTCTGGAGCCTGATATGTTTTGTTTCGCTCATTGAGAACAAATGTACGTGAAGATAAGCGAGATAATTTTAATGTTTATTGTCCAATGAGAAGCTAAGGTTTTCAGAAAAAATGTATGAAGCTGTGATCCACTTTTTTGCACGAACTACCTGGGTTCGCTCGTACATTCAATTTATATGTTTTTTTATCACGTGGTTGGCTCCCAGAAGCATTGTTTTTTCGTCAGGTCAAAAACTAGGTTGATGCTATTCGGACGTAGTGGTGAGCAGGTAAATTGTTTTTTTAATATTTGTTAACCACTCAGCTGAGCGCTTTACAAAACTCAGTCTGGAGCCTGATATGTTTTGTTTCGCTCATTGAGAACAAATGTACGTGAAGATAAGCGAGATAATTTTAATGTTTATTGTCCAATGAGAAGCTAAGGTTTTCAGAAAAAATGTATGAAGCTGTGATCCACTTTTTTGCACGAACTACCTGGGTTCGCTCGTACATTCAATTTATATGTTTTTTTATCACGTGGTTGGCTCCCAGAAGCATTGTTTTTTCGTCAGGTCAAAAACTAGGTTGATGCTATTCGGACGTAGTGGTGAGCAGGTAAATTGTTTTTTTAATATTTGTTAACCACTCTGCTGAGCGCTTTACAAAACTCAGTCTGGAGCCTGATATGTTTTGTTTCGCTCATTGAGAACAAATGTACGTGAAGATAAGCGAGATAATTTTAATGTTTATTGTCCAATGAGAAGCTAAGGTTTTCAGAAAAAATGTATGAAGCTGTGATCCACTTTTTTGCACGAAAATCGACATTGAAGAAAAAGTAGTAGAGGAAATGCTAAAACCTCATAAGGTGGGTGAATCTTGCGCGTTTGTGCCGAGTAAAAGGGTCTGACCTAGAGTGGCATTTTGATGTCGGTTAGGCATCAGAATATTGTTTTCCTGGGTTGAACTTGGACAACCCATCCCTGGATTTTAGGCTAGTGTAGGTTTTTAGATTCTTTAGTTTTTTTCCCAGTTAAATTAGATAGGACGTGTTTGCTCATTGGCCCCTTATTTCTGTCCCTTTTTCCTTTTAGTTTAGCTCCCCACCCCCATCCCCTCCCTCGTTAGGTGGTCAGTGATGTCAGTGGGACGCCTTTCGTTTCGTGTGTGTGTGTGTGTTTTCGTATTTGTTGTCATGTCTGAGTGAGTGTATGTCTGTGTGAGTGCTTGGGATCGATGAATGTTTCTATTTTATAGTCCCGCATCGATTTCGTCCAGTTAACTGATATTTCTGCCACATTTAAGGTTTGTGTTTTTTTTTATTACTAACATAATTTTGTTTAGTTTTTTTTTTGTAAATAGTTTATTTCATATTGTATACACATTGGGGATTTTCTAACGTGTTTTTGTTTTATTCCCCTCCCCCAACAGACGAACGATTTGTACATATGGGGACTATTTAGATTTTCATTGCGACAGTGAGGTATTTTGGTGGATGTAGTAAGAAAGGTAAATAAGAATGTGTTGTTTTGGTGGTAGGATTATTGTAGTTTGTATGTTTGGGTCAGTGGTTGTGTCTAGAAGTTTTAAATTAAGACAGATGATGACCCCCCCCATTTTAGGCCTTGTGCCACATTTTCTGTTAATTTTTTACAGACAAATTATTGCTGCGATTTGTAAATTGTCTATAATAACGTAGTGGTGATTATTAACCTATGAATGCTTGGTGTTGTATGTGTGTATATGTATTTTTGTATGTATGTTCGTGCGTGATAGATCTGCACATCCTCATCTCCTTCAATACAAATTGTCGGGAAAATTCCGGAAATAAAATTTTCAAAAATCTGAATTTTTACAAAGAATTTAAAAATCGAAATGAAATGCTTTTATTCTTTTTAAATTTCTTTTTTTTTAATTATATTAGAACTAAATATTTTTGGTACTAAGGAAAATAGGAATTTTTTAACCTAAAATTTATATTAGCAAGTTTAAGGGAATATGAACAATACGATGCGTATTTTTTTATCATTGAAGAAAATATCCAACAGGAAATCGACACTATTTCAAGGGAGATAACTCGCATATAACACTTTATAAATGATTCTCTAGTCTAGTTTCATTTGTTTAAATACCCCCTGTGATATCAATTTATGTGCCAATGGAAATCATGAAACTATCTTCATATAAGATGAAGAATAAGGTTCTAAGTTTGAAAACATCAAAGTTGAAACGGTTAAGTGGGGAAAAAAAGAAAGGTGCTACAAAGAAAGACATGAAAGTTTCCTCCACATGTCCAACAAAACGAGTTAGTACAAGTAGTAAGGACATGCAAAAAAATGTTGCTGTAAAAAGTCCTTCGTCTACACATCATAAACATATATCACTACCATTCGACAATCAACATTACTCTGCTAATTGGAAACAACTGTTGAGTGTGAGTATCTTAATTCTAATAAATTTTATTAAAGGAAAACGGTAACCGAATCATTTATTTATGTTTCAATTTTTAACAATTCGGTATTTCATTGACTTTGATTTCAGTGTAAAGTTTTAAAACAAATTTAACGCTTTTTAGTTAATAGTAATAATAATAAATTTCAGTTTCTTTTTTAGAAAATAATACGTAACTTAAGACACCTTTTAGGTAAATATTACATTTAAAAAATATTTTTTTATTCCTAAAATGACCAAATGCTAATTCTGAACTATTTACAGACGCATAAGTGAAATGAAAACCAAAGGTCTTTTTTTAATTTTTTCTTTGAAACCTTCCGGTGTAAAATTGCTTGATTATTTCGAAAATGACATTAAAACATTGCGCTTGATTACCGTTTGGGGTGTAAATTCGATCTCTTTCGCGTTGTCGGGCTGCCATTAGTGGCGTTGTTTACATAATGTTTGCCTCGAGCAGTAATGTGCAGAAGCTTACTTAAGCGATGGCAAGTGTTTTTTTATTTTTTTATAAACCCCTTTTTCTGTGTAGAAAAACAATGACAACTGTTGTAATGCTTTTATTTTAAATTAAAAATTAAATAATAATTAATGAGCAAACTTCGTAAAGAGTATGAATATTTACAAAATAAAATTACAAAAAAAACAAAATGCTAGAAAGGAAATAAATGACCAAAGCAAATTTACCATATAAAAATAGAGCTCATCATGCTATGTGAATTTTCATTTAGAAACCTCCTACAATTATATCGATACCTAATTGGAGTTAACGACAAGAAAAAATCGGACTTCTTGTTGGTAATTCGTCCCCCATTACCACCATCTCGATATCTGATTCTATGCCGAGTACTTCCGGTGCAGAAATAAAAATTTTGGCCTATTTACTTCTTTTATAGACTTTCATTGCAGAAAATCACTACGCACTACCGTAAAGAAATGTATTTTTTTTTTTTCTTTTAGGGTTAGGGTTAGGGTTTGTGTTTGGCTTCTTTCTGTGTAAGATAGGGGATAAATTTAAAAAAAATTTTTTTCTTGTCATTAACTCCAAAACGGTAGGTTTCTTTATGATGTAATTGTTAATTTGAGTTCTGCATGTACATTTACATGGAATTATGATGATTTTTGAAAAATCTTTAGGGGATATTTAGTTCGGGTGTTAAAACCAAAATTTACTGTGATTTCTTATAAGAAAAATACATCGTATTTCAAACTGAATTTATTGGAATTAATATTTTTAATTTTTAATAAAAAGTACATAAAAGCAATTATTAAAAGCTTTTCTAAATCATGCCTTAACTTTTTGCATGTTTTTATTTTACAATTCAGAGATGTTCTATAACTTGGAGGGGGGCCTATTTTGCAAAAAAACAAATTCATGATTTATTCCGATGGCTTGTACTTACAAGTTAGGATTTAATGTTTAAGTTCTACAAAAAAAAAACAAT
Source organism: Acanthosepion esculentum (assembly GCA_964036315.1). Taxonomy (NCBI): domain Eukaryota; kingdom Metazoa; phylum Mollusca; class Cephalopoda; order Sepiida; family Sepiidae; genus Acanthosepion; species Acanthosepion esculentum. Next base: position 23,814,125 of record OZ038516.1, on the reverse strand, counting down.
TTCTTGAACTTTCATAAATAAAGTGGGGGGCAGCGGGTTAAAAATTAAAAAAAAAATTTACAGATTTAAAAAACAAAATTTACAAAGATTTAAAAAAAAAAAATGAAACATTTAAAAAAATAATTTCATTTGTGAATAAATCCTGACAATTATCTTATTTTGGCAAGAGTTTCCAAATCATTGTTTTGTGTCTCAAAAAGATGTTAAAATTTCCTATACTAATTTATTTAAGAAAAACAAAATTTTTAAACAATTTCAAAGGTTCTAAAAAGGATAATATATGTTATTTAATTATCAAAAAATTCTTTCCTCTTAATAACAAAGATAAAATTTAGTTTTATGTTTGGGGCTTTTTTTTACCATTTTTGCTCATTTGTTAGTCAATCTTTGGCACCTACAATTATTCCATAAAGACGACTTATAATGAAGTCTATTTTTTTTTTATTTGGCTCCCACTCAAATCACACTGATAGAAGTGTGTGTGTGTGTATATATTATCTATCTATCTATCTATCTATATATATATATATATATATATATATATATATATATAGACACACAGTGGTACCCCAACTAATGAGTTTTTTGAGATACAAGCTGTCTCTTGGCTGTTTTTTTTTCTGCTTTGAGTTGAGAGCTAAAATTTGGGTTACGAGCTAGCTCCAGATATCCTGCCACTAGTTGGTTCAGTGAATGCCACAATGTCTGCCCAGCATCCTGTATCTCACTCGTTCACTTTTAGTGGTTAGCTTGCAGTGGAAGTATCAGTGTTGTGCTCACATTTGTGCTTGCAGTTATTTTGTAAGACTTCATTTTTCCAACAATAGGTCTGAAGAAAGTGACTGATAAGAAGAAGTGGTTGATGTGTGCATTGAATTAAAGAAATTATGGAAAAACATTACCAAGGTGTCTGTGTAGTTGACTTGGTGAAGCAGTATGGGCATAGCACTTCTACAATCTACAAGCTATAATGCCAATCAAAATTATTAAAATAATTTCTAAATAGCAGACATCTATCCATGAAAATATAGAGAAGCTGCTGATAGTGCAGTTGATGGCATAGCAGCTTGCAGGAGATACTGTGATGGAGGCTATAATCTGTGAGAAGGCACAAGCTATTTATGCTTTATGCAGCAGACCCCAGGCACTTTGATGGATGAGGCATCAGGCAAGATGTTTAAAGCCAGTCAGGGCCGGTTCAAGAATTTTAAAAAGAGGACCAGCATGTACTCTGTTGTCAGGTATGGTGAGGCAGTGAGCACAGATATGAAGGCAGCTGAGGATTACCTCATAACATTTGCTGGAATTATAGCAGCTGAAGGATACATTTTCCAGCAAGTCTACAACAGAACTTTTTTTGAAAGATGCCAAGGAGGAATTATATAATGGCAGAGGAGAAGATGCCAGACCACAAGCCCAGGAAGGATAGGCTAACCCTCACACTTGCACTAAGTTGCTGTTCGTTTATCATTTGGAAAACCCCAAAATCTTAAGTCACATAAGATTCAGAAAGAAAAAATGCAGGTTATTTGGAGGGCAACCCCGAGGCCATGGATCACCAGGCAGTTCTTTGTGGAATGGGTAAATATGGGCTTTGGTCCTGATGTTAAGATGTATCTCCAGGAAAATATCCTACCCCTACAAAGCCTTTTTGTCCTGGACAATGCACCGGCTCACCCACCTAACCTTGATTACTTCCTCAAGGAGTTCAAATTTATAAAGGTCCTCTACTTTCCACCCAACACCACTCCTATCCTGCAGCCTATGTACCAGCAGGTGGTTTCTAATTTCAAGAAGCTCTTCACCAAACACTTTTTTCTGCTGCTGCTTTAAGGTGACAGAGAGCACAAACCTCACCCTTTGAGAGTTCTGGTAGGACAGCTATAATATCATGATATGCCTCAGAATTATCAATATGGCTTGTTACAAAGAGGACCTTGACCTCTGCATGGAAGAAGCTCTGGCCTGAGGTTGTCTGAAATGGACTTTGAAAGACTTCTAACCTGAAGTGGGAGTGGTGGAAGAGATTGTATTCCTTGGCAAGTCCATGGATGAAGGTGACATCAACAAACTCATCAAGGTGCAATCTGAGGAACTGACAGCAGAGAAGCTAAAGGAACTACAGACACAGCAGCACATGGAGGTTTTGCAGGAAATAGGTGATGCAGAGGAGGTTATCTCTACAAGTGAGATAAAGGGAATGTTGGAGAAACTTTCATTCTTTATTCCAAAGAATCACACTGAAAAGGTTGCAACTGGGTGTGCAATGGTGCTATTAATGATACTTGCCGAATTCATTTCAGAAACATTCTGAAAGGGAGGATGAAACAGACCTCATTGAACATGATTTTATCAACACCCACATGCAGATGAAAGTGAGGAAAGCATGGCAAAATGGGTAAAAATTGGTGAATAAGATTCAGTTATTCAGTTCAGCCTTTCTGATCAGCATCGTCAAGTTGCCTGATCTTCAAGATAAATACTGTACATTATACTTAATAAAATCAATTTATTGCAGTATATTCTATTGTATTGTTTTTGTGCAATATTTGTATTTTTCAAAAGTACATTTTTCTTATTTAAAACATGTAAAAAAAGATTGTGGTGCTTTTTGGGGGTCCAGAATGGATTAATGGCATTTCAGTTCATTTCAATGGGGAAAATTGATTTAACATATGAGTAATTTGAGTTATGAGCTTCATCATGGAATGAATTAAACCCGTATGTCAAGTCACCACTAATATATATATTAGAGTTGGTCGGTTTGGCAATTTATGTTTTGGTATCAGATTCCGGTTTTGTTTTCCTAGATACCGTGGTTTTCAGTTTGGTTTTTCATTTAGTATTTTTACTTTGTAAGGGACCATTCATTTTCTTGTCTAATGATAGCATTTCCAGTCTATATCTGATTTCGTTTGAGATTAATAATACTTAATCCATTCAACTTGCAATATCTTGTGTATTTCTGGTCCAATCTTAAAAATATTCATATGACTGGAAAGAAAATCTTTCTAAATATGTAATTTGTAATTGCTTTTATTCATTGAATTATTTTTTTTACAGTGAGTTAAAACTGTACTGCTTCAACCAGCTGAAAATGCAAAATGATTTTTTTTTTTTTTCAAGTCTAAATTTTACATGTTTCGCAAAATCAAAGTGACCAATTTTTATCAATATTCTTGAAATTGTACACTCAATTAGAAGACAATTTAAACTACAACCGGGAAGATGTTCATTTCTTCTCTGATTTGAGGAAGCAATTTCCTTCAAAAATTATAAAGTAAGCAAAAAAGAAAAAAAGGCAGTTAACTATTTGGGGTTTTGCAAATAAATTTCTTCTAAACAAGGAAAATCAGTGAGTTATTTTTCTCTAAATAAATTTTTTATCTAGCAAATACATCTAAAATTAGATATTAAAAATAATTAAAAGCTTTTAATTTCATTTTTAGAATGCATAGATTTCCAAATCTGCGAGTATCACCTGTTCTTTTTTAGATACACATTTTAAAACTGAAATTAAAAACTATTTTAATCATTTTAATATAATCTTAAATTAAGTGTATTATTCGCCAGATAAAACCATAAAGTAAAGATATTTGTAAAAATAAAATGAATTAATTTTCCTTGTTTAGAAGAATTTTATAGGCAGAACAGAAACAGACACCCACTGAACACTAGTGGTTAAAAAAAGAATAATTTTTACTTCGGGTTTAAAAAAATGACTTGCAGTTTTGAAAATATACACATTTTAAAACTGAGATTAAAACTTTATTTTTTTAATATGTGTATTTGTTAGATAGAAACATAATTTTATTTGTAGAAAACAGAAACTCGCATATCTGGAAATATTCACATCTTAAAAGTGAAATTAAGAACTATTTTAATTATTCTTAATATTTAATTTAGGTGCATACCCTAGATAAAAAAACAAATTTATTTATTAAAAAAAAAAACTAATTCATTTTTCTTGTTTACAATAACTTTATTTCATGATTGGCATAATGGCTTACTAAAAAATCCAACTTCATAAAATTTAGCATTAAGACAAAACTGGCAAATATTTTTTTTGTTTTTACTCACTATTTTGTTAACTTAATTTTACTGTAAAAAGTATTTTTTTTGTCAAAACTAAAAACAAATAGATTTCAAACATCTTGTTGTATTTCCTTTTTTTCTTCATTTCTTTTGTAAAAAAAAAGAAAGGAGCCAAATTATGATGAGTAGTGCTGCTGAATGCCAATCCATATGTTATGCAATGGCTGGCATGTCAGAAATTTCAGAGTAAATTTATATTAGGTTCTTTTAAAAATAAATAAGAAAAAAAAGGAATTTTAGCAACACTAAAAATTACTACCATGTGGACTAACTGGTTATCCAGTCGCAAAACAACAGTAGTGGCCAAGGTTGACGTCATAATTGGTTGTTGTGACCAGGATTGACCCTAAAGATGTGATAGTTATAATTAGGCTGGGAATCTGATCAGCAAAATAAATAAATAAATGACAAAGGACTTCCAATTTGAGATGGTTTGAGAGAAATCTGGTCATTTTGAGAAAACTCTAGGGACAGATCTGAAGTGCAACTCCCCCCCTGCCAACTTACCAAAGGCGAAAGATAAAAGGAGGAGTTGTGTTATGAATAGAGTGTTCTGGTGAGTTTTTTCGCTGAGGCTGTTAAACTGGGAGAAGGAAGATTGTAAGTGAAGCTTTTGGGCTGACCTATGAGTTGACCAGTTGCTAATGGAATTAAGATGTTCCCATGTAGAGGACAATTTAATAACCTGTCGCTAGGACACAGTCATCATCATCTTTCTCACTAGGCAATTCATATGAGTGGAAAAAAATAAACAAGGTAGTCAACAAATTTGTGCCCACTTGGTTTTTATTTTTTATAAGATGCAGGAATAGAATTTAGTGCTGTTGCAAGCGACTACATCTTGCATCATGTTTTAGAACAATGAGTGGCATTATTATATAGATCCAGTACTGGTACATTGGCAGGGTGAGGTTGATAGTATTATTAATCATTTCCTATAAGAAAACATTTGGCTTTATATTGACTGAATATCCAGTGTTATTGTTGGTCGAAATTTGTCAAAACTTAAAACACTTTTTAGGAAAATATTTTCTAAAGTTCATGAGCTGTTATTGGTCTTTCCAGTACTGACAGGGTCTTCTTTCTTAAACTTTGAAATAGTGTGGAATGTTAGCATCTTCATTATGTCATTATTTTCTCTTTGAGTCACATCTATTTTAGTTGTTACTAGATGATTATATTTAGTACAGTTCTTTGTGATTTTGTAGCACCAGTCCATGAGGTTTAAAGAAGACTGTTCTTTAATAAGACCAACAGGCTTCATGTGTTTGATGCTATGCATGACATCCACATGAAAGTCTCAATCAGATAAGGCAATTTAAGAATATGACTTGAGCTTTACATTAATGATTTGGTTTTGTAGTAATTTGTAGTGCGCAGTGAAACTACCCCTACTGCAGTTTATTCTTTGTTCAATTTCCTTATCTCGTAAATTTGTTAACACTATATTCTGAATTTTTATGATGGATTCAGGGTAAATGCCATTATTTCTTTCCAGATTATTGTCTCTATTTTGGAAAGGTTTTTGAATCCTATTTCTTGGAACACCTTAAAGGGTGTTATTTTTTTTTTTTTTTCATGATCATTCTTAGGGTGGAAAATGTGCCAAATAGTCCAGATTGGAGATGAACATTACCCATTACATTCATAAGCAATACTTGGTCCAGATTTACTGTAGACTAATGCATTCCTTTAGTGTAACAGGATTCTGCTAATATATATTCTGTGAGAGGCCTTCAACTTGAGCTTCTTATGACAGCACTATGTTCAGCAGGACATTCAGGGTCTTCATGGAGCAATGGAATGTCTAGCTATTCTTTGGTACATCCTGATGGGATGTGTATACATACACATCCCATCAGGAAATGTGATCATAGATAGTTTTCATATGTGTATTAAGTGGATTGCTATGAGAAAGCTTTACTTTATACAGGAAGCCATTTACTGGCACAATATAACACTGAGAGTTGACACCTCAAGCCAAACTGCACCTGCTAATGCAATCTACTCTTATTAGGTTAGACTAAAAGGCACTGAAACAGTACCTTCATCAAAATTGATAAATTAGCATATAAAATGGATGTAGTGTAGGTAAAACCACCCCAGAGCTGATGTGCTGCCAGATTTACAATAGGAAACGTGGCAAGAATTGCTAGTCAGCTGTTCATCAGAGTTGATGAAATGCCACATCACATTAGGGACCTTTGACTAGCATGGGATCAGCATTCGGTAGCAAGTGAAGCTGATGACTTTTCTTCAAGTGAAATTTGAAACTGATCTGTGCATGTTCTACAAATTTCCAATGCAAAGAAGCAGCAGATGCAAATGGACAACCCATAGTTATTTCTGCTATAGTTAGGAGATCAGTGGAGAGTATAGAAGAGAAATAGCCAATAGGGCAAGAGACTCAATTCACTATCATACCAGATAGACCCTCTGTCTGTTATGGTAGGAGTGAATTGTTTTTTGTTTTTTTTTCTAGTTCACTCCTTTGGGTCTGATTAGTGTTTATCAGGTGGGTTGTGTCCTTTTAGTGAATTGGCTGTATGGGAGTAATTTGAATTCATTAGCTCAGTTGACACTACTGATGCATTTGAATAGCAGTGATTGTGCTGATTACTTTATTTGCCTTGAATATGTGGGATGATTATAAGTGTTTAACACCAAATGTGGGCAATTATTTTCATTCCATTCTTGTTGATGGTGTGTGTTTAGAAGGTGGAAAATTCATGAGTGTTAGTGTGACAAACCTTTGTCATTGTGCAAACATTTGTTGGCTTGAAAAAAACTGCTGGTATGCACAGTTGTAACAACAATAAAAAATAGTACTATAAGCTCTGATTTGTATAGTTGTTTCTTTCCAGAATAACGCTTTTCATAGTGGGTCAGTTTGGCATGACAAGCAAATCATATAAAACAATAATTATAAAAAGGTAATGTGAAAAGCTGATTTGATCCTAGTTTGGAATTGGATATGCTCTTTAGAGTCTCTTTTTTCAATCAAAATCTGGCTACCTTGGAAATTTTTATTTTTAATTTATTTTTATTTATCCTTTGGGATAATTTGTCTTTATTTGCTGTTGTTGCTTTATGTAGATTACACATATATAGAAAATTTGTTTGTCTTCAACACTAGTTACACTCTTGTAGCTTGGGAATCAATTGGGGGATTTTAGTACACATGTTTTTTCTGATTTAAATAAAACTGATTTCTTATTGCAGAGCTTGCCCAAAAGATCTGATAAAGTCTTTACACATAAGAATCCATCAAATTCATTAGCATCAAAGGATAACCGTTTGTATGGAAAAAAATTTCTGCAGAATGAGAAAAAGTAAGTAGCATTTTCCCAATTCTTTTTATTACATATGAGTAAACAAAAAGCATACACTTCATTTTTTTCTCTTTTGAAATATAACTGAAGAATAATTAAAAGTATTTGATCAATGCTTAAACCTATTTTTCTTGTACAAAGAAACAGTTGTAAAATTTTATCCAACAGCAAGTCTGATCTTTTTAATGCTGCAAACAAGTTGTGTAAAACAAGAATTGCATTTGATGAAATAGTTTAAGCACTCATATAGTGAAAAGCAATTCCTTACCCCTGCTTTTTTTTTATTTTTTTATTTTTTTATTGAGTTGAACATGATTTTGAAAATATCCTTTACCTCTTTTCTGTGTTGTATGAATTACAAAAATAACTAGTTGATAAGTAGATGTATAAGTGCATTTTAAAAAGTAGTTGGAGATTTTTGACTGGCATTTTTTAATGCTAAAATCATGACAATAGAACATTTTGCACTATAAATAGACGTATGAGACCCATTTGCAAAATGTTTTGCAGTCCTCAACAAAAGCCACTTTTTTTTTTCTAAAACATGCTGCCAATAGCTATAATTCCAATCACCTTATGTATAACAGCTGATTTTCCTTGTGTTTGACAGCCTAATCAGTTTTTTTTCATTGATTTGCAGTGACTCTCAATAATAATATTAATAATTACCTTAAATCATTGCTTTTTTTTTTTTTTGTTAATGATTTTATTGACAGCCTCAATTTTTCTTCACAACTGTTTACCAAAAAACAAAAACAATTAGTTCACAAAATAGATTCTGGTTAACTTGACAAGAATTATGTTAATTTATTTATTTGTTGAAAAAATTATAAATTACCATTCTACTGAATGTGTAATGATATTGCAGTAATATTTGAATGGCTGTATGTGTCTGCTTACAGAAAACTGACTTATTTTTCTTGAGAGGGGAATTTTTTGAAGCAATTTTTACTTCTCATAATTTCTTTCAGAAACACCCAAATTTGGTTTGATGACATTGATAAAACATTTATAGAATTGGAATCTAACAATGCAAAATCTTCTATACTGAGCCAAAATTCTGACAATAAACCAAAACCAACTACTATCAATTTTGTGCCAAAGGAACATTCAGCTGTTGTTAACAGGTTAGCTTTTTTATTTTCTACTTTGTTATAAGTTATTTGGTAAGTAAAAGTTGGAGTAAATAACTAAAACAACATTGTGCTAAAATATATCTCAAGATTTGCCTTAATGTAGAACTTTATCAGTTTGGAGGATACTTATGTTTACATTAATTTTCATCAATGTTAACTCTCTTTTTACACACATTTATTTCTTTCCCAATAGAATTTTTAGGCTTATAATGATACTGCATTCATATTTTGTTGCTAGGAGTCTTACTCCACAAGTTCATTTTCCCCACTCAGACACCTGACTATTGTTGAGAATTAGTTATAATTTCAACCCTTTCTATTTATGTGCCATGGTCTACATAATTGGCTGATTAGTGAGTTAAATGTTGGCATCATTCACAGCATGTTGCAAAAACAGCCACAACAACAATAATGCTCTGGACTGGTAATTCAATTAAGGAAATTTTGCTTGCAAAACTGGTCTCCAAAAATTTTGCTAGATTGTCTATTTGTAAATGAAAACTTTCTGAGGAAAATTTTCTTCACATTATGAAGTGTTTTGGGGTATTATCATGTGTGTAATGAGTGGGTTGCAATGTTAACTTGTGTCAACCAGGTCAAAACTGCCTAACTGATTTTGAAGTATCCCAGCCAAATGAAGTTAATTTTATTATCTAAAACTTCAAATTTATAATTTTCCAAGCTTCTCCAAATTGTTCAAACCCTCCTTTAGGTTCTCATGTGTCCATTGGTTGAAAAACCTGTTACTTCCATTTTTAGGGCAGGTTCATAGTGACAATGTCACTAACTAGATTTCCTCAACTAAGTAATATTATCTAGTCAAATAGTAACAGATTTTTCCCAACATTGATTTTTCAAAATACTCACACAAAATTGAGCTTCAACATTTTTTCTTTTTTTTGTTTTTTGTTTTTTGTATTTTCATGAATGACTTTACCAACCTGCATGGCCCTGTTGGCTGGGGCTGTAGAATATGCAGACTGCACCTCTGAAGAGGGGTAAGCCCCCCACCCAGTGGGGCAACCTGTTGGCCGTGGGTAGCAACTGGTAAGGTGCTAGGACTCAGCAGAGTGGTCATTGGCTTGCAACACACCACTTTGGCCCTTACTTGGTCTGACGGGCAGTTGGATAGGCCCGATCCAATCAATCAGCTGGTCCTGTCATGCCCTAGCACATGTATCTTTCTTTTCTCCTGAACATACTATTCAATCTGCTCTTGAGGACCCCCCCCAACCCTTTATATGTTAGAAGGTGGGGGCTGTCAATTGTGTTAAGAGGAAAAGACTTTTTGACCCTGTTAGATTGTTGCATAATAAAAACCAGAATTTGGCAAAGGCCCAGAATCTTGCTCTTGACATGGTATTGTATCTGCATCTCAGCCAAGGTGAATGGGTTTCCCCTTTGGTTCATTCCCAACACTCTGTGGACTCTGTGGTGGGTGGTGCAGCATAGGCCCAATGAAAAATATATACTTATGGCTTCTTCCTTCAAAAAATCTAAAAGATATTTATCAGATTCTGACTCAGATTGAAACAGATTATTCAAGATTCATTATTATTGAAACATTAGAGGAAATTAAATTGAATAAGTTATCAGCTTTCTTGATAGAGAAAATCATATCAAGTTGGTCAAACCCCAAAAAACGTAAAAAAAACGTAAAAAACTTGATAATGGAAGTTGAAACAAAAAACATGTGAAAAATTTACTCAAAATGGATAAATTTCACAACATCAAATGTAGATCGTATCCACATAAAAAATTAAACTCTTCAAAAGGTGTTATAAGAAGCCACAAACTTTTGTTAGCAACACAAGAAGGAATTGAAAGTGCATTAAAAAAACTGTGTAAAGGAATACAAAAGAATACCTATTTGAAGAAACAATGATATTATAGAGACCCATATATATATATATATATATATATATATATATATATATATATATATACACACTAACATTTGAAAAACCCGTAATACCAAAAGAAATCAGGATTAGCTATAAGGGTAAAGCAATTTATACCAGCTCCCCTGCGGTGCTTCAAATGTCAAAAATTTGGACATCACAATGACATTCGCAGAGGATGCCAAGTGTGTGGTGAATGTGATCCAAATCACATAGAATGCAATAATGTGAAATGCGCTAACTCCCATGAAGAACACCCTGCCTTTTCAAGGACCTGTGATATCTACAAGAGAGAAAAGGAAATAATGTATGTAAAGCACACAAAAAATATACCTTTCTAGAAGCCAGAAAAATTGTTGAAAGCTATATGGGAACAAAAACCTATGCTAATCTGGTACAAAAGGCAAATCAAAAACCCCGGGACATCACTCCAATAGATAAGTATAAAAAAAACTTATAGAAAAATTAATAAATTTGAATACAAATGAATGGCCAACATTCCAAGAAAATCTTAAAAGAATGTATTCAACAGAAATAAAACAGTCTTGTATGAAAACAAAATTAAATAATAATACCAATGTAGAAATGGCCATAGAAAATTCTAAGATGATTGAATCCACAAATGAAAAGCGACAAAGATCATTGATCTAACCTCCGGATATTAACAAAGACATAATTGAAAATAAAATAAAAGATATTACTATTAAAAAAACAAAATGGTATTAAAAAAAAATTACACAATTCACTCCGATAAGTACATCAAACAAATTTGAGGAAATGGAGATTGAAAATAAAACTCCACAAACAAGCAAACCTTAAAAAAAAAAAAATCTCACAAATCTCTAAATTGAATTTAAATGAACAGTATAATCCAATAGAATATCAGAGGATCAAGGGTCAATTATTCTGAATTGTTACTGCTTATAAATAAATACTGCCCAGCAGTCATATACCTTCAAGAGACCTCAAAACAACAATACCATCCACATCAAAAATCACCACTCATACAATTATATTAAATATCACACCAATAGACCTTGTGGCAGATCGTCAGTAATCATTAATAATAATATCCAACACAACGAAATCATACTAGATACAAATCTGCAAGCAATTGCTGTATCAGCAACCCTCCACAAAACAATAACAGTGTGTTAATTATATATTCCTCCAAGCGAACAACTCAAAATATCGGAGCTAAATAATTTGATAGAATAATTACCAAGACCCTTCATTATAATGGGAGACTTCAATAACCACAATGAGATATGGGGAAGTAAGAAGACAGATAAGGGTAAAATAATAGTCACTATTAAACATCAGTTGTACATGTACAATAATAGAGCAAACACATATCTGCATCCAGCAACAGGCACATAGTCTGCAATAGACCTATCAATATGTGACTCTAACCTGTTTCTAGATTATGACTAGAAAGTATATGATGACATGTGGAAGTGACCACTTTTCGATTCTATTGGAAAACAAGACCAATATATTAAATAAAAGAACTCCGAATTGGAATCTGAAAAAGGCTAGTTGGGATAGATTTAAAACATGCCTTACTGAACTAACTCCAGAAGCCAATAAAAACAGAGGAAGACATTCTATACTTTACAAACTGTTAAATATAGCTGAAAGACATATACCAAAAAGCTCTACCTCTTCAAAATACAATAGGCCATGGTTCAATGAGGAATGCCAAAAAGCTGTGAGACTATGCAGAGCTGCATTAAAGAAATTTAAAATAAATCCAACAAGAAAAAACTTAAACACTTATAAAAACAGCAGAGCCAAAGCCCCAAAAATCATCAAAGACTCCAAATGAAATACATGGAAAAATTACATTGCCAAAATAAATAATAACACAAAACCAAAAAAAGTATGGGAGATGATTCGAAAAATAACTGGCAAAAATAGCAATACTCCCACCAAATATCTTATTCACAATAATCAGAAGATTACTGATGAGAAAGATACAGTAAATCATCTAGCCAAAACTTTCTCGCAAAATTCATCTGCCAAAAACAAAGCAAAAATTTTCAAATCATCAAAACAAAAGCAGAAAAAGAAAAAAATCAAATTTCAAAGCAAAAATACTGAAAGCTACAACCAACCTTTCTCTACAACAGAACTAAAGGAATCCTTCAACAAGACCCACAATACTGCAGTTGGACCAGATAAAATTCACTATCAATTCTTAAAACAACTACCCAAAACCTCAATACCTTCTACAAATCTACAATAATATATGGATAAGTGGTGACATCCCTAAAATATGGAAACAAACCACAGTTATACCGATACTGAAACCTTTAAAAGATAATACAAATGCAAAAAACTTCAGACCCATTACTCTTAGCAGTTGTGTATGCAAAACACTAGAGAATGATCAATGCCAGATTGATTTGGTACCTTGAAAGCAATACATTAATAACAGAATATCAGTCTGGTTTTAGAAGCCAAAGAAGCCCTATAGATCATCTGATCCGATTGGAGACATTTATCAGAGAGGCTTCTATTAAAAAAGAACATCTAGTGGCAGTTTTTCCAATATCGAAAAGGCATATGACACAACGTGGAAGTATAGCATACTAAGAGACCTTAAAAACCTTGGCCTAGAAGATAGAATGCCCATATTTATAAAAAAACTTCCTACAAGATAGAAGATTTAACGTTAGGATGGAAAATATCTTCTCTGAAGAAAAAGAACAAGAAATGGATGTACCTCAAGTCAGTATATTGTCTGTCACACTATTTAGTATCAAGATAAATGATATTGTAAAAAACATAAATAGTGGAACAGACTGTGCTTTGTTTGTGGATGACTTCCTGATATGCTATAGAGCAAAAAACATGAACCATATAGAAAGACAACTCCAGATCTGCCTTGATAAACTCGATAAATGGATCACAGAGAATGGACTAAGATTCTCAAAAGGAAAAAACGAAATGTGTCCACTTCTGCAACCAACGTAAACTCCACCTTGATCCAGTACTGAAACTCGACCACACCAAAATCCCAATTGTAGATCAATACAAATACCAAGGAGTCATTTTTGACCACAAATTCTCCTTCATTCCCCATATTAAATACTTGAGAACAAAATGTAATAAAACAATACACTTACTCAGAACCACAGCACACACTGATTGGGGAGAAGCAAAGAAACATTATTGAAATTGTATTGCTCTTTAATCAAATCAAAACTTGATTATGGCTGCTATATATATGGAGCAGCCAGAAAAACATATTTGAAAGAACTAAATACCATACATCACCAAGGACTTAGGCTAGCCCTTGGAGCATATAGCACCTCTCCTGTTGAGAGCCTATATACAGAAGTAAATGAGCCATCTCTTAAACTAAGACGTGAAAACTTGCTCTGCAATATTACCTAAAACTCTCATCATGCCCTCTAAATCCAGCTTTCAGTACTATTTTCCAACCACAGTTCATAGAGCTTTTTCAGCAAAAAGAAACGTCCATCAAACCTTTTGGTTTATGGATAAAAAAGATCAGAAGAAAACCAGATAGATACAACACAAATTCACAAATCAATTATATCTTCCACACCCCCCTGGATCAACCTAAAGTAATTCTCGCCCTTACAAAATATCCGAAATTCAAAACAAACCCAACAGTATACCAATCCAAAATAATCACTATAAAAAATAACTACCCAGACTACCTTTATGTATATACAGATGAAGCAAAAGACGAAAATAACGTTGGATGCGCTGACATACTAAAAGATCATAAGAGACAGAAAAGAATTAAACATAACTTCTATATATAGTGCCAAAATAACTGCTATTAATTTGGCACTTGACATAATAACCACAAACCACCACAATAAATTCATTATTTTCATGGACTCTTTGTCTGCACTTACTGCCTTAAAAAATAAAAGACGTTACTGACCCTTTAACCACAAAAGTACTTAACAGCGTATATCATTTATCAAAAAATAAAGAAATAATCTTTTGTTGGATCCCAAGCTACCTTGGTATACGGGGAAATGATGGGCAGACTTGGAAACAAAGAAAGCTATGAAAGATACAATAGCAAAAACAAAAATAATGTATACCTATTATAAAGCAATAGAATTATCTTTAAGAAGTGGCAAAATCATTGGGATAAATACACTAATAACAAACTACAAAACAAAACCTACCATTGGAGAATGGAACACAAAATACAAGAATAACTGGAGGCACAGAATCCCCAATATCTACTACATGCCAAAACGATTCACACATAAACATATACTGCTCGAGTGTACAAACTTGACTCGAGTGCGGAAACAATATTACCAAACAAGTAATTTGAAGAAACTCTATGGAAATAACACAGCTAGGATACTAGATTTTATAAAAGCAATTGGAATGTACTCAAAAGTATCAGTGGCCGAATACTACTGTATGTATGTGTATGAAAATATATATATATATACTGCCAAACTATGCTAAAATCCATTCCAAAACCATGTCAGTATTAAGTGACCCACTGAGTGTGATATGCCATAAAACAAAATAACCAACCAACCATCCAGTAGATTGGCAAAAATTAATGATTGACTGTTAACAAAATAAATTTCTGTTCAAACTTTTATTTATTTAGTCACATTTGGTTTCTTTATTAGAGTCCTTTTGTTTTTCCAGTAGCCTATCAAGGGAATTAGCCATATCTAGATAATTGTGTTTTCTTTGGTTTGATATTTTTTCTTCTAGCTTTTTGTGTTTCAGATAACCTTCACACTTGATATATTGTGTTCAATTCTCACTTTCAAGGCTTTCAGTTCAAAATGGCTAACTTAAATAGTAAAAACATATTCCAGGGTAGTTCTGGTATACTTGTAAAATCAAAGATATCTAAATTTATCTTTTTTCTTTTTATATCATTTCACCCCAATCAAGGCAAAAATGCCACTAAGATGCAAGGGGCTACTGAGTGTAAAAGAATATGAGAAAAAGAAAAACATTATTAAAGAGAGAGAAGCTGGAAGAGAATTAATTCCACAAGCAAGAAGTGTCACTGATGAAAATGTTAGCATAAAACATGATGATATAGAAATTTCAACTGTATGATTATGAGACCTAGCTGCCAATCTAGTACTGTGCTTAAATTTGAAAAGTTGAGGAACTAAAGAAGAAAGTTCATCAGAACAATTACCATGAAAGTATTTAAAGAAAAGGCACAAGGAAGCTACATTACGGCAGTGGGAAAGTGACTGAAGCTCAGATGCCAGGTCAAGACCAATAACATTATAGATTTTTTCTTTGGATTTTATCAAGAATCTTTAAATACATAGTAGAAGCAATATTCAGATGTAGCAGCAATATTCTATACATGGACAAATAGTAGACTTATAAATTTATAAGATAGATTTTGGTGAGAAAAATTATTTAGCATGACACAAGCAACTTCCTAGCAGCAAACCTTGCAATGGATTCAATATAATTTTTCAACTTCATATTAGCAGAAAATGTTAGCTTGGGAAGGCACAGTGAGTCAGACTCCTGTATGTTAGCATCAGTCATGATGAAGGCAAAAAAGGTTCTCTGAGATGATTTTAAAAAAGTGCAGTTTCATTTTGGAGACATTAAAATTATCAACCCATTTCTTGCTTTGGTTAACAGATTGTAGGTCATTTTTGTGATCAGCTTCCAATTATTTGGCCTTATTGCACCATATCAGACTTACCATTGAGACAGGAGTAAATAGTTGGCATCAGCATAGATACTGAGTTGGGAACTGAAAATATGGGAAAGGTTGTTAATAAAAATTAGGAACAATGTAGGTCCACGGAGAGAGCCCTGTAGGATACCTGCATTAATGCAAAAAGATCTTGAAGAGTGGGCAACAATGTTGATTTTGTGATTTGTTAAGAAAGATTGAATTAAATTAAAAATTTGTCCAGAAATACTATAACCTTTCAATTTGTGAAGAAGACCAGTATGCCAAACCCTGTCAAATACCTTCAAGATATTGAAAGTAAGTCACTATTTTTATTTAAAGCTTGATAGACTCTCTCACCAATGATGGTTAACACATCAGCAGTTGACCTAAATGTAGAATCTTGTGATAAATAATAAAGCAAATCTAATTCAAATTGTTAAATATTTCACTTATAAATTTTTAGATAAATGGCATTATTAGCTATATATCTTATTCCATTCTAAATAAGTATTCAAGAAATAATCTTATTGCTCAATTTCATGTATGTTCTTTTTCTTTACATTCATTTTATTCATAAGCTAGGTAACCTTTTTTGTAATTTTTTTTTTCGATTTTTCTTTATTAGATGTGATAGGAAGTTAACTTTCTGTGATTGGATGTTTAGCCTTAAGGGTTACTTATGTAGTTTATATAATTGCTTATATATTTGAACTTAAAACAAGAAACTGTGGGTCTTGCATTTCTCATCATAGGTAACCTATACGATGATGGGAATGGTGAATCTTGGTGCTATGTATAAAAGATCTGTGATAACAAGCATTTCTTATGTAAAATCCAAATGTCAAGGTATTTCTCAGTTTTTAATACATTTTGTTTCAGAGCTACGGAATATATTGCACTGGATTGTGAAATGGTTGGTACAGGTGATAATGGGAAAGATAACATGCTAGCACGAGTTTCTCTTGTGAACCAGCATGGTTGTTGTGTGTATGACAAGTTTGTTAAACCCAGAGAATCCATAACAGATTACAGAACAGCAGTCAGTGGCATTACACCAGAAAAGGTAGAAAATGGTAAGTCCTTTTGGAAAAGATCTAACTATTCCATTGTTTTGTACCTAAAGTTCTAAATGAAGTATCTGTAATCTCGTACAACAACATAAGCATGAAGTACAAGTAATTTTATAACTTTTCTTTGGTGATAAATGTGTAAACTATAAATGATTATTTTATTAATGTGATTATATACATTCTTTATGAATTGTTCTCATCTTGTGTTTCTTCAAAATGAAGACTCAGTATTTGGCAGTCCTATACAGGAGAGAGTAGTAGAGGCTCTGGCCTTACAGAGCTACCTTTTCTATCATTTTCTTTTCTACACTTGATTAGCAATGGCAGTTCCCTGGTCTATCCTGTTATATTATCAGCTGCCTTTGATTCTCAGACAGTGGTTGAACCCACAAGTAATGCTGGTGGGGTGAGAGTCCTTATATTAATGGGACCTAATTCTCTGTTGACTAGAGATTTGTTTTCTGAAATTATCTATCATTTCTGCTAGCCCACCATAAGTGAATGTTTAGTACCATAGCTTCAATGCTTGTGTCAAGAAACTTGTTAGTAATTCAGTGTACTTCTAGAATGATGCAAAAACACTGACACTATGTGTAGGCCCAGGTGGCACCAGTATGTGACCAAAATGTGGGTAGCATTATGAGTTTGTAGACTTTTATTTTCATTTTTAGTAAGGTTTTCTCTAGCTCCAGCTTTGTCAGTCCAATTGAAATTGAAAGCATATATTTTTGGTGCAGGGTAATGGAGTTGTGATCTTTCTTTTCTTTCTTTTTTTTTTTTTTTTTTTTTTAAATACAGAATATAAGAGCTCAGTTTTTTGTTTTGTTTTTTTGTTAAAAACATCTCAAAATACTTTACTGATGCTTGAGAATTAAATTTATTTTTCTCTTTTACAGCCTATCATTTTGAAATACTGAAACAAAAATTACATGCAATATATTTTTATGGTGAATTAGAAAATTCTCTAATCTCCTTATAAATCTAACCGGAATAATTTGTGAATAACATACCTTGTGTTGTCTACCCATAATTCAGGAGTTGGTAAAGTTAAATTTTTACCTTGCTTAGTATTTTTGTAAGCAAAGATCTTTGAGATTTCTTCTAACTGCTACATTGGTCACATGACTAGAAAAGGAACTAGCAAATTAAAGCGTTTCTAACAGATCAAATTTACATAGTTATTTCCCCTACACCATCCGCAAATCTATTTGTTAGCTATATTTCTAATGACCTTATCTAAGATGTATGGCATACATTTCATAAATAGTTAGACAGAATATTACCTGCAGTAATATATACAGGTAAGTGAATTGCCTTTCAAAATCATATGAATGAATAGCAAGAAGTTCATGAAAAATAATTTTTTTTAAAGCTTCAGGCGTTGTTTTCTCCTAAGATAGCAAAAATCAGAAATTGCAAAAAGTATTAGGTGTACAATGAATTAAAAAAAGAAAAGTGTGTGTGTGAAACTGAAAAGCTGTAATCACTACCAGCTCAGTGTGGAGTAATTCAGTTACCTCCCTTGTCAAGAAATAGTATTTGCCTTCACTATAAAAAGTCAAAGACTAACATTTTCTCTTGTAATTTAATACACTTAAATTACATAACTTGGTGTCCGGAACAAAGGAAAAACATTACCATAAAGAAAAGAAGGCAGTGGACTAAAAAAAAATAAAAATTAAAAGAAATTGTAAGTAAAGTAATTTGTTTAATAATTTCTTTGCATTTAAACTATTAACAGTTCATAAAAAAAAAAAAAGTAGCAAATTTGTTTTCTTTAAAATTTAAAAAAATGTCTAGTCCAATTGACGACTTCTTCATTGCACAAAATTCTGAACAAGGACATGATAACCAAAGGCAATTTATGGCAAATGTCCAACCACCTGCAAAAATGGCTTTTATCAAGGAATTTGGCAACTAACTGGAAAAGATATATTTGAAATTTTTGAAATTATTCAAAAGCCAGTCGACTTGACAAAGAACTTGATAGTACATACCAAACATGCTTTTTTGTGAAGAATAGGAGACACATATGACATTTACAACGGGTTGAAATTCCATATGAAAGTGGAAAAAGAAAATTTGGAATTAGTAATAACAAAATTTGAAGAATGTTTTTGAAGCATACAAAGTTTACAAATTTTGTATTTGAAAGCAAGAAGCTTCAGAGACTTTGGCAGTTAGTTTGGGAGCACTATCAATAAAAGCTCTTAATCTACTGAGGAGGGAAATTCTATAAAAAGTGAAGACTACAAATATGGAAAAGAATTTTCAGGACATTTCATGGGCATTGGTATACTCCAGAATATATATAAAATATATTTAAGATTCTGTGCAACCAATGTCTATAGCAACTCCTTGACACTTGCCACTTCCTGTGAAGAAATATCCCCGGAAGAGTTACAGCATTTAGAAATAGACAATATATGTCCAGTAAAAAGACCAACAGTGATACGCCCCAATAGTTGCCATGTTGAAGAAAAATGGAAAGCTTTGACTGTGTGTCAACTTTACAAAACTTAATGATAGTGTGAAAAGAGAAAATTTTCCTGTACCCACTGCAGAGCAACTATTGGCTACTGAACAGTGCTACAATTTTCAGTAAATTAGACTGCAACAGTGGTTTTCATCAAATAAAACTGCACAGGATTCATAAGAACTGACAACATTTCAAACACCATTTGCAATATTTTGTTGTACATGTATTAGCTGCAGTCTGGAGATATTCTACTATGAAATGACTACCATTCTGGCAGATATACCTGGAGTTATATATAATATTGACAACATCCTTGTGAGTGGAAAGAACCAACATGAGCCTGATAGTAGACTAAGACTAGTTCTTAAAAAATTGAAGGTGGCAGGAGTCATATTAAAGGAAAAATATATTTTTTCTGTTAGTAGCATAAAGTTTATTGGGCACATTACAGAAGATGGCATTGAATTTGACCCAGAGAAAGTCAAAGCAGTAATAGACTTACCATAACCAAAGGTTTGTCTAAGCAGAAATCTTACAAAGATTTCAAAAGAATTAATAACAACATTAAAGCTAGACAAAAGATGGATTTTGATGTAAGACCTTCAACAAAAGTTCACCCTAATCTAACAGGAGGACAGCCTGTTTGGGTTAAAGAACCAAAAACTTTACCAGCAGTCATTGTAAAACCTGCTTCACCAAGGTCTGTTCTAATTAAAACACAGTGGAATTCAACAATGAAATACCTTTCATCTAAGACTGAGGACTGAACAGACATCAACAACAAAAGTTATCAACCCACAAACTTCCAATACACTGCAGCATCAATCAAGACGTTTTGAATGTCAGTTACTCGGAGAAACATAGTCCAGTTGAATTGTCAGGGGATCAACATGAAACACAAATAATTGAAATTGAAAAGCAGATTGCTAATGGCACCAGCCCATTGGATTACACCAGTTATGGTCACAAGGTTTAACTTCCTGATAGACTTTCATATTAAAAGGACTTTTTGAAAGAAAAAAAAAGTGAGGTATATGGTTTAAACCAAAGTGACCTCCCTTGTCAAGAAATGGTATCTGCCTTTGCTATAAAAACAGCATAAATGAGGAGGGACAAGATTAAAATAAAAAAAAAACAGGAAATTAGTTCCATATGATCACTGAATTTAAGCAATGTTGAGCCTGGTCAGTACCTAGATAGATGACCACTTGGGAATACCAGGTGCTGTGTGGGTGGTGTAATGGATAATGGCTTGGAATTGTTAATTGGAGAGCAGAGTACCAATTCCAGTTGGTTTGTTATATTCACTTATGTGCAAATATCCTTTGGAATGGTATGAATTCACTTCATCTCCCCTCAGCTATGGGTTAATTAGAAAGACTTATCACAGAATCAGTATCTCCAAAAAAGGAATTTTTACAATCTAAAAATATTTTCCAGTTTTAAATAACCTGCAAAGTGATAAGCTGTAGAAAACAAATCAATCTATATACAATGATTTAAACACCTTATTTAAAAAAATCAAGAAAGGAACTAAAAATATATCTGGCATTTATCATAAAATTTATATATATGTTTTCTCTACACATAGGAGCCACATTTAAGATTGTTCAAAAAGAAGTGAATGATTTAATCAATGGGAAGATTTTAGTTGGCCATGCAGTAACCAATGATTTGAAGGTAATATTTGTTTTTTTTATGTTGCATCAATCAAAATTGAATGCAAAGTTGGTATACAGTTTATTATAAATTTTATTTTATTTTTTATTTAATAGGTTCTCTTTTTGGATCACCCACGGAAAAAAATTAGAGATACATCAAGATATAAACCATTTAGAAAACTTTTTGATGGAAGAACTCCATCACTAAAAAATCTTACAAGGAATTTTCTGGGTATTGAAATTCAAGATGGTTCACATAATTCAGTAAGCCTTTCTTTTCATTTTCTTTCTTCCCAGTGTTACTATCAGAATTAAAGTGAAAAATATAGTTTATTCTGTTTTAATGGAGATTTTTATGAGAGATGTTATAATACAAATGTAAGTAAGTATGTGTGTGTATGTATGTATGTGTGTATGTATTTGTATGTATGTATATGTATTTATATGTATGTATGTATGTGTGTATGTATTTATATGTATGTATGTATATGTATTTATATGTATGTATGTATGTGTGTGTATGTATTTATATGTATGTATGTATATGTATTTATATGTATGTATGTATGTGTGTGTATGTATTTATATGTATGTGTATGTATGTGTGTGTATTTATGTATGTGTATGTATTTATGTATGTGTATGTATTTGTATGTATTTGTGTGTATGTATATGCATGTATATGTGTGTGTGTGTATATATATATATATATATGTATATATGTGTATGTATATGTATGTATATATATATGATGTGAATCAATCATACAAAATACAGATATTGAAGTTAATGATATAAATGGCGAGAATACATCTTCGCAAACAAATTTAATGAATGACATTAACCCTGAACCTGTAAATGAATGTTATGATCCCTGTTTATAAATTCCAGTTGCATAAGGTCTTTTTTATTTTTTTACAAGCTTTCATCTGTTCCTACAGATATCATCAGGTATGAAAATATATTTGTTTTTTACATCCAGGTAATAACAGGACAACGAAAGAATAGGTGTAATCTGAAAGATGTTTTAAGAAATGTGTTATTGTTAAATTGTAAGAAATTTTGGAGTGTTCGGTCGCAACGCTGAGGTTGAATTTTTAAATTTTAAGATTGTGCGTTTTTGTACTAAAATGGTAATAAGAGAATTCTTTTGTACTGGTAGGTTTTTCAGTCAATGTGGCATGAACTAAACTGTTCAATAAATAGAGGAATGTCAGTTATTATCCAAAATTTGCATGTTGGATCAGTTATTTTAATATCAAGTATGTGGTGCAGTTCAAATTACATGACATGAATCATTCATACAAAATATCTGTAGGAACAGATGAAAGTCCAAGTTTACTATATTTGGTTCTGAGGGCAAATCTTATGTACGCCATAGAACAGGTGAAAGACTGTCTTCTCAATGTGTCAAGAAAACCGTTAAGTTTGGTGGTGGCAGTGTGATGGTGTGGGGAATGATTTCATCTGCAGGAATTGGCCCTATCATCCGCGTACATGGCAATATCAATGTGGAGATTTACAAAAGTCTTCTTCAGCAGCATGTGGTACCAAGATTACACCATAATGTTTATGAATCTGCTATTTTCATGCAGGACAATGCACCTTGCCACAAGGCTAAGAAGTTTATGGCTTTATTTGAAGAAGAAGGAATCCCCCTAATGAAGTGGCCAGCCCAGAGACCTGACCTGAATCCAATAGAAAGTGTTTGGAAGATAATTGGAGAAAGGACTCAGAAAAGAAACCCGAATAACCAGGATCACATATGGGATTTATTGAAAGACGAATGGGAGGGAATTACTGCTGATTTTTGCAAGAAATTAATTAGATCATGTGGTTGACGATGCAGAGAAGACATTGAAAATAAGGGGATGTTTACCAAATATTAAATTTTGTTGATATTTTGTTCACAATCAAGTATTAACAAGATCGTTCCTTAACTTTTGTCCAGAAGCTTATTTCCTTTGTTCCATTTAATCTTTATTTAAAAAAAAACTATTATGTAAATTTTTGTAAGTTTGTATAATATTTATGCATTACAGCTCAATCTTTATTCGGTAAAAATTTCATTGCCAATCATGCATTAATTTTTAAGTAATACACATATTTATGTCATTGTTGTTTCCGTTTCTTATATTATAGCCGCTACTTTATGTGTGTGTGTGTGTATATATGTGTGTGTGTGTGTGTGTGTGTGTATATATATATATATATGTGTGTGTGTGTGTATATATATAGTGTGTGTGTGTGTATATATATATGTGTGTGTGTGTATATATATATGTGTGTGTGTGTGTGTGTATATATATGTGTGTGTGTGTGTGTGTGTATATATATATGTGTGTGTGTGTGTGTGTATATATATATGTGTGGTGTGTGTATATATATGGTGTGTGTGTATATATATGTGTGTGTGTGTGTATATATATGTGTGTGTGTGTATATATATGTGTGTGTGTGTATATATATGTGTGTGTGTTATATATATATGTGTGTGTGTGTGTATATATAATGTGTGTGTGTGTATATATATGTGTGTGTGTGTGTGTATATATATGTGTGTGTGGTGTATATATATAATGTGTGTGTTTATATATATATGTATGTGTGTGATATATAATATATGTATGTGTGTGTATATATAATATATATGTAGTGTGTGTATATATAATATATATGTATGTGTGTATATATAATATATATGTATGTGTGTATATATAATATATATGTATGTGTGTATATATAATATATATGTATGTGTGTATATATAATATATATGTATGTGTGTATATATAATATATATGTATGTGTGTATATATAATATATATGTATGTGTGTATATATAATATATATGTATGTGTGTATATATAATATATATGTATGTGTGTATATATAATATATATGTATGTGTGTATATATAATATATATGTATGTGTGTATATATAATATATATGTATGTGTGTATATATAATATATATGTATGTGTGTGTATATATATATGATATATATATGTGTTTATATATAATATATATATATGTTATATATATGTGTATATATATATATATATATATATGTATATATATATATATGTATATATATATATATATATTATGTTATATATATAGTATATATATATATATATATATATATATATGTATATATATATAT